>OY728126.1:1247461567-1248714781 GCA_963277665.1 Viscum album
TTCAAATGTCTATAAAATCATCAACATGACCCTGTTAAGAAATTTTATGTCAGACCGAACTCATATTTTCCTCATGAATGTTATGGAATTGGACCTTGATCATTCATATGAATAATAAAGGATCCAAATTTTTGATGAATGTGAACAACTATTGAGGAACATGAAAACACAAGTAATTACTGTCCGGTAAAAAAATGACATGTTTTATGAAGAAACATTAGATCCTAAAGAATAGATGTAGGAAAAATATCAACAATTATATTATTGAAAGAAATAGTTTTTTACGGAATAATGTTTTAAAGGGTGTATGTTACAACTAAAATTTTAATTCAATTTTTAATAAACAAACTCATGATTTACAATGTCTATTTTTATTGTTTCAAAATACAATCACAAATAAATAACATTAAATTTAATTACCCATTATGAAAAAATATTTACTTTAATATCTAAATATATTAATTGGAGATAGACTCCGAATAACAGTGCACACAAAAGTGTAAATTCAATTTTCCTCTATTCATACATGAAAATTTCTCATGTTATAAATAATATGAAAATAAATTAAATCAATAAGAATATAGTAAACGTTATAAAGGTAATAATAGAAAATTTTTAAGTGATATAGGGAATGATTATGAATGGAATTGATGGAATTTATATAGTGTGTAAAGGGAAATGTGACTATTAGGATCTGGTAGTTACATAACCATTAAAACAAGAATAATTATGACTGTTGTTTGTTATAGTAACTAGTAATTGTGATTGTTTATCAATATGGACATTTGGAAATATGATTGTTATTAATATATTAATAATAAGGTTAGAGTTACAATTATTCAATATAATGTGAAATGATAAGGGAAAACTGATTAAAATGGGATAAACCTTGGTATCATCTAGTAGGAACATCCAATATGATGTTCATTTATCAAAAATAGGGGAGGAAGGTGGAATCATTTTTGTTCTCCTATAACCAATATTACGTTAAGATTCAAAAACTAATACATGAGTGGAATCATTGATAGGATATTTTCTAGAAAAAAAATATCATTACCAAATAAATGTTAGAAAATACACCCCTTGAAGGTCCCACGATTTCACACTATACCCTTAGGTCTTATTCATGTTTGATAAGGGGATATATAAAAAGTAATTAATTGTTATTTAAGTGTAGTTTTTTTAGAAATGAAATACTGTTTACCTGGATCCCCCATTTTTACAAAACTTATATAATGGATAAAATTCACATGATAATAAGTTGAATTTGAGAAAATAACGTTTCAAAGTAATGAATCCATACTTGAATTTTGGAAAATATAGAAATTGAATTTTTAATAAAATAAATTTCTATGAAAATATCAGAAATTGTTAGTAAAAAATTATTTTAATAAAATAAAATAAACAATATTATTATTCACATATACATAATAAATCTAATTTTATGAAATATTATGTTTTTTCAAGGGGTTATAAAATTGATTAGGTGATAAGATTTGGTATTTTTTTAAAAATATGTTTTTTATATAAAAATTTAATAAATTTAATCTAGAAAATTATTTAGATATATTGTATTTAATTTGTAGAATAGACATACTAAAATTAGTGTATGGTGAATTTTTTATAATTTTATGAGTAATTAAAACCTTTATATATAAAGAAGTATGAATGAATATACAACATAAATTGTGAAATCATAATCACATAAAATCATTATGATAAATGTTATAAATTTCTTCCTTAAAAATTGTTGTTTCTAATTAAAATATTTATCTTAAAGTAATAAAATAATGTTTCCAAACATATAATCATTATTCGTAAAACAAAAATATATTTTAATAATTTATTAAAAAATTTCTTATGAATAAATATCACTTACACATCCATGATAGTATTTATTAATGGTTATTTTGTTCTCAATCATTATATTACTAAAAAAGAGGCCCTTCATGACAAATCCCCTAGGCTAAAACTATGGAAATTCAAATGGGTTTCTATTTTGTAACCTACAATATAAAGGCCTTTGTTTTGAAATTAATAATCAATTCCTATTTATTTTTTTAAATACCCACACATTCTCTCTTTCATCGTAACTTAAAAATCCTTGAGTGTGAATTACCTCTATTTATCTATCACAAAATTCTCTCAAATAAGACTCTACAACCATAAGGATATATTCTCAAGAATTAGGAATCCACTTTTCAAGGTAAGGGTTCTATTCCTCATTCCTCATATCCAATCAAGTACATATTAATCCATTTTATTTTTAAATGATTATATTTTCATGTCCTTATAATTATTATAATAATATCCAAATGAATTCATGTTAATGAGATACTATGATTATCTCTCAATAATTCAATTTCATAATATGTTATGTATACATTTTATTATATTAAAATCATTTTTTTCCCATTCCATACATTTTGGTTGTAAATACCCAAACCTACATTTAATAAATTGTATTCATATTTCTTTAACAATATTTAATGTATTAGGGACTTCCAGATATAAATCCCACATTCCCCAATTGTAGGATAAATTAATTAAATACATTAACATGATATAAAATATATGTGGAACACATAATTTTACGACTAAGAAGGTTGTTCCCTAATAACACTTCAATTCATTAGGTAAATAATTAATCTATACAGATAAAAATTTTAGGATAACTTTAAATCATGAATTTGTTATTTCTCATAATACCATTTTGAAAATACATGGAAATATGTATTAATACATTTTTGTGGTGGACCATAGTGATATTATTATGAATGTATCATTTTTTTATTTTAACCAAATTTCCAAGAGATGTTTGATATATTTATTATTATTTCCTATGGTTATGCCACATAATTTATCTATGATGATAAATAATGATCTATTTTCTCTTTACATCAACTTATTGGGATATATTATCTCCATTTCCTTTGGATATATTTCCTCGGGAAATAAATTTTCAACTATTAACCTACAATGGAATAATAATGTAGTATTCAATTATAACATGATAATTTTTATATTTTTTTATGATCAATATACTTCAGGAATTATGTACCTAGATTCAAGACACTAAATTTAAAATTTTCTTTAATATTATATTAATTAAATATTTAATTACTGAAATATTCAAGATATATAATATAGAAAATATTTTTCTTCATATTTAAATATTTCTAGGACATTGAATATAGAATTATGGGATGTACATGACACCTATGGATCACCTACATTGGTTTTTCTTGTTATTTAGGTATGATAAAATATATATGTGTGTAATATATTAAAAATTATATGTGGTGTAACATCATTACACTTTATGTATTCAATTTAATTTTTATTTTATATAACAAATTTTTGAATGGAATGGGTTGGGTGAAAAACTATTGTCTCAAATAATTTCAAATTATTATTGATGTTGTTGTTTTTTGGGTAGTTTTTCCCATTATTGGTGACTTTTTAATAATAATTACTATTATAATGTGGTCTGATATGTACATTAGTATTATATGTTAATTCACTACATCATGGAGGTGAGGGGTTTAACTCTCACTAACTACAGTTTTGAGAAATATTAAAAAATTAAATGCAGTAGGTTGTATTGTAGTAGTGTGGGCATTATTAAAGGTTATAGTGACACTGAATCCAATTATCCAAATATTTTAATTAATTTATTTCTATTTTTAATGATACATTTGATCACACAACCAATGATATATCAATTTACCAGTATTGGAAAACTCGATTCATACTTGACTTATATATTTCATTAGAATATAAAAACACAGCATAATAAAAAAAATTTGAATCTATGAAAATAATTCAAATATATCATCAACAATGCCTAGGGAATCGAAAAATAATAAAGAGTGATCTTAGATACTTAGTAATGGTATTACACATAAAAAAATATCATGAAGAGATATTTAATATTCAATGTGAAGGGTGGATAATAAAAATTCAATTAATTGATTACATGAAAATGAAAATATATACATCAATCACATGGATTATAATTACTGCATTGTTAATGAAGGAAAAGAATAATTTCCAACATCATGATCTTTTTGATAAGTTCTCATTCTAATAAATCATTAACATTACCATTAGGGTCTTGTTCTATGAAATTTTACATACCATTAATGTCTTATTCTAATACATTTTACATATTTTTAAGGCCATTTTTAAATATAAATTATCATTTTATGGGTTAGCATAATCTGATAAATACCCATTCTGTTTTCTATCATGAGACCTGTTGATGTATATAAGGGAAATTTATACCTAGGACACACCCATCAAATACATATTACAAATTAATATCTCAATTATTTAATCAATATTATAATACATAATAAATATTATTTTTTAAAAATTAAATATTTTAATTGAATTGAGAATAAGAAATATCACTATTTACCTAGAAAAATATAAATCATAGAAATATTCCATAAAATAACATTCCATATTTAAAAATAACATGATTATGAAAATATTTAATTATTATAAATGATGCCCAATATTTCCTTGATAAAGAAACTATAGACTATATGTTTAAAAATAATGTTTGATCAATAACGGAGAATGATAGTGAACATAGTTATAATAAAATGAATGTTCTCAAAATTAGATATAATTAATAAATTTTAAATGGTTTAAATAAGACCAAATATTTATCATAAATAAATTTGTTTATGTAAATGAATGTATTTATTGAGTTATAGGGTAAAATATAAAAATATGTTTAAAAATAAATCTCATTACATATTTTATAATTTTTTTTGTAAAAATGAGGTCAAAAATCATTTTAAAACAATATATAATCTTATACAAAATAAACCAATTATTTTTAATATAAAAGGTATAATTTACTAGAATAATGTAAAGTGGTTTTGTTTAAATATTCATAGATTATTTTAGATAATTTTAAATAGAGATTAAAATTCATAGTGGTGCTAAAACATATTTATTCCATATATATATTATAAATAATATTCCACTAACACTTTTAAAGATATTCAGAAATGACTTGTTTAGAAAAAAACTAAAATATTTCATTTTTATCATTTTTTTAATAAATTAACAGGTTGTAGAAAGAAAAAATTACCAATCATTGAAAATTATATAAAAATATCAAATAATGAAATTTAATAATGTAGATATGGAAGAGAAGTATTCAAAAAAAAATTAGTCCAGTTTTACATAAACCATTTTTCCATTCATTGAGTAAAAATGAGAGTAGAATTGGAAAAGAAACATTTAAAACCCATAAAAAACATTATAAGAATAAAATATTTTTGGTTTAATAAGACAAATATAATATAATTATTCTAATATAATTTAAAACATGAACAATCACGAATGATACTGAGATTCTAAATTGAACACTTATAGATTTAATTACTTTTGAATCAAAACCTCATAAAAATTAAAACATGAATTGAAACATTAAATACCATTACTAAATTTTATTTCATTATATGATATTTCCAAATGGAATTATACAGACAAACATATAATAAATTATTTGTATAATATGAAATATTTCGCAATGATGTGGATTTCAGATGAGAAAAACATTCCTTGAATTCCTTTTTAATATAAGTCATTATATCCTCGTGAATAATAAATAGAAATTTATAAAATACATAGAAAGTATGATTATATTTATATATATATTATGGCCCTTTATATTGATTTTTTATCAATTTATTATATATTACTAGTTTACATTGACCACTTAAGCACATTTATTAAGTTTTTTTCAAAAACTACTTTGGTTTATTGACTGTGTTTAAAGGTGTTTCAAATAGATCTATCACTATAATAAATTTAATAAAGTATTTAATATAATATTTATTCATTATATAAAATTTTACAACCATACATGTAAATTAGTAATAGAAAAATTAAACACATTATTCTCAGTGGTAGTGGTCTACTCATAATCATGAAAACATTTCATCTTCCTAATTATATGAAAAGAAAGAATTAATATAAGGATTTATCAATAATAAATAATATTTAAGTCATAAATATTATATATATTCATTATTTATATCCATAATATCATCCATGAATTATATATAATGAAAAAAAGATCACATTACTTCGTAGAGGTGATAGTCCACACAAACGCATGAGCAATGTTATAATTTTACAACAAATGAGAGGGTACAATGGTTGAAAATATTTTATCATTAGAGAAAATTAATTTTTTCATAAAAATCATTAATATTCATAAAACATATAATTATAAATTTCTATGTGAGATGGTGATGAATAATTATACAAATTGCTTCGTAGTGGTTGTCATCCACAGATATGCATGATGGATGTTATCATTTTCCAACTAATCAGTTGGTAAGATTTTAGATAATATTTTATCATTAAATAATCATAATTGTTTCATAATAATTATATATATTCATTAATTTTATCGTTATACCTATCCATGTGATCTGGTTATGAAAAATGATACACAACATTTTTTAGACATGGTAGTCTGTATGAACGTGCAAGTGATTCTTTGATTTCTTTTTGGTTTAAAATAAAGATGAAAATGGGTTACAAAATGAAAAAGTATAAAATTTTAGCATTTTTAATATATTAATTTTATTATAAAATAATGGTTATCATTGGTTTTTTGGATGTATATGAATTAATAAACATGAAAGAACTCTGTTAAGAGTTATACTAGTTCTTTTGAAAACCACAATTAGATTATATCTTTTTAAATGAATTTAGGATGTTATTTGGTATTGTATTATCCATGATAGAGTAGAAAATGTTTGTTAATAAGTGAGGATAAGATATTCACTTTTATAAGGTCTGTGTGTGGAAAACATGTAAATACTAGAAACATTATTTTATAATATATGTCATACACCGGTCACGTGGATACAAATTTTCATAGGTTAAAATATTATAATTTTACGTTCTATATCCATAAAAAAAGATATTTATGCATGTTTTTTGTTATGTTGAATCTATATCATTCTATTTTAAAACATTTTTCACGTAATAGTGGTGATAAATATTTACCATTAATACTATTCGATATGAACAAATTATTAAATTTAACTCATTTTAAAATTATTATATTCTTGTAAAATACATAATCTATTTTATATTCATCATTTTCAGAAGTTGTAAACATTTATTTTAACATAAGTTCTCAAAGAAAAACAGAAACCTATTTTTTAGAATTTTCTATTATGAATTTTTTTTACACACAAATAAAGTATCATGTTTATTATAATGGAATTAAGAAATTTTTAATAAATAAAATATTAATTAATTAATTTAAACTATACCAAAACCAAAATATACCTTTTGAATACGTGATTGAAATATAAGAACCAAAAAGTGTTTTTATTTGAATAAATACAATACGTAGATTTCTAGGTTGTAAAATATTGATTTCTATGTTAAAGATAATATTTTTAAATGAATTACACCAATTTATAAATATATATTGGGACTATATAAAATGTTTTATAAACATTCAACTCTTTCTTACATCCTCATAATTTCATAAAAATCACAATATTTTTAAATTGATATTTTTTACAATGCATTCCAAAATCAACTATTTAAAAAAAATCAAAATTTCACCCCTAGATAATTATTAAATGATGAAACAAAAAATTAAATATTTTTATCAAATAAAATTTATAATATATAAAAATTTTATTTTAAATTAAAATAATAAAAATAATGTAATCTAACATTGATAGAAAAATTAAACCTTCTAAACAGTTACTATTCTTAACCTTATATGATTTCAATTTTTTCATTCAAAATTATGAACATATTTCTTTATAATTAATCAATATATTTCCATTATTAAAACATTTAGACATATATTTTATAATATTTTTACTCAAATTCATACTTACAAATCCAATGGCATGGTCATATTAAACTAATAAAATTATTATAGTATATCATTGTTCATTTAAGCTCATATTTACATGTATCAAAAAATATTTTTTTCAGTATTCATAAAATAAAATATTTTGTCTTTACAATATCCCTTCATTACATAATTGATTCCATGAAATATTAATTCATTTTGAGTGTATCATAAAATAATAATGGAATTTATCATGAATTTTAATTTCTTGGTTAATAATAGTGAACTATTAGTTCTTAAATAATTTGTTTGAAACAATATGTTTATCTATATGATTCATTCAAATGTGAATGTGTTTCTAGAAGTATACCATTATAGGTAATAGATAATTTCCACACATAACATGATATAATTTTAATCTATTGCTTGAGTATAAGGAAACATAGTCACGTGATTTCCTTCTAGTACATACGTAGTATTTAACCCCTTATTGTGTTTTGATAATATTTCTATATAATATTTAACTCATTTTAAAAATTATGAATGAAAAGGATGTATTTCACAATAATGAATCACTAAAATTTTCTGTTAATGGATCAAAATATCTCTTAAGGTATAGTATTATTCATTATATGAAATATTTCTCTACTACTCATTCCTACTATTTTGTTTCATTTACTAAAACTAAAAAAAGGTGTCTATAATAATTAAATATAATTCATAATAAATTAATAAATCAAATAAAAGAGTAATATCCCCAAAAATCAATCATAATACCCAAGGATCAATGTTAACCATTAATCTATAAATCTTTTTAGAATAATCTGGACCAAATTTGAAATAAAATAATAATATATAAAAAAATAAAATAACATATTAACCATTATATTAAAATTTATATTAATCCTAATGGATATATATATAGGGGAACTTATTCCTTTTTCTAGAAACTTCCAAAAAAATTCTATACAAGGGGATAATATTTCCCTAAAAAGAATTATCTTATATCCAAAATTCACACATGTAAGATTTATAAAAAAACTCAACTCCTTTGAGAGTCTCATGAAGGATTCAAAAGTGATTAAAATAAACTTTATCCTTTTTATGTTAAAAAGAGATAACATAAATATTTACCACAATTAAATTATCAAAGTAATCTTTTAATCTTTGGTAATTAATTTGAATAGTTACATATCTCCTTACTTTTTATGTAAGGGATATCAATAAATTCAATCTTACCTTTACATTAATAAATCTTATGTCCTTTATTTCTATATTATTAATAGACTCTTGTTTAATTTAAAAATATTCTATGATTTTTACTTCAATAATTTTCACTTGTTGGAAGTCATCATCTTCCATTCTTCTTCTTGATTGAATTATATTTTTCATGGTGCTTAGTTATCTTCTTATTGTAATGATTTAAATTTAAAATTTCTTTCTTTATATTTTTTATCTTAATGGGACATGATACAATACAATCATATGAAGAAAATCCATGGGAAAATGTTTCCCTTCAATGTATTGGATTAATTCCATTAATAAAATTATTAATATTACTTTTTGGATTATGTATGTTCTTTTTAAAATGGATTTCTATCATGACATGTCCCGCGAGGCCCATGACATGACTCCCCCAAGAATGCCTCCCGAAATCCCAGGGTTGGCGACTACCATCAAAAAATTCAACCTATAAAGGGGAGGAATACTTATAAGGACTTGTATGCACACTAACAAAACCACATTCCAAAAAAAAATAAATTAAAACATGCATGCCACTTAATTACCACAGAGTAATTGTACAAGCTATCGCCCAAATCATCCATAATAAAAACTGAAAAAATAAGATAAACTGAAAAAATTATAAAGTAAATAAGACCTATGAAAATCCATCTACTAAAAACCAAACCTGATGGGTATGTGTAGATTAGCTTCTTGAAGCCGTAGGAGCACACCATGGCTACCAGATATCACTGGGCAGCACCGGGTCCTTGGCCACCATGCCCTCCTTTAAGGTGGTAGTAGTGTGCACTAGACACAACATGTGAGTGTGAATACCATTATGTGGTGGGTAATAAAATAATCATTAAGGCCCTCAAACTAGAAATTTAAGACAAAAAATCAATCCACAACTAAAACCCCAAAGCATGATCATGAATCAAGATAGCTGACATAGGTATAATCATATGTATTGAAGAATGACTATCAGTTGTGACACTAAACACCTTGGACTATGGAGGAACTCATCCATGCTTATTATTGTGGGTTATTCAGGTCCCATATAGCCACTACTCACATAGGCCATCATAGATGGTCCCCACAGGTCCACTTCTAACTGATCTACATTTTGTCGCTTAGAACATATCCACACAAGGTTTCTAATAGCAGATCCACAGAGGGTGGTTGGTAGCTGATCCACACAATGTCTCTTGGAAATGATCTAAAGTGGGTCATTTGGAGCTGACCCACATAATATCTTTTGTCATCTAGGCCTACGGGGTCACTTGGACCCTCTTTTCAATAGTCTTTGGGTCTCAACCAGTCATAGGATTCCTACACGTAGCATGCTTGATTCAGGGAGAATCCACTCATCACAGCATTCCTCACATTTTAACATTCATTAAAGCTTCCGTTGATTATTCCAAATGAACTGCCTCATTTATATGGTTCTAATGTAGCAAACAACTCATCAATAGGATGCCTTGTATAAAAGATATGACTGTGTTTGTGAACAGGGGTCGGTTGTGTCTGGGTATGGTCCGCCCAGGACATACAGACCTGACCCGACTCGAGGCAATGTCCCCAACCAAACCTGAGTCTACTGGCCTGACCAGGGTCCGATTACCCAAACCAGTTCTGACCCATTCTGGATTCAACTCAATGCGTTGGGTCGCAGGTTTGGCCCGCTGTTACGGGCCAGTTCTTCTCCAGCCAGATGCTCGTGTTTCTGGCTTTTATCATGCCACATCCACCTTTGTAGGATGAATTTTCACCCTTATGTTCTCTTTCTAGACCATGTATCAGTGGTTCATTGTGGACCACAGGGTGTGGGTTTCCCTCTTCGATGGGGCCGCATCGGTGTGCTGCCACCCGCCCGAAGCCCCCATCTTTGGTGGTTCTTTCCGTAGGTCATTGAGTCTACTCTTGTGGTTTGTTCTACAAAACCTCTAAGCCTATGGTATTATCTGGTCTCATTCTTCACATATATTGCATTAGTATTTTCGTTCCTTCAATCAGGTTTTTCCTCACTGAAGAAGACGCAGGAACACACAAAAGAAGAGTGGCTTGGCCCTTGTCTGTGTTAGAGGTTTAGAGACATGGGTAAGGTTGAAGGATTTATAAATGTTCTACCTTAATGAAAATCATTCTCCATCAAGAACAAAAAACTATTATATCAACTTGTTTCTGGGTTTATCCAGGTTCAATGTTATATAAATAAAAACAGGAAATTCTAAATCAAATGTAACCGCTACCTTGAGAAGTTTAGTCATTGGTGGAAATCCCTTCAAAGATGTTGGTGTTCATCAATCTTCGTTCCTAGATCCATCCGTCAAGGAATCTTCACCACATTCTGATTCATCATAATTATTCCTTTGAGATAAATAAATCACCATCTGTTATAGAAATTGCTGCTCTGATTCACTATCCTATTATTCAATTAAAATAGAAAATGTTGCAACACATCAATTACGCTACGACATTGCATCGTTACATTATTTCATTTATGGAATACTGTTTCTGTTAAACATAAATTAATTATTTGTTACACTACACATGTATGAGTCTCATTAATTAGGATCCTCGTCGCCTCATCACTGCACCATAGTGCTGGTGTTCTACCACTCAATAGTGAAGAAAAGAACATAAAATATCTTTTTATTTTGTTTTATTTCTCTTCTAAAAGGATAGAAAGTTATCTTTTCCAGTCGACTACTGTGGGTAATGGTTTTTTCTTTTTTAGGTGAATCCCACCCGTCAGATTTGAATGGTTCCATTGAACTTTTGATCTGAGCACTGGTATAATTGATAGAAAAAAACTGCTAGCATATTTATTCAAATGAACACAATTAATGTTTAAAATTATATTTGGGCTCACCTTTCTATGGAATCAAGTTTATTATGACAATTTGGTCTTGAAATAATCCCATATAATTTTTTAAAAACAAATATACATGAAATTTAAGGGACATTACATTATTCCCACCTTAAGGATTTATGTCCTTAAAAGGAAAAAATGTGATAAAATAAAAAATGTGTGTATCGAGCATGAATATGAGCCTCCCACTCCTAGGTTCTCTCCTAGAGATTTTTGCGCTACTAATGAATGTGAAATAGAGGATTCGACTGTCCACAAATGACCCACTCTTATTGATACACTATCTGTAATGAGAACTTTGAAAATGTCTCCCCATCATTAATTTCCTCCTCACCATATTTGTTGAAATGTGATGGGTCATGCATGTAACTCCTTAGTTGCAATAAGTGAAAAATACCGTTCACCTGGTGAATATGTTGGGGAATAGCAAGGAGGTACACCACATCTCTAAATCTGCTCAGAATCAGGAAAGGTCTAAGGATCCTCAGAGATAACTTGTTGTCGTGGCCAAATCTTTGCAATCCCCATCGGGATGAGACCCAAAAGAAGACATGGTATCCTTCCTCAAACTCCAAGGGCCTTTGTCTCCTATCAATATAATATTTTTATCAATCTCTATGAAGTACTCATATGCACCCTGATAGTCTTAAACTTCTCTATGGTTTCCCGTACTAACTCTCAACACATTAGTGCTAACTCCCCAGGGTCTGTACAGCATAGTGGTGATCATCTTGGTTGCCTATACAAATCCTCTACGGGATCCAGGCCAATAGTGGATTTATATTTGTTTTTGTATGAAAACTCCACCAGTGGTAGGTGGTCCTCCCAAATATGACAAAAATCAAGTATGTAAACATGAAACATGTCCTCCAAGGTATATATGGTCTATTCTGTCAGGATACAACCCAATCTAGTCTCTAATTCATCACATAAACCAATATAACCAATTCCCTCTTATGTTAGTCTCAAGATGGAGGAACTCATTAGTCTGCATATCAGCTCCTTGAAACTCTACCAGCAATTATCTATCCCCACTAATGGTTTTCCCATCCATGGAACAATTGATAATGGTGTTGATACTCTAAAAAACTAAGGAATGAACATTTAGTAGTATCCAAAAAACCCCATAAGACTCTGCACCTCAGTCACACTCCTAGGTGGATCAAAAGCAAGAATTGCCTCTATCTTCACTAGATCCACTGAAAATCTAGCCTCTAAGATGATGTGTCTTAAAAAATATAACTCCCAGATCCTGAACTAGCACTTCAATATCATCCCATAATATTGGTTCTCTTGAAGTGTGTAAAGGACTATCTGTAGGTGGGTATCATGCTCCTCCTCTGATGGAGACTACACAAAGATGACATTAATGAAGGCCACCACAAAATGATAAATTTAGGGCTTCAATATCATTTTCATGAGTTCCATGAACACAGTTGGGAAATTGGTTATACCAAAGGGCATCACCGAGAACTCATAGTGGCTATACCAACATCATAAGGATGTCGTTGGTACATCTTCATCACGTACCCAGAGATAGTTATTTCTTGATATGAGGTCTATCTTTGAGAACCACCTCGCTCCCTTCTACTGGATGAAGAGGTAATAAATTCATATAAGTGGATATTGTTTCTGTAACACCCGATATTTTTATGAGTAATATTTTGTTTTTATGTTATATATATATCATCAAAGTAATCTTTCACTACACACTAGCTTGGCTTACTTTACACGCAATCGCGACCTTCCTCGATAGCTTGCGTTGTACGCAATACCGAGTTTCACTAAACGGCGATATGCTATTAAAATATTATTTAAAATAGCCGTTATGAATAGTAATAACCACTTTTTGAAATTCTATCTTTCAAAATGGACTTCATTTTTGGATTCGGAATTCCGAAATTAGCCTAGGGTGAAATTGTGGTATTTTTCTGAAAACATTCAATTTTTGAGGAATAGTGAAACCACTAAGTGGTAGGTTAAAAAATGTATTTCGCATAAAACATAATTTTACCGCTTCTGTGAATGGAATTTCGAAAATCCAACAGACACGGTTGATATCAGTAAGTAAAATGTGGTTCAAAGAGATAAAAATAATTTTTTGGTGAATATTAACTTTTTACTTTTTTTTACCGCGGTTAATAGTAAATAGGGTAACTAAGGGTAAATATGATATTACTATTACCCTAACACATGTCATAATTCTATTGGATAAGTTTAATTTGACCAAAATCAACCTTATGAATATAATATGACCATTTAGGTCCTCTTGGATTAGATTATGACATTTAATATTATTTTATTTAATGAATAGTTAAAATAGTTAAAATCAAAGTTTAATAACTAAAACATTTTTAATATGGGTTTATACAGAAGATAAATTCGATTATAAATATTCATTATAAATCTAAAATTATTTCCTACATAATGATATTTTATTTATAATTTTTAGACTTTAAATAAATAAATTTATTTATGACACAATGATGATGCTGTAATTACCCTTTTAAGGAAATGTTAACATAATTGATGTTATAAATGCCCAAATAAATGTAATATTAGACTTTTTATGAATTCCACTAATTTTCTAGGTTACTATGATATATTAGTGTTGATTTAATCAACTTGGTTCGAACATATAATTCTGTTATGACTTTCACAAAAATCATATATCAAATATTGACAAAATTGACACAAAATAGTTTTTAAATAAAATATTATATTATTAATTGTTATTTTATTCCTAAAAATCTAAGGTTCGGCCAAATGACTTAGATAAGGATATATATATTAATAATAAACAACTTGGGGTTCGTTTGGCATGTTATAGTAAGTGTATTAACCATATAGTGTAAGAAAAAAAAAGTCACGGTAAGAGTTAAATTATTTAACTTAGAGTTAAATCTAATTGATAAGGTTAAAATTACAACCTAAACTTGTCTAAATCATATTTTTTGATAGGATTTAGACCCATCCCCACATTAACTTCTAAATAAGACCCTTTGGAACCATTATTAACCGATTTTGACTTTAATATAGAATAATATTTTGAGATATTCCTAAGGTTCCCCTCTCCTCCCTTATAAAGGGCACCTCCTCCCCCTCCTCCTCACACCAATTTGAGCACTCAAGCTCGTCCAACCCCTGCCAAAATAACTTCTCCACTTCCCTAGAATAATCATAGAGGTACTGGTCTTCTTGAAAGACCAATCTTAGTTCCCTAAGTTGAGGATTCAAAGAGGCGTTTCAAAGAAGAGGTAATATCCATTACCGATCTTTTCAATTTCATTCTTCTTCAACTTCTTCTTCATTAGTTGTTTAATGATAAATTAATAAAACCAGTATTACTTACATACTGATATGTTATTATAAATATGAAACAACCCTATTTCACCTTCTATCCATCCTACGGAAAAATGAAATCATCGCGCATGCATACGTACGGAATACCGTCTCCACACCGTAGTGTAATCTATTTTCCACCATCACCTTACAAGGATGGGTATAATGGTGTAATGAGTAACTATATATGATTATTATAAAGTGATATTGATACTGATATAGTATAAATACACTTAAATACAATTCCACGATCATGGGAACAATATCATCGCTTGTGCGTACGTACGGAATACCGTCTCCACGATGTGATGCGACTTGTTGTACATGATCATCATTACATAGTAATTATATAAATGAATTAAATGAATAAATATGATATATGTTACAATAATAACATTCTGGATATAAGGTATCTATAACCTTAAAAGAAGAATAAGAATTTATTCGGCAAAACACGCATAAGAACAAAAGGAAATAAAGACCCGAGTAACAAGTAACAATGAAATATTAGTAATAAGAAGCTAAGAATATGACCATATATGATATAATATCAATATGTATGATTCTGGAATAAGTCAATAACATTATTTAAACCATTATACAGGAGATTCGGACATGTACAAAGAAAATCGGACCCATGGTAAGGGAAATATCACAATCTCATTTTTATTCGAGATTGTTTATACTTGGAAATTTACTCGGGTGTATTTTTTCTTCGACATCCATGTTTCCTCAATATATAATATTATTTTCATCCACCTACAATTTTTTAATTTCAATTTAACCCTTCGGTGAGTTTTTAGTAAAGGAGATGAAAGTAATCTTTTGTCGTTTTTCATACGAGGTACTTTTTGACTCTTCCGACAAAAGTACGAAGAATGTTTTTTTAAATTATATGGCAAGAATGGATTTTTAAAACATTATTTCCAAGAATATTCTTTTATAAGTTTTCAAGTTTATTTTTAATCAACTTCTTTTAGTTTATAATTGAATTACATGTTAAGAAAAGAAAAGTGTTTTTGAAGTAGAAAGGATATTTTCCTCAAGAATGGAGTTCAAATGTTTTGTCAAAATTATTTTCCATTTAAGATAATATAGGGTTCTGTTTTTATCCCTATTATTACATTGATTTGATTATGTTTTGAGGGAATTATTTTTATGAATTCATTTACCTTATATGATTTGTTTTATGATGTCATTATGTTTCAAGAATCCCATTTTTGTTACATGTGTTATGCGATGATGTATGATTTACGATTATGTGGAACACATAAGAATGGATTCATTATAAGATGGGTGGGACCTATATCTCCCTCCAATGAATTGGGTAAAGATTTATATCTCATGATATAGACATGGCTGGAACGGAAGGTTATTTCAGTTCAGTGATACAGGACTGAAACGAGGAGTGAACTCGGTTCAGAAATGGACTTTGTCCGCTAAGATAGTCTTGGAAATGAGTCATGACTAACAAGAAATGATTTTTCATGATTATGTGTGCATGGCACAAAGATTCAAGTTTTATGTTTTTATTATGGGGATCTCATTTTCACTTCTATGATTTATTCCATGTTAAGATATTATGATCTCTTTTGCAGGTTATGATTTTCAAAAAGATATGATATGATTTTTATTTCCTTTATTTGCCCCTGCTGAGCATTTGAGCTCACCCTTTTTTGTATGTTTTCTTTTCCCCAGGTCAGGAAGATTGATATTAATAATAATATGTTAAAAGGGACCCTAGATATGATGAAATAAATGGGAGACACTGTAGAAGATTTATGAACCAGTTGTTTATGTTTCCCAGTTTCTAATGACACTATACCTATACAGTCCTTTGTGGTTTTGTCATATGTTGTAATAAGTGTGCTTCAATTTTGATGTATTAACAATGTATGTAAAGTATGGGTCACTATAGTTGGTATCAGAGGAAAGGTATAGTCAACCTTTGGAAACTAGGATGTGAAAGCATTAGTAAGAACCCTAAGGATAAGTCTAAGCATAGAACACAATATTAGTGTTTTAGAAATGGCCATGAATAACCTAGGATAAGACCTTAAGCATGAAAATTTTATTCTTGAATTATGTGATTTTCCTATTATAATTAGTGTTGCTCACACTATTCTTCTTGGTTTTAGTCAATGGCTGGAACTCGAAGGAACCGTGTTAATGCGGAATGCGATGGGCAATGCAATGATGATCCCCCTGAGAAACCAAACGACATGGGAGCTAGAATGCAAAATCTTGTAGCTATGCTCACACAACTTTCTCAAGCTATGAATCATGAAGGACTTCCAAACGAGAAAAGGAAGGAGCAACATTCTGTTGAATCCTTCATGAGGCAGCGTCCACCTTCTTTCAGCGAGTCTATTGATCCATTAGTTGCTGCACAATGGATTAGTACTACTGAAAAGATATTTTCAGTTCTTCAATGTTCTAAACATGATAAAGTCATCCTAGCAGTGTATCCTTTGGAAGGAGATGCTGATCAATGGTGGAATCTTATTAAGAATATGAGGCAAAGGGATGAAATTGAGTCCATGGAATGGGACGAATTCAATAACCTAGTTTTCAATAAGTACTTCCCTCGTATTCTCCGAACAAAGATGGAGAAAGAGTTTCTTGAACTGAATCAAAGGGATGATGAATCTGTTGGTACCTATGAAGCAAATTTTACAAGACTTGCAAGGTATTCTTATGGTATTATTATCCAACCTGAGAGTAAGATCGATCGATTCTTTAGTGGCTTAAAACCAAGTCTTCGAAGGGCGTCAGCCATAAGGGACATCAATATCTACGAGGAAATTGTTCGATGTGCTCTCAAAGTCGAGATGGAGATTGGAGTAACCCATCAGTCATATGGGTTTGATAAGAAGAGGAAAATGGAATTCAAAGGAAAATCTAAAGATCACACAGAAAAGAATATGAGCTTTCCCTTATGCTCAAAGTATGGAAAGAAACATGGAGGGAGTTGTCTTAAAGGGACAAGTAAATTTTTAAAATGTGGAAAGGAAGGTCATTGGGCATTTGAATGCAGTGATAATGGGAAGAAGATGTCTAATGATGCAAACAATGGAAAGGATACACAGAACGAACCTACTACACTTCAATGTTTCAAGTGCAAGGAGATGGGGAATTATTCCAATCAATGCCCTCCAAGGGTTGATGATGATGGACGACGTCAACAAACTCTTGAGTCTAAAGACAATGGAAAGTCACATACAATTTCTATCAGTGATGTGGAGTACGATAACGAAGTGGTGAAAGGTACACATACCATCCAATCTAAAGTATCAAATGTTTTATTTGATTCTAGATCCACCCACTCTTTTATTTTTGAAGAATTTTCTAAGGGTATCACCATATTACCTCAACAATTAGATTTTTAGTTAGCTGTTACAACACCTAATTGCACATCAATCGAATCAAAAGTTTATAATTCTTCTCCAATTGATGTTTGTGGGAAAGTGCTTCCTGCAAATCTTGTGATCCTTCCTTTAGTGGAATTCGATGTGATTCTTGGCATGGATTGGCTTTCTTTATACGGAGCTCATATAAATTTCCAATGAAGGGAAGTCACATTTCATATTCCAGATCAATCTATGATCGTCTATCAATGCAAGGATGAACATAACCTTCTAGTGGAATTTTCTTCCATTTAATGGGTATTGATTCCACTAAATGAAGGTTATTTATCTCAAATGGTTGGTGAGAAACTCACGATTAAGAATATGAACATCGTACGTGAGTTTGATGATGACTTTCCGGAGGAATTACCAGGTCTTCCAAGAAATCGTGAAGTTGAGTTTTCAATAGAACTCATACCGGGTGCTTTGCCTATTTCAAAGACACCTTATAGAATGGCCCCAATTGAGTTGCAAGAATTGAAGAAGCAACTCCAAGAGAATCTTGATAAGGGATTCATACGCCCTAGTGTGTCACCTTTGGGAACACCTGTTCTATTTGTTAAGAAGAAAGATGGATCAATGAGACTCTGCATTGATTATCGAGAACTTAACATGATAACTATATAGAACAAATATCATCTCCCATGCATTGATGACTTATTTGACCAACTACGCGGAGCTCAATACTTTTCCAAGATTGATCTTCATTCAGGGTATCATCAATTAAGGGTCAAAAGTGAGGATATACCAATGACGGATTTCCGTACAAGGTATGGACACTATGAATTTATAGTGATTCCATTTGGTCTTACTAATGCCCCTGCTTTCTTCATGGATCTAATGAATAGAGTCTTTAGAGACTATCTTGATCAATTTGTGGTAGTCATTATAGACTATATTATTGTCTATTCAAAGAGCATGGAAGAGAATGAAGATCACTTGAGAATTATATTGAAGACCCTGAGAAAGGAGAAGCTTTATGCCAAATTTACCAAGTGTGAATTTTGGCTTCAAAAAGATGCATTTTTGGGTCACATAATCTCAAAAGCGGGGATATCTGTGGATCCAGCAAAAACAGAGGTTATCGAAAGATGGTCGAGACTAACAACAGTAACTGATATCTGAAGTTATCTTGGGTTGGCTTGATATTATCGACGTTTTGTAAAAGATTTTTCACGATTATCTAACCCACTCACCAAGTTGACTCGGAAAGGAGTTAAGTTTGTTTAGACAGAGAAATGTGAAGAGAATTTCAAGGAGTTGAAAAGAAGCTTATCCAGTGCACCAGTGCTCACACTGCCTTGTAGTGGAGAAAGGTTTGTGACCTACAGTGATGCATCCAAGAAGGGATTGGGTTGTGTTCTTATGCAAAATGATATAGTGATAGCTTATGCCTCACGATAGTTGAAAATACATGAGCAAAATTACCCAACACATGATTTGGAGTTAGCTGCGGTAATCTTTGAAATAAATATTTGGAGGTATTACCTTTATGGTGAAAGGTGTGATATTTATACTGATCATAAAATTTTAAAGTATATTTTCACACAAAAGGAGCTGAATATGCGTCAAAGAAGATGGTTGGAGCTGATTAAGGATTATGACTGCTCAATCCATTACCACCCTGGGAAAGCAAACAAGGTGGCAGATGCATTAAGTCGACAAGACCATGCTGGTTTATCCATGATGAGGATCAAAAAAGATCCAATATTTAAGGATTTACAAAGGATGGATCTTGGAATTATAATGGAAGGGGAAAAATCTTATCTTTCTCAAATGAATGTTCAACCATCTATACATGTGAAGATTAAAGAGGCATAGAAAGAAGATGTTGAGTTACAAAAGAAGGTGAGAAATGTTCCTGAATTCAACCTTGATTGTGATGGGATAATAAAGTTCAGGAGTCGGGTTTGTGTTACTCCCATCCCTGAGTTAAAGAAGGAGCTGCTGGATGAGGCTCATAGATATTCATTCTCTATTCATCCTGGAAGCATGAAGATGAATTGGGACCTGAAAGAGTACTTCTAGTGGGATGGCATGAAAAGAGATGTTGCTGAATATGTCTCTTGATGCATGGTTTGTCAACAAATTAAAGACGAGAGACAGATGTCTAAGGGGATGTTACAACCATTACCCATACCCGAATGGAAATGGGAAAACATCACTATGGACTTTGTCACAGGACTTCCTAAAACATCCAAAGGAAATAATGCTATCTGGGTCATAGTTGATAGTCTTACAAAGTCTGCACACTTCATTGCTATTAGAGATGATTTCCCTCTAGATCAGCTTTCCAGGATATATGTAAAGGAAGTGGTAAGATTGCATGGAGTACCACTTTCTATTATATCTGATCGGGATCCGAGATTTACCTCGAAGTTATGACGAAGTCTTCAGCATACTCTAGATACAGAGTTGAGTTTCAGCACTGCTTATCATCCTCAGACAGACGGTCAGTCTGAGAGAACAATTCAAACTCTAGAAGATATGTTGAGAGCTTGCTCTATGGATTTCAAAGGTGGTTGGGATCAACACCTACCTTTGGTGGAATTTTCTTATAGTAATATCTTTTACTCCAGTATTCAAATGGCTCCTTATGAAGCTCTCTATGGAATGAAATGGAGGATTCCAACTTGCTAGGATGAAGTTGGGGAAAGAAAGCTATTAGGACCTAATCTCGTTGAAGAAATGGCAGAAAAGGTTAGATCTATTCAACAACACATTAGAGCATCTCAGAGTTGACAGAATAGTTATGCCGACAACTGAAGAAAAGACCTAGAGTTTGAAGTGGGTGATAAAGTGTTCTTACGAATATCTCCCTGGAAGTGGGTTATGAGATTTGAAAAGAAAGGGAAGTTGAGCCCTAGATATATCGGTCCTTTTGAAATACTGGATCGTGGTGGAAAGGTAGCTTACCGATTGGCGCTTCCACCGAATCTCTCTCAAGTTCACGATGTGTTCCATGTATCTCTCCTGAGAATGTACATACATGATCCTTCACATGTACTCAGCTCAGAAGTTGTACCGCTAGAGCAAGATCTTTCTTATGAAGAACAACTGATAGAGATTCTGGATCGTAGCGAAAAAGGCCTATGAAACAAGACCACTCGATTGGTGAATGTTTTATGGAGGAACCACCAACTTGAAGAAGCTACATGGGAGCTTGATGACATGATGAGGGAGAAGTATCCTCATCGGTTTGTTACAAAGTGACAAATTTCGAGGGCGAAATTCTTTTTAAGGGGGGTAGAATGTAACACCCGATATTTTTATGAGTAATATTTTGTTTTTATGTTACATATATATATATCATCAAAGGAATCTATCACTACACACTAGCTTGGCTTACTTTACACGCAATTGCGACCTTCCTCGATAGCTTGTGTTGTACGCAATACCGAGTTTCACTAAACGACGATATGCTATTAAAATATTATTTAAAATAGTCATGATGAATAGTAATAGCCACTTTTTGAAATTTTATCTTTCAAAATGCACTTCATTTTTGGATTAGGAATACCGATATTAGCCTAGGGAGAAATTTTGGTATTTTTCTAAAAACTACCAATTTTTGAGGAATAGTGAAACCACTAAGTGGTAGGTTAAAAACTGAATTTTGCATAAAAAATAATTTTACCGCTTCTGTGAATGGAATTTCGAAAATCCGACAGATACAGTTGATATCAGTAAGTAAAATTTGGTTCAAAGAGATAAAAATAATTTTTTGGTGAATAGTAACTTTTAACTTTTTTTTACCGCGGTTAATAGTAAATAGGGTAACTAAGGGTGAATATGATATTAGTATTACCCTAACACATGTCTTAATTCTATTGGACAAGTGTAATTAGACCAAAAACAACCTTATGAATATAATATGACCATTTAGGTCAACTTGGATTAGATTATGACATTTAATATTATTTTATTTAATGAATAGTTAAAATAGTTAATATTAATGTTTAATAACTAAATAATTTCTAATATTGGTTTATACATAAGATAAATTCGATTATAAATATTCATTAGAAAGTTAAAAAGATTTCCTACATAATGATATTTTATTTATAATTTTTACACTTTATATAAATTAATTTATTTATGACACAACAATGATGCAGTAATTACCCTTTTAAGGAAATGTTAACATAATTGATGTTATAAATGCCCAAATAAATGTAATTTGAGACTTTTTATGTATTCCACTAATTTTCTAGGATACTATGATATATTAGTGTTGATTTAATAAACTTGGTTCGAACATATAATTCTGTTATGACTTTCACAAAAATCATATATCAAATAGTGACAAAATTGACACAAAATAGTTTTTAAATCAAATATTATATTATTAATTGTTATTTTATTCATAAAAATCTAAGGATCGGCCAAATGACTTAGATAAGGTTATATATATTAATAATAAACAACTCGGGGTTCGTTTGGCATGTTATAGTATGTGTATTAACCATATAGTGTAAGAAAACAAAATTCACGGTAAAAGTTAAATTATTTAACTTAGAGTTAAATCTAATTGATAAGGTTAAAATAACAACCTAAACGTTTCTAAATCTTATTGGTTGATATTACTTCGACCCATCCCCACTTTACCTTCAAAATAAGACCATTTGGAACCATTATAAACCGATTTTGACTTTAATAAAATATAATTTTTTTAGATATTCCTAAGGTGCCCCTCTCCTCCCTTATAAAAGGGAACCTCCTCCCCCTCCTCCTCACACCAATTTGAGCACTCAATCTAGGAAAAACCCGGACAAAATCTCTTATCCACTTCCCTAGAATAATCCTAGAGGTCCTGGTCTTCGTCAAGGACCAATCATAGTTCTCTATGTGGAGGATTCAAAGAGGCGTTTCAAAGAAGAGGTAATATCCATTACCGATCTTTTCAATTTCATTCTTCTTCAACTTCTTGTTCTTTTGTTGTTTCATGATAAAGTAATAACATCAGTATTACTTACATTATGATATGTTATTATAAATATGAAACAACCCTAATTCACCTTCTATCCATCCTATGGAAAAATGAAATCACCGCGCGCGCGTACGTACAGAATACCGTCTCCACGTCGTGGTGTAATCTATTTTCCACCATCACCTTACAAGGATGGGTCTAATGGTGTTATGAGTAACTATATTTGATTATTATAAAGTGATATTGATACTGAAATAGTATAAATACACTTAAATATAATTCCACGATCATGGGAACAATATCATCGCTCATGCGTACGTACGGAATACCGTCTCCACGATGTGATGCGACTCGTTGTACATGATCATCATTACATACTAATTATATAAATGAATTAAATGAATAAATATGATATATGTTACACTAATAACATTCTTGATATAAGTTATTTATAACCTTAAAAGAAGAATAAGAATTTATTCGGCAAAACATGCATAAGAACAAAAGGCAATAAAGACACGAGTAACAAGTAACAATGAAATATTAGTAATAAGAAGCTAATAATATGACCATATATGATATCATATCAATATGTATGATTCTGGAATAAGTCAATAAAATTATTTAAACCATTATACAGGAGCTTCGGACACTTACAAAGAAAATCGGTCCTAAGGTAAGGGAAATATCACAATCTCATTTTTATTCGAGATTGTTTATACTTTGAAATTTACTAGGGTGTATTTTATCATCCAAATCCATGTTTCCTAAATATATAATAATATTTTCATCCACCTAAAATTGTTTAAATCCAATTTTACCCTTCGGTGAGTTTTTAGTAAAGGATATGAAAGTAATCTTTTGTCGTTTTTCGTACGAGGTAATTTTTGACTTTTCCGACAAAAGTACGAAGAATGTTTTTTTAACGTATACGGCAAGAATGGATTTTTAAAACATTATTTCCAAGAATCTTACATTATAAGTTTTCAAGTTTATTTTTAATCAACTTCTTCTATTTTATAATTGTATGACATTTTAAGAAAAGAAAAGTGTTTTTGAAGTAGAAAGGATATTTTCCTCATGAATGGAGTTCAAATGTTTTATCAAAATTATTTTCCATATAAGATAATATAGGGTTCTGTTTTTATCCCTATTATTACATTGATTTGATTATGTTTTGAGGGAATTATTTTTATGAAGTCATTTTCCTTATATGATTTGTTTTATGATGTCATGAGGTTTCAAGAATCCCATTTTTGTTACATGTGTTATGCGATGATGTATGATTTATGATTATGTGTAACACATAAGAAAGGATTCATTATAAGATGGGTGGGACCTATATCTCCCTCCAATTCATTGGGTAAAGATTTATATCTCATGAGATAGAAATGGCTGGAATGGAAGGTTATTTCGGTTCAGTGATACAGGACTGAAACGATGAGTGAACTCGGTTCAGAAATGGGCTTTGTCCGCTAAGATAGTCTTGGAAATGAGTCATGACTAACAAGAAATGATTTTCCATGATTATGTGTGCATGCCACAAATTTTCAAGTTTAATTTTATGATTATGGGGATCTCATTTTCACTTCTATGATTTATTCCATGTTAAGATATTATGATCTCTTTTGCAGGTTATGATTTTCAAAAAGATATGATATGATTTTTATTTCCTTTATTTTCCCCTGCTGAGCATTTGAGCTCATTATTTTTTGTATGTTTTCTTTTCTCCAGGTCAGGAAGATGGATATTAAGTAGAATATGCTAAAAGGGACCCTAGATATGATGAAATAAATGGGAGACACTGTAGAAGATTTATGAACCAGTTGTTTATGTTTCCCAGTTTCTAATGACACTATACCTATACGGTCCTTTGTGGTTTTGTCATATGTTGTAATAAGTGTGCTTCAATTTTGAAGTATTAACAATGTATGTAATGTATGGGTCGTTATAGTTTATTCACAGTAACCTAGTTTAGGTTCCAATAGCCCACAAATAGCATCAATCTTACATCTTCCTTATTGTCATACAACACTGGGGCTACCCATGGTGAAACATTAGGCCTCACAAAGAACTTATCTTGCATTTCTTCACATTGTACCCATAACCCAAAAATCTTTCTGGGAGCCACCTGATATACCAGTTTTAATATTTGTGTCTTCCCAGGGTATTGATCGATGTATAAGTCTACCTCACTCCATGTAGGTAGTCCAGTAAAATATTTAGGTAATCCTTCCTCATACTCATCCACCACTAAATGAACTCTCGGACTCCTCTCATCCACTGCACTGAGAGTGAGGCTATCTATCTGTTGAGTGATCATTTTCACCCTCGTATGAGAATGTTTTTCTTGGCGTTGTAAGAGTTCCCTTCTCACTGATGAATGAAACTCTAGTCCCATATTCACAGACACACATAACCTTACACCTAAAATAGTTGTTCTGAGCATGAAATGTGGATAACCAATTCTTACCCAATATTAAACAATAAGGACTTGACACCCCTACCAGGAGATCCCAGTCAAAGTTCTCTCATCCAAGAGTAATCTTGCATTGCTGATACTTGTTTTAGTCACTGAATCCCTTCCCGTATGAGTGTCTAATCATAAGTATTGATCCAACAACTCCACTAGAATCATCAATCCTCGAATGTGGTTTTTGGAAAGGAAATAGTGACTAGAACCAATGTCTATAAAAACATTAGCTAAGGTGGATAAAACATAGATCATATCTCTAATCATCTCTAGAGCGTCATGGTCATAGTAATCCACTGCCTGAAGATGAACTCGCCCCTATCCCCCTACTACCTGTGTCTATGGTGGACCACATGGGGGTGGTCGATGTTGAACCCACACTGTTTCCCACCCTTTGATGCTCAACCAGCTCCCCTACCACATCTTCCACCCTGCGGAAATCCTCAGTTAAAACTCTTCCTTTTCCATTCAGGTCCCTCAACTGTCTATGGATCATCTACTGGGTATCTCTGGCAATCACAGTCCATGTGTCCTGGACTACCATCTGAGTAGCACACCCTACTCCTCTGCTGACCCCCACAACGCTAGTGGCCTCACACCAATGATACTGGGTCCATGGGTATCCCTTTGGATTGTTTGTACATCTTGGACCACTATGTCATATGTTAGCTACCCTACAACGATGACTCAACCACATATCACTTGGTGGTAAATCCCACAATCGTTGTCTGCACTATAAAGAATCTCTCTACTAGTAGATTTCTCTCTTGCACTCCATTCTGAGTGGGGATGATGTGGGAAATCCTCGCCACCCGGATCTCCCATCAGAGTCCGTGCTCTGATGTCTATGCTCAAAAAAAAGGTCAGTCACATTAATTTATATTAGCGGGTGAGGTCTATAAACATTGTAGATTACTAAGACATTGAAATGATATGCTACTATAGGTGAAGTACCTCATGTATGTGCATTAAGACTAAGGTCACAGGGAACAACTCCTCTTGGAAAAGATGCTTGGTGTATTCTTAGGAGTGGGTCACATCATCGTGAGTGTATATTTCCAAGATGCACCATCTCCCAGTCGAGGCCCGAAGAGGGACCAGGGATAAGATCATATATGTTCATGTGGAATCCTAACTAAGGGGATGTCACACGTCACCCCCTCTATCCATTCCTGAGCGGCCTGTGTAGTTATCTCTCCCATGAACCTGGGATGTCTCTTTCTCTAGAACTTGTGGAAGGAGTTGATTCTTTATGAAACCTCTATTGATAATGTCAATAGTAACTTCTGATCAATGGTGGTTGTAACACTAGTACACCACCCGATGGGGCCATTTCTTGCACATGTCTCTGAACTGATGCCTCATATCTAGGAGAGTTGTCCGAATATAAGGTGTTGGAATCTTATCGGGCTGTCTATATTGAGTAATCTTGAAATAGATCATGATGTTCCACAATCAATAGGTTATAACATGTAATATAACTCTAATTCTATTAGAACATGAAGAAATAATCAATTCTAACATGATGCATGAAACTATTGTTATTATGTATAGAGTTGAGAAGTAGAATTCCAGGTTTTGGTGTATGGATATGTTGGTTGTCACACCAATATTGAACATCGTAAATTTTATAGTTGAACATCCAACAATAAACACTATTTCCCCAAAAAACAATATATTTCCCTTGTTTGAGGTAGAACTGACCACCTTTGATTCCAATTTTTCAAGACCCGTCCCCTAGGGACCGTTCCGTGACTCACCCAATCCCACCTCTTGAAGGCCATGGGTTGGAAACTAGTGCTAATGTCATCATACTGAATATGGGAGACATTTTCCTAAGTACTTGTATGCACAAAAACACAACCATGTCCTAAAACTGGAAAGGTAAAACATGCATGCCACTAAACAACCAGTGATTAAAGGTAAAAGAAATAGGTCAAATGGGAAAAAATAAAAACCCAATAAAATTCAAACTATATAAAATAAATGTAAAAAAGATCATTAACAATACATTTCCTAAAAACCCCACATAATGGGTATGTGAAGTGTAGATGTCAAAAGCTATAGAAGCACACCCCACTTTCTTGATCTCACAAGGCACCACCCGGTCCTAGGACACAAAGTATTCTGTGAAGGTGGTTGCCTTCAGCACTAGAAACAACACGTGCGGGTGAAACCCATTCATGGGAGAGTAAAAAATAGACATTAGGGTCCCCGAACCCCAAAGAATAGTCCACTAAATAAATCCACGAAGTAAGCCATGAATCATGATCATGATGAAGGACATCTCACAAAGGTGTAATCTAATGTACGAATGAAAGACTATTAGTCATGACACTGAACACATAGGACTCCTGAGATACCCATCCCTAATTAGTACCATTGGCATGTTAGGTCACACAATGCTACATCCCACATAGTCCATCATTGCTTTCCCACATAAGGACACTTGTTGATAATCCACATCGGGTCTCTTGGAGATGATCCATAGAGGGTCTCTAGAAGAAGATCAACACAAAGTCACTAGTAGCTGGTCCACACAGGGTTTCTTAGAGTTGATCCACAGAGGGTCTCTTGGAGGGAACCCACATAGTTTCTATTGACTTTAAGGCCATCGGGGTCAATTGGACCCACTCATCAGTAGTCTTTGAGACTTAGTTGTTAAAGCATTCCCACACGTATCACACCTGATTATGGTAGAATACAGTGCTCAAGCCATTACTCTAATTTCAACATTCATTAAACCCTCCACAGAGTATACCAAAAATAACTACTTCATCACAAGGATTCCAATGCTACAAATAGATCTTTAATTTGACACCAGGTCCGAATGATATGACATTTGTTCATGAACATGGGTTAGTTTTTTACGGGTATGTTCTATCCTGGTATGACCAACCTGATGCAACCTGAACCGAGGTCCACCAACCTGACCCAACCCATTGGGCTGTGAGTTTGGATGGTTGACATGTGGGTCCAGACTGCCTTTTGTCTGGCCCGATGGTGTGGGCGAGTTCTTCTTCAGTAGAATGCCCGTGTGTTCGTCTTTCACTGTGTTGCAACTATCTTATCCGTCTGCCATGTCTCACACACATGTACCGATGGACTACATTCTAGAAGGACATTGTGGTATGGGATTCCCTATCCGATGTGGTCAGGTGGCCACACCAATATCCACCAGCCGATGGCCCACAGTTAGTAGCTCTGACCACACCGCCATTGCTCGAGCTGGAAGTAGTTTCCACCTCAGTGTGTCTTCAAGGCGCATCACCTATGGTGATTTCGACGGGCCAACGAGTCCATTCCGGTGTTCTATTCTGCAAACCATTTGTGCCAATATTCTTCTTGAGTCTCTCTATTTTGTGCTATGGCCCAGGTATCAGCTTTCCATCAATCCAAATTTGTGGCATCGAAATCACACAAGAATACACAATGGAAGAGGGGATCAATCCTTGTCTGTGTAGTCCATAACCTACCACATTAGTGGTTTAGAAACTTGGGGAAGATTTATGGCATTATCAATGTTCTATCTTAATAAAAAAATTGTTTAAAATCACCCTCCTACAAGAACTAGTGACCTTCGAATCAACCTGTTCGTGGGTTTATCCACATTCATTGTTTTACAAAGATGACTGGGGAAATCAAAATCAAAAGTAACCCATACCAGGAGACGGATTTTCATTGGTGTCGATTTGTTTCAAACCATTATCATTTTTTAATATCAGGTCCCTGATTGTTCCTCTAAGGCATTATCGATGTATTCCGATCTACTGGCCTTCTTCTATAGAGAGAAATATTTTGTTGTTTGTCATTTTAATTCCCAATCAGATTCACAATTTCATTGTTTCATTAAAAAATAAACGGATTGCACCATTTCAGTTATGTTGTGCCCTTGCGTCGTTACATTGTATCATATATGAAACCGAATTTCTTTTACACTTCTTTTAATGAGTTGCTATGCTACACATTTATGTACCTCATTATTGGGGATCATCATCGATGCACTGCAGGGTTGGCGTTCCACCGCTCAAATTTTAGGAAAAGAAAAGAAAATATTTTGTTAATTTATTTTATTTCTCTTTATAAGGGTCAAAAAATTAACTTTTTTTTGTTGACCCTCATCTGCTAATGTTAGGTCCTTTATAGGAGAATCCCAATGATTTGACGTCAACAGTGCCCTCATATTTATTATCTGAGCTATGGTTTAAAAGAAATATAATTCCACTCACACATTTATTTAAATTATTAAAAAAAATCCAAATTCTATTCTGGGCACAGCAGGCCTTGGAATGAAGTGCCTTCTAAGAATCCTGGATCGAAATAATCCCATATATTTTTTCAAAAAATTAAATGGAATTTATGAGAGATTACAATTTCTTATCTAGTAATGTTGACCACATATATTACAACACCTACCTCTTCCTTCTATATTAAATTTAGAAATTTTATTTCTATATCATATCATTATTTTTTATAGAAATATTTCCAAAAGATTAAAACAATTTGTTTTTTCCATTCACAAATGATTATTTCACCTCTCTCTATAGTATTTTGAATCAATGATAACCTTTATTTTGTATCAATTTTTATATAATATACTATAAGAATAAAATTTTACATTTCATTACTTCCAAAATATAATAATATATTTTCCAAGGACATGAACCATTACTGAGTAACTAATGGAATAAGAGTTCACATAATGGATCTAGTCCATTTTTTATAATTTGAACCAACACAATGCATCATTATATGGAAAAATTGGTTTCTCTATAAGGGAATGGTTATTTGTCATAAGATTGATAAATTTTCCCTATATTTCCATAAACTACATAGAACTATCACCACCTGTATTGAAATTATCATAATTAAAATCTATACATTGACTTCGGGTTTGGGAGTTATGTATATATATTCTACTATCAATAATCTCTAAACAATGGAAGATACATAATTAGATCATTAGTTTCATCATAAATATTGGTCCATGGAATAAAAACCCTATGAAGATAAATTTCCACAAATATTATAAGGGATTTATCATAATTCTCAAACTAATTATATATTTCTAAAATATAGTTCCCATGGTTCCAATTAAAATTCCTCAGATACGAACTACGTATACCCAAACATTAATAACCTATAATTGGTGTTACTTTTTCACATAGGTACACGATAAAATAGGTCACACAAAGAAGGATCGATCAGTGTAGTAGTCATAAAAAATAGATTCGTAATTTTCATCAAAATTTAATAATAATATAAAAAATATAGAATAAAGAACATTATTTTTTCATTACAAATCATTAGATGATTCCAAATTCAAATCATATGGAATGGAACAAATAAAAAGGGATACTAGATTCTCAGTAAGGGTATAATATAGTTAAATCTATTACAATGAACCAATCTATATAAATAATATATTCTTTTTTAGAATATGTGTTTTTATATAATATTTTACACATATAAAATATAGAGGAAAAAACCATATCTATTTAATCATGATCATTATAATAGGAAAATATGAGACCAAAACAAACAGTAAAAAATTAAAATTTGAACAAACATTTAAGACATAAAATATAAAATATTAAGATATGGATCACCCAAATCTTATAAAATCATCACCCCCATATCCAAATATATAGATATGAAACAAAATATTGGTAAACCAATCAACATATGAGAAAATGAACATATTACACTATGAGGAATTGTATTGAATATTAGGGGAACGAATGAAGTGGTTTTTGTACGGAGAAATCAGACCATTGAAATAATACTATGACCATTGGTCATGTATGGCCATTAGCCAATATAACCAATAGTCAATTTGACCACTGGAAAATATACCGATTAATAATAAATTTTTCATTATAATTACTTTTTATATATAGTAATGAGAAATTATAGTTGATATAGAATAGTGAAAGGATGGCCTCAACAAGTTGATTCATATATATTGAATACCACTTGTTAGAATATGGGAGGAATGTCACAAGGGTTCTCCCTCAACCAAGACCCATACAAGCCTCATGAATTTATTCTTGAAGAAAATCACATATATGAGAAGTTCAAGTTAGTGGATATTACCACTTAGTTAATGCTTGTTTATCCACCCTATGAGACTACCACAATTTCACACCATAACCTTAGGGGATAGTAAAAATATGGTTATGGATTTTTTGTATGTTTTATGAATTAAAATTTATTTTATAGTAATATAATAATCAATTAACAAAAAAACAAGAACTAAAATATTTTATTTCATTATTATTAGTAATTTTAATATGTTTTAATCAATTTTCAAACATATAAGTTACATTCAGAATTCTAAATAGAAAAATTTGATTTCAGAATAATTATTTAGTTGAAAATTTATGTTTCCATGTCCAAGGATGTATTAAATAATTGTTTATATTTTCAATTTCCGAACCTATTTGAAAAAACCATGTATTATAAATTGGTTTCTATATTCCACAAACTATATTTCCATGACCATTATTTGGAAATTATTAAATAATTCATCCACATTGGTTATAAATACCCACCCATTTGACCCCCCTTCAATCTAAATCCATACTCCATGATTCTCTAGAATTTATTCCTTCTAAATAATCCTCGAAATTTTCTTTATACCCCAATCATTCCATCCCCCTGATTTAGAAGAAACACTTCAACATAAGTAATTTTATTCATCGTCGTTTCAATTCAAGTAATTAATTTTGTGTAAATCATTAAAAGTGATTGTTTATTTATATTAAAGTAATTTTTATTGTAATATTACTAATAAACTATTTTTTATCAACATGAGATCTTATATATCATTAATATTACCCCTTTCTATATCCAAATTTCATATATTTCATGTTTCTTAATTTACTTCTAAATTACTCTCTCATATGTATTAAATTCTTATGTTTTGAATAAGAAAATGATTTATTATCCATGAGTATTCACATATATGTTACTATAAATTATTTATTTATTTTTTTTAATATAAAAAACTGAAATTTCATATCTAAGAGTTTAGAATGATGTTACGGTAAAGCCTTTAAGAAATTCCATTCTCAATGATTTTATATGAAACTCATAATTTATTCTCCATGGGAATTTATAAAAATGATCTGTTATAATGAATGTGGATCAAATGAAATTAATAAATATTAAGGTTTCACCCTTATAGTGATAAATTGTTTTTAAAGAATTAGCCTCTAGAGATTAAATGTTTTTTGAGACCTTGGTGAATAACCTTTGTAATTTTGATTTATGATGACTTGGTGATAAACAGTAGTTATATGAATATGAACTTCTAATTTAAATATTTTATCCACATTACAATGAAATGATTCACGTTATTTTTATAATGATACACCTCATGTTATCTTGATCGTGCTTTATTTTTATACCTCATGTTCTTATTAATATACCTCATGATGACATGCCAAATGTCTATCTTTTTTATTCACTTACTCAGCTCATGGTCACCCATTTCTTTTTATGTATGTCTCTAGGATATGAGATAATGTGAAAGAAACATAGGTTAAACGCATGAATAATCCTTTAATGATGATTAAAATAATATTTTATGTTCTCATTTACTACATTCTTAATTTCCAAGAAAATGAACTTTAAAGGATCCTGTTTTTTGTTCTAGGTAATGAAAAATTTATGTAATAAAAATGTGGGAATCCATTGTTTCTATTAGTGTATGGTTTCGTTATTTTTGGAAACTGGGAGTTCAAAAATTTAGTAATAACTATAGGGTTAAGTGTAAATATAGGAAAATATACTTTTATTTTTATAAATTTTTAAGGGAGTGGTTTCTAGGAAATGAAATCATTGTCTGGATACTACAAGTGAATGTTTCTCATGGACCTATGTACCTTGGGACAAAAACGCTAAGAATACTTTGTCGATATAGAAGTAATTGGGATCTTGTTCACAATAATTTTCCTTACTACACACCTAGTTTGGCAATATTGGGGGATATGTTCTGTTAATCGCGCAATTTTTGCGAACCATTATGAAGGATATATATAAATAGAAATTGTTATTTGAGACTAACATATTCAAGTAATATTTTTTATGGAATATATCCCCTTTAGTGTTTTCTGATTACTAAATGTAACACATTTCTCACTAAGTATTTTGGATTTTAGAAAAATTGTATGAAATATGATTCTATGTGTAAATGATGTTTCAAAAAAATGATGCACCGGTAGGTATATTAATATCGAATATGATGGAATAGAAAAATTTATGATGATGATGAATCAACTCTCTTGAGTTATTGATAATTATTTGAATCATTTTGTACAACCATATTTTCTTATAAAGTAATAACATTTTATTGAATCTGTCATGCATCAATTGCATCGTTCTATTAGTGGATATACATATCTTGTTATTTCTAAAAAATGGAATACATCAATAGAAAATATATTTTTTGTAACCTACTGTTCATATATAGAGAAATATACCCTTTAATTATACTGATTAGAAGAAGATAATGATCATTGGTGGAAAATTATTTAAAACATTAACCCATGAATGGATATAAATTATATTGAGTGAGAATATTTCATTGGTATACTTTTAAATAAATATTTCCAATTTATTATGGAAACATAAATGGAGAAGGAATTTCCAAAGCCAAAGTGGATGGAAAATTAATTAGTGGAAGGCACTAAAATAAACATTACAAGGCATTCTCAATAAAACTCAATATTTGTAAGGAATCCTAAGTGAATATTTGATAGATTCATGGGTATAATGACACCCTTCATATAAATGAATTTAAGAAAGATAGAATACAAAATAATTAATAAGTTAATATGTAGTGATATAGAGGTTTAATTGGAGATTGGAAACATTTTATTTTCATATAATTAAGATGAAAGTAGAGAAATATGAAAACAAACATAGGGATGGATTTTTTTCATTAAAGAAGAGGAATGAAAGTAAAAATTCCCATGTGAAATAAATGTGGGAAGAATAATCTGGGGAACAAATTTATTGGGATTGGAATGTACTAAAAGTATAGAATAGATGGGAATATATATCAGACTAACCCTTGTGTATCAGACCTCCATCTGGGTACGTGTGATGGTTTTATGGATGGCTTGGGTCAGTGCTAGTGGTGTTTAATTGTTCCCTCTTTATCCACATCCCATGATAGCCATCCCATCAAGATATTCTCTATATTGGTTGGGATTGATGTGGGTCTCAGGTTATCTTGAGATAGTACTGGGGGGTTACCAGTAGTGGTCTCGGCCTTGTTTCATTGTCGACATTTCATTTATTTCCACCTCAGATTAGTCCTTAATTTTATTCTTATTTTCATTTTATTTATAATGGTGGGGTTAATCATATATTTTGGTGTTTTTTCATAATTAATGTTTCTCTATGGATAGTTATTTTTGTCATATACTTTGAAATTGCTAGAGTTTTTATAGGTTTCCTCATGCTAGAGGACTAGAATATCTCTCTAAAATTAATCAACCCAACTCTACCTTGGACATGACTCCCACCTGCCCTATCAAGCTCATTCTGTCTCGGTGTTTCTTTGATACATTGTTATGTGGTGTTCAGGTGGCCAATAGCTTTCAAGGAGGAGGTTTTATGGGTTTATCTCATAAGGCAACGATAGTGAAATGATGTTTCTGAGGATGATTAAGGAAGATCAAGGATATTTTCGAATGGTTTCTATTTTTTTCTTCAAATAATTTGTGTAGTGGTGTTGATCGGATATGGAAGATGGCAACTCTAGAACACTGGTGTGATGATGAATGTTTATGACATTGGAGGTTTGGACAACATTGTCGTCTAGGGTGACTCACGATGGTGATGGTGACTGAAAGAGATGATATAGGATTTTATAGGAGCGTGTTGTGGGTTGGTTCGTGGCCCAATATTGATTATATTATTTTTTTTCATTTAAAATTTTAATTTTGAAAATCATGGTATGTTGTCTGGCTTTTTCCATCTATGAATTCTGATGTTGGCTGGTTGTGATGTTGGGTTTATTTGATGGTTATTATTTTCATGGAATTTTCTTAGGGTTCACAGTTATCCATTAAATGTGTCATCTGAAAATATAAAAATATGGATTGGGAGTTAATGATTCATGTGTGGATATCTTGGGAAATTTTCCTATAAATTTATAAATTAGAAGATAACAGATGGAATAAACCATGAATCTCGACATATTCCATGTGAGAAATATTGTTAATTTAAAATCATGATAGCTAAAGTAGAGTCTCCATATTATGTGGTGGCACTTACACCCATTGGGAAATAAAATATAGAAAGTAATTTGTTTGTAACAACCCCATATTTTTTGAATTGTTTTTTTCAAATTTATTTAATCTTTTTCTATTTAACACAGGATTGAATATATCTTTTGTTGTAATGAATCACTATGTTTGGATTTAATTTTTAGTGGAAATAAAATAAATCATATGATTAGAAATTATTAGATTAGGTTTTGGAACACACACCACTATGTTTGTCTTGTGTTACAGATAAAATTGAGTCCATACGATAGGTTTTGTTACATAAAAGGTCATGTTTTATGGGACTTCCATATACTATTAATATTATTATTAAAATATTACTATAGCCACAACCTAGCCTTCATATTAGAAGCAAATAATATGACCAAATAAATTGTAATAATATGGTTTACACATGTATATAAATTGTATCCTTTAGTTATCAATTAGTATAAGTGAATGTAAGAACTATTTGAAAATAAAGAGATAACGTTTCTATAAAAACTATTTTTATACATAAAAATACACTTTTATCACAATAATTTAAACCATAAAACATTTCATTATTTTAAATAAAATTTATATATTATACATTCAATAATTATTTTTGATACTCATCCAATATATTTTATAGGTATAAGATAAGAATCAATCCACTTCTATGAATTAAACAGGTATATCATTAAAAGGTAATTTTACAATATTTTTATTGTAACGCCATTTTAAAATATTTTTCAGGAACTATTAATATTATTATTTAAAAAATATTTTTTATTTAAATAGGAAAAAAATTAGGGTTAATTTTTTGTATTTTTCTCTGATGGTTTATTTTTTGATGAATAATGAAAAATACTAAATTTGTACTAGAAACGAAATTTTAATCTAATATATATATAAAGATAAATTATTATATTGAGTGATTATAAAGATAATTTATATCATTAATACATAAATTAATCTAATTTAGGTCATTTTAGTTATTATCACTTTTAAATTGGATATCAAAACATAGCAAACTTTTGATCATTTTTTACATCAAAAACTGATTTTTTCTTCCCTTCTATGGGATTAAATTGGAATAAATATCATCCATATAATTTAAATAAATTTATAAAAAGGGATTCAAGATTTTTAATAAGAATAATTTATAATGTCTAATAATTTCAACTTTTTTTCATCCTAAATATTATGGACAGAGATTATAATTAATTATAGAGATTAGGAGAAAAATTGTCTTAACAAGAGAATAAACCTTAAACTTAATGCCCAAAATGACTTATACACAAAATATATTTCATGGACATATTAATACCATTAATTTTATAAGGATATGTAAGGATCCATTGGAATAATTACGCGACAAGTGAAACATGGGGAGCACTCAATCCTTTACAATAATGCCCAATGTGTACTTTTCCTCACTTATAAAAGGCCTCCTCTCCTCGCCCTATCTTTAGACTTCTCAAAAAAAATTCGATCTTCCAAAAAATAAATAAATATACTTCCAAAATTCCCCAAATTATTCCTACAATCATCCCTTTTGGAATAAAATCATCCAAGGAATCACATTGGAGAAAACTAAAAGGAGTTACCCAAAGAAGAGGTAATATCCTTCCCCAAGCTATGTTGTTTTATTTTCAATATACACCACTAAGATATATTTATTACATGATTATATAATAAAATAATTATAATAAATATATTTTTATTATTTTATTTTATGTTTTCTACACAGAATTACACAAGACATAATATAATGGGTAACAAACTTACTTTTCTTGTGTATGGAGAACTACCGCCTCATGAAATGATGTTGTTGTTTTTTCCCTTACCACCACTCATGGTTGGAAGTTATGATAGAAAATATATTTCTATATGATATATATATATATATATTATATTTATTATTTATTTATAAATTTTTAATTATAATATATGTAATACAATTATGTATTCCAGTTTTTTAAAATACGATAACATCATTTTTCGAAGTGTGGTCTTCCACCTCTTCAAAGAGATGTGATCCATTCAAACATTACATGGAATGTAATAAATATGGGTCTAGAAAAATTATATGATATATATTTCAAAATAATTATATTTTAATAAAATATATATACATATATTTTATTTACATTCATTTTTTTAGTAAGATAGTAAAACAGAAACGATGTTCATGCTTACAAACGACATCCCATTTCCATTAATGGTGTATTTCATTAAATATTTATTTAGTTTATAGTTTACTATAAATAATTATATAATAATTATATATGTTATTTATATAACTTTTTCCATTATTTATGACATGATATTAATATTATTACAAATAATGTAACAAATTAAAATACAAGATAAAAATAAAACCATTTTAACTCGAAACTTAACATTAACATTTAGTTGTAAATAAATGGGTAATATAAAGTCATTATAAAATCATATATGATATTATACATAATAATATGGTTATATGGTAAATTTATAATATCCATATATTTATTATACTACAGTTTGGAATGAGTACAAAGAGAGTCATGACATAAGGTAAGGGTTTTCTCATCTAACTTTTTATATCCATAAGATACATTATATGTTCACCACTCGTTTATATTGTGTATTGTATATACTAATCTTGATTGTATTATATGATACATATAAATAAATGTATGTGTATTTACATATAAATTTATTCATTTTTATTTAAAGAGTTTTATGTTTCAAATGTTACCATATTGGTAAATTAATTTTGTCTTAATTTACATTCATTAAGACGCATGTCATGTTACGAACTTATGAATTTCTATGAGTTATATATAATTCACTATGAATATTTATTTCATTAATATCTGGATATTAATGGTATTTCATGTTTCATGAAATATTTTTCTTTCAATTTTAATAAGATTCAATGTTATTAAGTGCATAGTGTTTGTTGAAACAATCTCCTCATTTACCAAGATTGTTTATGATTAAGCACACATTGATGAAATATTAGGATCCATATCTCAATATATCTCATGAACTATCCTAACATATTAATATTAATTATGTATTCAAGTATTAGTACAATTTTTTCAATAATTTTATCTTATGATAAATAGGATTATTTTTTAAAATATGACTTTATTTCTCCTTTCAGTCAAAAATATTTGTTCTTTAAAAACAATGTTTTCTAAATGGTTTTAAAAAAAGTATTAATATTATAATATGATGCATAATATAATTTTTTAACCGTGCAAATTTTTTTAAAAAATTCATTTAAAATGATTGTTCTTGTCATTTTTTGATCATGATTTTTTTCTAAACTTTTAAGGTGAAAAAGTATTGTTCATCATGTACAAACATACCAGCCATCAGGACCGAAATTACCTTGATACATCCTTTTTATATTTAAAGGAATGTTTTTAACGGACTTTTTTCCTAATTTTCTATAATTTTATTTATTTTAAAATAGTTTTCAAAGATAATGGGTTTTCAAAAAAATTTATATGATTAAAATGTGTATTAAATGATTTTAAAATAATATTTATGTGTTTTCAAGAGAATGTTTTTAAAGAAAAGGATTTAAAATATCTTAAATATTATTTTATATATTTTCAATAAATAAAATAGTTTTCAAAATTTTTTCAAGAATCTTTTGTAATTTTTTAATAAAAAAATTATTAATTTTATTTTCAATATTGTTTATTTGTTTCAGTGTTATTTTCAAGAAAGATGGTCTTCATATTTTTTTGTGTTTTAAAAATAAATTTTCAAAGTGTAATGATTGTTTTCCTAAAGTAATTAATAAATATATTTTTTGACGGTTCCAATATATTTTTTTCGATGTGATTTTAAGGAAAACTAATTTGAAAATTTTTATGTTTCAAAATTGTGATTTTAAAAAAATTATGTTCCAATTGTTCATTCAAAATTTTTCTTCATCTAAGATGAATTAAATAGTTTTTTATGATTTTATAGTGATACGATCCAAGGATATCATGAATTTAATTTCATTTTATGGTCTATGTTTTGATGCCTTTTTTTATAACACCTATTTCAAATCAATAGGTTATACCATGATAAATAATTTTGATAACAGTTTCCTTACAAGGGCTATTATAGATATAATTTATTTTGAAACCCATCTATTTTCTATAGGTTATGACAATATTAAATGTTTATGATACCAATTAAATTTAATGGGTTCTTATATAATAATAATTTATAATTTTGTCTCTAACGTACAAATGATTTTGATTTCTGATGGGAACGACCTATCTCCATCAAATAAATTGGGTAATGATAGATGGATCATGAGTATATATTTTATCCATAAAACTAATTACATGTTCAAAATGTTATTTATATACTAGATTATATGTTTAAAATTTTATGTGTAAACATTATTTTAGGTTCACAATGGTATGAATGGACCTAGTTTCATGTCCATAAGTTTATGCATGAATATTATTACATATTCACAATGTTATGAGTGAAAGTTATTATATGTTATCAATGTTATTTGTGAACCTAATTACATGTTCACAATAATTATGCATGGACCTGGTTTTATATCCATATGTTTATGTTTGAGCCTAATTACATGTTCATAATGTTATACATGGACCTAGTAGCATGTACATATGTTTATCTATGAGCATGATTACATGTTTATAATATTATTCTTAGACATGGTTGTGTGTCCATTAGTTTATGCGAGGGCCTGAATTAATGCCTTTAACATAATGGGTGAATTTTTTTATACATATAAAAGTTTAATATTTTATAATTATATGTTTATACCATAATTACATGTCTTATTTATATGTTATTATTTTATGGATTGTGTAGTTGATTACATAATTATTCACATCCTATGAACTACCCATCTGTAAGACATGATTAATGTTCATGATCTTTGATATACAGGTTTTGATCTTCTAATGTTATGATCATATTAATATACCCTTTTTCTCAGGATTGTGTTAATATATCTCCTATATTTACACTTACTAAGCATCTCATCTCACCCTCTTCTTATGGTTTATTTACTTATGTATAAAGAATGGTTTTACGTAGGGTTAAAAATGGGATTATCATTGTGGAAAAGATTGACAATATTCTAAATGACTAGAGTTTTGTGCTAATAGTTTCCAAATTCCTTAAAATAATGTAGTCCTTGTGTGTTTATTTGTGTAATGTATTAAACATTCAATAAAAATGATGTTATGTTAATGTATTAAAGGAGGGGTTTTCTATAGTTAGTATTAGTGAAAATTTTTAGTTATCCTTTAGAAGCTAGGATAAGAATAAATTCAGAGATACCTTGGAATGTATCTAAGGACATGTCGATGGATGTATCTATATAAAATTTTATGAATGAAGAAAAGTATAGGAAAATGTCTTAGATTTTTGGTAAAGTATAAAGTGAGTGTTTTCTATAAAATACACACCTATATGGATAATAAAAGTGGTTTTGTCTCTAGAACATATATACCAAAGGGTAAAAACTCATAAAAGGTGTATTGGACCAAACTAGAGAGTAACCTAGTACATGAAAATGGGACTTAATACACACCGTGTTTGACATTCCTTGGAGACATGCTTTGGTAACTCAAAAACTCATTAAGAACCGTCATTAAGAATTAAAATATATATTGGTTTTGATTATCCAGGATAAATCTATGATTTTATATATTAAATAATTATGTATCATGATTTATATATCCTATGACTGATTGTTTAGGATTACATGGTTTTTCACATTGATAATTATTTCTCACAAAGTTCTATCTGGTTTTAGTCATTTGGTGGAACCTGAAGAAATCATTTTAATGAGAAATGAAAAATAAAATGAAATGGTTATCCTCTTAGGAAATTGAATTCTATGGGAGATGAAATGAAAATTCTCATTGTTATTCGTTCTAAAGCTATGAATCATGGTGAACATAAAACCGTGAAAGGGATGGAATGACACATTGTTGATTTCTTCATGAGGCAACATCAATCTTCATCAACCTGTTCCTTTGATCTAGTTGTTGTTGAACATCGGTTCAATACCACTGAAAAGTTATTTTCTATTCTCAAGATTTCATAGAATGAATATGTCATTTCTCATGTTCTTCAATAACATATTTTTCAACATGTACATTCCTTGTATTCCTCAAATGAAGTTGGAGAACAAATTATTAGAGATTAGGTAGAGAGATGATGAGTCTTTTCATTCTTATGATGAAAATTTTACCAGTCCTACAATGTAATCTTTTTGTATTATAATTTTCCCTAAAAGTAATATTTACTAATTCTTTACTGGCTTTAAATAGACTCTATGAAGTTCATTACTCATAATGGACAATAAATTCTTTGACGAATTTTTTTTATTTTCACATGAAGTGGAAATTAAAGATGGAAACACTCTAGGTTATAGCGATATTAAAATTGAAAATGTGTTCCATGGGAAATACAATGATATGTGAGATGGAGAGAAGAAAATGATTCCAACTCCTACATGATTGTTTTTGGAAAAGATCACTTTGGTGAGTTTCTAAAAGGAATATAAAGGAGTTTCAACTATGGGAAACCATTCCATCAATAAAAATAATGTAAAATTTATGTGTATAGGAGGATTAATAAGATAAATGGATAGAAAGATCAACTGAATGAACCACCCACACTTCATTTTCTAATGTTCATGCAGATTGTTAATTATGAAAATCAATTCCCAAATACAAGGGCTAATATAGATGACAAGACACCATAACTTCTAAGGACACAAAATAAAGGTAAATATTTTTTAATAAAAAAATGATGAAGTGAATCAATATAATTATTGAAAAATAAACCCACCAACCCCCCCCCCCCCTTAAGTTGTATGTTTATGTTTTATATTTTATAAATAAACCCTATGAAAGTCGTATTGTCTTTACTTTAGAGAATTTTCAAGTGATTATATACCTCTATATGGATTTTAAAAATAATAAAATCACATTTAATGTTCAATTGATTCAAGCTTAAACCCATGTATCAAATAAAAATGTTTTTAGTGTAAGATAATTACATATTTAATGAATAAATGGTGAATGATATTATAGAAGGGTTTATATGGATAACCATATATGGAATGGTATATCTCTAACATTGGATGAGGTTTTAGTTATTTAAGATATTATATCTGTATGTGACGATTTTTGAATATTGGATAACATGTTCTAACATTATTGATTTGATAATGAAATATGGAGTGAAATAACATTCTAATTATGAATCTCATGATCTTATAATGCTTCAGGAATAAAAAATTCACCATTATTTCATAGAATAATATATGAATTAGAAATTTATTTATCCATAAAAAATGGTAAGTTTGCCTTTAAATCATATACGTATATCTTCTCTTGAATATTATTCTACTCTAGGGAAATGATCATGAAACCAAAAATATTATCACACTAGATTATTTACTAATGAATCAAATGGTCCCTTATATCATCACAGATTTAGAGCTTTGTAATTGAGAATTTTCTCTACACATTAGTCTCTATCACATTCCATCAAATCATTATAGTTAAATTTTTCTTCCATATGATATTTTACATTCCATTTATGTTCTCATATGTGTAAACCCAATTATGAGCTTCTTTGGATAACCATTATGGTTCTAACATTCCGTGTTTAATGGAACCTTTAGTATTTATTTTTAGGATTTGGGTTTCTATGAAGAGAACATTATACTATTAAACCATTAATAATCCATAAAATGTTCAATGTAGAAATTAATTTTGAGTGGGGTATAATGTATCTAACCAAAATATTGTGAATTTTTAATTTTTGAATTAATTTAATTTTTTTTTCATTCAACACTATATTTTGATGTTTTAATATGAAATTATTAAGTGTGGATCATGTTATAAGAAACACCAATTCATTATTTTTATACATGAAACACATATATTATAGTGAGGTACATTAAACGATATTTTTGGCATATATTAAACACAATTATGATTATCACTGGTTTCTTGTGTTACACAAATGGTCACGTTTTACCAGACTATAAGATAATATTAATATTATTAATAAAATATTATTATAGATACCACCTAGTCATTGGAATGGAATTTAATAGTAATATTAACTAAATTGTGAACGTATTATTTATACTTGTCTATAAAATAATATATGTGGTCTTAAATTAGTATAATTGATTTTACGAACTATTTGGTTATTATGAAATTTCATTTCTAAAAAAATTATTTTTCTATGTAAAAATACAATATTATCTCTTAAATTACAAAAATATGATTGATTATTGTTTTCAATAAAATTTATATAGTATATATTCAGTCAATACTTTTTATAATCTTCTAATATATTTGATATAAAAGGAAAAGAATAAATCAAATTTCATGTATAAAAGAAGTATTTTTCTAAACATTAATTTTACAACTTTTTAATTTAGAACCAATTATAAAACTATTTTTGAAACTTTTTTAATTTTTAATTTAAAAAAATAAATTAAATTTTGAAATTGGAGAGTACAAATTCGATTAGGGTGAATTTTTAGTAATTTTCTTTGAAGATTAATTTTTTGACAAATAGTGAGTAATAATGAATTATATTTCAAAATATTTTTTCCATCTAATTTATTTATAAAATTAAATTATGATTTGGTTATGTTTTAACATATTATTAGATAAATTTTACATAAATTAATCAATTTTCATGTCATTTTAATTTATTAACATTGAAAATGGGTATAAAACATACCAAACTTTTGAAAATATTTACTTTGAAAACTCAATGTGTCATTATCTCTGTGGGGTTAAATTTAAAATAATTTATTCAACTTCTGTGATGGGAATTTGGATAAAGGGATTTAATTATTCTAATCTTAAAAATTTATAATTTATTATAATTTCAATGTATTTTAAGGAAAAAAATAATACCGAAAGGGATTAAAATTAAATATAGTGGTTAAGAGAAAAATAATATGAAAAAAGGACTAAACATTAAACATAAGTCCATAAATTACTTTGAAAAAATTCAAAAAATAATTTTATGGCCATATATTAACCATTACACCACTAAGGTTCTATAAGTAATCATCGGGACCCTTTTAGGACAATTATATCATGGAGAGCATTCAATCCTTTTCAAGAATAAACAATGTATCATTTTCCCCGCTTATAAATTACAACCTCACCTCCCCCTCTCTTTAAACCACTTAATAATTTTTTTTCATCCAATCCCTAATGTAATATCCTCCCAACATCCATAAGTTTATCCTAAAATCATTCCATTATACATAATTCCATCCAAGGAAGCCCTTTGGTGCAATGAAAAAGGTGTTTCCCAATGAATAGGTAACATCCATCCTCACGCTCCTGTTTTATTTTCATTCTCTACCCATCATATATTAATATTCTATAATTATATAATAAAGTTTTTATCTTCAATATAATTATATTTTATTATTATATCTATGACAACCCTAATTTTTATTCCAACTTGAGCATGCTTTATTACATAAAACTTCATTTGATACAACAAATAAGATCAAGAGGATTAGTGTATTTTGGTATTAAGATCATTACATAAATACTTAAAACATTAAATACAACATCTTTGTTGAAAACTTCATTTACATGACCACTACATTCCCTCGTACTTAGAATTGCATGGGATAACGTCAGGACATGCATAAGAAAAGGGTGAGTTATAAATCCCAGTAAGGGAGTTCACATGGAATAACATGAGTAGTACAATACATGTTAGGAAATAGGAATGTAAATAGATCATAAGATAAACATGAACGTAAAGGAATGATAAAGCATGATAATCATAACATGGAAATGTGGCAACAAAACTTAACATTGAATTAGCATGAGGTAAGGCTCATTGCACATGAAGCATGAGTAAACCATCAGTGCACATGAATCACTAGTAAACCCTTGTTTCACTTGAATTAGAATTAGTCAACACTCATTGCGCATGATGTATCATGATAATATACTTTACCCAATGCATTGCAGCACTATAAGGGAACACCCTTCTTAAACATTTCATTTCATACATAAGTGTGCCACATGGATCATAAAACATGGATTCATAAAACATAATAAATTATTCCAAAATAAAGGAATGTGGAATTCATAAATGAAACATTACAATAAATATTTACTTGTTCATATAGGTGAATACCACTGATGGGGAAACGGTCATGGTATTCACTAAACAATGACATTGGCTTAGAAAATCGGTGTGATTTTGGCAGCGTAACGGCGTGACATAAGAATTCATAAAAAAGGTTGATGAGAGAGAAATGTAACACCCAAGACTTTTATTTTATATAAATCATCAAAGGAATCTTTTTCTACACAACACTTGCTTGGCTTGCTTTACACGCAATCGCGACCTTCCTCGATAGCTTGCGTCGTACGCAATACCGAGTTTTACTAAACAACAATATGCTATTAAAACTAGCCGTTATGAATAGTAATAACCACTTTTTGAAATTTTATAAATTTTATTTTTCAAAATGGACTTCATTTTTGGACTCAGAATATCGAAATTAGCCTAGGGTGAAATTTTGGTATTTTTCTGAAAACTTTCAATTTTTGATGAATAGTGAAACCACTAAGTGGTAGGTTAAAAACTGAATTTTGCATAAAACTTAATTTTACCGCTTCTGTGATTGGAATTTCGAAAATCCGAGAGACACGGTTAATATCAAGGACTAAAATGTGGTTCAATGAAATGAAAATAATTTTTTGGTGAATAGTAACTTTTTACTTTTTTTACCGCGGTTAATAGTAAATAGGGTAACTAAGGGTAAATATGATATCAATATTACCCTATCACATGTCCTAATTCTATTGTACAAGTGTAATTCGACCAAAAACAAACTTAGGCATAAAATATGACCATTTAGGCCCACTTGGATTAGATTAGGACATTTATTATTAATTTATTTAAAGAAGGGTTAAAATAGTTAAAATCAAAGTTTAATAAGTAAATCATTTTTAATATGGGGTTATACATAAGATAAATTAAATTGTAAATATTCATTAGAAAGCTAAAAAGATTTCCTACATGATGATATTTTATTTGTAATTTGTAGACATCAACTAATGTAATTTATTTATGACACAAAGATGATGCAATAATTATCTTATTAATGAAATATTTACATAATTGATGTTATAAACACCAAAATAAATGTAATTTAAGACTTTTTATGAATTCCACTAATTTTCTAGGTTACTATGATATATTAATGTTGATTTAATCAACTTGGTTCGAACATATAATTCTGTTATGACTTTCACAAAAATCATATATCAAATAGTGTCAAAATTGACACAAAATAGTTTTTAAATCAAATATTATATTATTAATTGTTATTTTATTCCTAAAAATCTAAGGTTCGGCCAAATGACTTAGATAAGGATATATATATTAATAATAAACAATTTGGGGTTCGTTTGGCATGTTATAGTAAGTGTATTAACCATATAGTGAAAGAAAACAAAAAGACACGGTAAAAGTTAAAATAATTAACTTAGAGTTAAATCTAATTGATAAGGTTAAAATAATACCCTAAACTTGTCTAAATCCTATTGGTTGATAGGATTTCGACCCATCCCCACTTTAACTTCGAAATAAGACCCTTTGTAACCATTATAAACCGATTTTGACTTTAATATAAAATAATATTTTGAGATATTCCTAAGGTGCCCCTCTCCTCCCTTATAAAAGGGCACCTCCTCCCCCTCCTCCTCACACCAAATTGAGCACTCAAGCTCGGCCAACCCCTGCCATTTTCTACTCTACACTTCCCTAGAATAATCCTAGAGGTCCTGGTCTTCTCCAAAGACCAATCTTAGTTCCTTAAGTGGAGGATTCAAAGAATCGTTCCAAAGAAGAGGTAATATCCATTACCGATCTTTTCAATTTCTTTCTTCTTCAACTTCTTCTTCTTTAGTTGTTTCATGATAAAGTAATAACATCAGTATTACTTACATACTGATATGTTATTATAAATATGAAACAACCCTAATTCACCTTCTATCCATCCTACGGAAAAATGAAATCACCGCGCGTGCGTACGTACGGAATACCGTCTCCACGCCGTGGTGTAATCTATTTTCCACCATCACCTTACAAGGATGGGTATAATGGTGTAATGAGTAACTAAATATGATTATTATGAAGTAATATTGATACTGAAATAATATATATATACTCCAATACAATTCCACGATCATAGGAATGATATCATCACTCGTGCGTACGTACGGAATACCGTCTCCACGATGTGATGCGACTCGTTTACATGATCTTCATTTCGTAATGATTATATAAATGAATTGAATGAATGAATATGGTATATAATACACTAATACCATTCTGGAAATGAATTATCTATAACCTAAAGATAAGAATAAGAATTTATTCGACAAAACACGCATAAGAACAAAAAGTTATAAAGACCCGAGTAACAAGTAACAATGAAATATTACTAACAAGAAGCTAATAATATGACCATATATGATATCATATAAATATGTATGATTCTGGAATAAGTCAATAACATTATTTAAACCATTATACAGGAGCTTCGGACACATACAAAGCTAATCGGACCTAAGGTAAGGGAAATATCACAATCTCATTTTTATCCGAGATTGTTTATTCGTAAGTATTTACTGGGGTGTATTTTATCATCCACATCCATGTTCCCTCAATATGAAATATTGTTTCCATCCACTTGCAATAGTTTAAATCCAATTTTACCCTTAGGTGAGTTTTTAGTAAAGAATATGAAAGGAATCTTTTGTCGTTTTTCCGTACGAGGTACTTTTTGACTTTTCCGACAAAAGTACGAAGAATGTTTTTTTTAACTTATACGGCATGAATGGATTTTTAAAACATTATTTCCAAGAAGCTTCCTTTAAAAGTTTTCAAGTTTATTTTTAATCAACTTCTTTTAGTTTATAATTGTATGACATGTTAAGAAAAGAAAAGTGTTTTTGAAAAAGAAAGGATATTTTCCTCAAGAATGGAGTTCAAGTGTTTTATCAAAATTATTTTCCATCTAAGATAATAAAGGGTTCTGTTTTTATCCCTTTAATTACATTGATTTGATTATGTTGTGAGGGAATTATTTTTATGAAGTCATTTGCCTTATATGATTTTATGATGTCATGATGTTTCAAGAATCCCATTTTTGTTACATGTGTTATGCGATGATGTATGTTTTATGATTATGTGGCACACATAAGAAAGGATTCATTATAAGATGGGTGGGACCTATATCTCCCTCCAATGCATTGGGTAAAGATTTTATATCTCATGAGATAGACATGGCTGGAACGGAAGGTTATTTCGGTTCAGTGATACAGGACTGAAACGAGGAGTGAACTCGGTTCAGAAAGGGACTTTTTCCACTAAGATAGTCTTGGCAATGAGTCATGACTAACAAGAAATGATTTTCCATGATTATGTATGCATGCCACAAAGTATCAAGTTTTATGTTATGATTATGGGGATCTCATTTTCACTTCTATGATTTATTCCATGTTAAGATATTATGATCTCTTTTGCAGGTTTTGATTTTCAAAAAGATATGATATGATTTTTATTTCCTTTATTTGCCCTTGCTGAGCATTTGAGCTCACCCTTTTATGTTTTCTTTTCCCCAGGTCAGGAAGATGGATATTAAGTAGAATATGCTAAAAGGGACCCTAGATATGATGAAATAAATGGGAGGCACTGTAGAAGATTTATGAACCAGTTGTTTATGTTTCCCAGTTTCTAAAGACACTATACCTATACGGTCCTTTGTGGTTTTGTCATATGTTGTAATAAGTGTGCTTCAATTTTTGAAGTATTAAAAATGTATGTAAAGTGTGGGTCGTTATAGTTGGTATCAGAGGGAGGTTGTAGTCAACCTTTGGAAACTAGGATGTGAAAGCCTTAGTAAGAACCCTAAGGATAAGTCTAAGCATAGTACACAATCTTAGTGTTTTAGAAATGGCCTTGAATAACCTAGGATAAGACCATAAGCATGAAAATTTTATTCTTGAATTATGTGGTTTCCTATTATAATTAGTGTTGCTCACACTATTCTTCTTGGTTTTAGTCAATGGCTGGAACCCGAAGGAACCGTGTTAATGCGGAATGCGATGGTCAATGCAATGATTGTCCCCCTGAGCAACCAAACGACATGGGAGCTGGAATGCAAAATCTTGTAGCCATGCTCACACAACTTTCTCAAGCTATGAACCATGCAGGATTTCCAAACGAGCAAAGGAGGGAGCAACATTCTGTTGAATCCTTCATGAGGCAGCGTCCACCTTCTTTCAGCGGGTCTACTGATCCATTAGTTGCTGAACAATGGATTAGTACTACTGAAAAGATATTTTCAGTTCTTCAATGTTCTGAACATGATAAAGTCATCCTAGCAGTGTACCGTTTGGAAGGAGATGCTGATCAATGGAGGAATCTTGTTAAGAATAAGAGGCAAAGGGATGAAATTGAGTCTATGGAATGGGACGAGTTCAAGAACTTATTTTTCAATAAGTACTTCCCTCGTATTCTCCGAACAAAGATGGAGAAAGAGTTTCTTGAACTGAAGCAAAGGGATGATTAATCTGTTGGTACCTATGAAGCAAATTTTACAAGACTTGCAAGGTACGCTTCTGGTATTATTATCCAACCTGAGAGTAAGATCGATCGATTCTTTAGTGGCTTAAAACCAAGTCTTCGAAGGGCGTTAGCCATAAGGGACTTCAATAGCTACGAGGAAATCGTTCGATGTGCTCTCAAAGTCGATATGGAGATTGGAGTAACCCATCAGTCACATGGGTTTGATAAGAAGAGGAAGATGGAATTCAAAGGAAACTCTAAAGAGCACACTGAAAAGAAGATGAACATTCCATTATGCTCAAAGTGTGGAAAGAAACATGGAGGGAGTTGTCTTAAAGGGACAAGTAAATGTTTTAAATGTGGAAAGGAAGGTCATCGGGCATTTGAATGCCGTGATAATGGGAAGAAGATGTCTAATGATGCAAACAAAGGAAGGGATACACAGAATGAACCTACTACACTTCAATGTTTCAAGTGCAAGGAGATGGGGCATTATGCCAATCAATGCCCAAATCCAAGGGTTGATGATGATGGTCGACGTCAACAAAATCTTAAGGCTAAAGACAAAGGAAAGTCACATGCAATTTCTATCAGCGATGTGGAGTACGATAACGATGTGGTGAAAGGTACACTTACCATCCACTCTAAAGTAGCAAATGTTTTATTTGATTCTGGATCCACCCACTCTTTTATTTATGAAGACTTTTCTAAGTGTATCACCGTATTACCTCAACAATTAGATGTTGAGTTAGCCGTAACAACACCTAATGGCACATCAATCGCATCAAAAGTTTATAATTCTTCTCCAATCGAAGTTTGTGGGAAAGTGCTTCCTGCAAATCTTGTGATCCTTCCTTTAGTGGAATTTGATGTGATTCTTGGCATGGATTGGCTTTCTCTACATGGAGCTCATATCAATTGCCAAATAAGGGAAGTCACATTTCATATTCCATATCAATCTACGATCGTATACCAATGCAAGGATGAACATAACCTTCCAGTGGAAATTTCTTCCATATTATGGGTATTGATTCCACTAAATGAAGGTTATTTATCTCAAATGGTTGGTGAAAAACTCACGATTAAGAATATGCCCATTGTACGGGTGTTTGATGATGTCTTTCCGGAGGAATTGCCGGGTCTTCCACCAAATCGTGAAGTTGAGTTTTCAATAGAACTCGTACCGGGTGCTTTGCCTATTTCAAAGACACCTTATAGAATGGCCCCAATTGAGTTGCAGGAATTGAAGAAGCAACTCCAAGAGAATCTTGATAAGGGATTCATACGCCCTAGTGCGTCACCTTGGGGAGCACCTGTTCTATTTGTTAGAAGAAAGATGGATCAATGAGACTCTGCATTGATTATCGAGAACTTAACAAGATCACTATCAAGAACAAATTTCCTCTCCCACGCATTGATGACTTATTTGACCAACTACACGGAGCTCAATACTTTTCCAAGATTGATCTTCGTTCAGGGTATCATCAATTAAGGGTCAAAAGGGAGGATATACCAAAGACGGCTTTCCGTACAAGGTATGGACACTATGAATTTATAGTGATGCCATTTGGTCTTACTAATGCCCCTGCTATCTTCATGGATCTAATGAATAGAGTCTTTAGAAACTATCTTGATCAATTTGTGGTAGTCTTTATAGACGATATTCTTGTCTATTCAAAGAGCACGGAAGAGCATGAAGATCACTTGAGAATTATATTGAATACCCTGAGAAAGGAGAAGCTTTATGCCAAATTTACCAAGTGTGAATTTTGGCTTCAAAAAGTTGCACTTTTGGGTCACATAATCTCAAAAGAGGGGATATCTGTGGATCCAGCAAAAACAGAGGTTATCGAAAGATGGTCGAGACCAACAACAGTAACTGAGATCCGAAGTTTTCTTGGTTTGGCTGGATATTATCGACGTTTTGTAAAAGATTTTTCACGATTATCTAATCCACTCACCAAGTTGACTCGGAGAGGAGTTAAGTTTGTCTGGATAGAGGAATGTGAAGAGAATTTCAAGGAGTTGAAAAGAAGGTTATCCAGTGCACCTGTGCTCACACTGCCTTGTAGTGGAGAAAGGTTTGTGATCTACAGTGATGCATCCAAGAAGGGATTGGGGTGTGTTCTTATGCAAAATGATATGGTGATAGCTTATGGCTCACGACAGTTGAAAATCCATGAGCAAAATTACCCAACACATGATTTGGAGTTGGCTGCGGTAATCTTTGCATTAACGATTTGGAGGCATTACCATTATGGTGAAAGGTGTGATATTTATACTGATCATTAAAGTTTGAAGTATATTTTCACACAAAAGGAGTTGAATATGCGTCAAAGAAGATGGTTGGAGCTGATTAAGGATTATGACTGCTCAATCCATTACCACCCTAGGAAAGCAAACAAGGTGGCAGATGCATTAAGTCGACAAGACCATGCTAGTTTATCCATGATGAGGATCACAAAATATCCAATATTTATGGATTTACAAAGGATGGATCTTGGAATTATAATGGAAGGGGAAAAATCTTATCTTTCTCAAATGAATGTTCAACCATCTATACATGTGAAGATTAAAGAGGCACAGAAAGAAGATGTCGAGTTACAAAAGAAGGTGAGAAATGTTCCTGAATTCAACCTTGATTGTGATGGGATAATAAAGTTCAGGAATCGGGTTTGTGTTCCTCCCATCCCCGAATTAAAGAAGGAGCTGCTGGATGAAGCTCATAGTTCTTCATTCTCTATTCATCCTGGAAGCACGAAGATGTATAGGGACCTGAAAGAGTACTTCTGGTGGGATGGCATGAAAAGAGATGTTGCTGAATTTGTCTCTCGATGCTTGGTTTGTCAACAAGTTAAAGCTGAGAGACAGAAGTCTAAGGGGATGTTACAACCATTACCCATACCCGAATGGAAATGGGAAAACATCACTATGGACTTTGTCACAGGACTTCCTAAAACATCCAAAGACAATAATGCTATTTGGGTCATAGTTGATCGTCTTACAAAGTCTGCACACTTCATTCCTATTAGAGAGGATTTCTCTCTAGATCATCTTGCCAGGATATATGTAAAGGAAGTGGTAAGATTACATGGAGTACCACTTTCTATTATATCTGATCGGGATCCGAGATTTACCTCGAAGTTCTGGCGAAGTCTTCAGCATAATCTGGATACAGAGTTGAGTTTCAGCACTGCTTATCATCCCCAGACAGACGGTCAGTCTGAGAGAACAATTCAAACCCTAGAAGATATGTTGAGAGCTTGCTCTATGGATTTCAAAGGAGGTTGGGATCAACAACTACCTTTGGTGGAATTTTCTTATAATAATAGCTTTCACTCCAGTATTCAAATGGCTCCTTATGAAGCTCTCTATGGAAAGAAATGCAGGACTCCAACTTGCTGGGATGAAGTTGGGGAAAGAAAGCTATTAGGACCTGATCTCGTTGATGAAATGGCAGAAAAGGTCAGATCTATTCAACAACACATAAGAGCAGCTCAGAGTCGACAAAAAAGTTATACCGACAACCGAAGAAAAGACCTAGAGTTTGAAGTGGGTGATAAAGTGTTCTTACGAATATCTCCCTGGAAGAGGGTTATGAGATTTGGAATGAAGGGGAAGTTGAGCCCTAGATATATCGGTCCTTTCGAAATACTGGATCGTGTTGGGAAGGTAGCTTACCGATTGGCGCTTCCACCGAATCTCTCTCAAGTTCACGATGTCTTCCATGTATCTCTCCTGAGAAAGTACATACCAGATCCTTCACATGTACTCAGCTCAGAAGTTGTACCGCTGGAGCAAGATCTTTCTTATGAAGAACAGCCGATAGAGATTCTGGATCGTAGCGAAAAAGTCCTACGAAACAAGACCACTCTCTTGGTGAAAGTTTTATGGAGGAACCACCAACTTGAAGAAGCTACATGGGAGCTTGAGGATATGATGAGGGAGAAGTATTCTCATTTGTTTGTTACAAAGTGACGAATTTCGAGGGAGAAATTCTTTTTAAGGGGGGTAGAATGTAACACCCGAGACTTTTATGTTATATAAATCATCAAAGGAATCTTTTTCTACACAACACTTGCTTGGCTTGCTTTACACGCAATCGCGACCTTCCTCGATAGCTTGCGTCGTACGCAATACCGAGTTTTACTAAACAACAATATGCTATTAAAACTAGCCGTTATGAATAGTAATAACCACTTTTTGAAATTTTATAAATTTTATTTTTCAAAATGGACTTCATTTTTGGACTCAGAATATCGAAATTAGCCTAGGGTGAAATTTTGGTATTTTTCTGAAAACTTTCAATTTTTGATGAATAGTGAAACCACTAAGTGGTAGGTTAAAAACTGAATTTTGCATAAAACTTAATTTTACCGCTTCTGTGATTGGAATTTCGAAAATCCGAGAGACACGGTTAATATCAAGGACTAAAATGTGGTTCAATGAGATGAAAATAATTTTTTGGTGAATAGTAACTTTTTACTTTTTTTACCGCGGTTAATAGTAAATAGGGTAACTAAGGGTAAATATGATATCAATATTACCATAACACATGTCCTAATTCTATTTGACAAGTGTAATTCGACCAAAAACAAACTTAGGCATAAAATATGACCATTTAGGCCCACTTGGATTAGATTAGGACATTTATTATTAATTTATTTAAAGAAGGGTTAAAATAGTTAAAATCAAAGTTTAATAAGTAAATCATTTTTAATATGGGGTTATACATAAGATAAATTCAATTGTAAATATTCATTAGAAAGATAAAAAGATTTCCTACATGATGATATTTTATTTGTAATTTTTAGACATCAACTAATGTAATTTATTTATGACACAAAGATGATGCAGTAATTATCTTAATAATGAAATATTGAAATAATTGATGTTATAAACACCAAAATAAATGTAATTTAAGACTTTTTATGAATTACACTAATTTTCTAGGTTACTATGATATATTAATGTTGATTTAATCAACTTGGTTCGAACATATAATTATGTTATGACTTTCACAAAAATCATATATCAAATAGTGTCAAAATTGACACAAAATAGTTTTTAAATCAAATATTATATTATTAATTGTTATTTTATTCCTAAAAATCTAAGGTTCGGCCAAATGACTTAGATAAGGATATATATATTAATAATAAACAATTTGGGGTTCGTTTGGCATGTTATAGTAAGTGTATTAACCATATAGTGAAAGAAAACAAAAAGACACGGTAAAAGTTAAAATAATTAACTTAGAGTTAAATCTAATTGATAAGGTTAAAATAATACCCTAAACTTGTCTAAATCCTATTGGTTGATAGTATTTCGACCCATCCCCACTTTATCATCGAAATAAGACCCTTTGTAACCATTATAAACCGATTTTGACTTTAATATAAAATAATATTTTGAGATATTCCTAAGGTGACCCTCTCCTCCCTTATAAAAGGGCACCTCCTCCCCCTCCTCCTCACACCAAATTGAGCACTCAAGCTCGGCCAACCCCTGCCATTTTCTCCTCTACACTTCCCTAGAATAATCCTAGAGGTCCTGGTCTTCTCCAAAGACCAATCTTAGTTCCTTAAGTGGAGAATTCAAAGAAGCGTTCCAAAGAAGAGGTAATATCCATTACCAGTCTTTTCAATTTCTTTCTTCTTCAACTTCTTCTTCTTTAGTTGTTTCATGATAAAGTAATAACATAAGTATTACTTACATACTGATATGTTATTATAAATATGAAACAACCCTAATTCACCTTCTATCCATCCTACGGAAAAATGAAATCACCGCGCGTGCGTACGTACGGAATACCGTCTCCACGCCGTGGTGTAATCTATTTTCCACCATCACCTTACAAGGATGGGTATAATGGTGTAATGAGTAACTAAATATGATTATTATTAAGTAATATTGATACTGAAATAATATATATATACTCCAATACAATTCCACGATCATAGGAATGATATCATCACTCGTGCGTACGTACGGAATACCGTCTCCACGATGTGATGCGACTCGTTCTACATGATCTTCATTTCGTAATGATTATATAAATGAATTGAATGAATGAATATGGTATATAATACACTAATACCATTCTGGAAATGAATTATCTATAACCTAAAGATAAGAATAAGAATTTATTCGACAAAACACGCGTAAGAACAAAAAGTTATAAAGACCCGAGTAACAAGTAACAATGAAATATTACTAACAAGAAGCTAATAATATGACCATATATGATATCATATAAATATGTATGATTCTGGAATAAGTCAATAACATTATTTAAACCATTATAAAGGAGCTTCGGACACGTACAAAGCTAATCGGACCTAAGGTAAGGGAAATATCACAATCTCATTTTTATCCGAGATTGTTTATTCGTAAGTATTTACTGGGGTGTATTTTATCATCCACATCCATGTTCCCTCAATATGAAATATTGTTTCCATCCACTTGCAATAGTTTAAATCCAATTTTACCCTTAGGTGAGTTTTTAGTAAAGAATATGAAAGGAATCTTTTGTCGTTTTTCCGTACGAGGTACTTTTTGACTTTTCCGACAAAAGTACGAAGAATGTTTTTTTTAACTTATACGGCATGAATGGATTTTTAAAACATTATTTCCAAGAAGCTTCCTTTAAAAGTTTTCAAGTTTATTTTTAATCAACTTCTTTTAGTTTATAATTGTATGACATGTTAAGAAAAGAAAAGTGTTTTTGAAAAAGAAAGGATATTTTCCTCAAGAATGGAGTTCAAGTGTTTTATCAAAATTATTTTCCATCTAAGATAATAAAGGGTTCTGTTTTTATACCTTTAATTACATTGATTTGATTATGTTGTGAGGGAATTATTTTTATGAAGTAATTTTCCTTATATGATTTTATGATGTCATGATGTTTCAAGAATCCCATTTTTGTTACATGTGTTACGCGATGATGTATGTTTTATGATTATGTGGCACACATAAGAAAGGATTCATTATAAGATGGGTGGGACCTATATCTCCCTCCAATGCATTGGGTAAAGATTTTATATCTCATGAGATAGACATGGCTGGAACGGAAGGTTATTTCGGTTCAGTGATACAGGACTGAAACGAGGAGTGAACTCGGTTCAGAAAGGGACTTTGTCCACTAAGATAGTCTTGGCAATGAGTCATGACTAACAGGAAATGATTTTCCATGATTATGTATGCATGCCACAAAGTTTCAAGTTTTATGTTATGATTATGGGGATCTCATTTTCACATCTATGATTTATTCCATGTTAAGATATTATGATCTCTTTTGCAGGTTTTGATTTTCAAAAAGATATGATATGATTTTTATTTCCTTTATTTGCCCTTGCTGAGCATTTGAGCTCACCCTTTTATGTTTTCTTTTCCCCAGGTCAGGAAGATGGATATTAAGTAAAATATGCTAAAAGGGACCTTAGATATGATGAAATAAATGGGAGACACTGTAGAAGATTTATGAACCAGTTGTTTATGTTTCCCAGTTTCTAAAGACACTATACCTATACGGTCCTTTGTGGTTTTGTCATATGTTGTAATAAGTGGGCTTCAATTTTTGAAGTATTAAAAATGTATGTAAAGTATGGGTCGTTATAAGAAAGGGGTTCCTAATAATATTTACATGTAATGGACAGTAAGGAGGTCATATAGATACAAGTCCCAACAATTTTAATGGAATTTAGATTCATGATACAAAAGTATTGCTTGAATGTAAATGAGGAGAGAGAAGTTCGTTTCAGAATTTCATCATAGTAATGGGTGTACATGGGAGGCATTTAATGAGAGATAAATGGGCATCCCATAATTCAAACAATAAGAGGGAAGTATGGTGGAGGTTCTAAACCATACCCCAACATTCATAATTGTAATTAATGGGTCAATACAATTTAATGAAAATTGACAAAAATGAGAATGGAAGAAAAAACCCTTACATGGAAGTGTCCTTCCAAAGGCTAGAGAGAAGATAGTGAGAGGCTTCATGGGAGCTTGGGGCACCTTGGGAGGATTCTAGAGAGAGTAGGTCATAGGTTGGACGAACACCAAGGGATTTTAGTGAGGAGGAAGTGGGTGTTTGGGTGAGTTTATATAGGAAAGGTGAGGGAATTATTTATTATTTAGGTTTGGGTCCTCTTACATTAAATTAATCCAAACCACATTCCATCCCATGGTTTTTGCCCATGGTTTTTGGAAAAGGGAAGAGGAAAACAATATTTTATATGGCCCATGTTCTATCTTATTAAAATAATAAGGTTGCTTATGTGGAAGTGAGTCACACTCCAACGGAAATAAATTTAAAAAGGAAAATTGTTGAATATGTCTTGAGGGGTCCATTAATGCTTTGAAAAGTAAGTCAAAAAAACCCAAAATGACATTATTTTAATGATAAAACATATATTGTCCCAAAATCAGGCTTATGGTATTTTATTACATCACTATTGGATCATTATTATGTCATAAAACAAATTATATATTTAAACGGTATTTATTTTTTACCCAAAAATTTGATTGTCTCATAAAATTATGAAAAATTCACTGTTGGATAATTTCGACATCCTGATTCAAGAAATGAAATATATTTTATCTAAAAAAATTTCTAAATATGTTAATTTTCACTTTTAAAATAAAAACCAACATTTATAAAAAATTCGCGGGTTTTGAGAGAAATGGCTTTCAAACCATAACAAAAATATTAATTGCATTCATAAAATTATAAGATCATTTATGTTTAATAAAAATTAATGTAATAATATTATTATTATTTTATTAAAATAGTATTTAATTCAAAAATCCCTTAATTTAATAAAATATATTTCTTAATTAAATAATAACTAAAAAAACCATTTGTAAATTAAAAACTATTTACAATGTATCAAAAATTACTAGAAATTATATTCATTATTATATACTAAAAAATAATGTACCTGAAAATAGTACTACTTATTTGTTACATAACCCCTTAAAATAGCCTCCTAATGCCTAAGGGTAAGGTGTGCGATGGTGACAGACTCTTGGTGCGGCTCGGATAACATCACTCGAGTGGTAATCATTATCAACATCCACTTTTCCCATAGATGGTCACATTAGAGCTTGAGATAATGAAGCTCAGCTTGGGCTTGGTCAAGGGCGAAGCCCAAGGATGTCACCTCTTTTGCGAGATCTGACAAATGGGCTTCATATGGTGCAATTCTACTGGATGAGTCCATCGCTTCCTTTTTTTGAGTAAAATTGGGTTTTTTTAAAGCCTCATATTTATACTAATCATGTGATCATTATTCAACGGCTATAAAAGTAACGGTCACAACTCTTATTATAAATCCAAAGAAGTTGACATCTTATAAAAACATTTTTCATAAAGAGACATTTAACTGGATTAAGAGGTATTTCCCATTAATGAAACTTTGGGTCATTACAATATTCCCCCCTTAAGAAATTTCACCCTCGAAATTTTACATTTCCCACACTAAAACAATTGTGGGTAACTCAGCTTCATAATATCCTCTGATTCCCAATTCGCTTCTTCAAACTTGTGGTTTCTCCAAAAAACCTTGACGAGGGGCATTGTCTTATTTCGTAGATCTTTTTTTCTACGATCTATGATCTTCACTGGTTTCTCCTCATAAGAAAGATCATCTTCCAATTGTTCCACCTCGGAGGATAGTACATGTGAAGGGTCCGGTATGTACTTACATAAGAGGGATACATGAAAGACATCATGCACCTTGGCCATAGTAGGAGGAAATGCTAGTCGATAGGCCACATCACCAACATGATCAATAATCTCGAAGGGGTCATTGTACCTTGGACTTAACATCCCTTTCATTCCAAACCTCATGTCCTTCTTCCATGGAGATATGTGTAAAAACACCATGTATCCAACATTAAACTCAAGGTATTGTCGACGATTATCTGTATAACTCTTCTATCGACTATGGGCTGCCTTGATATGATTTTGAATGGTTTTCACCTTCTCCACCATTTCCGTGACCATTTCTGGTCCAAGAAGCTTAAGTTCACCGACCTCATCCCAATATGTCGATGTTCTTCACCTTTTCCCATAAAGGGCTTCATATGGTGCCATTTGGATGCTCGAGTGGAAACTGTTATTATGAGAGAACTTAACAAGAGGAAGATGTTGATCCCATCCTCCTTTAAAGTACATTGAGCACACTCTCAACATATCCTCATGTGTTTGGATAGTCCGCTCGGATTGTCCATCAGTTTAAGGATGATAGGCCGTACTAAAGGTCAGTTCAGTATTCAGAGCATGTTGAAGACTATTCCAAAACATAGAGGTGAATCTTGGATCTCGGTCAGAAAAAATAAATAGTGGTACTCCGTGAAACCTTACCACTTCCCTAATATATAATTGTGCTAGTTGATCCAATGACAAATCCTCCCGAATAACAATGAAGTGTGCAGTCATTGTAAGATGATCCACAACAACCCAGATTGCATTGTTGCCTTTGGATGTCCTTGGAAGTATGGTGAAAATGTCCATGGTGATGTTTTCCCATTTCCATTATGGTATGGGAAATGGTTGCAACATCCCCTTAGACTTCTGCCTCTCTGCCTTCACATGCTGACACACCAGGCACTTTGATGTATATTCGGTGATCTCCTTCTTCATATTATCCCACCAAATGTTCTCTTGGAGATCTCGATACATCTTTGTGCTCCCTGGGTGAATAGAGAAATTTGAACTATGTGCATCATTTAAGAGTTCCTTCTTCATCTCCGGACATGATGGAACACACAGTCTTTTCCCAAACCGCACAGTTCCTTCTTCATTACCATTAAACTCCAAGGATTTTTTCTTTTTGATAGCTTCCACTTTTCCTTGAATTCCCACATCATCCTTTTGAGAATCCTATAACCTTTCCAAAAGAGATGGTTGAGCAATCATTTGTGAATGGATTTATTATTTTCCCTTCTATATTATTCCCTCATCCATCTTCATCAAGTCTATGAAGATTGGATCCTTCTCAATTCTCATCATTTATAGAATCGCAAGATCCTTTCTACTTAGGGAATCTGCCACCTTGTTCGCTTTCCCAGGGTGGTAATGTATTGAACATTCATAATCCTTGATGATATATATACATCTTCTCTGGTTCATATTATTCTCTTTCTGTGTGAGTATATATTTAAGACTCTTGTGGTTAGTATATATATCAAATTTCTCTCCATAGAGATAATTCGTCCATATTTTCAAGGCAAAGATCACTGCCTCCAACTTCAGATCATGTGTTGGATAGTTTCACTCATGGATTTTCAACTGCTTTGAGGCATAGGATATCACTTTATCATTCCGCATCATCACACGTCCTAAGCCCTTATTTCAAGCATCACTTAATACCACAAAAAGTACCCCAATTGTGGGTAAAGTGAGCACGGGTGCCATGATAAGCCTCCTTTTCAACTCCTTGAAGCTTTATTTTCATTCATCTGTCCTTCAAAACTTTAATCCCCTTCAAGTTAGCTTGGTAAGAGGGTTGGAAAATCATGAGAAATTTCTCAGAAATCGTCGATAATATCCAGCTAACCCCATGAAGCTACGGATATCGGTTACCGATGTTGGCCTCAGCCATCCCTCAATTGCATCTGTTTTGGATAGGTACACATGTATCCCATTGCATGTGATGATATGGCCCATGAATGAGACCTCCTTCAACCAGAACTCACACTTTCTTTACATTGCATAGAGATTCTCCTTGCGCAAAGTCTCTAGTACATTTCTTAAATGCTCCTCATGATCCTCCTTGGTTTTGGAGTATATTAGAATATCTTCTATAAATACTACCACAAATTTTCAATGTAATCTCTAAAGACTCTATTCATCAGATCCACAAATATTGTTGTAGCATTGGTGAGTCTGAAAGGAATTACTATGAATTCATAGTGCCCATACCTTGTACGAAAATCAGTCTTGGGGATATCTTCCATCGTCACCATTACTTGATAATATCCCAACCGCAAGTCCATCTTGGAGAAGTATTGTGCCCCACGCAACATATTAAAAAAGTAATCAATTTGTGGGAGATGAAACTTGTTCTTTATTGTAATTTTTTTATGTTCATGGTAATCGATGCAAAGCCGCATTGACCCATCCTTCTTCTTGACGAAGATGACTGGTGCACCCCATGGTGAAGCCCTTGGGCGTATAAACCCTTTATCCAGATTCTCTTGTAGTTGTTTCATCAGCTCTTCAAGCTCAACAACAGACATTCTATATGGAGTCTTGGATATTGATAACACCCTAAGTATATGTTCAATTGAGAGCTTTACATCTCTTCTAGAAGGAAGACCAGACTGTTCCTCGGGAAACACTTCTTTGAATTCCATCACAATAGTCATTTCTTCAAGGATGGTTTCTTCCTTGTACTCAATCATCTGATCCAGATATGCGTGCTCATAGGGCAGTAAAATCCATGCTTGAGATGATGGAGCTAAAAAGATTCATCTTACTCCTGACACTTGTAAAGAATCGGGGGTAGATTCTCCATATGGAGTGTGATTTCCCTCTCCTGACAATTTATGTTGGCTCTATATAAGGAAAGCCAATCCATGCCAAGAATTGCATCAAATTAGACCAGAGGGAGTATGACGAGGATCGCTGGGAATTTCAATCCACAGATTATAATAGCGGAGGACTTATATTCATGGGATGAAATGATTTCCCCATTTTCCGTACTCACCGACATCTTTAATTCCATGATTTGTGGTGGTGCTGGGATTGTTCTACTAAACATTCTAGATATAAAATAATGTGTAGAACCTGAATCAAAAAGTATGTTCGGTATTGTTGAATGAATAACTATCGTACCTGTCACCACTTCGTTGTTGGGGTTCACTTTGGTATAAGTGATGGAAGAAGCTCTTCCTTGTTGTCTTGGAGGTTGTTGGTTGCCTCCGATAACACTTGGATTAGGGCACTGATTTGAAAAATGACCTGGTTATTTGAATTTGTAGCATTGAACAATACGTTGAGGTTCGAACGGAGCGTTCCTCCCCTCTTTCGCAGCAATGGGTCCTTCATGAAGATAGTTAATAGCTAGTTTCCCTTCTCTTCCACACTTGAAGCATTTTCTCGTCCCCTTAAGGCAATTTCTAGGGTGCTTCTTTCCGCACTTTTGGAACGAGGGGTGCTGGAACTACTTAGAACCATTGGATTTATCCATCGGCCCACCACCATTGAAGTCCACCTTACGCTTCTTATCCCCATGATACCCTTGTGATTCCCTGATCTCTATTTTGACCTTGAGGGCAGATCAGACAATTTCCTCATAGCTGTCGAAGTCATGGATCGCTAATCCTTTCCGCAAACTAGGCTTCAGCCCACCAAATAATCTGTCAACCTTGCATTCTGTGGTAAAGACAAATCTGGAAGCGTATCGTGCAAGCCTTGTGAATTTTACCTCGTATGCTCCAACAAATTCGTCATCTTTTTTCTTGAGGTAAGGGAAGTCCCTTTCCCTCTTAATCAGGAGGGTTCACGAACACAATTTATCGAAAAACATCTTCCAGAATTCCTTCCATTCCAAAGCCTCGATCTCCTCCTCAAGCTTCGTATTTTTTATCAACGTCCACCATTAATCAGCTTCACCCTCCATACGATAAGCATCCATGAGAACCATCTCTTGTTCAGAACATTGGAGGATGAAGATGATCTTTTCAATGGAGTTGATCCATTGCTCAGCAATCGTGGGATCAGATGATCCTCTAAAAGTAGGAGGCCTTTGTATCATAAAGACCTCGATAGAGACTTTTTCTTTCTTAGGGGGGGTTGAACGTTCCTCTTGACCTATGTTTCTATTAAAAACATGAGTTAGCTGAGAGAGAAGCGTGAAAAAGTTCGCGATTCCCGCTCCCATTGGATTTGGTATCTCATTAGTACAGTCATCACATAGATCTTCTCAATGGTTGTTAGCCCGAGTCCTCCTATAACCAGCTATTGGCTGGAATAAAAGGAAAGTTAGGGGTAACACATAAAGGTTAATCCAAAGACAAAAGTTTATGACTCAAAAAATAAACTTTTATTTCCTTAACTCATGAGTCTATAGGCTTAAATATAGTATTTTCATGATCTACTTTCTAACATATATTCTTAGGGTCATTTTTCCCTTAATAAGGGTGCGTACTAAGACTGTGAATTTATCAAAACATATCCCTCGAGAGTGTCGTAATCAAGATTACAACAAGTCCCATTGTTGTTCACCAGTTCCCATTCGAGTTTAGCTTAAAGCGGTGTTTTCGGGTTTTACCACTAGGATACATCTGTGCCAGAGCCGCCTCTACCTGCTCGTATCCAGACTGGGATGTATTTGTTTGATAAACAACTTAAATAGTATTTAAAAAACATAGGGATGTTTTTATTATAATTAGTATTGTATCTAAGGCTTTACTAGGTTTTTCCTAATCCCAAAAATAACTAAACCTATCATCTGATACCAACTATGACAACCCTACTTTTTATTACAACTCTAGCATGCTTTATTACATAAAACATCACTTGATAAAACAAAGAATATCAAGAGGTTTAGTTTCTTTGGTGCTTAGGATCATTACATAAAAATGTAAAACATGAAATACAACATCTTTATTGAAAACTTTCTTTACATGACAACTACATTACCTCGTACTTAGCATTGCATGGGATAACCTTAGGACATGCATAAGAAAAGGGTGAGCTATAAAGCCCAGTAAGGGAGTACACATGGAATAACATGAGGAGTACAATACATGTTAGGAAATAGGCATGTAAATAGAGCATAAGATAAACATGAACATAAAGTCATGATAAAGCATGATAATCATATCATGGATGTGTGGCAACAACACTTAACATTGAATTAGCGTGAGCCAAGGCTCATTACACATGGAGAATTAGTAAACCCTCATTGCACATGAAGCATGAGTAAACACTTTTTTCACTTGAATTAGCATGAGTCAACACTCAATGCACATGACATATCATGATACTATACTTTACCCAATGCATTGAAGCGCTATAAGGGCGCATCCATCTTAAACATTTCATTTCATGAATAAGTGTGCCACATGGATCATAAAACATGGATTCAAAAAAAAAATCATTTATTCCACAATAAAGGAATGTGGAATTCATACATGAAAATTTACAATCAATATGTATGTGTGCCTAAAGGTGAATAACCTTGATGGAGAAATGGGCATGGTATTCACTACACAATAACATTGGCTTAGAATATCGGTGTGATTTCTGCAGCGTAACGGCGTGACATAAGAATTCATAAAAAAGGTTGATGAGAGAGAAATAGGTTCCTCATCATATTTACATGTAATGGACAGTAAGAAGGTCATATAGATACATTTCCCAACAATTTTAATGGAATTTTGATTCATGATACAAAAGTATTGTTTGAATGTAAAAGAGAAGAGAGAAGTTCCTTTCGGAATTTCGGCATAGTAATAGCTGTACATGTGAGGCATTTAATGAGAGAGAAAGGGTCTCCCATCATTCAAACAGTAATAGGAATGTATGGGGGAGATGTGAAACCATATCTCAACATTCATAATTGAAATTAAAAGGTCATTTCAATTTAAATAAAATTGAAAAAAATGAGAAAAGAAGAAAAAACCCTTACTTGGAAGTGTTCTTCAAAAGGCTAGAGAGAGGCTTTTGAGAGGCTTCTTGGGAGCATAGGGAACCTTGGGAGGATTATTGAGATAGTAGGGCAGAGGTTGGATGAACTCCAAGTGATTTCAGTCTGGAGGAAGTGAGAGTTTGGGTGGGTTTATATATTAAAGGTGAGTGAATTCTTTATTATTTAGGTTTGGGTCCCCTTACATTAAATTAATCGAAACCAGAAACCATCTCAGGGTTTTTTCCAATGGTTTTTGGAAACAGGATGAGGGAAAAAATATTTTATAAGGCCAAGTACGAAATTCTTAAAATAATAAGGTTGCTTATGTGGAGGTGAGTCGCACTCCATTGTAAATTAATTTAAAAAGGAAAAGTGTTGAATATGTCTTCATGGATCCATTACTTCTTTGAAAAGTAAGTCAAACAAACCCAAAATCACATTATTTTAATGATAAAACATATATTTTCTGAACATAAGGATTATGGTATTTTATTACATCACCATTGGATCATTTTGATATCATAAAACACATTATATATTTAAACGGTATTTAATTGTTATCCAAAACATTGACTATCTCAGAAAATAATGAAAAATTAATCGTTGGATAATTTCAACGTCCTGATTCCAGAAATGACATTTATTTTATCTAAAAAAATTTCTAAATATGTTAATTTTCACTTTTAAAATAAAAACCACCATTTATCAAAAATTCACAGGTTTTGACAGAAATGGCTTTCAAACATTAATAAAAATTTAATATGCATTCATAAAATTATAAGATCATTTATGATTAATAAAAAATAATTTAATATTATTAATATTATTTTATTAAAATATTATTTAATTCAAAAAATCCCTTAATTTAATAAAATATATTTCTTAATTAAATAACAACTAAAAACCCAATTTGTACATTAAAAACTATTTACAGTGTATCAAAAATGACTAGAAATTATATTCATTATTATATACAAAAAAATAATGTACATGAACATAGTACTAATTATTTCTTACATAACCCCTTCAAACAGCCTCATAAGACCTAAGGGTAAGGTGTGCGATGGTGAAATACTCTTGGTGTGGTTCGGATAACATCGCTCGGGTGGTAATCTCTATCAACTTCCACTTTTCCCATAGACGGTCACGTTCGAGCTTGACATAATGAATCTAATCTTGGTGTTGGTCAAGGGAAAAGCAAGGATGCCACCTATTTTCCGAGCTCCAACAAATGGGCTTCGTAGGGTGCAATTCTACTGGATGAGGCCATCACTTCCTTTGTCTGAGTAAAATTGGGTTCATAAAAGTCTTATTTTTATACGAATCATGTGATCACTGTTCAACGTCTATAAAATTAATGGTCACAACTCTTACCATAAAACCAATGAAGGTGACATCTTATAAAAACATTTTTCATAAAGAGATATTTAACTAGATCAAGAGGGATTTTCCATTAATGAAACATTGGGTCATTACAATTTAATTGTATTCTACACCTTCATACACATCCATTAATTGGTAATGAAACTATCGTTCATGTGTACGATGAAGTGTCTCCTCATGAAATGATGTTGTTTGCCTTTCCATTAACACATCTCATGGTGATAAATTATGATGAAAACACTATTTTTATATCATGTATATAATATTAATTATTTCTTTGTGCTTCAATAATTATTATGTAAAACATACCTCAATTATTTCCATTTTTTTGAAATATGATAATTTCATTTGTGGAATTATGGACTACCACCTCCTCAAAGAGATGTGATTCATTCACACATTATAAGGAATGTATTAAGGGTGGGTTTAGTAGAAATATTTGGTATATATAAAATATTATTTCGGCATTGATGATATTTTCTATATACATATATTTTATTAACATTCTCTCTTTCAATATGAATATAAAATGCAAACAATGTTCATGAATATGTGGGGCCCACTATGTCCATATAGGATATATTACATTTAATATTTGTATCTTTTATAGATTCAAAAAAAATATATATAATAAATATATACTATATGTATATATTGTTTTACATTATGTATATTATTATATAATAATGAGGATAAAAAATATAATAGTTCAAAACACAAGAGAAAAACAAATGGATTATTACCCGAATCATAGAATTGATATAGAGTTGTTGAAAAACATTTAATACAAAATAATGATCAAATAATATATGTTATTATATATACTAATATATTTTCTTGATTTATAATAACCTCATATTTATTATAAATGAGTTTTTACATAGTATCAAGTGATTCAAGACTTAAGGTATGTGTTTTCTCTTCTCACTTTTTATATTCGTGAGATTCATGCCATGTTCATCAAACATTTCTTTTATGTGGTGTATATACTACCCATGAATGAATTATATGATACATATAATTAAATTTATGGGTATTTAAATATCCATTTAATTATATTTCTTTTAGGGGGATTTTTATTAAATGCTAAAATTCAGTAAAGTAATTTTTTCACTATTTTACTTCTTTGAGACGCATGCCAGGTAATGCATCTATATTTTTCTATGAGGTGTATATAAATACATTACCAATTTTATTTAATGAATATATTACTATTAATTATATTTTATGTTTTATGTAATTTAATGTTTTCTATTGTATTATGATTCAATGTTACAATGTGGTAATAGTTTGTTGAAATAGTTTATTGTTTAACGATATTGTTTATGATTATGCTTCAATTGATGTAATATTATGATAAATATATCAATATTAATCATGAATTTTATCGCAGTGTATATATTCATGATTTATTCATGTATTATTATCTTTTAACCACACTATTATACTTATGATAATGAAGAAAAAATTATGAAAATCTATCTTTATATCTACTTTTGGTCAAACATCTATGTTCTTTCCAAACTGTATTTTCAAAAAATGTTTTTAAAAAATATTTTACTATTATAATATTTTATTTAAAATAAATTTTACTCATTATTCATGTTTAAATATATTTTTTAATGTAATATTCATTTTTTTCTAATCTATGATCTTTTATAAACATTTCATGTGAAAAAAGAATGGTTTTCATTTACGGACATACCCACTGTTATGGTCATCATTCCTTTGATTCATAATTACAAAGTTCACAAGTTTATTTCTTGAAGAAAAATTCTCCCTAAAATAATGGTTATTTTTATACAATAAAATGAGTTTCAATGAATGTTTTTTAGAAAAATCACTTTTGAAAAGTGTTTTAAATCATTTACAGTGCTTACATTAAATGTTTTCAAAATTTTGTTTTCAAATAAAAGAATTTTAGTGATCTCAATGATTATTTTATTATTATTTAATGTTTTTCAACATAATAGTTTTTAAAAATTATTTCAATATTCTTTTATATTTTTCAAGGATTTTTTTTTCAAAATATTTTTAAGCTTATTTATATGTTTTTCAATGTTATATTCAAAGAAAATTGGTCATCAAAATGTATTATTTTTTATAAAGTTTTTTCCATGAAGAAAAAGGATTTTATTCCCAAAATGTTTTAAATTATTTTTTAATGGTTCCTTTATTTTTTTTTAATTTGGTTCTAATGTAAATTATTTTGAAAATTCTATATGTTTAAAAAATTGATTTTCAAAGAAAATTTATGTTATATGTGATATTTAAATATCCTTCTCCATATAAGATGAAAATCCTTAATTAGATTAAATTATTTACAAGATATATGGCCCAAATATACCATTATTATTATTTCTATAAATTCTCCATATTTTGACTTATTTATTTTTATGAAACTCATTTCTCTTCAATTTGTTATACCATGATAAATGATAATTAAAATCAGTTCCTTTGATTGTTTATTCTTGGGTGAAATGATTTTGAAACCTAACAATTATATACAGTTTATGGCAAGATTAAAAATTTATGATACCCATATGATTTAAAGGGTTATAAAATAATGATTTTTTATAATATTATAGAATACGTATCTATGATTTTAATTTGTGATGTGTGGGACCTATATATTTATTCAATGAATTTGGTCATGATAGATGAATCATTAATATATATGTTAGGCGTGAACCTGATTAAATGTTCAAAAATTTATGCATGAACATTATTACATGTTCAAAATTTTATTTGTGAACTGGATTATATGTTCACAATGTTATGCATGTACCTCATTTCATGTCCATATATTTATTCATGAACCGGATTAAATTTTCAAAATGTTATAATTGTACCTTATTATGTGTTCACAATGTTATGAGTGAACCTAATTAAATGTTCCTAATGATTATACAAGGACCTGGTTGCATAACAATAATTTTATGTGGGATCCTAATTACATGCTTACAATGATATCATGGACCTAGTTTCATGTCCCTATATTTATGTGTGACCTTAATTACATGTTAATAATGTTATGTGTGGACATGGTTTCATGTCCATAAGTTTATGTGAGGGATTGATTTCGTGTCCTTAACTTAATGAGTTACCTTGTTTATACTTATATAAGTTCACAATGTTATAATCTGATTTTTATTTTTCAATTCAATGTCATATTCCTATGTTATTATTTCACATCATATGCTCTAGATTCAGTTTTTATTACTGTCTTATGAAATTCCTATTTTTTCCATGATTCATGTTCAAGATCAATAATAAGGAGGGCATGTTCTTCTAATGTTATTATCATATTCTTATACCCTTATGTTCATGATTATTTTTATGTGTCACCTTATTCAAGATGAGGGAAGGGATAAAATTATGATGAGACCTTACTTCCTCAAAATTAATGAGAGATAACGACCCACTGAGTCCCACATTTAATATGCCCCGAGGCGGAGACTAGAACCATGGGTATAAAAATATCACAAAAAATAGAGGCATTACCCTTTATAAATTAATAATTATTTGGAGATAAGATGTATCAACACCAAACAACCCTAATTCACATATATTAATGGAATCCAAAATCCACCCACAAACCGATTTAATATAAAACTACTAGAAATTCAAATAAAACTCTAAATTCCCAAAATAAAACTAAGTAGTGACACTACAACCATTTCCAATTTCTAAGCTAGCAAAGTCCATAACATTCCATGTCATCTTCCAAGAAATGTAAAAATAGTTATATATATATAGGGCGAGTACACAAGTATAGTCATTAGGGAAATTCCAAATTCTGTCATGCACAAGTGGGGGAAGCATAATAATTCCCATCTGAGAAGAAAATAGAAAGTCAAAAGCACATAACAAGGTATTTTATCCACCCCAACATTACCAAGGAATGATCACTATATAACGTAAACAATGAAATGTAAATTTATGATAAGAAAATAACATTGATATTTTTGTACCCCACACCACTACCCACTAGTTAGATACTTATCCCAAATAGAAAACATCTTGACGCTACCACTCTATTCCACAATCCCCACAACCACAAATTTACCACACACACATAGGACACATACTATTTCACATCTCGTCTGCAAATAACTCTTCCAAAAACCATAACCCCACACCGAAGACACTTGTTAATCACTACACAACTCATCCCAAATTCACCTTGGAAGCACACCTCACCCATATAACCGTGGGCCTCACAACCACACCACAACCTGCCAAATGATTCTGGGAAAACCAATTCATAGAAGAGAGAGAAAATAATATCCAATAACCAGCCATCCATCCTCTCATGGGGATGTTGGGAAATGACACCCTACCCCATAACAATATGAGTGTTTCGGCACATAGTGCTCAACACGAGTGGGGTGTATTTAGAAATCACAAGGAACTTCATGTGTGTGTGTCTGTGTGTCTGTGTGTATATATATATATATTAGTACCCAAAAATCATCTAACCACATGGTTTTTTAAAACAAAAACCTCCAACACAAAAATGACCCTTGATTCCTACCCTACATGCATGTACCACCATGAAAACTGGCATTTCCATAAGACAATAAATGAATTCCACTTCACTATAAGCCACAACATGAAACATACTCCAAGGAAATTCATTTAAATAGTTTTCATTCTGCATTATAAATTCATTAATTTATTTATTCCATTCATTCCAAAGAAAATACCAATCACATGGAATTATATATAGAGAAAAATCATACCATCCACTACAAAATCTATACAATGAATGAAGGATAAGGTACAAGAATATGTTATAACACCTATTAATAAGATAATGGATTTTGGAATCCTTGGGAAAATGTCTCACACAAGGTAACACCATAAATCTTTAAAATCATCACTCCAAACCCATCCTATGTATCCCCACTACCCAAAAATCAGCACATTCAACCAAACAAAACTCGCATAGCTTGTTGTCCCACTACACACATTCCTCTCTTGAACACCCACTCAACCATTACCACCATATTTCTTAATATTCAATCCTATATGTCTATCCCCTCAATAAGAAAAAAACCCCAATGCACCTCATTACTACCACACCCTATATCCCCTTTGTACTAAAAACCATGTTCCACACACCCATAAACATGATCATTAATCAAACCATACCTACAACCCTGCTTCCCAACTAAATCCCAGATATATTCCCAATACATAAAATATTAATCCATTACAAAATTAACCAATCCCTTAACTTGGGAAAATATTATACCTCTCATAAAACCCCATACTCACAACCACACTCTTAGACCCAACACCATATAAACAACAAAGTCATAAGGTCGAACAAAACCACACACAACACACAACTACAACCAAAATGAAATTATTATTTAGATTTAGAAGCACTCATTATTTAATTCCACTTCATAAAATAATGGTTATCATATAACAAGTTCAATCCTATGGAATACATTTATTTATAAAAATTAATGTGATTTACCATATGTGAATTCTTACAACAGTGATTAAAAAATATGATTGGTGTCCAATCAAAACCACCAATATCCATGTTTTTTAGTAGAATACAACCCATATAAATCTAAACATGGATCATTAATAACATATAAAACAATGTGATCAATAACATTTTACTCCTATTCCCTTATTTATTACTTATTATTTTTTTCATTAAATTTGGTTATAATTGTATTAATAAGGGTATATGATTACAACCACACCACATGAAAAAAAAGATAGACTAAGGAATCGATACCTAGAACAACCATCAATCAAAAATTATCCCTTAGATAAAAAATAGTGGGTTTTATGAGTAGTAGGAAGGAATATAAGTAGAATATTAATAGACATATACAATATAAGAGAACGACTCCTCATGGAAGAAATATTCTCGATTCACCAAGAGAAAATATATGGTTTCGAAGGAATTGAGGATTTCTACTTTAGAAAGTCAAGAATTTGAATCAATAGGAGAAACTATTTTAAATTACATTTATGATGGATCACAATCAAGACCATATTGTTTTGGAGTCAAAGAATATTTCCGTTTTTTAGGAGATCCATACAACTTTTAATGGCACAAAAAATCATTAAATATTGAATTTAACTCATTTAACATCAAAGGGAACATCAAAGGGAAAATATAAAAAATCAGGGAAAACTAAAAATAAATATCAAATAGGTGAGTAACCAATGTGACTCAACAACATGTGTGAGCCAATGATATATGATCCACTAATACCAAGCCACTAACGTGACTCACTGATAGTGAGTCACCGATACGACTCATCGATGCATGACTCACCAACACCACTCATTGATGCCACTCACATATGCCACTCATTAATACAACATACTGATGCCACTCACCGGTGTTATCTGGTTTATAAAGAAAGAGATTATTTTTCATACAAACATAGTCTCATTGAAATCCCTGATCTCATATGAGAAGTGTCTAATCAGTTAACACTTTCGAAAAATATATCTCATGTTTGTGACTTATTCCATGTGTCTCTATTTGGGATATATATACTAGATCACTCACATTTACTGATTCTAGAAGTGTCACGGTTGGAACATGGCCACTCAAATAAGGAGAAGCCAGTGGGTACCTTTGACCATATTGAAAATGTTCTATGTAACAATAAAACTCACCTTGTCAATGTGTTATGGAGGAACCATAATTTTGAAGATGTGATATAGGGACTAGAAGAAACAATGAAGTAGAAGTACCCTCACTAATTATCATCATATAATATGAATTGAAATTTTGAGGTTGAAGTTTATAAAGGTCTCAATAATATAAGGACCCATGAATTTAAAATGATATTTTTTCCACATAAAATTTGAGTTTTTTTATAAATTATTATACCTGATAAAAATATAGAGGAAATAAAAAAATCTTATCTATTTAATAAATATAACTACATTAGTAATCTAAGAGTATAATAAAAATGGATAATATTAAAATTAAACAAAAATATAAATTATTAAAGATAAAATGTTAAAATATAGATCACCCAATTCTTCTAGAATCATCTCCCCCATGGAAAACTCTATATAAATGAAATAAAATATTAATACACTAATCAATACCTTAGTAAAAAAAATATAACCATAGATGTCATTTTGGATAATATTGAGTGAAATAATGAAGTGGTTTTATTGGGAGAAACGTAACCATTGGAATAATAAAATTATTATTGATCAATATAGTAATTTGTTTTTTTGAATATTGGGAAATATACTAATTAGAAATAAATTTTCCATTAAAAGTACATTTTTTAAGTTGTAATGAAAAATTATAATTTATGCAAAAAGAAGATACCAGGGAATAAATTAGTGAGTCATTTATATAAATCCACTTTGCCAGAACATGAGTGGGAGATAGGAACCTTATTATTATCTCTTAACCAAACACAAGACGAATTTAAACAAGAATAGATTGGATGAAATCAACTAAAGGAGATATTCCAGATTGTGTAGATTTCCCCTTGGTCAATGTTGGCTGAGCATCCCCCTGAAATTAACATTATTACCCGCCTTACCCTTAGGGTGTATGCGTATATAATAAGTGTTAAAAATTACAGGGTGTAGATAAATAAACTGTAATTTTATTTGTATAAATAAAATAGATATTTCAATAATATTATTCTGATATAATTTTTTTTATTAAAATATATGTTTATGTAAGACCAATTTGACAAGTTTATTTTTGGGAGAAAATAAAACATAATTGCATTTTTCAAAAAATATATATAATATTTTATAAACGAATTGTGTATTATGAATAATATTTTTTTCTGAATTAGACATTTTAAACACAATTTTTTAAATACAAGTGATAATATAATTCTCTAATTTAATGGGAAATTTTATAAGTTATAGATGTTTATATATGAGTTACAATTATTATTTCTTCAATAAATATGGATTTTAATAATTAAAAGATGAAATTATCATATTTAGAGAATCATTTTCATAAAATAAATATTATATTTGAAATCATCTGGTAGAAATTAGGCTCCGATTATATTTTTTTATTTTCCTAAAATAATTTTTTTTAGTGAATAGTAAAAAATATAGTTTAGGGGTTTCCTTATAGGTTATGACTTCATATTTATGTAATAATGATTTAATAATAAATTAACCACAACACATAACCAAAAAAAGTTTATTTTATTATTATTATGCATTCTAATATCTTTTAATAAATTCAAAAACCAATAAGTGACTTTCACAATTCAAAAATGAAAACATTGATTTTAAAAATAATAATAAGTATAATATTTCCATTTTCATGTCCAAGTAATAAAAAATGGTGTTATATACTAATTGATTGAAATATAATATACTTTTAATCAAATCATTAAAAATATCGGAAAAAAATTAAATCCAATGGTTTTTTATTATCTAAAACCTAGATTTCCAAAACCCGTATTTAGACATTATTAATCAATTCCTCTCCTTTTTCTGTAAATTCTCAGACATTTCACCCTTCCCATTCTCTCTAAATCCATCCCAAATGATGTTCTGGTATTATTTTCTCAAAAAAAATCCCCCATATGTGTTCTTAATCCCCCAAGGCTCTATCCTCATTATTTAGCAACAACTCTTCAATGTAAGGGAATTCTCATCATCATTATTCCCAATGAAGTAATTTTTTTTCTATAAATATTATAGTTGTTATTTTTATTTATATTTATATTATTTTTATCATATAATTAATGAACAAAATTACGTTTTATCAATGTTATATCTTCAATATCTATCATTTTACCCTGTTCAAAATCTATAATTTCTACCATTCATGATACCAAGTTTACTTCTCAATTTCTCTCTCTTAAATTATAAATTCATATATTATGAATGAACATACCATTTATTTATCTATCGGTATTCACTTATATTTTAATATAACATAATTATTTTTGTATTAACATATAAAAACCCAAATTCATATTTAAGGGGTTAATAATTATGCTATGTTCAATCCTATATGAACATATGTGATCAATGATTTTATATGAAACTCATACATTATTCTCCTTCTATTATTCAAAAAATGATTTATTATGATCAATTTGGATAATAAAAAATTGGTACATATGAATAATTTTCCCATATATAATATTAATTCATTGGTTAATGAATTATCCTTTAGATATTACATCTTTTATGATACCTAGGTGAATAACCTTGATAATTTTTATTTATGAAACCTTAGTGATAAACCTCAGTGATATTCCTATGACGTTCACAATTAAATTTTTTACCCACATTTACATGTTCTGATTCATTGTCTTTTTATTTTTACATTTCTCATTTTATATTTATCATTTTATATTAGAATACCTCAGGTTCTTATTCTTATTCCTCCTCATCGCATTCTAAATATCCCCCTTGTTTATTCTTTTACAAGGTTCATGCTCACCCCTATCTTTTTATGTACACCCCTAGGATATGTGATGTATTGAAATACACCTATTTTAAACCAATTAAGAATATTTTAATGTGTATTAGAAAGAATATATTACATTTCATGTATTATGATTCTAATTTATTGGAGACTAAGAATTAAAAGATCTTGTGTTTTGTTCCATGTAAAAATAATTTTATGTAATAAATGTCAGGATTCTATATCTATCATGAATAAATAATTCGTAATCAACATTGTAGGTTGTATAAGATACAATAAATTTAATTAATAACATGATATTTAAAATATTTCCATGGAAAATATCAACATAACAATCACATGCATAATAATAACTGAAATCTTCATGACATAAATACATAATGCCAGAAGTCAACACCTATCATCAAAGTATAATTATAAGAAAACATTAACATTATCACTATGTCCAAGTGTCTATCAGTTTTACATAACACTGGGCATTTTTCAAATTACTTTTCATTGTATGGTCTGTAATATAATGATAAATACCATTATATTTTATCTAATTAGACTTATCTATCCATAGAGGGGCTATCTATACCCATGACCCACCCATAACATACATATGTGCAATGAATTCCTCATATATGTAATATAAAATATAATATATAGTCAATATTCATTATCAATAAAAAGATATTCACATTGAATGAAAAATACAAAACATCAACATTTCCCAAGTGAATGAAATAATTTACTTAATATACATCTTACAAATAAAATGTATTTTGAAATGATATAAATTGAACACAATATATACTTTGATGAAATATTAATGAAATATCCATGATACTAAATATATATACATAAAGAAGAAAAAAAAAATCCAATGAATAAAGGATAGTGATATAGAACATGGTCATAAGAATGTGAATAATATTAAAATAAGGAATAATCCAAAAATCTATAAATTAATATATAAGACTATTATTTCATCAAAAATGACAGTTTTGAAGTAAATGAATGTGTTTTGAGAATTATTTGGGAAAATAAAAGTAAAACTTAAAAATTACAATTCATAAATCTTATTTAACATTGTTTTAAAGAAAAAGTTATAAATAATTTTAAAAAAGTCAACATTTTAAAAAATTATTATTTTTTGTATAAAAACTGAAAAATTCAATAGATAATGGAAAATTATTTTTTTGTAAAAACAATATAACCATGTATAAGAATATAAATACTAAATAATAGTCATGAGTGTAGGTAAATATATTCACACCATATTTTTTAAAAATTAACATTCCCTTTACACTTTAATAAAAACTAAAAAATCAGTTACACTAAAAACATTTAAAAATTTCATTTTAAATCATTTTAAATAGTTAAAAAGTTATTATAAAACTCCTTTTCTAATAATATAAATGTATATAAATAAATTTTTAAAAAAAAATTCTTGATAATTTGTAAATAAAAGAATGATTCAAAATCTAAATAGATAAATAAGCTCGATTTATTTAAAAAATATATTATTTCGACATTTGAGTGTAAAGTAGAGGAAAATCTAGAGGGAGGACATGATAACCCAAATATAACCATAGGATAATAAACTAGATATGGATAAATAAGATAAAATTCATATAATTCTTCAAATATAAATTTAAACATGAACAATTTTGAATATGAGAGTGATTTTAAAATAAAAATTTATAGCATCAATTACATTTGAATAGAAACTTCTTAATTGAGAAAACAAGGATTGAAAATTTATATCGCATGAATAAATATAGATTAAAAATTTATTATTTAAAACGGCAATTATACAATCTATATAAAATAAATTATTTTTGTAATTTAACATATACCTCAATCTAGTATAATATTGATGAGAAAAAATTACCTTAGATTCCATCTCATTAAGTATAATTATCTCCTATTCAATAATAAGTTGAAATTTCTTAAATAAGTTATTAATAATAATTTTTATTTATGTTTCATTTTTATGGTCATTTTATTATTATTTTTTATCAAATCATTATTTAGTTCTCTCTTTTTCCCACCACTTATGGTAGTTTGATCAAGTTCAATGATTTTATGAAATAGTTACATCACCTCAATAATTTTAATAATATACTAAATGCAATTTTTATTCACTATATAAAATTTTCGAACCATCCATGAAAAAAAGTAATATAAAAAAATAGATATTTTATTCATGGAGGTCATTGTCTGCACTTATGTATATTGATTTTTTCAATTTTCTAATGGTGGAAAAAGAAAAAAAAGTATACAATGATAAATATATAAAAATCATATTTTTTATATTAAATATAATGTGTATAAATATATTCAATAACTTTATTCTTATGATCTTTTATGTGAAGATAAAGTGAAACAAGAATCATGTTGCTTCATAGAGGCAGTTTTCCACATATATGCATGATACATGACACCATTTTCCAAAAGATGGGTGAATAATAAGGTAGAAAATATTGAATCTACCTTGAATCGTATTTTTTTCCTAAAAATATTAATTTTAATAAATCCATATTTATAACCATCCATGTGTAATGGTGACAATAAATCATACACATCATTTTTTTGGAGATAGTGGTTCGAACATACGAATTATGAATTATTTCATTTATGATTAGATGGAAAAATTGATGAAAACAATTATACCATAATGAAAATATAACATCATTAAATTATATATACTTATGTAATTATATAATAATGGTTATTAGATGCTTTAAGAAGGTGGATGATTAAACAAATAGAAGAGCACTTGGTAAAAAGTTATACCTATTATTGGGAAAACCTCATTAGCCCTAAACTATATGCCTTCTTTAGTTTCTATTCGGTTGAGAAGAATAAATATAATAAATATTTAATAATGTTATTAATGTATTTTAGGAGGCAATAATTTATATTTAGTGATAATTTTTTTAAATAAGATATGATATTAGGTTTTCTTTTAAAAGTGAAGTCGGTGGAAAACTTGTAAATACATGAATCATTATTTTATAATACATTTCTTACGAAATTAAAGTCACTCTAGATTTTTATGTTTTAATATATTATAATTTTAATGTCTAAATAAAAAAAAATATATATTTATTAATATTTATTCTTTTATCTTTTATTTGTATCCCTTTAGTTTAACCCTTTAATCACATTTTACCCTTAACTACAGTGATATCTTTTTACAATAGTTACTATTCATTATGGAAATAATTTAATTTACCTCATTAAAAAATTATAATATGTTTATACAATATATGGAATAAATTTTAGTATATTCATTTACCAAATAAAAAAAATACTTTTTACATAAGTTCACAAAATGCAACGAAATCAATTTTTATAAACAAAATTAAAAAATTATATTATTTTACATAAAAATATATAATAGTGTTACATCACATAAAATTTATTGTGTTATTTTGAATCAAATTAGACTTATTTTAATTTAAAACTAAAATAAAAATCAATGTAACATGGTGAATACTTTATTTAAAAAAGAAATAAAAAAAGTTATTATTTGAATGAAAACATTACATGGTTTTCAAAAATGTAAAAACAAAAAATTTAAAAGAATATAATTATATTTCTAAATGAATTATTTTATTTATTAAATATATATTTTCTTTTAAAAAAATAGTTTCATAAAATTTTTATGTCATTCTAATTTTCTAAAAATTTAATAAAACTAAAATCTTTTAGAAAATCATTTTTTCTCTTTTTTCACCAAAAAATATACTATTTCTAAAAATTCCAAAAAATCTTAAGTCAATATAATTTTTTTATATTGAAATAAAAAGTGAAATAATATTTATAAAAAAATGTAAGATTTTAAAATTTTTCTATAAAACAAAAATTCTAAAAATATAACAAAACCTCTATGATAGAATAATGATCCCTTTAAACATTAACTATACTTACAATTATACTATTTCTTTCTCATCCTTAAAAATTGTATAAGTTATTCCTATGAATTAAAAAATATATATCTATTAGGAAAAAATATCTCTATTTATTTTATAATTTTATTACTGTTATTCATAAGTTCCCACACAACTGCTTGTTCGTATTAAAATAATAACATTTATATAAAATATCATGATTCCATTATGTTTGGTGTTATTATTATCGTAAAATATTTTTTATATTATTCATGAATAAAAATATTGGTGAATTATAATGGTACTAAATCCTAAAGAGTAGTATAATAATATTATTTTATAGAGGGGTATTTGGAATAATAAAAAATCATTCAGTATATTGGGTAGTTACATTGTTCCACAAATTTTTAACACTCATTGGGGTAAATTCTACCTCTAATAGAGAGGTATGAGGCCTTACCCACTCATGTTCATAGGTTGTGTCCACTCTTATCATTTGTGATCACCTCTTCTAAAATAAATATAATTCTCAAATGATGGGTGTGGTAAGGATACATCCAACTCAATTGTAAGACATTATACTAGGGTTGTGGGGGTGTTTCATGAAACCACTATGGTGAGAAGGGTGGGGGGAAATTTTTTACCACCCTGATAGACAGGATGGATGAAAATTTTTTGATCCTATGGAAAACCATCCCGAAAAATTATTCATATGATTTTTCTTCACTAACTATGGTCTTTGATTCCATCTATTCTTAAGAAATTTGTGAAAATTAAATGTAATAAAATAATACTAGTTGATTAATTCTAGTTCTTATAAGGAGGGATATGGATTTCCTTATTGGGGTTCTTAGGTATTTTTTTTATTTTTTAATTGACACAAAAAAATAAATATTGTTATTACTATTATTATCAAGCAATCACATGTTGGGCATCCAGGCTATTATATTTTAACTATTTGATTGGATGGTTTTACAATTAATGTGGGATACCTAGACCTAACATTATTTATAATTTTCAAATACTATATTAGGTATATATGGAGTTATGCATGATGTTATATTTCTATAATTGTGATAATAATTCTATATATACAGTTTAAATGATAATATATTTGGATTTCAAATAGTATAAATTTATTATAGTAGTTTATAGATATAATGATAACATCAAGATATTATGAATGTAATCATAAAACATATTTATTATCATCTAGTTACAATATAATAAAGGTACATAGATAATACCAGAATAATAGTTTACGGGGGCCCATATTCATTGATACTACTTCTCATTATGTTCTTAAATGATGATCATGAGAAGAAAATATTATGAGGAATATGATGCCGATATTAATGTGACATGTTATAGGATTCATTATATCTTTTATATGTGATATTTTTAATTCATATCTCAACTATTTATAGTTTTTATTTTATAAAATTGTATAATGTCATTTTAGGTATGATTAAAACGATGAATGTTTTGTTTGCTAAGAGGTATCATACATAAGGTGTTTTATTTGTTGTAAGGAACTGATTGAACAATAATGACAATATTTCTCTCTTTTTAACGTAAGATATATCTCAAACATAGTTTAATATGATGGTAGTAACTTTTCAAAAATCATATCAATTATAGAAAAATATAATTCTATCAAGTAAGGTTTAATTACAACCGATCCGTGAGGGGTAATTATAAATAACAAAGAAAATATAAATGACTAAAAAACAATCAAGGAGACTCAAACATGATACCTTCATGATACCCCTCAAAGGCAAAACAACTAGTTTGTTCTCCAATTATATAAGGTTATATATAACGAATAAATCATAAATTTATTATGATTGAAAGTGTGCATCCTACGTTATGAGATACTAAAAGAAAAAGAGATTATATTACAGATTTTATGTTCATATGGGGTTTTTGTTACTATGTATAAACATTATCTCAACAAGGCTCTTGATGTGTTTCTTGATAAAACTCTTGGTTTGTGGCAATTACTCACTGCTATGAAGGTATGGTCTCATATGGGAACAGACAAAGTATATTTAGAATATTTCACATTTCTAATTAATATGAATTTAGAACATGGTGATCCCAGTAAATGGGTTTGGGATATGTCCATGTTTTAATGATCAAATGATACAATTAAATTCTATATTAATTGGTTTTATAACAATAAGTGTTGAATTTATTGACAGAGTTTAATTATAATCAATTGAATGATTATAAAAAATATATATAATAATTTAATATTTTTTTATTTATGGTTTGTTTAATATTTAATGGGATAATATGGTTGGGTTAATGGATCCTTTTTTACCACATAACACAATATCGATGTAATAAGTAGATGATAAAATATTTATGAAATTATTGATAAATTTAAAGGTAAATAGTTTTACTATTTCTTATATATATGGATAAATTTATTAAAGAAATTATGTACAATTTTGGAAGGGTCTTACCAAACTATATATTTTTAGAGACACACAAAAACTTGGGACTATTCATTCCCTTCAATTTGATATATTCACCATCCCCACTCTAATAATTTAGAGAGAGAAATAAATGAACTAAGCATTCCAGTCCAAGAACATCTTCATAGATAAACAAAACAGTGACCACATGATTGTGTAGACTTTAAGGGATTCATTGGAAATTCATTCTAGCACTTGTGAATTGATGATCAAGGACCCTGAAAGGTTTTAAAGAGAATATGGTTGATCTATAAGGTATAAAATTTTATTCAATCATGAAAATATAAATAATTATGAGAATTGTTTTTTATCAAAATCAAATACAGTATGAGTTTATTTTATTTTTTTCTTAATTTAATTCAATAAATATCCTCATATTGTTTACCAGGTTTCACCACTCCATTGAATAAATTATGATATCGATTTGGTAATAATTGTTTTCAATTTACCTGCTTTACATGATTCTATTTCACTCCCACACAAAAAAGAGGTTTCAAATCAGTATTTTTTTAGTTAAGTATAGATTAAATTAAATTTCCATAAATCTGAAGACAGGGCCTTAATATTGTCCAAAAAAATTGATGGTGAGTTGATCAGATGTCATATGGCCAAGTTATGCACATCCTAATATCAAAAAATTTTATTGGGTTGAAAATTAAATAAATATATATATATATAATTTAAATAGTGGATTCTCATTGACTGGTGTATAAAAACCATCAGATATATTTTAAGTGGTGTCCCTCACCAATTAATAGTAACAAAATTGGGGAAATGAGTCTTTCTCAATGTGGAATAATATTAAAAAAACAATATTCTACCATATAAACTTTGAAAATCAATAAAATAAAATTCAATTATAAAAATTTGGTTGTATCTATAGGTGAAAAATAATCATAAATAAATAGTAAACTATGGTTTAATAGTACTTGAGGGATTATTCACAGGTCCAAAAAATAGAAAATAATATATATGTTTTATGGACGACCATATAGGAACCTCCTCCCCCTATACCTATGAGTCATTTTCATGGGGCTCACCCATGACCGTTATCCTGGAACCCAGCTAAGTCGGGATCTTCCTCACAAACATGGCTAGTACAATATCAATTATGATCTGTATCCCCTCCCTAGTGGATTTATAATAACAAAGTAGCCCAAAACATTATGAAAATATTACCCTAAAATAAAATATTACATTTTTAATTAAATTATATTTAGAAATTTTCAACTTTCATATCGTGAATTTAAATAAATTTATAATTTTTCAATTCAAAATTAAATCCCATGTGTATAATTAATTTCAAATTTTATGTTATTTTTTGTGTTATCTTTATTCATACTAATCATGTGCTAATATTGACCAAGGTATGTGTGATATTTTTTTTTGATATTTGTTAATTTTGTTTTTGATTGTAATTATTAATTCATAAATTATGATCTATTTATCATACAACACCTCATTATATGTATAACGTGTTACACACATATAAGATATTTAATTCATGTGTACTCTACATTATTGATACCATCACACCTTTGTAGGATTATTTTCATATAATGAGTTGGACACAGGAAGAAATGATTCACACCAAGATATGGAGAAGCATCAAATGGGACTCTGAAAAGTTTATTTAAGTGCTCACTAAAACTCGATGTGATATATATATATATACTTGATACATTTTTAGTTTTTTTGTAAAAAAATTTATATTTATTATGATTTCCTTATTTTATATTCTTATTTGGTTGCATTATTGATATTTTTCACATCATCTGATTCACATACTTGGTTTTTATTCCCTATTATATGAGAAATTCATTAAATTTGGTGATATTTTATTTCACAACAATATTGTTATTATCCAATCCTTAATTATGAAGGTTAAATTTAGGCTACAAATCACTGATGATTATACCACCATGGTGTAGCTTTGTAACATTTTTTTAATGTTTTTTATAGATCTTATGGTTTTGTGGAAATCTATGTTTCAACTTTATGAATGTCATGAGTTGTCACATTCCCCTTAAATCTACATCACATGGGTTATGTGAATGAATTGATTAATCATTCCTTCAACATGGATCCAATAAATAATCCTTTCCTACAATTCCCATCGTGTTGATTTCACATCATAATTCTCCCAATTCTCAATCCTTTAGTGTTTAATGTTAATAATTCCTTCATTATGGTTTTCTTGGTGAGAGGGAGAGGGTTAAAAACTGATTCCCAATGAGATCTTAGGAGATATAGTATAGGCTAACAACTTATAGCATAAAATTTTCTCAATTAAATTCATTTTTTGTATACCCTAAAACTAGTTCATTGATGGGATGGATATTTTATGGAGATGATGAATTATATGGAGATGGACAATAACAAAGTGATATTAAAGGTCTCTAAATTCACACATTCTCTTTTAACCTTGTTTCAATATTGAAATATGGTTTTATGTGTGATAAAAAATTTAGTCGACAATTTCATACATTGTATTCTTTATGCTTTGTGTGTGTCAGAGAGTCTATCTGAAATTGATTGATTTAAACTACTTGTAATGGAGCTGATCAATACCACCCTGTTTAGCTTGGTCAGCCTCCTCAAATAGTTTCTCTAGTCATTAATATTTTATAGACATTATTTCCCCATTATTTTCATTAATTGTATTGTTTCTCTTAATTTACTTCTCTATCAATTTATGTATGTTCACATTGAATTGATTGGTTTTACATTCATTCTTTATATACTACATAATGGGTTTTTTCAATGAACATGCATATAATTTTCATTTCATATCACCTAACAATTTTTACAATAATATAATACATTTAAATTCCTCATAATCCATCATAAACTTATCAGTTGTTCTTGGATTATTCTTGATGAAAACATTATTATCACTACCAACAATACTTTGAATTAGTGCATTATTATTCCTTATAGACACAATCTATGATGTTCGAGAAAGATAATCTTGACATAGAAAATGATTTAAATCTAAGGAAAAATATTCTAAAAATAGTAATGAACAATAATTAATTTATTGATGCTAATTTTTTTCAAAAAAAATAATGGTAACACATTTTCCTCCAATGGAAATAACGTTGTGACAAATTTTGATGTCTCTGATGATGTTCTTATGAAGTCCAATAGATGTATATTATTTCTTCCTTAGGAGATAATATTATTAAATATGTTTCTTTTGTGTATATGTTTCTTGGTATGTTGTATAAATTAAAATCTTTATTTATGATTAAATATTCAGTTGGTAGATTGTATAATAAAATTATATTGTAAACCTATATTATTATTATTGGAACGATAGTCAGGTCTCATGAATATTATTTCAATAAATTATTATTATATCATTCAAACCTATATATTAAAGTAGCATATCGGGATCATTTCATAATACAATCAAAATTGTTAGAAGAGTCTATAAATTCTGTTTCTGAGTTTTTGATTTATATTTTGGATACTCCAGCTCCTTATAAGGATATATCTAATTTAATAGGTATTTATCTTCAAAATAAAGTCACATGTATGAGTGGATATAAGGGTTTGAACATTAATGGTAGGAGTGATAATGATAGTATTTGGATAGAGAGAATTCGGTCTAATAATCATAGCATTATATGAATGAATAGGTTAGTTAAGTGTCTCCAAAGTAAACTACATGAGAATATTAAAAGGAATTATATTAATATATATATATATATATAATAATTGAAATAATTGGTTCTTAATGTAATAGTAATTCAACCTAGACTATTATATATTGACATACTAGGGGCCCCACCCATGCCATCTTTGTGTTGGAAACAACATTCCTATCCTACCACAAAGAGTCCAGGGCCCTATGACTGATATTTGTACATAGACATGGGAGTCCATATCCCAATGTGAATGTACAAACTCACACACATATCTCCACACATACTAAATTAGGTTTGAATATAAACAACAAGAATAATAAAAGTATTCACAACCTCTAAAATACCTCAATTATTTAAAAAACACATTACCAATTTATTGTGGAAAAATAAATTCCCAACATCCAACATTTATGTCTAATATAATGAGGAGATATAAAAAATTTTCGTATAACACAAACCCAATTTGAATACAATTCCGGCTACCATGAACTTCATGTGATATACAGAACTGACTACACCTGGTCTCCCAAACTGTCTTTCATATAGTTTATTGTTGATTGAAAAAAAACATACGAGAGTCATCTTTCAAGGGGGGATTATATACATACCAAGTAGGAAACTCTAAATCCACCATGAAGTAATTTTTGAAACCTAAGGTCATCCCTAGACCACATCCATGAAGGTGAAAGAAAGTATAACACCCATATATTTTCATTAAAGGATATCAATGCCAGAATATTGTCTCAAACTAACAGGAATACAATAAAAACATCCATATATTTTAATTGAGAAGATTCAAGAAAAAATATAGTAATTCCCTCAGATAACGTTTGTGGATATCTATACAATTAATGTGGAAGAAAGAGAGTCCCTAAAAATGACCACTGTCCCATTTGATCACTATATATGGGTGGAATTATACTATACAGATAGAGGATCCATGCCTCGTAAATGTGAGTAAAATTTGATTCTGTATAAAATTTTATTAATATAGGATACCAATCTTTTGACTGTATGATAAAAATTAAACAACCTAGGAGGATCTCAGTTCCAATTGGTGAGATATCAACCCCACCTTGTAATAATGTTGCATGAATTCACATCTATGAGAACAAACCCATGAAATAAGGATTTACATGGTTAATAAAAGAAATATATAGTGTATTATATATACAAGTACACTCAGTGTGTTGCATATCTATCTGATTTGAGTCCAACTAAGGGTATACATGGTGTGTAATGTAACACATGGTGTGTGTGCAATCATTTTTACTTGGGTGTGTACAGCTGGTGTAACATCACAGGTAAATAAAGATTATGATGTTTTAATATTTATTTATATTTGTGAATTTAATATTAGTTTCACTTTAAAATAGATTCTATGTTTGATGGTGTACCAGATACACAACAAAGAGTTTTTTTTGAAATCTTATGTTACAGACCACATTGGGTCATACAGAAAAATAATAATATCATATTATTTTAAATGATTATTAATGCCTAGCCATTGTACTGGAGATAATGAACAGAAATAACTAAAAAAATTATTAAAAATGTTTTCTAAATTTTTTTACATTTATCGAATAAATTTTAGAGTCATAAAATAAAAAGAATCTGATTTTAAGCATGAATTCTATAATATTCATTAAAAGGTCGATTTGCCACCTTTTGATGGTGACCCCTCTTTAAATAATGTTTTGGTAACATTTATAGATTCTATTTGACAAAATAAAATTCTTATTTAGAATCAGAACACCAAAATTTACTTTGGGTAATATTTTGGTATTTTTCTTATAAAATTCATTTTTAATGAATATGAAAAATACTGTATTTTAATTCAAATATTATATTTTATCGAATTTATTTATATAGTTATATAATATCTTTATTTTATTTAAAGTTTAAATAGATTATATTTTTACCATTTAATCCAATAGTGGTCATTGGAATTAATTTCACTATGAAATTGTACAAAAACAAATGTCAATCTTTTAGTAGATAATGTTTCTTAAAAACTCGCTAGTTGTTTTGACAGTGAGAATTAATTTTAAATTAATTATTGAAACTTATATTTTATTTATTATTTAAAATAGATATAATTTTTGAATTCGGAAAAAAATATAGCTTAGGCTGAATTTTTTGTATAATTCAGAAAAACATCAATTTTTGATGAATAGTGAAACCACTAAGTAGTATTTAAAAACTGACTTTTTCATTTTAATGAATGTTTAACACTTCTATGATTTTAATTTTGAAAATCTCACATTCATGGTTTTTATTAGTATGTAAAATGTGGTTCAATAAGATGAAAATAATTTTTGGTGAATAGTAACATTTGACTTTTATTTATCGAAATTAAATGTAAATAAGGTAATTCAAGGTAAATATAATTTTATAATAATAAATAATTACCATAAAACTTTTATTAACCTTATTGGATGAGTGATGGCCAACTATGGGAATCCTTTGGTCTATTTTCGGGAACCATCTATCCACTTAAACGTTGTAATGACAGTTCAGATTTATTAATTTAATGTAAAGACAAAAATGACATAAACAAATATCATTTAGTAAAGTAGTTTTTAAATGGGGTTATACAAGTTATATTTTCGACTATAAATATTATTCAGAAAGATAAAAATATTTTCTATATAATCGTTTTTTTATAATTTTTATACATCAAATAAATTAAATTATTTATAACACAATAATGATGCACTATTTGCCTCATTAATAAATCATTTCAATAAATAAGATTATAAATACTAAAATAACATCAAAAACTATCCAATTATTATTTTATGAATATATTTTGACCATGAGTCATCTTATCTTCGACTTTAAATAGTTTAGGACCTTTAGAAACTGAATATCATTATATAATAAAATAATATATTCACACTTTTCTAAAGATCCCCCCCTTAAAAAAGCCCTAACTTCTAAATCCTTACTAACACCTCTAATTCCCCTTGGATCATCCAATCCCTACGCAAATAATCTCTCTAGATCTCAATCTTTTGTATAGAATCCTTACCTTAGGCAAAAGTCACATTAAGAATTCCTTTTGGTTCAAACCAGTGGGAGTTACCCAAATTAAAGGTAACCGTTTCTCTTAACTTCTATTCTATTATTTTACTTCTCCAACCCCTAAACTCTATTTATTACATTATTTCATAAAAACACTAGTATACTAAATATAGTAGTATGTTTTAATAAGAAGTATTCTTACTACACTAACAGACACCTCCACTTAATGAGTGATGAATATATTGTTTCTGTGGATGGCCGACTAACGCCACACGAAATGAAGATTGCTCGATTATCTCCTATCGTCTCTCATGGTGTCCATTAAGATGACACTGTATTTATATTATATATATATATATATATTTATTTATTTTTTATTTTTTCTTTATATTCTCTATTTTTTTATTTATAGAATACATTTATGGTTTCCATTATGGATTATCATGATAATTTCATTTGAGGAAGTGCGAACTACCGCACCCTCAAAGAGATATGACTCGTTAATGCCATTTGTGTGACATATAATTGATGAATATAATGATATTATATATGATATTATATGGTAATTACAATATAATTATGTTTCATTATTTTTTAATTTCATTTAAATATGAAATCAAAATTAAAGTACCGTTCATGTGTACATATGGCTTACCGTCTCAATGAACGGTGCATTTTATTTATTTCCTAAAAATGTTATATAATATTATAAATATATATATATATATAATGGATATAATATATATATATATATATATATATATGATATCTAATTCATTAATATCATTCTAGATATAATGAAATATTGACCACGAGGACAACTAGTAATTATAAGAAGTTCATTTTTGACTCAAGTACCTTATATTGACCAAATGACCATTATTAACATAAATAATTGCATACTTTTTATAACATGGTAATAGGTTATATAAATATAATAATAGACATCAAAAATTTTCTTAATCCAGTAAAAAATAACTTAAGTTTATTATCCAGTAATAACAAGGAACAAACAAGTCAAGTCGGACCTAAGGTAAGGGGTTTCTTATCTCACTTTTAATTGTGTGAGATTTCCATTGTTCACCACTATTTTATTGAATTTGGTGTATTTTTTTCAGCCATTTGATATATATTATAATAAAACATTTTATATTAATGTTATTATGTGAATCATTTGGTTGTTGTTGTTTTTTTGGTCACATGACTCGATTGATTACAACGTGGTAAGGGGTTTTCATCTCACTTTTTATTCTCGTGGGATTCATGATATATTTCCAATATTTCCTTTTTTGTGGTGTATGTACTACCCAATATTGTATTTATTGTGTAATATAATTCAATTTATGGGTATCTAGTTCTTCATTTTATAACCTTCATTCATGGGTTGTATGTTTTGTAAGTTACAAATTGGTAAGGGAACCTTTTTACCATATTTTCATTCCTTAGGTTAATCTTATAATTATTAATTATGGCATGTTATGATAAAATGTGGAATGACTATTTATTTATTTATGTTGTAATTTACAATACCCTTTATTAGGATATAAATTTTATACACATAATCACTCCATTCAAAAATTCTAATGTCATCTATATGAACTTGATACGAGTAATTTTAACTCAATTTCCATTCATTGAGTTAAACATACTGGTCATTGGTTTTGTCTTAAAAAGAATATGTATAAATGTTATTGAATTAATTTACATTTAATATCCAATCATATTGATTTTATGTATATTTTTCACCGATTATTATTTAATTTATTTATACTTAATCGAAGGATACAGTTTTTATAAGGGATTTTGTCTCAATTTACATTCCATTAAGACATCATTGTTGTTATGCACAAATTTAGTTTTATACGCTATATGTTATGAACTTTGGCATATTATATCTTTAATCCCTTTATTCTCATGACATAATAATGTTTTGACTGATTTTTATTCATTAATTATTTGTATTCAAGCATATCTCATTTGATTAGGAACTCTTTTACTAATATATTGTTTTAAATATTTATTCTTCTAATTCTTTCACATTAATGTCCAGATTTTCAAAATAAATTTTAGTATTTATTAATATGGACATTAATGTTTTAAATTTTTATTTTTTTTAAAATCATCAAAGTGTTATTGGACAATTTGATTCAAAAATATCTTTGTCAAATGTTTTAAATGGTTCTAAAAATGGTCTTGACAAAGCATTGATTATGTCAATATCTTGAAATTCTATATTGAGATTGCAATGTGGGAATGTTATCATTCCTTATGTGTTATGATTATGTTATGATTATTGGTAATTTTTACATATATAAGTGGTTCTTTTATAAACCTAAGGTAGGTGAGCAAGAGATAGCTCTCCATTGCATTGGGTAATGTGACGGAGGTAAATGTGAATGTTTCTCCTAAGTGATTTAGGGAATATACTATAATGGGTATTCCAATTGTGACTCCATCTATAGCTATGATATATATATTGTATGTATGATATTGATGCCTCATGTTACCATTATGATTTATGAATACCAGTTGTTATTCATAAATATTGTGATTTCATAAGGTATGTTATGATTGAAAATACGGTTTCATTGGTTTGTATTTACTGATAGGTTAATGTTAACATTCTTTATTTTATAACCCTTAATGATATTTTTTTGATCATCCCATGTTTTTAAATTTAATTAATAGTTTATAAGGAAGGTTAATATAAAGGAAGTATTCACAAAGATTTATATCATGAAAATATCTCTTGTTTTCTTTAACAAGTTTTATTATTGTGAAAAATCGGATATAGAGTAAGTGTATATATTACAATATTCAAGTTGATATATAATAGTTATATCTTATTTCTATAAAACTATAAACCTAAAAAGATCCACATTGAGAATTCTTTAGTCAACTCATGATTAATTAATGTTTATGGCCAGGTCCTTATAGTTGGTATCAGAGGTCGGCTTAGACAACTTTATGGATTAAGAGTTTTTTTTAGACCCATGGTTAGTCCTTATATCTATTATTTTATTTAAATCCTTTTTTATATCATTTTTATATCAAGGAAATACAGTTAAAAATGGATGTAGGAGGTTCGAAAATGAAATTTTTATCTCTTCCAGATCACTTTCTTGTAATAATTATTGCAAATTCTTGTTCAGATGATTGTGAAAATTTTTCTTATATAAGACTCACTTGAAAGAAGTTGTTTCAGATATCAAACAACTACAATATACCTCATTATCATTGGGGATCATGGGTTGTATTTAAACAAATACTATTTTTACAATATTCTCATATTTTTAATAAATGTAAATATTATCTATTCATTTTCAAATATTTTTCCTTATCACTAGATTTTGAAGAATATTATGATTTTGAAAAAGATGCTGATGAAGGAGACCCATGTTTAACCTATTTATTTTTTCTATTACAATATAGTCTTTTATCACATAGGTATACTATTTTAAAGATAATTTTAATTGACATTTTCACATCAAATTTTTTGCAATTGATTTATCAAAATCCTTTTTTATTAGATGTGTTGAAATTCTATGTCATACATGATATTTTTCTAAATCTATTTTTCTTTAAACACCCATATGACCCATGTTGTACAAGGTGTATTTGGATGATGGATGAAAATGATTTTGATGGATTTCTAAATCATTGTTGTGATGCATGGACCTTCTACCTACGTGAACAAGATGACAATGAAACCACGTGGACACTATGATCAAGGTATGATGTTTTTTTTGAGATCGTGTAATTTTATCATGTGGTGGTGAAATAAAAAAAAATTGACAATATATATTAGATTTCCAGAATTAAGATGTTGAGATCATAATGAATTTATATGAAAATTAGAGGTATAGGGAAACCATTTAGTTTAAAACATGTTATGGTTATTTTTGATTTTTATTAAATGGATAACACATAGACTGTGTGACAACCCGTCACGTCGGCCAAAGTTGTGGGAATCAAAACCACAACTAGAGTGCGATTGGAATTTACAGCCTACCACTAGACTACGTGAAGTCCCTAGTTAGTATGAATTATTATTTTTAGTTAAATGATTTTTTTGATCAAGAATATGTTTATTTGAGATATTATCTATTATCAAATTGATATCCTAAGTATAAGTAATTTCTTTTGTTATTATGTGATAAAAAGATTTTTGAAGACATTCTCTCTTTTGGGAACAGTGTATACTTATGAAACATAAAATAACATGGGATTTCATTTGAGGAATAATGGTTGAAATATTATTCTGTATGAATATATGTTTTTATTGTTGACATATAACAATTTGGTTTATTTATGAAAATGACTAACCTATCATAGAGAAAATGTGATTTGGTTAATTATGATTCAGTATGAGACTTTAAGGGTAGTTTATGTTTTTTGAGTTAAATATTAAGATTTAATGTCGAAGACTATGTGATTAAATCCTTCTTAGTTTTGGGTTTCAATATTAGGTTGGATTATTTTGAATATTTTTAAGGATAATTGTGTATTGAATGGTCTTTCTTGAACATTTTGTATATTTTTTAGATTTATATAGATTAATAGTAGTAATTATTTTTATAATGGATTATCCTTTTTGGGGATTATATGATCTGATACTAACTATTTTGGTTTTAGTTGAAGTCTAAGGACAAGAGAAATATATAGTTATTCTTTTTTGGATTATGTGATTCTCTAGAAGAAGATTTTTATGCATTTTTTGTGACCATGTCTTTTTGAATGCTCACTGTTTGGAGAAAATATTAGTTTTTGGTAGAAACTTATTAAAGGATGAAACTCTAGTTGAAAGTAAGTATATATTATTTTGTTAATATACTATGTAGTAAATTAAGTCCCCAAAAACATGAAAATGATCTTAAAGAAAAAATGGTATTGGTTTACGTTTCCTACTAGGTAATCAAAGACTATTTAACAAATCATATTTTTATGATTTTCAGGTGGTTAAATTTATCCTAATAATGTTTTCTATCACTCCCCATCAGAACATGATAGATTGTTTTCTCTTCCATATCCATTTTTTCCAACATGGAATAATTGTATGGGTTATCTCAAGGGACCATTTTACTTATCGTTCTTTATTTTAATGTGATTGTTTTATTGATAATTTTTTCAATGTGGGGTTTCAATGAATTTTCTGAGACCAATTTTAAAATTGTGAGGAAGAAATTACTAAAAGGGGGAAGGATTTAACATCCCAGATAAATAAAGAATACGAATTTCTCATATTTACTAATATTTGTGAGTTAAATATTACTTTTACTTTAAAGTGTATTCTATGTTCGATGGTGTACTTGATACACAACAACATGTTTCTTTGGAATCTTACATTGCACACAACATTGGGTCATACTGAAAACATAATAATATAATGTTATTTTAAATGGTTATTAATTCCAAGCCATTCAAATGGAGGACATGAACAGAAATAACTAAAAAAATGATTATACATGTTTTTTAAATGTTTTTACAATTATCCAATAAATTTTAGAGGATTAAAATATGAATGAATCTGATTTTAAGCATAAATACTTGAATATTCTTTAAAATGTCAATTTACCTCCTTTTGATAGAATAACCTCATTCAATATAGTTTTGGTCACTCTAATAATTTCTATTTGACAAAACAAATCTTCTTTAGAATTGGGATACCGAAATTTACTTTGGGTAATTTTTTGGTATTTTTTTGATAAAATTCATTTTTTAATAAATAGTGAAAAATACTATATTATAATTTCCAATATACTTTTTAATATAATATATTTATATGGATTGATTATCATTATAAATTTTTGAAATTTGAAGTTAGATTATATTTTACCATTTAATCCAATAGTGGTCATTAGAATTAATTTCACTTTGAAATTGGACATAAACAAGTGTCAATATTTTGATAGATATTGTTTTTTAAAAACATGTTATTTATTTTGACAATGAGAATTGATTTTAAATTAATAAATGAAACTTATATGTTTTTATTTTTGTAAAATAGGAATAATTTTTGAATTCATAATACTAAATATAGATTAGGCTGAATTTTTGGTATTTTTCAGGAAAAACATCAATTTTTTTGAATAGTGAAACCACTAAGTAGTAGTTAAAAATTGACCATTTCATTTAAATTAAATTTTAATGCTTCTGTGAATTGAATTTCAAAAATCTGACATACATAGTTGTTATTATTAAGTAAAATGTGTTCAATATGATTAAAATAATTCTTGATGAATATTAAATTTTTCCTTTTTTAGCACAGTTAAATGTAAATTGGGTAATATAAGGTAAAATTAATATTATAATAATACAAAATTACCTTAACACATGTCATATCCTTCTTGGATGAGTCATGGCAAACCATGGGCTTCTTTGGTTGGATTTTGGGACCCCATGGAGACAATTAATAGTGATAATGACACTCTAGATTAATTAATTTAAAATAAAGACAAAAATGACATAAAAATATATTTTTGTAACATAATTTTAATATGTGGTTAAATGACCCATATTTTACACTATAAATATTATTTGAAGATATAAAACAATTTACTACATCATGGTATATGTTTTATAATTTTTAGACATCAAATAAATTAAATTATTTATGAAACAATAATGATGTCGTATTTACCTCATTAATAAATGATTTAAATAAATATGATTATAAATATTAATATAACAACCAATACATGTCTAGTTCTTATTTGATAAATTAATTTATACCATTAGTCATATTATCTATGACTTTTATTAATTTTGGACATTTATAAACTGAATATCATTGTATAATGAAATAATATTTTCATAGTTTCCTAATGATCCCCTCTTTCCCCTTACAAAAAGTCCTCACATTTAACTCATTCCTCCAACCTCTAAATCCCCTTTTCTCAACCAAACCATGCCCAAATAATCTCAGAAGATATCTCCTTACCACATTGAAGCCTTAACTTAGGTAGAAGTCACTTCAAGAAGTCCTTTTGGTTAAAACCAAAGGGAGTAACCCAAATTATTGGAAACAGTTTCTCATAACTTCTTTTATTTTATTTTACATCTATAACCCTTAAACGCTTTTTATTCCATTATAACATAAAAAAACTGTATCATAAATATACTAGGTTTTTTTATGATAATTATTAGAACTAAACATACATCCACCTCCATCTAATAGGTGAATAACATATTCTAAATACATATATATAATTGATAGATATGATATATATGATATCTAAATCATGAATATCATTATGAATATAATGGACTATTGACCACAAGGACAACTTGTAATTATAAAATTTCCATTTTTGACTCATTTACCAAATATCGACTGAATAACCATTATTAACATAAATGAATTCATAATGTTTATAACATGGTAATAAGTGATATAAAAATAATAACGAACTTAAAAAAGGTTATTAAGCATGTATAAATTTATTTTAGTTTATTATTCAAGAAGAGAAAGGAAAAAACATGTCATGTCGGACACAAGGTAAGGGGTTTCTTATAACACTTTTAATTCCATGAGGTTTCTATTATTCGGCACTAATTTATTGGATGTGGTGATTTGTGTAATGACATTTGATATATATTATCATTATCCTTTTTATGCTAATGTTATTATGTGAATCATTTTGTGGTTTTTATGTTTTGTTCATATGACCTCATTGATTACAATGTGGTAATGGATTTTCATCTCACTTTTTATTCCTCTGAGATTCATGCTATATTTTCCACTATTTCCTATTGTGTGTTGTATGTACTACCAAAAATTTAATTACTTGTGTAATATAATTCAATTTATGGGTATCTATATCTTCATTTTATGATCTTCATTTCATGGGTTGTATGCTTCATAAGTTAACAAATCGTTAAGGGAACCTTGTAACCCAATTTCTATTCCTTGGTTTAATATTATAATTCTTAATTGTGTCATTCTATGATTATGTGTGAATAACTATTTATTTATTTATATTGTAATTTCCACTACCCTTTTTGTGGATATACTTTTGATACACATAATCAATTCATTGATTAATTTTCAAGTCATTAATATGTACTTGATAAGAGTAATTTTAACTCAATTTACATTCATTGAGTTAAACATCAAGTCATTTTTTTGTCATAAAAAGAATATGGGTAAATGTTCTCTAATTTATTTACACTAAATATCCAATCACATTGATTGTATTTATATTTTTCACACATTATTATTTAAATGATTTATCCTTAATATAAGGATACAGTTTTTATAAGAGATTTTGTAGAGAACTGAAGCTTGATGTACATGAACATTACAATAATTTTGTGGAATACTTAATACAGAACAAAAATAGACACACAAGGATCATACTAGTTTAATTTATTTGGAAACATGAAACGTAATCTTCTAATCATGGTGAAAGATGTTCAACATCTCCCATAAAGATCTTCCCCTTTTTTTCGTACCTAAAACCTTTCTTTATATCCTGGGGAAAAGAAAACATAAAAAGGGAGAGCCCAAATTCTCAGTAAGGGTAAGCATGGATAAAATAAAACCTATCATATACATTTGAACTTAAGAACATGAACAAAATGTTTAAACATCAAAAGCTTGAGCAATGACATAAAACATGGAAGTACTTATTTCATAGACAATAAAGAAACATTATTAATGATAAAATAGAATGGGAATAAAACATGTAATTTTGGAAATCATTAAGCACATGATATGATTTCCATATTATCCATGGCATTGCTTCCAAGACCATATTAGGGGACAAAGTCCCTTTCTTAATCGAGTCCACTCTTCGTTCCAGTCCTGCATTACTGAACTAGTTTAACTTTTCTTTCCAGCCATGTCTATATCATGTGATATAAATCTTTACCCAATGCATTGGAGGGAGATATAGGTCACACCCATCTCATAATGAAATCATTCTTACTTGTGCAACAAAATCATAAATCATACATCATAGCATAACCCATGTAATAAATTGGGATTCTTAAACATCATGTCATCATAACATAATCCATATAAAATAAATGGATATCATTTCATCATAAGAATAATCATACCATGTAAGTAATAGAGACATTACACTTGAAACATACACATATTAAATAATTTCATCTTATACGGTAAATCGTTTTAATAAAACACTTGAAATGAATTCTTGAGGAAAATATCCTTTCTTATGAAAAATAATTTTCTTTTCGAAATTGTTATTCAATTTTAAAAGAAAATGATTTTGTTTAAAATAATCATGAAATCTTTTATAGGAAGCTTCATGAAAATAAGGCGTTATGAAATCATCAGAATCCGTTCATGCCGTATAAGATAAAAAAACATCATCCTCATACTTTTGTCAGAAAAGTCAAAAATTATCTCGTAACATAATTAAAAGGAATATTCCTTACATACCATGTAGTAAAAGTAAAAAATTTGTAAAAAGGACTTTAAACATAAATTAAAACACTTTTATAAAACATGGACATGGATAATAAGCAATCTCAGATAAAAATGAGATTTACAAAATTATCCCTTACCTTAGGTCCGATATGCATCGTACGTATCCAAATATCCTGTATAATGATTTAAAAAATGGCATTGACTTATTACATATTCATATTCATTGTTATTATATCATATATGGTTCACTTATGACTTTATATTACCCGTTCTTTTGTAAATTCCATGTGAAAGAGTGTTTTGGGTAAAATCGTTTCATTTGTCGTCCGTGTTTTGACTTGTAATTATTCATATGATTACTTAGATCATGATTAATTAGTTCCAGAATATAAAACATTATTTATATATAAAATATATGCATAATATACATATATATAATAGATCGATAAATGGAAAGAAATACACTGTTCATGGAGACGGTAGGTCGTACGTACGCATGAATGCTGTTTTCGTTTCCTTATTGAATTGAATGGAATTAAGTAGATGACATAAATATATATATACATAAATCCAGTATCATTATTTTGTCATATATTAGATTATTACTTATTATATATACATTATAATCATTCTTTAATGGTTATCATGGAGAGTGAATCTCATCGCGTCGTGGAGACAGTATTCCGTACGTACGCACAAGCGATCATATGATTCCCATGATCGTCGAATTGTATTAAAGTTTATGTATAATATTACAGAATCAATATCACTTTACAATAATCATATATATTCATTACTTTCACCATTATACCCATCCATGTAATGTGGTGGTGGAAAATAGATTACACCACAGCGTGGAGACGGTATTCCGTACGTACGCACGCGCGACGATTTCATTTTCCATAGGATGGATAGATGGTTAAATATGGTTGTTTCATAATTATAATAACATATAATTATATTAGTGATACTGATGTTATTACTTCATAATGAAACAAATAATAAATAAGAAGTTGAAGAAGAAAGAAAATTCAAAGAATCAGTAACTAATATTACCTCTTCTTTGACACACTTCTTTGAATCCTCCTCTTAGGGTACTAAAATTGGTCTTTGAAGAATAACAGGTCCTCTAGGATGTTTCTAGGGAAGTTTAGAAGGGAAATTGGAAGGTTTTGTCTGAGCATAAAGGATCAAATTGGTGTGAGGAAGAGAGGGTGAATGTGACCTTTTATAAGGGAGCAGAGGGGCACCATTAGAAATCATAAAAATATTAATTTATAATAAATCTAACCCCACATAAAAACCTCAAAAAATGACTCATATTAGAATATAAGATGAGATAGGGTTGTAATGTTATCAACCAATTATATTTATACATGTTAGGAAATTATTTTAAACATTATCAACTTGATTTATCCTTACATAATCAATTTAATATTATTTGTGGTAATAAAATTTGAAATTTTAAATTATAAAAAAATTACTTATTTGTTGTGAATTGTCCATAATTGGATACATTATAACATTTTTGACCATAGAAATTTAAATTTATAATTTTTAAATATTTTTGTGATTTTTAAACAATTTTATAATATGTTTTTTTATAAAATAACAATAGTGTCAATTTTGACACTATACATTTATATGAATTTAAATATAATATATAATGAATATATGTTCGAAATAAAAGCTTTTATAGATTTATAAAAGGCAATATGTAGCTAGAAAATTAGTGGATCACATTAAATTGTTCAGATAATATATATTTTATTATTATTAAAACCAGTTATTTGGTGAATCTTTTAATAAAATAATTATTAAAACATTTTTGTATAATTATTTAATATACTTATTTTTTGAATAACAATTAAATTTAAAATACTATTATTAATATAAATCTATTAACTTTCACAATAATACTTTTACTCGAATCTATAATCTTAAAATCACAATATTTAAATTGTTATATTTATTAAATTATGAAGGTGACAACTTTGGCATCATTTAAAATAATATAATATAAGTGTCATAATCACATTTGTAAGATCCCAAACGGTTATATATTAGGTAATTAGATGATTATGGTATATTTATACACTAAAAATAAGTTTTGGTTAGGTTTTTTGGCCTTTTAATGTGTATTATTATTTAAATAAAAACTATATTACTGATTTTTCACATATTAAATAATTTCTGCATCATTAATGTATCACCTTTAATGACAATTATATAATCTCTAAAAATTAAAAATAAATTATCATGATATATAAAATTTTATTATATTTCTAGAAACTATTAATGTTTTATGTTTTATGATGTTTATCACTAAATTAAAATTATTATACTTATAATATTTAAGAGAGTGACATGTTGTCACTTTCTTTGGTTTTAAATATAATTAAATTATTTTCATGGAAAAAGTCCATTAAATGGTTCTAATCTGACCCTTAGGTGATATGGGTATAATTTTAGTCATCCTATATAATTTTGGCATGTTTTAGGGTAATAATATTATATTCACCCTTAATTACCCGATTTAGCTTTAACTCTGGTAAATAAAATTTACCGTAGTTACTATTTATAATTCCCAAAAATAAAAAGTAGCCTATTATCATACTTTGGACCCACTGATTCCAAATATGGAATCTATTTTTTCAAATTAAATACAGAGATGTTGCAAAAATTAAATTAAAATTAATCCCGTTGTCGAATGAAAACGGGTTTTTGATTAAAACATTGCAAAAGATTGAATTGATTTAACATACGAATTCAATGTAAAATCAATGCTCATTACATACATTAAATTAAATGGTGAAAATAAATTCTATTTATACTTTAAAACCATTCTATATTATAATTTAACCACATAAGTTATAATGATGAAAAAAATTGTTTTTAATTAAAATATAGCGTGTTTTTACTATTCATTAAAATATGAAAGTTATCAGAATAATATGAAAAAATTATCCAAGGTAAAAGTTTATTTCCGGATTGGAAAGAATAATTTTATTTTGTAAAATAAAACTTATAAGAATGTCAAAAACTAGATTTAATGTGGGTGTTCCATCAAAAGGCAGCAAAACTGCATGTTTTAAAAAATACTTATTTTACCTGAAAAAATTATTTTGTTCTTATATCATGTTCTAGAAAATATTTAAAATGAATAATAATGTTATAAAATTAAAATTTTATTTAATACTATTCATAACGTCTAGTTCATAATAATATTATAATAATATATCGTTGTTTAGTAAACATCGGTATTGCGTACAACACACGCTATCGAGGAAGGTCGTGATTGCATGTAATGCAAGACAAGTCAAGGTTGTGTGTAGTGCACGACTCATTTTTTGCTGCGTATAACAAAATACATTGAATATATATATATATATATACTCAATGTTTCGTAGAATAAATACTATCAAACAAACATGAAATTGTGTGTAACACCATCCAGGATTAGTGTTGTGTATACTGCAAGCTAATACGGTGTTGCGTATAGCGCAAGATAATCTTGTTGTATCGTACAACATAAAATATGAAAGAAATTAAAAAGAATATATCTTATAAAATATCAGCTTATTACATTCTACCCCCTTAAAATGAAGTCCACCCTCGAAATTCGTCGGGCTTATAAATGGTTTTCTACTTGTAAGTTTCTTTAATTGAAATCCACATCGTAAAAAGGAATACAAAAACATATCATTAAAAACTAAATAATGAAACGTAATAGTTACCCAAATAAAATAATCACTGGGTTTCCACATTGGAATATATAGTTGAAAATATTGATATGGAAGTGAAACCTAACCATCATGTTTTGATAGAGAGTGGTAGAGAACATGGCTATGAAAAAGCCAACAATCACAAATCCATAAATTTGTGATGATATATGGTACCATCTGATTCATCGGATATATGAGAACTAGGAAAACATTTTTTTATTTTCAAGATCATTTTCTAAAGTTGATTAATTAAAAGAAATACTTACATGATTTTGGTACAATATCACTGTTGTTCGTGAATTGAACAATTTCCACTTCATCCCTTAATGAAATGAAGGTTAATTTGTTATTAGTGATGTGTTAGCAGATCATGTGATAGAATGATGGGATATTCATTCTGTTTCAAACAAAAGGTTGGAACAATTTATAAGTCCATCATATGGTTAGATTAATCGTATATGGTTCCTAAAATGAACTTATACATCATATATCATACCACTTAATAAAATAAAACTAGTTTCTACTAACTCGGGACTTCATGTAGGCTAGTGGTAGGCGATAATGGACAGTCTCACTTTGGTTGTGGGTTCGATTCCCACAGCCTTGTCCAACGCCATGGGTTGTCGCCAGTCCTGCATGTTTTCCTTTTTCTAAAACTACATTACTATAACATCCCATCAATAATATCGAAAAAAGTTCTATCCTTAAACAATACTAACTTATGTCCAACATAATCAATTCCAATCTTTAGGCTTATCTAAAATACTTCGGTCTAAGCACATAGTATAAAGAAAATGATTACTTGAAATGTCACATAACAATCACGTGAATACCATAATTTATCCCCCCATATATCATAATATATATCTTCTTGGTCAAATTACAAATATGTGAATACCTTAATCTAGTATTCTATTGAAAAAATGAATACCCATTTAACCATAGTGAAAACATGAATGCTGTCAAAAGTTAACACTTTCCACATACCAAAATCTCAAGATTTCTATATAATAAAACCATAATATCACTTAGTACTTATATCAGTCATGAGATCATGAATATAATCAAACATCTCATTATCTTATTATCGCTTCTTTATACTCATATCATCTACTTTCCAAAAATATCTGAAGAATCTTCATGGTTACCGGTACAATTCAACATATACATTCATATACATTAGAAAAAACAATAGTGTAACAATCCTTAGATGTTTCTGTATTCCATAGTACCATACATTATTCTTTATAATCATACAATCATTCCACTAAATTCTTAAACCACTAGATGAGCTTCATTATTTATTTCATCTCATATTTCATTTGTAGTCTCTTCGTCATCATCCACATAAATACTACCTGTATTACTATTCTGATTCTATTCATGAGATTTTCCCTTAGGGAATTGGTTTTCATAATGCCCATACATTCCAAATTTAAAACAACTAATCATTGTTGATGTCGTAGAAATACCGTCATCCTTGACCATGGTGTTAACTGAACATTTTCCTTTTCACTTACTGGATTTGTGTCCTTCTTTTCCACACCCAAAGAATCTTCCAGTTCCTTTGAAACAATCTCTTTGATGCCTCTTCCCAAATGATTATCATGATGGAAATTGAACTTTTTTTCCTCTATTATCATCATGAAACTCCATCTTTCTCTTATTATCTGAGTCGGGAAACTTGAAAAAGTTGAGATTATTGATCATATTTTGAGATTTCTGATTAGGCATAATAATGATGTTTGGACTTCCAAATCCTGTTTCATTTGGTTTCTCATGAATAATATCATTCCATTGTCCGCCGTATCCTCCATTATCGTGAATCTTCATGTTTCCAGCAATTTTCTAAAACCCAAAAATAATATTGTGAGAGGTAAAAATAATTATAGGGAAAACAACATAGTAAAGGGGAATTACCATCAATATCTGACATCATAGGTTAAAATCTACGATCGTTAGCGCAATTCTAGGACTATAACCTATGCGTATACTTAACCTTAGAGACATCCCTAGACATACCTTAGAAATATCTCTAGGGATCTCACTGATGTTTTCGCATCCCAGTTTCCAAAGTTTGACTAATCATTTCCTCTGATAAAAACTTTAGAGACCCAAAGCTTGACGTACTTGAACTTAAAATTAATTTGGCAGAATACTTAATACATAAAAAAACAGACACACAAGGACCGTAATAGTTTAGTGTTTTTGGAAACATTGAATGTAGTTTTCTAATCGTGGTGAAAGATCTTCAAAATCTCCCATAATGATCTTCCCCTTTTTTTCATTCCTAAAAACTTTGTTTATATCCTGGGGAAAAGAAAACATAAAAAGGGTGAGCTCAAATGCTCATTAAGGTTAAGAATGGATGAAATAAAACATACCATATACATTTGAACTTCAAAACACGAACAAAAAGTTTAAACATCAAAAGCGTGAGCAATGACAAAAAACATGGAAGTACGTATGGAATAGTTCATAATGAAACATTAAGAATGATAAAATAGAATGGGAATAAAACATGTAATTGTGGAAACCATTAAGCACATGATATGATTTCCATATTATCCAAGTCATTGGTACCAAGACCATCTTAGTGGAAAAAGTCCCTTTCTGAATCGAGTTCACTCCTCGTTCTAGTCCTGCAATACTGAACTGGTTTAACATTCCATTCCATCCATGTCTATATCATGAGATATAAATCTTTACCCAATACATTGGCGGGATATATATGTCCCACCCATCTCATAATGAAATCATTATTACTTCTGCCACAAAATCATAAATCATACATCATAGAAAAACCCATGTAATAAATTGGGATTCTTAAACATCATTCCATCATAACATAACCCATATAAAATAAATGGATATAATTTCATCATAATAATAATCATACCAAGTAAATAATAGGGACATTACACTTTAAACATACTCATATTAAATAATTTCATCTTATATGGAAAATAGTTTTTATAAAGAACTTGAAATGAATTCTTGAGAAAAATATCCTTCTTCGGCAAAATATTTTTATTTTCTGAAATTACCATTAGATTTTAAAAGAAAATGATTTTTTGAAAATAATCATGAAATCTTTTATAGGAAGCTTCATGAAAATAAGGCGTTATAAAATCGTCAAAATCTGTTCATGCCGTATAAGTTAAAAAAACATTCTCCTCGTACTTTTGTCGGATAAGTCAAAAAGTACCTCGTAATGTAAAAAAAAGAAATATTCCTTACATACAATGTAGAAAAGTAAAAAATGGGTAAAAATGACATTAAACATACATGAAAACGCTTTTATAAAACATTGTCCTGGATAATAGAAATAACCTGAGTAAATACTTATGAATAAGCAATCTCCGATGAAAATGAGATTTACAAAATTATCCCTTACCTTAGATCTGATATGTTTCGTACGTATTCAAAACTCTTGTATAATGATTTAAATAATGTCATTGAATTATTACAGAATCATATTAATTGTTTTTATATCATATATGGTTCACTTATGATATTATATTACCCATTCTTTTGTAAATTCCAAGTTAAAGAGAGTTTTGGGTAAAATCGTTTCATTTGTCGTCCGTGTTTTGACTTGGAATTATTCATATGATTACTTAGATCATGATTACATAATTCCAGAATATAAAATATGATTTATATATAATATATATTCATAATATACATATATATAATATATCGATAAATGGAAAGAAATAAATCGTTCATGGAGACGGTAGGCCTTGCATACGCATGAATGTTGTTTTCGTTTCCTTATTGAATTGAATGGAATTAAGTATATGAAATATATATATATATACATAAATACAGTACCATTATTATGTCATATATTTTATGTTTACTTATTATATATACTTTATAATCATTCTTGAATGGTTATCGTGGAGAGTGAATCTCATCGCGTCGTGGAGGCGGTATTCCATACGTACACACGAGCGATGATATCATTTCCATGAACGTCGAATTGTATTAAAGAGTATGTATAATATTAAAGAATAAATATCAGTTTACAATAATCATATATATTCATTACTTTCACCATTATACCCATCCAATTAAGGTGGTGGTGGAATATTGATTACACCACTGCGTGGAGACAGTATTCTTTACGTACGCACGCGCGGTGATTTCATTTTCCATAGGATGGATAGATGGTGAAATATGGTTGTTTCATACTCATAATAACATATCCGTATATTAGTGATATTGATGTTATTAATTCACAATGAAACAACTAAAGAAGAAGAAGTTGAAGAATAATGAAAATTGAATGAATCAGTAACAGATATTACATCTTCTTTTACATGCCTCTTTGAATCCTCTTCTTAGGGTACTAAAATTGGTCTTTGAAGAAGACTAGGACCTCTAGGAAGTTTCTTGGGATGTTGAGAAGGGAAATGGGCATGGTTAGGACGAGCCTAAAGGCTCAAATTTGTGTGAAGAAGAGAGGGAGGTGGTCCCCTTTTATAACGGAGGAGAGGGGCACCTTTTGAAATCTTAAAAATATTAATTTATTATAAATATAACCCCACATATAAACCTCCGAAAATGAGTCATATTCGAATATATTATGAGATAGGGTTGTAATGTCATCAAACAGTAAAATTTAGACATGTTAGGAATTTATTTTAAACATTATCAACTTGATTTATCCTTACATAATAAATTTAATTTTTTGTGGTAATAATATTCTAAATTTTAAATTATAACCAAAAATTAATTATTTGTTGTGTATTATACATAATTGGATACTTTATAACATTTTAGACTATATAATGTTAAATTTCTAATTTTTAAATATTTTTGTGATTTTTAAACAATATTATAATATGTTATTTTTATAAAATAACAATATTGTCAATTTTGAAACTATTCATTTATATGAATTTAAATAAAATATATACAAAAGAAATGTTCTAAATAAAATATTTAATAGATTCATAAAAGGACATATGTATCTATTAAATTAGTGGATCACATTAAATAGTTCATATAATATTTATTTTATTATTTTTAAAACAATTTATTTGGTTTATCTCTTAATAAAATAATAACTACAATATTTTTGTATAATTATTTAATATACATATTTGATGCATAAAAATTAAAAATAAAATCATATGATGAAGATAAATCTATTAAATTTAACAATAATACTTTTACTCGAATTTATCATCTGAACATCACAATATTTATATTTTTATATCTATTAAATTGTGAAGGTGACAACTTTGGCATCATTTAAAATAAAATAAAATAAGTGTCATAATAACTTTTATAAGACTCCAAATTGTTATATATAAGGACATTATATTATTATGGAATAGATATACACTAAAAAAAATTTGGTCAGGGTTTTGGGCCTTTTAATGTTTATTATTATTTCAATAAAAACTATATTACTGATTTTTCACTTAATAAATAATTTCTGCATCATTAATGTATCACCTTTAATGACAATTATTTAATCCCTAAAAATTTTATATAAATTATCATGATGTAGATAATTTTATTAGATTTCTGGAAACTATTCATGTTCGATGTTTTATGATGTTTATCACTAAATTAAAATTATTATACTTATAAGATTTAAGAGAGTGACATGTTGTAACTTTCTTTGGTTTTAATAATAATTAAATTATTTTCATGGAAAAAAGTCCATTAAATTATTCTAATCTGACCCATAGGTGATATGAGCCGACTTTTAGTCATAAAATATAATTTTGTCATGTGTTATGGTAATAATATTATATTCAGCCTTAATTACCCGATTTACCATTAACTATGGTAAATAAATTTTACCGTAGTTACTATTCATAATTCCCAAAAATAAAAAGTAGCCTATTAACATAATTTGGACCCACTGATTCCAAATATGGAATCCATTTTATCAAATTCAATACATATAAGTTTTATAAATTAAATTAAAATTAATCCTGTTGTCGAATGAAAACGGATTTTTGTTTAAAACATTGCAAGATATTGAATTGATTTAACCTACGAATTCAATGTAAAATCAACGCTAATGACATACATTATGTTAAATGGTAAAAATATATTCTATTTATACTTTTAAACCATTCAATACTATAATTTTACAACATAAGTTATTACAATGAAAAAAATTGTTTTTAATTAAAATATAGCGTTTTTCACTATTCAATAAAATATTAAAGTTATCAGAATAATAAGAAAAATTTATCCAAGGTAAAATTTTATATCCTGATTCCAAAGAATAATTTTATTTTGTAAAATTGAACTTATAAACATGTCAAAAAATAGATTTAATATGGGTGCCCCATCAAAAGGCTACAAAACTGCATTTTTTTAAAAATACTTATTTTACCCGAAAAATTTATTTTGTTCTTATACCATGTTCTAGAAAATGTGTAAGATGAATAATAATGTTATAAAAATCAAAATTTAGTTATTACTATTCATAACTTCTAGTTCATAATAATATTATAATAATATATCATTGTTTAGTAAAACTCGGTATTGCGTACAACACAAGCTATCGAGGAAGGTCGTGATTGCGTGTAATGCAAGCCAAGTCAGGGTTGCGTTTAGTGAACGGCTCCTTTTTGCTGCGTATAACAAAATACATTGAATATATATATATTTATATACTCAATGTTTCATAGAATAACTACTATCAAACATAATGAAATTGTGTGTAACACGATCCGGGATTAGTGTTGTGTATACTACAAGCTAATACGATGTTGCGTATAGCGCAAGATAATATTGGTGTATTGTACAACAGAAAATATGAATGAAATTTAAAATAATATAATCTATAAAATCTTGGGTTATTATAGATTTTGTCTTAATTTACATTCTATTGAGACTTCATTTTCATTATGCACCAAATCATTTTTATACGGTGTATATATAGTCTTTAAGAATATTATATCATGAATCCCTTTATTCTTTTTATATTATTATGTTCTGAATGAATTTTATTTCTCAATTATTTGTATTCAAGCATATCTCATTTTTTAGGAACTCCTTAACAAAAATAATGTTTTAAAGATTTATTATTTTAAATATTTGTCATTAATTTCCATGTTTTAAAAATAGTTTTCAAACATATTTATATGGAAATTAATGTTTCAAATTTAAAATTCATTTAAAATATTCCATGTGGTATGGGACACATTTATTAAAAAATTACTTTATTAAATGTTTTAAATGGTTTTGAAAATGGTATTGACAAAGCATTGATTATGTCAATATCTTGAAATGCTATATTGTGATTCCAATGTGGGAATTTTATCTTTCCTTATGTGTTATGATTATGTTATAGTTATTGGTAATTGTTTACATATACAGGTGGTTCCATGATAAACCTAGGTTGGGTGAGCCCTATATATTTCTCCAGTGCATTTGGTAATGTGATGGAGGTAATCTTGAATGTTTCTCATATTAGATTAGAGAATTTACTGTGATGGGTATTCCAAATTTGACTCCCTCTGTAATTGTGATAGCTATGTTGTATGTATGATATGGATTCCCCAAGTTACCATTATGATTTATGATTGCTATGTGTTATTCATATTTATTATGATTTTTGATGGTATGTTATGATTGAAAATTTTGGTTTCATTGATTTGTATGCATTGATGAGTTAATGTTTCCTTTCCTTAATATATAACCCTTATTGATCTTTTTTATGCTCATCCCATGTTTTTTAAATTATTTTCATGTGTTATAAGTATGTGTAAGAGAAAGAAATTATTCAAGAAGATTAATATACAATAAAAGAACTCTTTTTTTCTTTAAGGAGTTTTATTGTTGTGAAAATTTGGTTATATTAGAATTGTATACTTTGTAATATTCAAGTTGATATGTAATAGTTGTGGCTTAATTCTTTAAAACTATAAACCTGAAAATATCCTCAATGGGAATTCATGATTTTACTCAAGATTAAGTAATATTTAAGGCTAGGTCCTTATAGCTGGTACATAGGGACCCATTTTGGTAGGGGTTATATGAATATGAATCAGTCACCCAGTCCTGTGATATTTAACCCCCCCAACCCAATCAGTCACATCTTCAATATACACAATGTCCATTCCATCACACATCACACAGTTTAGTTGTTAATTTTTTCCAAAACCAACCCGTGATGTGATTTCTTCATTTTTCATCCCCTTCATCGATTCCTCTATGAATCAAACCTATAACTCCAACATAATGAGTTAACTATCATCAATTTATTGATATAAGTTTGATTCAGTTTTTTCTTCATAAGAAAAAATAAATTTTTATCACGACCCATGTTTTTTATAAATATTGACTCAAAATAACCATCATTTGATTCTTCTATGGATTTATGTCATTATCAGAAAATCTCCATCAATTCCATATTTTCTTTTTTAGGAATAATCTATAATATCTTATTTTTCAAATACATGATAAATTCACAAAACAATTCACTACCTCAAGAATGAATCAATTATTTATGAAGAGATATGTCCACATTTTATTCATTGAATATGTTATTGAATTATGATGTGTTTGTTATCAATACCTGATTCCATTGTTTTAACATATAATATCCACCATTTATATCCATTCTTGTATCAATATAAGTTATGAAAATAACCGAACAGGAGTTTCTTATGATTAATTATAAAGAATAAATTAAGTATATGGAATTTAATTAAGATAAATAAATAAATTAAATAGATTATGAAATTTATTTCATTTAATATCACCATAAAACATGATGAGAATGAATCTTATGTCAAGACTAGGGTAAAGATCATCTTTTTAACTCCAAATCACTCTTCATTTCTCTATAGGAGATCCTGATCATAAAATATAGCATAACAAGTGAATTTTTATAATAAATATTTCAATTAATTAAAAAAAATTCACATCAAGGAACAAAAAACCTTGGATAATTGTGTCATCACCAAAATAATAAATCATGCCCAATCATAACTATTTATAAAGATTCCAAAACTACAGACAAGGTTTTTATATTCTCCACACCATCAATAATTTCACCCATAAAAACAAAACTCTCTAAAAAAATTTTGGTAATGAGCATGTATCTGGTTCTCATGCTCCCACAATATCTCTCATATATTATCATGTTTCCATAAGAAATGTTCTATCGGAATCTATCCCCCTCAAAGGATCCTACCCTTCCAATCCTCAGTCACCATAGGGTACTCCTCCAAGGTCCCTATATTTTTAATATTGTTTCCTCCATATTAGATTGAAATTATTTTAAAAAATATATATTACCTCATCTTCTATACATATAACACATCATGGACTCCATCCAGCTATGGGGGAATTCAGTGTCTTATGAAACCTTGACAACCCTATGTGGAATTTGGAATAAACCAATGTACCCAAAATATAGATTTCATCCTCATCCAAATATCTTTAACTAGTTCTACGATGTGACATTTATGAATATTTTATCAACCTACTCATCCATTTAAGGATACTATTGAATAATTTTATAACACTTATGACAGATCTATGATGTCCTCACCCATTCGTAAATGATCTTTACATACTCAATCATCACCTACACCGACTATGTCCCTGTGAGTGTAGTCTCTCCCAAATAAGACCACTAAAAATGAGGTTTATATGGTCTTATATAAAAAGAATTAAATAGATCCATTCCAATAATGGAATGATTGTTTTTTATTTATTCAAACTACACCATTGGAAAATGATCCACCCAAATGTAATTGAAATAAAAAAAAACCCATATCATATCCTGTAGAACATTAATACTCGCTCAGTTAGGCCATTTGTCTATGGTTGATAATTCATTGTTATCTTCATATGTCCCACAATATACTCTTATAAACCTGTAAAAAAATAGGACATAGAAATATAATAATTGTTAGAGTTAATATTTGGGGTTTCTCCATGAAGCCAAATGATCTCTTACTTATACAGTAATCCGAAAAAATCCACAAAACACTAAACCCTGATTGTGAGAAAGTTAGTCAATTAAATTTGTTGGTGGATAGTCACCTTGATAGCATCAAGGACATTAATATAATAGATAAGTATTATCCCCAAATAAATGGATAACTTATCCCATTCCACTACAATGACATAAGGAATTGTATCAAACCTATTAGAACTAGATTCTCAACTTTAAACTATAGATAGGCAAGTAATCGAGTGGAAAAGATATGTAATATTCCTCTGTATCGATGTCCACCAAAACTCCCATCAAAGACCCAAGTATATATTTACCACAATATGAATTGAATCTCATTGCGATAAATGTAAATCTCTTAGAACCTATACCTGAAGTGTGAAAAAAATAAAAATCCACCCATAGAAGATATTTATATGCTCTTCACCGTCAAATAATCCATTAGGATTGTTCCCTATCGATATTTTATCCTTCAAGACCTCACAATCATAATCACCTAGTCATTATTACCTCACATAAATGAGAAAGGAAGGGGTCACTACCATCGATCATATATATGTTTCGCATTCCTCATCTACTAAGGATAACTATATCAAGGATGAAAAATATAACACATCACATATCAACTAATGATAGGATTTGATTCTGATTGCATATAACATAACATTTCTCTTACTAGAAGTATATTTTTTCTCGAAGTCATGGTCCTATAAGAACTCCAATAAATTATTATCCCCCAAATTAAGAAGTCTATTTTTAAAATATGCCGAAGATTCATATTATAAATAGTAAAAATAAAAATACTTTCTAAGAAGGTAGTGTCACCATGTCTTGATGGTGAACACCCCAACTACAAGTTCCAAGTCATCTATTGAGTAATTATAATCAAGGGGTATAATATTAAAAAATCATATTATATTACAACAAACATCTACACTAAAAAACACTATAGCTTATCTCAAGAGGCATCACAGGACACTACATACATAGCCTTCTATTCGAGATACTTCATGACAGGGGTACTCCTCAACCCCATCTAAAACTCTTTTAAGTCCTATTAGAATTTATCTATCTAGATAAATAGAAATTCCTAATGGGTTAATGACATAAAAATTGATTAAATCCTATATAATTATGTCATGTATCTTTTATAATAACTAGTAAAACAATTAAATTTACACACCATATACATTATATTTGGTGGATCTGAGTAATAACTCCTCAATATTTTATATGTATATAATTTTTCCCTCTAGTATGCTGATATATCCCAGAAAGTAGACTCTATAATATATAATAGAAATTTCTCAATATTTCCATGTAACTGATGATATGAAAGTATATTCAAGACAATTAAATTTTTATTTTCATGTATATGTTTTGATGCTAAATAAATAAAAATGTCACCAATAAATCTAAAATGATTTAGTCAATGAAAAGGGTAAAAGATATGATTCTTGAGTTCCATAATTTTTTTTCTATTTATCATTCCATATAGAATCACTAGGTACTCATAATGATCATATCAACAACATAATATTGTACTTGGTATATCAAACATATGTTTCAACTGTTCATGATATCCTGACATTAGGTTAGTCTTAGAGAACCATTACCCCCACATTAGCTAGTAATATTAGTAAAAACATCCTCAATAGTGGATATTTGATATGAATTTTTATACTATTTAGAAAATGATACTCTACATAGAACATCAAGATCTCATCCACCGTCTTGGTAAATAATATTAGAGATGCCCAGTGGGACACATTGGTTTGGATAAATCCGCTCCTTAGAAGTTCCTCTAACCACACCATCAACTCTTGCAAATATATATAAGGAATTAAATATTCTAGAAGAAAAATTAACATCTTGAATCCAATTAAATATTAAAATTATCCACCCAATTCGGAGTTAATCTAGGTACATCTTCCGAAAATATGTAACGGTAATCCTCTACCACAAAACGGAATCAAACCTCTTTTGATTCTGTTGGACCAAGAGTTATACTAGAAAACTAATTGATGATTGGAAGAAAGATCCTACAAACTATACCATTCTAATCTACATTTAATTACATTTCATAAGTATTGGATAATCTCGAAATGCTTTTATATGTAACACCTAGATATTTTTTGAATTATTTTTTTCAAATAATTTATATTTTTGGAATTTGGAATTTCATGTGACACTGGAAGTAGTTCGTTATATATATATATAAACATTATTTCAGACATTCCTTTTAAATGACACCGACATAGCTTGCACTGCACAAAATACCGACATGGATTGTGCTACATTCTACACTGACAAGGCCAAGATTACATAGAACATTGAGTTTCAATAAAGCATCATTTTATAATATTTTTTTAAACTTATATAATTATAAAATATAAATTAAACATAATGACATTAATATTAATAACTACTTTAAAAATATGTTTTTAATGGTTTTATATAAATAAGAAATATTGGTAATGAAACATATGAATTTTTGGTAATGTCCTACTATGTATAAAAATATCATTTTCTAAAATAAAACAATTATAATAACAAATTTCATTTTAGAGAAATTTAAAATATTAACATGATAAAAAAATATTCTTCTATTTATTTGGAATATTGAAATTATCTTATGGTGATTTCTTCGGATATCTATGGGAAACATCATTTTTTGATGAATAGTGAAAAATAATAGTTTTTAGTTAAAAGTGTCATTTCATTTAAAAATTAATTAACGTTAAATACTATATTAAATATTATATAAGGTGAAACTATATCAATTATACATATATTAATTCATTTTAATTCATTGGAATAAATTTCATTTTGAAATTTATTATAAACTTTTGTACATCTTTATACTTTAAAGATAGGCAATTTCATCTCATCTCCAAGATTAGCATTAATCTTAATTATGCCACTTTTTTGAATTGAATATCAAAAACTAAAATTAAAAATTTTAATTTGTATAATATTTATATTATTATTATATCATGTTTATTTTGAACAAAATGATTTGTAAAAGTGATTAACATTAATCACCGATATTAAGTCCAAGTTAATATTAATTAGAGACTAAACCATTATATTCAGAGCCCAAATGACCTAGAAAATTATACAAAACCATTTATCAATATATTTATTCCATAAACCTTACATTAATTATTTATGTTTTTTTTATGAGTTTTTCTAGGTAATAGCATGTGTAAACCTATTTTCATTTCAAAACATCCAAGCGAGTCCTTTTTAATCACTATAAATTTTCACCAACTCTCCCACATCATAACACATCTCAAATATAATAGGTTTGGGTAATATATTCATAATACACATTAAAAATACCAAACTTACATATATAAACATTCACTTTTGATTATGTCAATTCAAGGAATCCTTTTCGCACAAACCAAAAAGAGTTACCCGATTAAGAGGTAACATATTCACTAAAGTCCTATATTTTATTTTTCTTCATCATCAAATTCATTCTATTTATTCAATTGTTGTATAAAAATCCAGTATACTAGATATACTAGCATGTTTTAATTATAATATATTTACCTTCAATTTTACACGCCTCTATCAAAATGGTAACAAACTTACTATTTACGTGTATGACGAACTATCGCATCACTAACTGATGATTGTTCGATTTTCCTTACTGCATCTCATGAATGAAATTATGATTGAAAATATATTTATAAATGTAATTTATTATATTTTTTTGAGTATATTTATTACTTTTACAACACAATTCTTTTTTACATTCCATTTTTTTGTTAATACTATAATATCATTTCAGGAAGTGTGGACTACTACCCCCTCAAAGCAATTGCATTCGTTCACACACTACATGGAATGTATTACGAATAAGTTTAGTGAACTTATATGATATATATATATATATATATTATAAAAATGATACTTTTTTAATGATATATATATATATAATTTACATTTTTCATTCAATATGACAATGAAAACAAAAACAACATTAATGCTTACGTATGACTAACCGTCTACATTAACGGTGTATTCCATTTCATACTTCTATATTATATATATTATTATAATAATAAATAAACTGTATATAAGGTATATTTATATAATTTCATTCATTTTTGAAATCATTATATAAGTATATGGACCAATGATATAACAAATTAAGACACATGCGATGTATGAAGAAAATATTACCTGAAATGAAACCTTAGAATATGATTGTTAAAAAGACGGTAATATATAGTCCTAATAAAAAATTATATTGTATTATACATAATAATATTGTTATATAAACTATATATAACAAATTTATATTTTTTATACAGGTGGTTTGAATGAGTATGATGAGAGTCAAGACACAATGTATGGGGATTTCATCTCACTTTTTATTTCCATGAGATACATTATCTGTTAGCTGTTGTTTCATTTTGTGTGTGGTATGTAATTTCCATAATTTTCTAATATTTATATTATATATAAATTTAAGGCTATTTACATATGAATTTTATGATCTTTCATTAATGGGTTTTATGTTTCAAAAGATAACAAATTGGTAAAATATATTTTTATCAATTTTCCTTCTATGAGACTCTTGTTTTGTTATGCAGATAAATTATTTTTTGAGGTCTATATAAATCCATTTTACATGTTATATGATTTATCCACTATCAATACTATTATTATTTATTTTAATTTTTGATTTTTAATTTTTAATAAAATATATTTATAAGTTATTTTCACGAAAAATGGTTGTCAAATTTTTTTCAAGATTATATTATACGATTTAAAAAGAAACGGTTTTCAAAATGAATTTAATCTTGTTTTTTATTTTTTCAAGGAATCTTTTTCTAAAAAAATTTACAGACTTTTTTATAAAATTTCATTTTATTTTCACATAAATGGTTTTCAAAACATGTTCAATCATTAATTATATGTTTTCAATTTATTTTAAAAGATATGGTTTTAAAAAACAATATTTATTTATAAGTTTTCAAAGTATTTTTAAACAATTGGTTTTCGAAATATTATCAAGAATTGTTTATCTATTTTCAATGTATTTTCTATGAAATGGTTTTTAAAACATTTTCATGATTTGTTTATAAGTTTTAAATTAGTTTTCAAAGAAAAAAAATCAGAATGTTTTGAATAATATTTTATATGTTATCAAGGAAAATGGTTTTAAAGAAGATGTCCAGTATTATATATAGGTTTTCAAATAATTTTTAAAAAAATTATTTTAAAATTGGTTTCAGGTATTAAAAAGAATTTTTCAAAGATGAAATGATATTTTCCTCAAGTAATGTTTTTTAAAAAAATTTAAAAATTATTAGTCATATAAGATAACTTTTGTTGATGTTTTCCATGCCCTTATAGGAAATGATCTAAAGGTTCCGTTCATATTTATTATATTAATGGTTTATTCATAATTTCATGGTATGAATCAAACCCATTTCTCTTTCATGGGTTAGATTTTTATGAAATCAATTTCTCTTTCATGTGTTATATATTTTATGATATGATTATGAAACTTGTATATTTTTTCATAGGTTTTGATATGTTTATATGTTTATGAAACCAATTTCATGCATTGGTTATGATATGATTGTTAATTATTTTTTTGAACTTGTATGTATTACATAATTATTAGATGGTTGATACCTATATATAAATATAATTCATTAGGTAAATACTTATTTCTCATGAGATTTATATGGATGTAATTTAGAAATGAACTCGATTCATTATTAAAGGGCAGAAAGGAGAAATGAACTCATGTTAGAATTAAAGAGTTAGAATGACAAATGAACTTGGTTTATTATTACAAGGATCAAATGGGAAATGAACTCGGTTCAGTATTAAAGGATTGGATTGATAAATTGATTCGGTTCAGTGTTACCAGGATAGAACGATGAGTTAAATAGATTTTGTAATATAGGGATATAATGGGTTGTGACCCCAGTTCAATAAAAGAATTTTTAACACCAATATTGCCTTGGTAGAAATTCCCTATCTACAATGGTAATAATTATTTTATGCTTATTTTTTTCCACAATTTCATATTTTAATCATATGTTATGATTTCATGGATTTTGTTTATTATTTCCATATGATTCATGTCTTATGAACTGGAAATATTCATTATGTTCTCTAATATGTTGGGGATGAACTTAAAATTTTATGCTTATGTTCTATAAATTTTTATTCATTTTATGCTTATTCAATGAATTTATCTACCCTTACTAATTATCTGAGCTCACCCTTATCTTATGTTTATATTCCCCAGGTTATTATGAATGGTTTTAGGTAGATGTACTAAAAAGAGAAATCCTAATGAGAGATGTTGAATATCTTTCACCAAGATATTAGATTATATTTCCATGTTTCCAAATACAGTAGTATATTATTGTCATTGGCTGTGTATTTTTGTAATTTACTAAATAATAATCTAAAATGATATAATATCCATGTATGTTAAGCTCGGGTTGTTATAGTTGGTTTCAAAGGAATGGTTTAGTCAAAATTTGGAAACTAGGATGAGAAAAATATAGTGACTTAGATATGTAAATATCTAATTATATGTCTAGGGATGTCTCTAGGGATAAGTATAAGGATAAGTTAATGATTATAAAAATATCATGAAATTTTAATAAAGGATATAGTGAGTGGTTTCCAAGAAATACATCCCTATATGGATACTATACGTGGATGTGGATCTAGAATAGATGTACCTTGGGGTAACAACATTGAAAAGATGTACCGGGCCTAACTCAGGGTAATCTGGTACACGATAACATGCATTGAAATACACATGGTTTAACAATCCTAAGGGATATGTATTGGGAATTCATAAACTATTTATGAACTATCATGAAGTATTTATATATAATTTATCTATAAATAACCTAGGATGAACCTATGGTTTCATGGTTTAAGTAAGGTGTCATGATTTTGATATCCTATAAGTAATTATTTTCCTGGCTATGTGGTTTTATACAATGATAAGTAATGCTCAAGCATTTCTTTTGGTTTTATTCAATTTCTAAATCCATAAAGAACTACAATAATGTCAAATGTGATGAATGATTTTTTGATGAGCAATCATGTGGGTTGATCACTAGAGTGAAATATATTGTGATAATGCATAATATATTTCACATAACATGATTAACAACATCTACCTTAACCATCTCTAAAACTCCCCAAGGAATAGAAAGAATAAATTTTATAAACTTGTGGGTAATGCAGACCAATGAGGAAAGAATATTCAGTTTCTATTTTAACAAGAATGTGTAAATAATAACCTATGTGAATTTATTAGAGGAATAAAAATTTGTTTTGACTGTGGAAAAGATGGACATAAAGCTAGTGACCACTAGGGTAAAAACGAAGAGTTCATTTGACGAAATGGGTGGAGAAATGGATGATAATCTTGTCATCCTAAAGACATAATCAAATGATAAGTGTTTTATGTGTGGTGTAAATGTTCATTATACAGATCAATTTCTCAAAATGAAGGCCCTTGAAGGTATCCAACCAGGTGGTGTGAGTAATGGTTACATTGTTGATGATGAAGTAACTATAGATGAATTGTGAATGGATAAAAGTATTGTGTAATAAGATGAGATATCATTTTTAATGGATGAATAATTTTTTGGAATAATCAATATTTCTAAGTGAATGGAATAAAAAAATATGTTATATAAATGATGAAATATAAAATGATTGTTCTACTTATTTTTTATTAGTATTTACATGTTCATTTTCAATTTTCCCAATGGAATAGTGATGTTATTCAATCAAAGTTGATATTTTTTACTATGTTAAGGTAACCCATAATATTTTATTTATGTTATGATAAAGATGTTATGAATATGTAAATTTCATGACACTGATTACCATGGATCTAATTAAAGACATTTTAACAAGTAGTTAATTCTATCCGGAATAAAGTTTACAAATGCTTGGATTTATGGAATATATCGAAATATATATAGAATATGGAATTATGCATGTTTTATAAATGGATTTTTGCTGGTTCAGGTTGTCACAAGGTTCTAATAGAATTATCCATGAGGGGATTTCCATGTTTTTAATTTGACAACCAAGTGATAATTTGTGATATATGGCGGATATATTTTAATTTGGTTTCAAAATTTCATTCAAAGGACTTTTATTTTATTCTCTATGAATGGTTTTAATGTAATCCATTAATAAAAAAGATTATGTTAAACTTTAAAGGAGGTATTTATATATTGAGATATCATTGAATATTTTGGTTAAAAGGATATTTATTAATGATCCTAATCACATGGATGTCCATCATATTTTTAAAATTATACTAGTGTGGTTTTATAAAAGGAGATAATTTATTTCGAGTGACAACCAATCAATTGTGGCAATTTTATGGGTCTCGAACCTATTACAAAAGAATGATAAGGGTTTCAAGCCTACCACTATCCTACACGATGTCTTGGTTGATGTTTAATTATTTATGAAGAATTATTATTTATGATGAAATGATTGTGTTACTTTTTATGTTTAGATATTTAATGTATTAACCATATTCATTTTTATGAATAGTTATATATAAATAGGTATACATTTCATTCTATTATGATCTGTGAGTTCTGTTACTAGTGTATTTTTGTGCTTAAAGAATAGAAGATAATTTACGGACATCCATTACTTATATTAAGGTTTGAGTTTTAAATTTATAATAGAAAATATAAAGAAAGTAATTTTTTTATAGAATGATTCCACGTAAGTAAAATTTCTTATATTCTTGGTCAATAAAACAATTACTGAACATTGACATAATGATAAAAATATAATGTGTTGGCCTAATACCTTGATTTTATTAAACTGATGGCCTTTTAAATCAACAAGGATTTACGACATTCATGTCCTCAACATTACATTGATCATTCACATGTCTTTTAATGATAAAATCAATCACTCCATATAAATATTTATTCTTTTCATTATTTTCCAATCATCACTCTAAACCTATGTTCCCCTTTGTGTAATACCAGTTAGATGTTAATTTGGCTAACAGTTATGGTTCAAACATTCAAGTTTATGGGATGTTTTAGTATTCATTTTTACGATTTGTGTTCCTATGAATGAATATTTAAAGTATAAAACCTTTAATTACAGAACCAAATTTTTGGTGTGAAATCCATTTTTAAAGGGGGTATAAAGTAACACCCAAATATTTTGTAAATTATTTTTCTGACATATTTTATCTTTTTGATATTTTAATTTCATATAAAACATGAAATCATTATATATATATATATATATATATTAAAACACTAATTACAACATTCTTTTCACACGACACTGAATATTATTGTGCTACACATAATACCGACTTGTCTTGCGCTACACGCAACATCGACTTGCTACACGTTACACACAACATCGAGTTTCTATGAAGTTTCATTTTATTATAATTTTTTAAATGATATAATTATACCCTATACATTAAAAATAGTTATATGAATATTAAAAAAGTACATGTAAAATATTTTTTATATTTTTTTTATAGAAATAAAACATATTGGTAAACAAATATATGATTTTTGGTAATGTCCATTTATGATTAAGAAATTTTTTTTTCAAAACATCCACTTTTAATAATAAATTTAATTTTAGAAAACTTTGGAAATTTAATTTTATAAAATAATATTCCTTTTTAAATTTATAACATCTAAATTATCTTAGGGTTAATTTATGGATTTTTCTAAGAAACATAATTTTTTGATGAATAGTGAACAATACTTTTTTTAAAAAACAATTATTTTGTTTAAATAATTATTAATGATAAATTTTATTTATAATTTGTTTTAAAGTCAATTTAAATCAATTTTTCATCTATGAATAAAATTTTGGTTATTATAATCAATTTAAAATTTTAATGTGAATATAAAAACATCTTACACTTTTGATGTTCTTTGTACTTTAAAGACTCATAATTTCATTCCATCTCTGGGATTAGAATTAATATTTATTTTTGTACTTATGTAAATTTAATTTCCAAAAAGAAAAATAAACCATTGTAATCATTATAATATTTATAGTGTAATTATATCATGTTTATTTTTTACCTAAATTATTAGTAAAAGTGATAAATATTAATAATAGTGATTAAGATCAAATTAAATATAATTTGGGGCAAAAACATAATATTAGAACCCTAAATGACATATAAACAAGTCCAAAACCCATTTTATAGACATATTTTATCCATAAAACTTATATTATTTATATAGTTTTTTATTATTATTTCATTTTTTATGTATGATCACTTGTACACCTAACTCATTTTTCAAAAAAATTACGTGATTCCTTTTCATTCCTTATAAAAGGCCACCAACTCTCCCACATCCTGAAACCTTTCAAAACTAATTGGATTAGAAAATATCTTCCCAATACACATCAAAAATTCAATACCATACTATTAGAAGACATCCCTTAGGATGATATAATTCCATGGAAGCCTTTTGGAGAAAACCAAAAAGAGTTACCCGATTAAGATGTAATGTCTTCTCTAAAGTCCTTTAATTTATTTCTCTTCCCCACCCCCACAATCTACATATTCAATTAATTTATAACACCACCTATATAATCAATATTATATCATTTTTTAATGCTGAAACATTTTTGTACACTTACACATAGCTTCATCTAGTGGTTAACGAATGTATTGTTTACGTGCATGTAGAACTACCACCTTACTAAATGATAATTGATCGATTTTCTTTATTGTCTATCATGGTGGAAATTATGATGGAAAATATATTTAAATATGTAATATTTTTTTTAATTTTTTAATTTTTTATTTTTTATTCATTATTTTTTTTTAAAAAATTATCTTTTTTTACATTCCACTTTGTGTTAATATGATAATTTCGTTTGGATAGGTGTAGAATACCACCACCATTCAACAATGTGATTTGTTCATATACTACATTAAATGTATTATGGATGGGTTTAGTGAAATTATATGATATATATGATATAATAATTCTACGATAATATTGATAAATATATACATATATATATATACATATGTAATTTACCTCATTTCTTTCAAAATGACAATAAAAAAAGAAACGATGTTCATGTGTACATACACCATACCATCTCCATGAACTGTGTATTCCATTCGATACTTATATATTATATGGATTGAATAAAATAAAAATAATGTATATAGATGATATTTTTATCATGTTTTACATTATTTAAATCATGATATAAGTATAAGGACTGATGATATAACAAAATAAGACACATGTAAAGAATAAATAGAATATTACCTAATGTGAAACCATAACATATTATTGTTAACAAGAGGGTAATATATAGTCCTAATAAAAATATATATGGTATTAGATATAATAATAATATTATTTATAATATTTATAATAATTTTATATTTATTATACAGGTGTTTGGAATGAGTATGAAGTGTGTCAAGACCCAAGGTAATGATATTTCATCTCACTTTTTATTTCTGGGAGATACATGCGACTTTCGCTACTCTTTCCTTTTTTTCTGCATGTACATACCATAATAGTATTATATATATATTATAATTAAATTTATGGGTATTCAAATATCCATTTTATGACCATTATTTAATGGGGTATAAATTTCAAAAGATTCCAAATTGGTTAGATAGTTTTGTCTCAATTTTCATTCTTTGAGACTTGTATTTTGTTATACACCTAAATTATTATCCAATGTGTATATACATCTATTTTAGATGTTATATCATGAACATCCTTATTCTAATTATATTTTAATATTCAATAAATTTACTTTTCTTATATGGAGAGTATGATCCCATGTTACCATGTTTTAAGAGTTTATTGAGACAATCTCATCACCTTTTGAGATTATTTATGTTTATGTTTTCTATGATGAAATAATATGATACATATATATAAAAATTCAAAAAAAATTCTTATCCTATGGGTTCTAATCATGTCTTTATAAATATGAACCATATTTCTAATTTTTAGTAAATAATATATCTAATGAATTATTTTTTCTAGATATCATGTCTTTAGCCTCTCTTTGGTCACAAATCTAGGTTCCTTCAAAATAATGTTTTCAAAAAAGGGATTCCAATAATATTATAATAATATCCTATAACAATTGAAATAATATGTTACACTTTTTTTATTTCAAAATATTTTTCCACGTAATCTCCTTTTGACTTTCCAAATGACGTATTTTCCTAACCACTTTACCATACAAAATGAATAATCATTTTACCTCATATGACATGAATGGATTTATCTATATTCATTCTTTTAAAAATATAATTTCATGTTTATTTGTTGATATATAAGATTTTTTAAAATATATATATTTTATAGGAATTATTTTTCATAAAATTTCAAATATTATATTAGATGTTTTAAAGGAAAATAGTTTTCAAAAATGATTTCAATATTATTTTATGTGTTTGTATAGGAATATTTTTTTAAATGGTTATAGACCTTATTTTTATGTTATAAAATTAATTAAATTAAATTGTTTTAAAAAAATATTCTATTATTATTTATAATTTCAAATTTATTTTCAAAGAAATGGGTTTCAAAACATTTTCCAAATTTGATTATGTGTTTCTAAATTATTTTCAAAAAAATGGTTTAAAAGACATTTTAAATATTTATTTATATGTTTTCAAAGTATTTAATGTTAAATGGTTCTAAAAACATTTTATTGATTTATTTATAAGTTTTCAATGTGTTTTAAAAAGAAAGTGTTTTAAAAATATTGAAGTCATATTTTATATGTTTTCAAGGAAAAATGTTTTTAAAATTATTTTATATATTCTGTATATCTTTTCTATGTATTTTATAAGAAATTTTTTTTGTGGTTGTATGTTTTAAAAATTATTTTCCAATGAAGAAATGATATTTCGTCAAGATACATTTTTGAATGATATTCAAAAATTATTTTCCATATAAGAAGACATTTATTGATGAATTTCAAGCCCTTTTAGGAAATTGTCTAATGGTTCTATTCGTATATTTTCTATGACTAGGTAATATGTAATGTCAAAATCCTTATGAAACCAATTTCCCATTCATGGGTTATGGGTTTATATAATCTGTTTATCTTTTTCGAGTTTTTCTGTTGATTAAATGATTATGAAACATGTTTTTCTTTCCAAAGGTTATGATTTTTTATATGATTATGATACCAATTTCATTATATGGATATGATATTACTGTTTATGATTTTTTGGCTCATATATTTATAATTTAATAATGAGATGGTTTGGACCTATATCTACCCCAATTAATTGGGTAAATATTTATATCTCATGATATAGACATGGATGGAATGAGAAATGAAATCAGTTCAATATTACATGTATGGTATGGGGAATAATCTATGTTCCGAATTATCGCACCAGAATCAGAAATGAACATTATTCAATACTACAGGGCTGGAATGGGAAATTAAATCAGTTCAGTATTATAAAGTTGGAATGAGAAATGAACTCAGCTCAATATTAAATGGTTGGAATGAAGACTAAACTCGAATCAGTAATACAGGGCTGAAACAATTTGTGAACCCATTTTAGTGAAATAACTTTTCCACCAAGATGGAATTGTCAGCAATGCATTGACTTCTACAAAATTAATTTTTACATGCTTATGTGTTTTCCAGAATTCCATTTTTTATTATTATGTAATGAATTCATGTCTTGTGATAATTTTTTTTTATGATTCATGTTTTATGAAATGAAAATATTTATTACGATCTTTGATATATAGGGTATGATCTTTAAATTTTATGATCAAGTTCCAAACACTTTTGATCATGTTTTTCTACACATTTTATTTATTTACCCTTATTGAGAATCTATGATCACAGCTTTCTTATGCTTTTCTTCCCTTTGTAATTAGGAATGTTTTTAGTTATAACTATTAAAGGTGGATATATTTTTGGCTTATGTTGATGATCTTTAACAAAGAAATTTCTTTTTCCATGTTTCAAAAGACACTAAACTATTATTTTCCTTGTGAATTTATTTTTTTACTGTAAAAATATTCATATAAAATGATATAATATGCATAAATGTTACCCTTCTGTCTCTAAAGTATAACACCCAATGATTTTGTGATTTTTTTTGAATTAATATAAACTGTTTGATATTTTTCAATTTACGTAGCATTGAGTATATAATTTTGTAATTATATAAAAGTTCTATGTTTGGATTACATAATTTAGAACACCGAGTTAAACATTCACTACCTACAATGTCCACTATGCTTGCAATACACAAAACCCTTTGGCTTTATGAAACAACATGTTGTAATTATAATTATTTAAAAAATATAGTTATAACCTTGTAATTAAACATATGAATAATAACATTAATAACTACATTTTAATTTTATTTTATAATTTTTTCCAAAAATATATCATATTTTTTAAAGAAATTTATAATTTTTTTATAAAGTATCTATTTGTTTATAAATACTATTTTGTTAATGTAAATTCTTTTTATAATCTTTTTTGAACAATAAAAAAATTAATTTTAGACACTATTGGGAATTTAATATGGAAAAATTAACATAATTTTTTATTTTTTAATGTAAAAATTAACACAGGGTAAATTTTTATTAATTTTCAGAGAACATTCATTTTTTTATGAATATTGAAAAATACTGTATTTTTTTAATAATAATAAATTTTTATTTAAATAAGTATAATATTTTAAATTTATTTCAATTTTACAATAGATAATTTATGCATATATTAATCCAATGTAGTCCATAAGTATTACTTTTATATTATATATATATATAAACTTCTTGATATTTTGAATAATCCTTTTACTGCGTTCTCATCACATCTGTGGGATTGGTGTTAAACAAACTTTTGCTAGTTATTTAAATTTTATTTAAAAAAAATACATGAGTTTAATAAGTATTAAATATTTGGTCGAATATGATAAAAATAATTTTTTTTAATATTAACTTTAGTATTTTTATTCACCAAGGTTAAGGGTAAATCAGTAATTACAGGTAAATTTTTTTATTAATTTTAAATCACTATAAAAATTCCCTAATTTCATTGGATGGGTGTGATATGAATAAAATCAAACATAGACCTAAATTTTATCCTTTTAAGCCACATAGATAGGAATATGATATTTATTATATTTTATTCAATGATAAGTGAAAAATTTCATACTTATAATTTTAAAGAGTTCATAATCTTTAATATTGGATTATACTGAAAATAAATTCGACTATAAGTAGTCATTTTTTATCAAATAAATTTATCTTCATCATGGTAATTGAATTTTAATTTTTAGGGTAGAAATAATTTATTTATTTTCTAGCATAATGATGATGCAATAATTTATTAATAAATATAAATAAAAAATAAATGACATCAAAATTATTAAAATAATTATAACATAACATCATTAATTACATAAAAATAATAATTGATAAAAATTAAATATTATTGAAATATAATTTTTTTCAGAGTTATAATGTTAACATGATATTTTATTAAAGAAAAATCAGGAATAATATCAAAATTGACATAAATGATAATTTATAATAAATAATATTTTATTAAATGATATAAAATTCTTAAAAATTTAAAATTCAACCAAATAACTATAAAAAGTTTAAAAATTCCATCAATTATCCATTTGAAATTATTTTATTTAATTTTATTTTAACTATATATACCTAAAAGTGTAAAACAACAAATTGGCATAGTAAAAGTTAACGTGTTTAACTAAGGGTTAATACTAGAGCATGAGGTTAGTATTATGACACAAACTGATCTAAATGTAATTAGTTTAGAGGATTCAGACCCATTATAATTTTATATTCTATATAACTTTATTTTTAACTATTTTAAATTGAGAATCAATTTATATTAATTTAATATTTTATCAGTTTCATAATGTATCTCTCACCTAAATTAAAAAACGGAACCTCCTCCCTCACTTATTCAACTGACTTTGACCCTTAAAGATCTGAAATGCTCCTCCCATTTCCCTTCCAAACAATAATAGTGACATTATATAAATTATATTATTCTCCAAATACCATCTATAGTGTCCCTAAGAGAATATCTACAGGAATATTGTCGATGAAGAGTTAATCTTATTACCGACTCTTTCACATTGTTTCTTCCTGTACATCCTATTCAGGTGTTCATTCCATTATAAAGTAATAACTCTAGTATCACCTATATTATTATATGTAATTATGATAATGTACCAACATATTCCACATTTTATTCATCATATGAAAAAAAATTACCATGCATGTGTACATACAACTTACCATCTCCACGATGTGGTGTAACCTATTTTTTATCACTATGTTAATTGGATGGGTATAATAATGGATATAGTGGATATAAATAATAAATTTGAAATTATATTTACTATAAATTTTTATTATACCATATAATTCAACACCATTTTTTATTTAGATAATGACATCATCGCTCATGCAGACATACGACCTACCATCTCCACGATAGGATGAGAATCATCTTCCATGATAACCATTCCAAGAACAACTATAAAAATTTATATAATTAATAAATATAAAATATATTAAATATTAATTTTAATATAATAATATATATACATATATTTCATTTAATTTCTCCCATTCATTATGATAATAAAAGGAAACAAAGTTCATGAGTACATATGGATTACCGTCTTTATGGACGGTGTATTCCATTACAAATTTATATCTTTAATATATTGTTATAAATTTATATAAAATGAATATAATATATATATATGTCATTTAATACATTCTCTAAATATGTAAATAATGATTTTAGTATGAGGATCAAGAATGAAAATTCAAAACACATATGATAAACAAAGCGGTTTTACCCAAATCATTGCTCCAACTTGGAATTGTTAATAAATGGATAATTTAAAGTCATACATGAATCATATATGATATCATAAATATTATTATGATTTTATTATAAGTTAATAATATTTTTAAAACCACTTTAAAATATTTTTATACACATAAATATGGAATCGAACCTAAAATAAGAGTTTTCTGCCTGAACTTTACTTTTGTAAAACATATTCTTAACATACTACATATGTGGTGTATATACAACCCATGGATGTATATTGGGAGTCATAACAATGATATTATAATATTTTCATATCCATACATTTTCTTTCATTCATGTGGAATATGATTCTATTAATTTTAATGTAGTACAGGTTATTTCCACTTATCACATTATTATCAAGATTGTTTATATGTATGTATCTACTGGGATATATTTATCATTGATTTCCATTTTTATTAAAAATGTTTTCAAAATAATTTTTAATATTATTCAAAAAAATTAAAGTCATGTTTACCCATGAATTAATTTTTATTAAATGGTTGTAAAGGAATCATTTGACTTTTTTTTCTAATGAGGTAAAATTTGAATTCTCCAAAAATATATCAGAGGAGTGTTTTTTTTTAAATTATATGGAATGAAATAATTCATAATATTTAAATATTCCTTATTTCATTTAATCATACCTTCTAATCTTACAAGGTTATTTTCAAATAAAATGATTTCTCTTAAATGTTTTTGGTATTTTAGGAATATAAAATGATTTCATCGAATAAAGGATATTTTCATCAAGAACTATTTTAAATTATTTTTAATGATTACATTATTTGATTTAAATTTGGTTTAAAAGAACTGGTTTTAGAAAATTATTTATTTCATAAAAAGTGGGTTTTAATGAAAAATCATGTTCTATGTGATCATACAAAATTCATCCCCATCTAAGATGAAAAATTATGTTATAGTTCAAGAATACCCATAATATAATTTCTCTAGATGGTTTTTATTTTGATGGAATGATTCTTAAGAAATTTTCTTCTTTTTGAAAGTTATTATTTTTATTAATTTTTTATAAAACATATATCTTTTCCAAATGTTATCATATGATTTAATTTTTATTATACCAATTTTATTTCTTTGTTTACGATACGATTTTTTATTATCTTATTGCACATGTATGTATGATTTAATTATGAGATGGGTAAGACATATATCTTACTCTGCTTAATTGGGTAAAGATGGATAAAACATGAGGTATATATGTTATGCATGAACATGATTTATTTTCACAATTCTATGCATGTACATAGTTTTCATGTCCATAATTTTACATTGGACCTGGTATTCATGTCTATATGTTTATAAAAGGTCATGATCTCATGTCTTTAATTTAATGAGTGAACCTTCTACTACTTATACATGTTAAAAAAGATACATGTTTTTTATGTGTCAATATATTTCTTATGTTAATGTAATTTAGATTATGTATTATGTTAATTATTTTCTTTTGATTCATGTTATATAAACTGCCAATATTTATTCCCCGACACATGCATATGAAATTTTGATATTCAATGTATGATATTCCAATTTTATGATCTTGTTTTCATAACCTTATGTTCTTGTTTAACATACAGATATTCCATTTTAACCCTTAACATGAATTTTATATCACCATTTCATATTGTTATTTCCCCTAGGATATGAACAATGGTAATAACTTTGATATTTAAAAAATGGGTCTATTTATAAAGAAATCAGTGGGAGAAGAGGTAAAAGATTTATGACCTTTTTGTTCAGGATTCCATTCTTCCAAAGTCACTAGACTAATACAGTTATTGGGTGTTTGTTTGTATAATTTATTTAGTTTTTGTAAAATTTAATTTAATGTTAATGTATTAATAGTGAATTTCAATATAGCCTATCTGAGTCCACCACATCCTCTACGGAAAAAAATAAATCATGGAATTGAAAGTATATTACCAGATCATATCAAGAAAAACCTTATAAGGTATCATCATAGATACAAAACTTTTGTGTGATAAACTCTCTCCACCAAGTCCCAAGTCACACTACCAAAAAACAGTGTGATCATAGAATCCCTTCTAATAGAAGTCTCTAATGGAAATGGTTGGAATAGGCAAACTGCCATTATCCTCAGTTCTCATACAAGGGTTTATTCCATGAAGTAATATATCCAACCTATGTATATTAAGAAGGATGATAATGTATAAAATACACATATCATACCTCAGAATATGCTAGGATACTCTAGGTTATATGTCTATACTACCTAAAACTACTGGTTTCCATGACTTCCAGCTCGCATAGCCTTATGAGTCCTCTATAAGGTGGTGGTGGTGTCAAATAATAGTGTCTTCCACATACATCAATTATCCTATCCTTGATACCATGTATTCCTTTCTAAGGTTATTCCTACTAATACAGCTACCTTTGTCTTGAAGAACCATCCTTTGTTTTCCTATCCACTAACACTTGGATTGTTTAATAATCATTAGTGATATGACCTTTCCCATCACAATAATTGAATCACCACTATCTTGGATGATTAAAATCTTTTTGTGAACCTTAGGCTACAAAAACTATAGTATAAGACTATATATATTATTTCATTGAGTATCATGACCCCAAATCCTTATATCATCAACCAACAACTAAAGAATCTACAAAGGTCTCAATTCTATTTATGGGATTGAAATTTAAATAAGAATTTTAGTTTTTGAATTATTTCTCTAGTTTAATTTATAAATATGATTTAAAATTATGTTCCATGTATTTAAAATCCTTATGGTTGGTGTTTGGGACATGAAATTAGGTTATATAGTCATCTAAGGGGCTTAAAATAGCCTCAAGAGTGGCCTGGTAGATGTTTTAGCAAAGGATATAGTAGAGATAGTGAATAGAATATGGGAATAACTGGCCAACTGGTGGGGTATAAATGTATCAAAATTAACCTCATACCCCCAATCATTAAAGCGGATATCACTATACTTTCTTCTCCTATGGTTGTGACATATGAGGTCCATTACCCTTTTTTCTCCCCTTAAAAAACATCAAGGGATTGATTTATATGCTTAGAAAATAAATTTATGGAATGTTCAACCCATTATGAGTCTTTAATTTTTATATCTTCTCATACAAGAAAAATTTAGTTTCCCCTATTCAGTTGTTTTTTTTATTCCACATGATCGTGGTGGAATCATCAAACACAATGGGGATTTCACTTTTCCCAAAAATATGGTTACTTGGGACATTGTCTGGGAGTGGTGGTTTATCGATTCAACCAATAAATCCTGCACCAAAACGTTATTTGATTCTTTTTGAAATTAAATTATAATTCCTATTGCTTTTGTGTATTTATTATGAATTTTTTTGGTATAGGTTAAAGGATGTGGGACATACGATGGGGTTCCATTAGGTGTATTTCTTGTGTTGAAATAGTGTTTTCTATGAATTTTTTTCATAGTACCTATTTAGATATTATATTTTAATTACTTTAAATTGGTTATAATTAATTATATTTGGTGGATTGATGTGTAATAGGTGTTTTAAAATTCTAGAGATAACCAATTGCGATGATATGATCTTGGGATATGGACATATGGTCTCAGCAATCTTATGAAAGTGTTACCAGCATAGAGAATAATTAGTTATAGTATATTACAATTTTAGGTGGTACTTATGAATATACCCCTATGTACATATGAATTTTGTATATTTATGTAATTTATATTGATTCACCACATTAAGTTATCAGCCTATTGAAATTATTTAGGTTGTGTAATAAAATTTATAGCCAACTTATGAAATTACTTGAGGTGTTGATGGACATAATAGAACATCATATACCATCTGGACATCATGACCTCTATTGGATGATGATATAAATTATAATGGATAGGTTATAGTGTCCCTAGTGGCACCTGACATAGTGACCTCTTGGTAAAGATGGATGTTTACTCGAAGTAATTGACAATGTTGTATCCATTAGAGATACCCTCATAATCATGGGGCGTAGTCATTTTTTGATGTATAGAATGTTCCTTCCCCACAAGGTCTTGACTTCATTGGTGGATAAACACCAAGGAGACTGGGAGACAGGTTGTGTGTCCAAACTAACCTAGGACTTCTTGTAAATGAAATGTGTTCGTGTCCATTACACTACTGTGAGTTTTTTAGGAGTCTATAGAAGCCTAAATTACACTTATAGAACCCTTTTTTTGACCCCTATACCTTTTGACCGTTATTAGAGGGCTGACTTTGTAATGGTAATAGATGGTAGCGAGGGTATCTTTAGAATATGTATTGATGGTGTAATCCCCAGGGGATATGGATAATTAGATTTTTTTAGTGTTTAACCAACACTTATTATTTTTTATCGTAAATAAATATGTTTCGTTATTACCCATTAAACCTATGAATCAACTGATGAATTGGAACTTCCATGATTTACAAGGATTCCATCAAATCTATTGTTGATATAAATGATGCATTCGGATACTCAGAGTGTTTGTGATTTAATATCATGCTATATTGGTGGTGTATTCCTAACTCGAAAAGAAACCACTAATATTGTTTATAACGTATTTGATTCCCAAAGGTTTTACCAAGTATTTAACATCATATTTTAGTTATTTCTTGCATATAGTAAATCCTAGGATGTAAGGCGTTTGTAAAAACGTGACCCTAGTTTCTTGGAGTCGGTGCCATATTACATTACATTGGAATGATTAAATGATATTTATATCCCAAAGTAATGAATAGTTTATTTTATTTTGAAATCCATATATATACATATGTTCAATATAAAACTGAAATGAAAATCAATATAAAAGTTTAATTGGGAACATACACCACTCATTGATTATCTATGCATGTCAATCATTATATGCCTCATCATGTACTAGGGAAAATAAAACCTAATAAGGGGTGAGATTATATACTCAATAAGTGTAAGAAATATAGAAAAATATTTTATAAACACAAACATTAGTCATGGTGAATAATTTAGAACATGTTCCTTTAAAAATAATAAACATGGACACATTATGGTAGGAATATGAGATGGGTAAATATTTTCATAATAATAAAGAATAATGGGTGTTTTACTGGTCGAATAACCACATGAACTATGAATATATTACTTAATAATTGTAGAAATGTATATTTTATAAATTCTAAAACATTCTATCAAGTCCTAGACCAAGATATCTAAAAATGATAAGGGCCTTAGCCAAAACAATATATAAAATTGGGCAATGCCTTAGCCAAGGCCATGTATATTTTTCTCATAATACATACCAATGCATAAATGTGCTATATAGAGCATCACCCATAACATAATAAGTCCAATTAAATTCTCAAATGAATGGAGATATACATAAAAAACATATATATTCATATTGAAAATATTATATTAAATGTAACTAACTTTCCACAATTAGTGAACATAAACACTAACAATTATGAGTAATAAAGAGAATGGTTTCAGGATAGAAAATATATATTCAAACTAATAATAAAACATTAAAAAATTAATTTAGATGATATCATAAAATAATATTCTGATTTATGCATAATAATCAATAAGATTGTTGAGAGAAATGAAAATACACTTATAAAATCAATGACTAATTCTTCAGATAAATACTCTTTTACATTGAAAAGAATAGTTCATTGGGAAAAACATTATCTAAAACCATATGTTGAATAATATTATTTTACATAATTATTTTTTTTATAAAAATAATGGTTTCTTAAAAGATATTATAGAGTTCCCTTGAAAATTGGTAAGAATTCAAGAAATTCCTTCGAAATGGGTTTGTATTTCAGGAATAATTTTTGAAAGATACATTTAAAACATATAAATCCCCATAAATGACGTTATGGTTTACATTGGTACACAATTATATAACATTAACAAAAAATAATGTGTATAACATAAGAATTAATATGAATGTAGTGAATTATGTAGATAATAAAAGTAACCCAGGTTGAAATGGAGGTTCGGGTGGAAAACCCCTACCTTAATCCTGAAGGTGATTTTCAGTTGATCTTAATGACCCGAATAATGAAATTTATGTTCCTAAATTAATTATTACATAACCTATTATTAATTTAGTTGATTTATTATAACCTTATAAGGTTCATTCAAGGACATTTGAGGGTTAAGAGATACGATTTCATTTTTTGGGAGTGTTATCTGCCTTGGTTTTCATTATCTGTTTACTTAAATGCTTGTACAAATAAACATTTATAATGAAAATGGTTGTCTAGAAAAGAAGTTGTATTTTATTAGTGAAAAATCATAAGATTACATGGTTATAAAATTCATTTGGTTATTTTTAGTGGATATGAATCCTAATATAAAACTTTAATGACAATTGTTTTGGTTGACTGGTGGTTTTTTATCACAATGAACTCATTTTGATTTATAAATTAATATAATGTGTATAAAAGGATTCAAGAACCTTAAATATGTTATAACTCATATATTATAGTCCTTTTTAACCATTATAATGTTTTCATGACCAGAATTTATTATTCTAATAAAAATTGAAAACTCGTTATCTTTGAATGTTATAAATTAACACATTGTGGGTGTTGTTTTTATTTCCTGTATTAAATAAGTGGAAAGGAGATATGGTGGTTAATTATTACGTTATTAGAATAAAATTATATTACGTGTATGTTATTGGAGTCATCATAATATTTTGATGAAATGATGTGAGAAAATAAAAAAATGAACTTGAAATATAAGAAAAGAAAAGAAAAATTTACCTCTTGAAAGAATTTTCATTGAGAGCCCCATTAGGAGAGGGGATTGAGTATTTTTATGAGACAGATGGATTCTAGACCTGATTTTGGAGCATCGGAGGATACTTGAGCATAATTTATGTATGGAATAATCCTATTGATGTTTAAATAGAAGTTGGATTGGAGGGATTTTCATAGTGGAGGATAAGAGGGGTTTTCCCATTATTATAGTCATTATATTATTATTTTGACAAATACAACCAATAATGTTGATTCTTGTGACCAATAAAATTAATAAGTTCATTTGAGTAATAAAATATTGTAATTAACATCTTCCATGACACAAAAATGATGTTTAAATTCATTTATTGAGTATATTTCGTAAATTATCAAATTTCACTACTAAACAAAAATTCATGTATTTAAAAAAAATACAAAAATTAATCCTAACCATTTATCGATGAGTAGAATTAAAAAATGAACAAAATTTTCTGAAAATATTTTTCAAAATATTTTTAATTTAATTTTTAAATAAATTTAAATTTTATTCAAGAAAATAAAAATTTGAAAACTATAATTTATTTTATATCACCTTTAAAAATTAATAATGTTATCTTTATCTTATAAACATTAGTCAAAATAATAATAATATGGTATTATATTCATAAGTTTCATATTACTATAAATATTACTATTTATAAGTTTCTGTTATTATTAAGTAAAAATAATGTTTTTCTTATGAGATGAAAAATATCATTCTGAATTCAATAATATATGTTAATATTTCAAAATTCAAATCATAGAGGTGTAAAAATTATTTTTACAAGATAGGTTGTAACAAATTTGTGTTTTATTGATAACTATTATTTTGTGCATTAAATATTAAATTTATTTTCAAATTCATGGGTTGTGACATTCGACCCCCTTAAAAATATTGTGTCCTCAAAAATACCAGAATGTTACCTCATATAAAGATTTGGGTAGTTCTTCATCACAAGATAATCAGGATCCCATGTTGTTTCTTCAGTTCTAGGATTTTTTCTATGTACCTTTACCAATCATGTTACCTAATTCCTCAAAACCAATTCCATAGTCCTTATAGTCCAGATAGGGTCTTCAAGGTAAGATATGTCAGGTTCTAATTATATTCCTTTAGAAATGAGGAAACATGTTGGGTCTGGTAAGTACTTCCTCTACAATGACACATGGAACACATTGTGTGTTTTAAAAAGTCTAGGTGTCTTAAGCAATCGATATGATACAAATAAAATTCTATCGAGGATTTCAAAAGGTCCAATGTACCTAGGGCTTATATTACCTTTCATCCCAAATCATATATTCCCTTCCATCACTGGTTGAAATCCCACATATACCAACAATTATATCCCAACAGTTTAGAAAGACCATTGGAATAAAGAAATTATACCAACAGTTTTGTGAAAATGCCGAAAAAAACCACATCAATTCCAATGGTTGACAAGAAAATTTGGGATAGACCTACCTAAAATGCATCCTCTCATGACCCTACTCCAATACAGACTTCCCCTAGCATCAATCCCCACTAATACATACCTATTTCACTCCTCTACTCCCATTATAACTCCAACTTGCTGATCCACAATCACTATTTCTCACACACCCCCATCCTCGTCCTCCTCTAATCAGGAATCCCCTCTCATGTTTCTCACCCCCTAAGTTGTGCTTTCCCTCACCCAACATGAATTCACCCTCAGTAGATCTTTCAATCAACCAACATGACTCCCCCTAGGTTGAGAAGGTCGACCACCCCATCTGGTCTGGAATCTTGCCTTGGTTGGGTATCCCCTCTGTTTGAGCATCCCCTTATATATTTTTATTATTCGATTAGTCTTTAGCAGTGAGTCCAAAATATTCTTCTGGTATGGTAAATTGATCCATTGTTTAGTTTGAATTTTTTATTAAATTTGTATCATTTCATATGGTTTCATTTATCTGTGATATATGAATGATTTTGGTTTTCTCAAAACCTATAAATAGTAACTATTGTAGTGTTTTTAGATATAAATAATTTTATTTTAACATAGAATATAAAATGAGAACATTATTTCGTTACGATTTAGGTGAATAGTACATGATGTGTTTCTTATTTCATAAATAATATCATATTCTATATGAAATCATTTGGAGCTCATAAAAATGTTAATACTATTTTATATGTTTAATTATTCATAACATATATGCTTTGTGGATGTATTTTTCATGTGAAGGGAGAGTTATAATTTTAAAATGAAAGTATTATCTAATGTATAAGGTTTTAATATGTGTTTGATGCATGTGAAGAGAAATTTGTTTATAGATAAATGTGTCGTAGTTTTTGGATTTACATATAGTTGAATGTGTAACAATATTTTATTAAATTATAAATTGTTATCTATATGAAAATTTCCACATAAATATGGAATTAACTCATGGTAAAGATCTTGAAACTTTTCAATATATGTTATTAACAAGAATTTATTTTTGTATTTTCTCTATGTTGATTATTTCATTGGAATAACAACAGTATATAAAATATTCAATTTCCAAAGTCATTTATTAAAAAAAACTATATATATTGGTGAAGTTCATATTATTTGGAATTTCCATTAGAGATTTTTTTATATCAAAAAATGTTAATATGGTGGGTTTATCAACTTCTACGTTATGACACTAACTAAGGATTTTTTTCTCAGCAATCGATAACTTTTCTTTGTAGCTCAATGTTGTTTTATTTTCTTTTCACTTTCTTATTTCTAACATTATAAAAATGTTTATGTTGAGGATACATGGTTTCAAATTACTTCATGTGTTTATTATTGACTGAAAATTGCATATTCAATTGAAAAATTATATAACTCTGAATTTTTTCCTTTTTTTGTTCATCTGTTTATAACCTATCATACTATATTATCAATCATTCTTTCTTATTATATTCAACATTTTTCAAGGGTTGGGATCCATTTGTAGTAACTGATTTAGAACATTATTACATTGGATACCTTTCCTTTCCAATAATCAAATTATTTTTACTAGGAATCAAAGTAATATAAATGATAGCTCCGCGACCTATATAATTACACATTCAAAAATCTTATTCAACTGATTTTTATTTCTCTTAGTAAATCTCTTAGGATATTATTCGTAAATTTCATCTTCTAATCCAATTATACTATCTCTTTCTTGGATAGTTTCCATTTTCATTTCTACTTTTTTATTATAAAATTTGTAGATATTTATTTTAATTTTTTAATATTCTATACATAAACCATTAGTTATTCTATTGAAAATAAAATTTAAGGGTAAGTGGGAACCCAAAAAATCATCTTTTATCATCAATACACACCATAAAAAATTATTAAATAGCCTATTATGTATCCATTACTAAAATTATAGAATCATATTATCTATATTAAACCCCCATGATGATCATCTCACTTTAATGACCACTTGGGAGTGTTTTTTATACTTTTTTAAACATTTTACAGCTTAAGGTAGATTGTTTCTCTTTTTCCTACTTATTCAATCATAGAATCCACTTTTCATTAACATATGAATCATTTAGAGTTTCTACATACCAAAATTATTCATAATTGGTTGCATATACATTGAAATATTCAATAAAATTATCAAGGCTTTCAAATATGATTCTAAGAGAAAAAATTCACTTCAAATGTAAAAACAAATTTTGTACAAAAGTGTTGTTCGTAGTTTTAACTATGCTATTATTTTCTTATTCTCTTATACAACATGTATAAGTACATATATTATACCAAAAAATTAATTTCCATGTGCCCGAACATCTAGAAACACCAATAGTTGATAAAAAATCTTGTCTCATTCTCTATTAAAGATGTTTTTCTATATTTATTTCAGTTATGTCTTTGTATATATTAAAAACAATTTTGGGATTCGTTTGGATAACATATCTTCATACATATTCTCACATCCTCCCTTAATGTATTGGTTAGTTTCGTTATATTTTATATCACTAGGTTTGGCATAGACTTTGAACATTGTACAACACTTATAAATAAAAAGGACATTGAAATTATAAATTAATTAGGTTAGTGGGATAAATTATTCTATCAAGATGAAGTGGAGGACTCTCCAAATGTTCTAAATATTTATTTTTTACTTGTATGAATCTATTTTTAATATAAAATATGTACTGTTATTTGAGTGGTAATAATTTTATATTTAGTTCATCGGGGAGGTTCATCTGGGGTTTATTATCGATTCTTCGAGTTTTTTTCCAAGCTCTATGTACATCATAATGTGGTAATATTTCTTGACCTCAATAATTTTTAATCTCTCTTAATATTATGAATTTTTTCTTTATGAATCTCTTTAATCACTTAGAGTAAACTACAAAGATATTTCACCCTTTTAGTTTTCATATGTACATGAAAATCCTTGATATTCATGATGAATTTATTCTAATATTTTAATCTTCTATAATTTTCACATATCTAACATTTATACTCATTTCTTGGGTGTATCATGGTTTATTCGGGTCAACCTCAAATGTGATTTGGCATCCAGTACCGAAGGAAAAGTAGTTTAGATCATCTTGCATTATCTGTCACTATTTTCCACCATTTTTGGTCGGTTTATTCTTCCCTATTTGTTTGGCCCATTTTAATTTGGGTGATTTAGTGATTTATGTTCCCATGAAAAAACTATACTAGGTGTGAATTTCACGAATAAGAGTACTTCACATCAATCCCCTCTTGTGATTTTCCATATATGATATCATTCATTTCAATGTATTTCTTACTCCAGATATGGAACTCATGGATGTAATTATTAATATGGATTGGCTAATTATCATTAATTCTAGGATCAACTAGAACCTAAATGAATGAAATTATCCAAGATAATATAAACAAAAACAAGAAAAACTATATCTTATGGAAATGTCCTAAACAAACTTGTATCGAACAAAACCAAACTAAACTAAAACTCGACCCCAAATCATTATATACAATTAATAGGAAGAGTAATTGTTAATTATTGGGAATGTACTATTTGATAGTATCATTTTGAAACATGGATCTCTTTTCCCAATTGCTTGCAGGAACGTGATTTGACCCCTATGGAATTTTGGTTATTAAATGTTATGTGGTTATGTGTATATTCACAAGAGACAGTTATGTTTTAGTTTAGTTGTTATTTTATTTTATTAATCACATTGGCCACATAGGTCTTTTATAGCTTTCTATGGATACTTGGTATTCATATTATTAGAAGGGGTCTAGAAGAGGGTTAGATTGATTTATCCCACTATCTTTGATCTGTGGTAATATTCTATGGTTACTACTTCTCTCGCACCTCATGTATTTGGGGATTTTTGTGTTTTTGACTCTATATTAGGTTTTAGATAGGGCGTTGGATCGTTTTTTGTTGGTCCAGTTTGATTTGGTTCATCAATACCAATTATGGTAATGCTTTAATGTCATTGGTTGTTTTTTCACTACTTTTATCGAGTCCTTTTTGTGTTTTTCGTTTCTTAATATTCTTTTCTGTAAGGCATTGATCCATGCTCATTGGTTTTGAGTCTCCATGTTATGGGGGGCTCATATTCATGTGAATGGGTAAGTATGTATATGTATGTGGGTTCCCCCGTTACGTGTATAGTCAACCATGGAAGTGATTATGCATGTATGGGGTTAGGTGTTCCCTTATATATATATATATATGCATACTCATGTGAGTGGAGACAGGTATATGCATATAAGTATATAAGCAAGAATCCCCTTGCACATGATCATAACCATGTGGGTGTGTGCATAGTGTCTAGGTTTCCTTGCATTTGTGTGAAGGTGCGTATACCCAGTGGGGGAATATATGCTTTTAGTTAGAAATCACAAAGAGCTGATGTGGATGGCTTGGTTCCAGCTTGAGGTAGGGTCCGTCTCCTAGGAACTTTTATTCACGAATACTCTAAATTGAATTTAGCTTCATTATTAATTATTATTAATTATATTGAATTGAATATCTGGAATAAATTTTCTTTAATATAATTGTTTAATTTGATAAATAACATCATGTTTTTATAGTAAAACCCTCCAACGGTGGTGCGCTGTCTATGAAAACTTACATTGAAAATTATGTTGATCGAGATTCTTAACATACGGCATTTTATTTCTGTTGAATGAGCTATAGAATAAATGTTAAATATACTTGATGTAACTGTGTGATAATTTAATACCATTATTTTATAATAAAACCACTCCAATGGATGTGAACTATCTTCAAAACCAAAGAGACACTAATATATTTTTACTTGTAGATGTATACCTGATCGAAGTAAATGTAATAAAAATAAATAGAAACACATATTGTGTCAGATGTCATGTTCCAACTAGAACACCAAGACTCCCTGTGTATTAGGAAATCATGTGATAATTAGTTTTCCATGATACCCAACCATATATACAATTTTATGAACAAAAAACTTGCATCATTATACCATCATACATGAAACCCATCTTATACCCAAATACTATAAATAGAGAGTATCAATGATTACTCATCCACAACATGAATGTGCAGGATAGATTCAAATATCCAAGCCCTAAAATAATACTTTTCACACAATATAGGTAATCACTCAACACCCAACATCTACAATACTAGTAAAGGTAGTGTCTCATACCACTATATATCACATTCCAACCTTTTCATTCAACAAGCATCCATGTTACTACATTATGATCAACGTATATCCATTTTCTAAAATAATTTCATATTAACGAAGGTAGGTCAAATGTCATATTCCAAAATCTCCATTATCACTAATTATTGGGTTTATCTATAACCATATCATTCACGGTGAGGCCAATGTATTGACCATTACCTTATCAATCATGGTAGGGTTATATGTCATGTTATAATATGATAACATCATCATCACTCAAGTAAGGGTCCTTCCATCACCTTATCACCCATGTTTTTGTCGTTCCTTAAGATATATCACTATACATGGTAGAATTTTTTACCCAACATGTGTATGAAATAAAAACAAGGGAATTTGGTCCATATCATATCTCACAAGATAGGTATAAGGTTCTAGTCACTCAGGACCTGTACCCCCATCTCAAAAATGGCTCACCATCAACCTGAAAAATATTAGTCCTCATGGTACTCATATATCTTACACTAGGGAATCCACTACACACCATGAGACTCAAATTAGTCTCATACCCAAAAAAGAAATAATTACCTCATGAGGAACTCAAATACAAAATGATATTCTTGGAATATCCCTTTAATCCCAGTCTTTCTATTCTTACAAGTAATTCCCCCACACTTGTCTATCCTCTTAGTCACATATTCTAGACTCATCTCTCAAGGATTATCCCATGCCTCGATGAACATCTCATCATCCATCTAGAAAAACAGGAATATTCACTTAATTATTTTCCTAGTCAGAAAATATAACCATGTTGAACAAATATAAATTTTTATATCATCCGCATGGGAATACTCTAGGGTCCCTCAGACACATCTTAGTCACTTCTCACTGACCATAATCCTCATCCCACGCACTACAGTCTTGTCTCAGCCCGTTGACAATTACTTAATTATATTTTCAATAATCTGGTCATTAAAATCATCAAAATCACATATTATAACCCAACCCCACTAAACAGGTTCCATCCGAAGCTAAATCACATAAAGTATATTTGCATTATAATTCCAATCTGTCAGACAATACCCAATTCCCACACTCAAATCTTATCCATAATATCCTTAGTTAAACTATTCAATAATTAAATAGAGTAAAACATTTCATAATAAATTTTATAGACATAAAGGGACCATCCCACTCTAATAACGCATCGATATTCCAATACATCCTCACAATTACGTCCACATAAAACGCTAGATCTACAATTTCCACACCTATAACTATAAGGCCCAATCCTCTTAAGTATATTTTACATGATCTAGTCAGTCATCTAGTCCATACACATATGGTCCTAATTATAAGACATTTGTTAGACCACTCATATCCCTATCGATATCATATCCACTTGGAGACCTAGTGATCATGTGATTTCATTCCCATAAAATAACTAAACAACCTTCTCTAAACCTAGGCGGCTTGTGAAAACCATATTTATAAGTCTACTATGTTAATATATTTCCTTTAATGTACCATCATTAGAGTCCATGACTCCCATGGAACATAGTTATAATCGTTCCCTTGGAAATATATGATAGAATAATCATGTTTGTTTTTAAGGGTCTATAGAGTCTCTTTATAAATTTTTTATACACATGGAATTCAAATGTTTATCTATGCTGATAATTCAAAATAAGGTAGGAATCTCAACATATTGGAATATTTACCATGATTCCCTAGATAAAAGGGGTTTCCTATGAATAATAAATAATGATAGTATGTTCTCATAAGACTTCATGAGATCTGCTATCATTTACCCTAGAGACGATACATATTGGTAGAAACATCATGTCTAGCCTTATATACCACATCATGGATCCGATATTGTTATACTAATTCCTTATTTTCCATTGGTAACATGTATCATAGTTAGGAAAACATCTATTGAATCCTTTATATTTCAATACTCCCAACATTTAATTAATTTCTGTGAGTTATTAATTAAATTTCATGATGGGAGAATATTTCTAGGGTATTATTTTTATGTTTTACAGGAAACCATGAAACATACACTACTGATAGATTCAATTAAAATGTATTATTATCCACCCTAATGGTTACCACCTCCTTCACCACAACATGTAGTACATGATATTCAATCAAACTGGTGTTGACGGCTGTAAACATGTAACCGAAGTTTTCCAAATGGTCTTTGAGCTCTATAAAGGGCCCCTCTCTGTTCAATCTTTATATCTCTCCCAACAGTTTTCACCTAATTTATTTTATTGAAATGTAAAGTTCTATTAACCATCAACTAGGCTTATTCATGGGACATATATGTATCCTGGAACAAGGTGGTGAGTGAGGGTGTAGTACTCACATCCCATGGTGATCATGGTGTATAATTGACTTCTATAGAAAGATATATTGAGACCAAAGGATCTGGGATCTTTGATCTTTGAGGCTGTGTTTCAATAATTAATCACATATGTCATGTTAGTTAATGTACATACATAATTTTGTTATGTGAATAGAAATTATGTTAACTGCTGTGGATTTTCCTTTTTTATTTAATTTAGTAGCTAGTTATTTCATCCCAACCATGGCCTAATGGATGATAGACTGGTGTTCTTATTACATGAAACACTGATGCACAGATGATTACCCTTCCACAAACACAATATATTCAATGATAATTCTAGGGACGCCACCTCTAAAAAGGGTGGAAGAATAAAAAAAGGTCATAAAATTTGATACTGATCCGATGATATATTCAATTTCAGGATAAATGAATACAATACACCAATGAAGCCTCCATCCTAACTAGGTATGTTAGATAATACTTACCCATATCAGGATATTCTAAGAGTTTTCAAAATCATGTCAGAGAAAAATATACGAGTAATATTTCACCCACATCATACATCATATTCAACTCTTCTTAGAACTCTGTCGTTTTATACTCTCTTTGGACCCTATCAAATCCCGAGGGAATAATTATGGGATGGAAGGTGTATAATTCATGGATATATAAGTTTTTTCCCATAATGAAACATGAATAGAACAACACAGTTAATCAGGCCATGAAGAGATACTTATGAAATTTGATGATTAGAGTCAGAAAACACAATATATACTTGATTTCTTTGGGTGAGGTCTCTTAGCTGACTACCTCACATTGCCCACTAGGAAAATGTATTGCCTGATTCCTGGTATACGAGATACATAGTGATGTCTAGACATTATGTCATATAACTAGATACAAACACAATTTCCATTCCATCGTAGATCATACGGATTGTGACAGACTCAAGTTGAGCCCTTTCCTAATCTAATTCTCAAATGATGCCTCTTCCTCTGAGTATGAAATATATCTTTGTGAGAGGTTCACAGAGTTATTCATGGGTGATAAGGACATACTAAATTCATGTAAGTAATTATATCCCATGATAAGATTTCCCATTCTTATGTACATGATCAAGATCTTTATAAAAACACACTAGTCCATACAAAATGAACTTTCAAGCTATGAACTCATGTCTGAGGTGTTCCTAATATTCCCTAGGATATGAAAACATTATAAGTTTATTTCCCTTATTTATTTATTTTATATATATATCCCATTATTACTTTTTACAATACATTAAAAATTAAACCCCTAAACTCTAGGCTATTTTACCATAAAGGATTATCTCATTTGGTTGATGTTATGAGACCATAAACCATGTTTTCAATAACCCTTCATCTTACCAAAAAATCGTACCTAAATAAAATATTTTTATACCCTATCCACATGCATGATGGTGTAACCCTAAGATTACTTGAATAATTATTGAGAATTTTCTCCCTTGTAACATCATTCCCCTGGTTCATCTCTACTAATTGGTGGCCAAATCATGGAGTCACCACTGGAACATAGGCATACCTTCCCATACACTAGAGGATATGGATTAACAATGAGGTTTTAAGGTCATACCATTTGAAAACTATACTCCATATCATACTGTAGAACAATAGTTGAAATTAAACCAATAAACATATATTATATATTCATTAGAGCACAAATGATATTAAACAACTGATTTAAAATTAAATACATAAAAACCAATTCGCCCCCGTGGGCGTGGTGGAGTGGTCGAAGGCTCCGCTTCCCATAGGGGAGGTCGGGGGTTCGAACCCTGTCAGGGGGTATGCTGTAAAAAGCATGTTCACCACACGCGGTGCACGTATTGCACGCCGGTTACCCAAGCGTTTACGCGGCGCCGGCCCCCGTGGGGAACTGGGCTTCAACCCTTGGGTGGGCCTGGGGAAGGTAGGGGATTCTCGGGCCACTGCATGCCTTACCGCGTACCCACTCGGGGGCTGGGCCATCACCCTCTTTGTTTCCCGGCCCCTACCTTTTTGAAAAAAGAAAAGAAAAGAAAAAAAAAATACATAAAAACCAACACCCACTGGTCTCCCACCAGAATGGCCTCATATATTGAAAAAAATAATATAAATTGATAAAGAGACTCCAATACATCCTAAAGTTTCACATCATCTCAATCATAAAACCATATAAACTACTCCATCATTATCATGTAACACTGATCCTTTACCTAATTTGATCCTATATGCAAGTAATAATTCTTCTTGGGGACCAAAGTGTCATGGACTCCCGACCATGGTGAGAGTACAACATAGTAGGGAACCACTAAAATATTTGGATACATAACTAGTAAATGTGTAATTTTGAATTTGATATTTGTAGATAGTTAAATTTATAAACTAATAAATATAAATAAATATATCACTATTGATCCTCAGGCTATAATATCACACTTGTTATTGACCACAACTACCTAGTCTTGCGCTGATGTGTCATTGATTATGTTGTAAAACTATTCGAATAAGTATATCATTTAAAACCAATTACCATCCTATTGGAGATATCCAATATCAAAGTAGTATTTTAAAGCACTATTTCATAGGTGAATGGCCCTAGGAAATCTAATTAAAGTAAGACCACAACCAATTCCACCTACGAATTCAAATACTATCAAGAAAAAATGATAAATTTATTAATGTATTGGGATGTAAAAAGTCATCTAGTATCATCCAATTCCCATGATCCTATGTAAATAGAGTATCAATGTCCACAGATTCAATTCCAAGAAATCTTGGGAATTCCCACATCTGTAGTCACATCATCAAATCCAGAGGGATTTCATATGTAATTACAAAGACATGAATGTTGAATCCCAGTATCCTATTAATTCCACAAACATAAGGATCAAGGATGAATCAATGAATCCTAATAATTATACATCCATCAAGATCATGGTTGAGTCCCTACATCCTAAGAGTTTCTATGTTTTATTGTTGTGAGTTTTTGAGTTTTAGTGTAGTGAGTTTTTATGTGTTTTCTGTGTGATTACAGGTGATTGCAGTGAGTTATTTTAGTTTTTTCTGTTTTTATTGATTTTTATGTGTGTTTTTATTAAAGTTTTGTGTTTTTTTTGTGATTTCAAGTTTGTTTTGTGTGTTTTGTGCTTGCATTTTGTTTTTGCATGATTACAGGCTGCAGGTTTGCAGCGTGTTTTCTGTTTGTTGTGTATTTTCTATGTTTTCTATGTGTTTATTTTTGTGTTTTTAGTTTTTTTATGTGTGATTTCCGGTTCTAGGTTGTTTGTTGTGAGTTTTTTGTGTTTTCTGGCATGATTTTAGGTTGCGGGTCCAATCCCTGCAATTGATTCAAGTTTAATCCATGTTTTTACAGGTTTTGGCTAGCTGGTAGTGGTTGGATGGTAGAGGTGGATACTTTTATTTTTTAGAGAAGATGAAATACCAACAGTTCCTATAAGTGTTGGTATTCAAATTTAGTAGTGTATACCAATGGTTTGAGAACCTTTGGTATACCTATATCGCAACAGTTTTATGAAACTATATGAATAGAGTGTTCTGTAGGCGGTATACCGACGATTGCTGAACTATTAGTGTATAACCATATCTCCAAACCTATGGAAATGGTTCACTGAACCATTTTAATATTTGAATATCAATAGTTCACTGAACAATTGTTCTAGTTTTAAACACACAATTATATATTATTGGGTATAAAATTACCAACTCTTGCATTGAACCATTGGTATTTTGAAAATACATGAAACTGTCCAAATACTTCATGTTTCAACCATTGGGATATGGCTATCCCCACGGCTCATAGCCCAATAGTTCAGTGAACCACTGGGATAGAGTATCCAAACATTTTGGGGATTTTACCAATGGGTTTTAATTGTTTTTATATGCTTATTTTACACTAGTGCATAGAGATAATTTAAAAAAAATGTGATCCCTCACATGAAATTCCAAATACATCCTTTGATTATCAACAAATATTTTCTTCTTACATCAAGATTCTTTGATATGGGTCATCATGATCATTAAATTTATGGTTTTTTCCTCTAAAAGCTCTAGGCCCATATGATTACTTCTTCCAACTTCACCCCCACTAAGTTGGTGTACGCCATCTATTTCCGTACAATGCTTTAGATGGTTCCATTTGAATTCATGAATGGAAACTTTTATTATAGGAAATGTATAATAAAGGTATATATGGATCCCACATAACTTGAAAGTCAAGTTAACATGATATCATCATTTCTATAAGAAGTATATCATCCTTTCTAATTGCCCGTCAGTTTGTGGGTTGTATGAAACACTAAAAAGAAGCTCAATATCTAGTAACTTATGATGAATTTTCCATAATTTCAATGTAAATCATAGATAATGATCACACAAAAATTATATAGGTTCTCTATTAAGTCTCAAAACTTCATTTATATTTATTTTTGGTAGGTGATCTATTGTAAAATCCTTTCTTTATAACGAGGAAATGTGTAGATTTCGTTTTTCAATCAAAAATTACCCATATCACATCATTCATCCTTGGATTTTTGGGTAATCAAGTGACAAAATACATGGTGATGGTTTCCCATTTCCATGTAGGAATAGGTATAGGATTCATGACTCTACATGGATATTTTCTTTTTGCCTTTACTTGTTGACATGCTAGACATCTTGATACATAATCAAGAAATTCCTGCTTCATGTTGTCCCACCAGAAATATTCCTTCAAATAACTTTACATCTTAGTTCCACCAAGATGTAAAGAGATATTCGAACTATGGAAATCACCCAATAACTCCATTTTTAGATAGGTTATATCTGGAACACAAATCCTCTTCCCAAATTTTATAATTTCATCTTCACGCACAAAGTCAACCAACATACCATCATTCACGCCTTTAATTTTCGTTGGAAGATTCTCATCATCAGACTAGGAATCCTTAATCGTTTCCAATATAGATGGTTGGGAAACCAATTGAAAAAATTGTGATATTTCACCATCATTAATAATTCAAATATCCATATTATTATATTCATAAACACAAGATCCATTTCAATCCATATTTTTGTTAGGAAGCCATGATCCTTCCTCCCCAATGTATCTTCTACCTTATTTTCTTTTCCTGGGTTTTGGGGTACAAATCAATTATAATCCGTGATTAGGTAAAGCCATTACCTTTCTATCGAGTTGATTTATTTCAATGAGAATATATATTTCACGCTCTTATGATCTGTATATATCTCACAAGTTTCACCAAATAGATATTGTCTCTATATCTTCAAGGAAAAGATTATAGTTTCTAACTAAATATCATGAGTTGGATGGTTTTCTTGTAGAATTGTTTACTACCTATATTCATAGGCAATAACTCTATCACTCTACATATGGTCACAACCAATTCATTTCTCTGATTCCTCACTATAGATCACAAAAGAACCACTCCCCGATGGTAGAGTTAGGATCACAACATTCACTAATATCCTCCTCAATTCCTCAAAACCATTCTCATATTGTTCTTTACAAATGAACTTAATCCCATTGCATATATGGTTTGTCATTGGGTTGGATAAATGGGTAATGTTCTGAATGAAATGATTATAATAATATGCTAAATAATTAAAACTATGTACCTCAGTTATTTTTGTTGGAGTAGGCCATTCTTTCACAGCCTTTCTCTTCATATGATCAAAAGATATTCCATCCTTATAGATAATGGTGGAAATAAAGGAAACTGATTAAATACAAAATTCACCCTTTCTAAACATCCCATACAATTCATTTCTTCTATGAATCTTCCAAATATGGTGGAAGTTATTTTAACGAATCTTTTTATCTTTTGGATTATACCATGATATAATCAATATATTCCACAACAATTTCATCATGATATTTATTTAAACCCATATTTATTAGATCAATGAAAATAGAGGGTTCATTAGATATTCACAAAGGCATTACTATAAACATGTAATTTCCATACCTAGATTGAAATGTTTTATATGGAATATCTTCCCTCTTAAAGTGCAACTGATGAAATAAATATCAAAGTTCAATCTTCAAAAAATATTTGTCTCCATTCAGTTTATCAAATAAATCATCAATTCGAGGAATGAGATACTTGTTATTTATTGTTATATCCTTAATATTCTTATAGTCAATGATGAACCTCATAAATCTATTTTTCTTCTAAAAAAATGATAGGGTGTCACCATAGAGATACACTATTGTGAATAAATCCTTTATCAATCAATTCCATTAGTTTTTTCCATAATTATACTAATTAAAATGTTTCTATTTTATAAGGGGCATTGATATGGTTCGTGAAACAGAAATTAATTCAATGGAAAACTCAATTTCCCGCTCTAGAGAATGTGCATGTAAATCCTCTGGAAACACATAAACATATTCTTGAACAATAGGAACAGCCTATATTTGAATATTCCTATCATCAACCATAGTTATTTCATTCCCTTCCTCCCCAATAATTGAAATCAGTAGAGCTATTGGGGGTGGATCGAGATAAGAATTAGCTGCTGTGATTTCTACTCTAAAGATAATGGATTCAACATAATTCTAATAAATCATAACTTCCCTCTTCTTGAAATATATCTTCGCATCATAATGTGAAACACAAATCATACCAACGATTATATCAAATTCAATATTGGGTATAATGATAATGTTAGGAACTAAAGTGCATTTATTTTTCATGATGCGGACGAATTAACATATCTTTGTTGCAATGATACATCCCTTAGAAGTTTTAACAGACAAATACTTTATTTAATCTGATTGTACATGTATAATTTTCATATATATCTATAATGATATAAAGGAATGAAATGATCCAGAATAAAATAAATAATTCTCTATGTTTGTGGAAACTATTAAATTACATACCACCACATCATTAGTAGAATCACTATCAGTAATTGTGATAACAGATTCTTGTCCTTGCTTTATTGGCCTTTTTTGTGGCACGTTTCCTTGATTCATGGGAAAATAATTAGAATAGTTTCCCATTTTCTAAAAATTATATAATTGAACATTAATATCTTATTTATTTCACATAAAATCACTATCATTATGTATATTCTATCCACACTTGTATCACACCCCATTTCCTTTTAAGCTGGCACTGGGTGTTTCCATCCACAATTATCAAATGGTTGAATGTCAACTCTTACCTTATTCCCCATTTCCTTAATTCCATTTCCAGGGTTTTATTTGCACTATTCTTCTCTTTAATTATTTTAATGTCAAAATACATAAAGAACTCCTTTTCTATCATGATAACACATGACACTATGTATTATTATAATGGGATAGTTTGGAATACCAATGATCATCGGAGTAATGGATTTAGGCCATAAAATACTCGATCAATCATACTCTTTGGATTAATTATATAGTCTAGAGAATTCCTTTCTATCCTTGTAAAGTTAGCATCATACTATACAACATTCTCATCTTCATTTTTCCTCAAATTCAGAAACTAAATTTCAATATCAACTCTCTGTTCATGAGTAAATTATTTAACTCTGAAATGTTCTTTAAATTAACTATTTTACGTTATTTCTATTTATTCCCCCTCCATCTTGTTTGAAATTACTGACCACCATTGATTAGAATCTCCCGAAAGATGATAATCTTCGATAAAAACCTTCACCCATTTGTTACTTCCCAAGGTGAGAAATATTTTCCCAAATGAACTAAACCAATTTTCCACTACGAAAGGGTTTTTCATCCAATTTAATGATGGAGGTTGTTTTAACATAATGTCACCTAACATAGCTCCTCAACGTTGTTTACCCGTATTCTCCATGCAGGTAAGGTTATTGTTCATAACCTGAGTAAGATATCCCAGTATAGTTATATGTTGATTTGTAGTAGTCACAGCTATATATCCAAAATCATTATCTCACATAGAAGGAATATCCCTACATGGGAGACATGAGTTAATGTGTTATCCATTCCTTCAACTATGTGGCATTTCTAAACAATGACATACACCATATTATGTTATGATTCATAGTGTACTATCTAAAATATCAAAAACTAATTAACGTAAATTGAAATTTGATTCATGGGTAATCCCCTAATCATAAACATGGTTTATTTGAAGAAATATTTAAATTTAAATCCTTTATAACAGATATTAAATTAAATTTTAATTATCTTAAGCATATACCCTAGGATTTTCAAACCAGGTGCATAGTAAGGCCATTTATCATTTACCAAGATACCTCGGGTTAAGCCTGATTCTCATAGTTAATGTTTTCACTCCTAGGTACATTTGTGCCAGAACCATGTCCTCGTGTAGTATCCAGAAAAGGATGAATATTATAGAAATATATACATAATCTATTCCTTAACAACATTATAGGAAGTTATTTTATGTATATCCTCAAATACTATCTTAGGAGTTTTTTTTCCAAAATCTAATTTTTTTGATTTTTATTTCAAAATTTTATACTTAACTTCCTCTGATATAAACTATAAAGACCGAACCCTAGTTTCCTAGTGATGATTTCTTATTACACTACATTGGAATGATTACAAAAAAGTTGTATCCCGGAGGAATGAATAGTTTAGTAGATTTGGAAACCTAGATACATACATAAGTTCAAAATTACAACTTCAAATAAAAAACAAAATTAATGTTCTATTGGGAACATCCACCACTCTATTATTATCCCTACATGTAAATGATAATATACCACTTCATGTCCTTGAAAAAATGAAAAAAAAGGGTGAGCGAAAATTCTTAGTAAGGGTATGAAATACAATGTAATATATCCTAAACATAAACATTATTCATGGTGAATAATTGAAAATACATGCCTTTTAAAATAATAATCTTCAACACATTATGGCAGGAATATGATCTGAGTAATTATTATCATAATGAAACATAGTCATTGGTATTTTAATAGTTGAATAACAAAATGAACTAAGAATTTATAGATTTTCAATGAGGTAAATTCATATGTTAGACATTCTAAAACATTCCATCAATTCCTCGATAATGATACCTAAATATATTAAGGCCTCAGTGATGACACCAAAAAATGATTAAGGCCTCGGTGAAAACCATATCTCGGCCAAGTCTATATATATTTGCCGCATGATACCTTATGATGCATCTAGGGGACATAGTGGGGACCAACCATAAAATAATAAGTGCAATTCATTCCTAATGTGAATGGGGATACACATAAATAACATATACATTAATATTGAAACTAACATATGAAAAGTAACTAACTTTCCTTAACCATTAAAAATAAACACTAACCATTCAGAGTAATATGGTGAATGGTTTTAAGATAACACATCCATAGTGAAACTAATGATAACCCATTAAATAAAATATGGTAAATTATGTAATAAAATATTAGTCCGATTTATACATAATAATCAATAAGAGTTTTGGAACAAATTAAAATACTCTTTTAAAATATTCGAGAAATTCTTGAGAATATTACACTTTTACATTAACAAAAGTGTTCTTTTTGAAAAATCTTTATCTAAAACCAGAAGTTAAATATTATATATTCTTCATAGTAAAATTAGTGTTTTAAAAAAATATTGTCTTTTTTAAAACATATTATAGAGTTCCCTTTAAAATATATAAGAATCCAGGAAATTCCAATGAAACTGGATTGTATTTCAGGATATTTTTTGAAGGATCGTTTTAAAAAATATAAACTACCAATAACTAAATTTATGATTATGGTTGGTAAACATATATAGAAAACTCAAACTGAATTTATTGTAAGTATACATGAATGAATAAGAGTTTAATTGAGGTATGTAGACAATAAACTTAACCAAAATGAAAATGGTGGTTCGTTTGGAAAACCCTTACCTTATGTCTAAAGGTGTTCATCATGTGATCTTAATGACCAGAATAATAAAGTTTAGGTTCCTAAATAAAATATTCTTGAAACCTATCTACATCTATATTATTTATTACAACATTATTAGGTTCATTCATGGCCATTTTATGGTTCTAGGGATTCAGTTTCATTGTTTTGGATCATTTTCTTATGTGGTTTTCATGATCGATAAACTTATATTCATGTATGGATAAACATGTAGAATGAGAATGGTTTTCCATAATCGAAGAATTATTTTATTAGTGAAAAACTATAATATTACATTGTTATAAATTTCATTAGGTTATTAAATGTGAAGATGAATCAGTATATAAATCCTTAATGACATTTGTTTGGGTTCATTGGCTGTTTTTTTTCACAACAAACTCATTTTGATTTATAAATTAATATCATATGATAAAAATGATTCTAGAACCATTTATTATTTAAAACACGTATATTATAGTCTAGTTCAAAAATTAAAATAGTTTCATTACCCAAATTTATGATGGTAACAGAAAATTATAACTCGTTATCCTTGAATGTTATAAATTAATACATCTAATATAGTTCATTCATTTCTATTATAAAATAAGAATAAATGAGATAAGACGAAGAATTCTTACATTTTTTGAAAACAATACACTATATGTAAGGTACTTGAGTCATAGTATCATTTGGATGAAACAAGGTTTGGAATGAAAAAATGAAAGAATGGATCTTGAAATAAAATAAATGAATAGAGGAATTTACCTCATCGAAGAATCTTTATTGAGAGGCTCTTTTGGGGAGAGGTTTTGGTATTTATTTGGAAAAATGGATTATGGATGTGGGGGGGGGGATCATGGGGGAAATTTGAGAAAAATTTATAGAATGAACAAGGCCTGAGATGAGTGAAGTGAAAAGGGAGTGGGGTTATAGGGGTGAAGAGGAGGGGTTTCCCATTAGATTAATCATTATATTATTATTTTTCCAAATACCACCAATAATGTTGATTATTGTGACCCAAAACAGTAATATGTACATGTTAGTTCAATCCAATATGAATTTACATCATTCATTACTCAACAATGATGCTTAAATTCATTTATTTGTCATATTTCGTAAATTACTGAATTTCACTATTCACCAAAAATTCAAGTATTTCAGAAAAATACCACAAATTCAGCCAAACAATTTTTTGTTGTGTAGAATTAAAAAGGGAACTTGATTTTTTAAATTTATTTAAATATTATTAATTTAATTATTAATTAAAATCATAATTTATTTTTAACAAACAATTTTAAAATTATCATTTATTTTATATCACCTGGAAAATTAATCAAGTTTTTATTATCTTATATCCAAAAGTCAATAAATTAATAATATTTTCTACAATTCATGAGTGTAATATTACTAATTACATTACAATTCAAAAGGGTGTGTTACTATTCACCAAAAAAATTTCCCTTATCAGGCGGAAAATCTCTTACTAAACGCAACAATGTATGTCAGTTTTTTGCAATTCAAATCACAGTGCTGCAAAAATTCTGTTTACTTGCTAGGTTGTAAAAAGGTGATGTTTTTAGAGACTCGGTGTTTCATGAATTAAATATTATATTTGTTTTCAAATCCTTGGGGTGTTATAGAGTTTGATTAATTTTTTGATGTCATTGTGAATATTTGGGTTTCAAGATCATAATGATGATACTAGTAATCTATTGATACTTATAATGATTTCTGAGATTTGACATAAAGTATGAGGTGTAGGGTGGGTGTATATCCCCATGCATAGATGTTTAACATTCGGATGATGAATATAGTATCCCATTAATAGATGAATATTATACCACATATGATCTGTTCGATACACCCCTATTGTTATAGTTCAGGAGCCATGAATTTTTTATATCCCACAACATTGAAAATGTGATCTAGGGGGGTATTTGACATTGATTTCATCGATCACCTAGGAATCAGAAACATATTTAATTATAATATTTTCTTGGACCTTCTTATCCAAGGAATTAATTTTTTATCTAACATTAACAATTTCACATTTGGGATTTTTGGGTTCAAATGAGGGATCAAGGATTAGGGATTCATAGAGGAGCCCTAGGATCCACTACTTACATTATTGGAGGTGTGGTAATGATATCCCAAGTGAGTTAATATAGGTTCCCCTTAGGGGATCCTCATGATCTGAAGGAACTCAGACATTAGTCGAGGTTGATATGTTTGATTGGGGTCATGGATATAAGGATAGAAAATCAGTTTTTAGAATATAGTAGGTTTATATGTATGTACTATCATGGTGGTTGGGTTGTTGGTTGGCATAGTCAGCAAGACTTGTTCAAATTTATTCCGACATCAAGATTTAGTAAGCATTGTTATTGTTTTATTTATCTATCTATTCATATAGTTTATTTATTTATGTTAGATGATAAAGTCACGTAACAGTAAAATGTATAGAATGGTTATGTATGGGACCATGATGGTGGGCCCCTACTATGTTTTTTAATCACACATTGTTTGAGATTCCATTACATTGGGGTTCCTAATAAGACTCTAAATTATTTTAGGCATAGGTTGGGTTAGGTCCATGGATTTTTTGGTACAACTGTTTATATGGGTTGGGATTGTGGATTAGGATGAGGTGTGTCTTGGATATTTGGTTGAGTATTTTATAACTTATTTTCTTATTTTATTTATATATGTAACCAGCATAGTATGAAATTAGTTTTATGTATGTTATGGGTGTGTGGGACTCTAATAAATTTCATTTATTACATCGTATTAGTTTTATTTATTAGCTTATACTTTTAGATAATCTTGTGATATATGATTCTTGAATATTTTGTATTTTATTGTGAACTCTGATATATAGAGTATAACCTCCCTAGAATACCTCATAATACCCCCGCTGTTGGTCAGTATGTTATAGAATTCATGGAGGTGCACTTGAGGTATTGTGGTGTACCAATATGGTTACTATTGGTAGATTGATATTGTCAGTTATGTTAAAAATGGTTTTCAAAGTTTTTTTTTCTAATTTATTACGATTTTTGATACGTTACTCTTGACATATGAGCATATGTCAGATCGAGTGATGGTTATTGGGTGAGTGTGTAATTAAAATCATTTATAGTGGGAACTATATGTTTCTAGGTGTTGGGTTTTTTATATTTTTTGTTATAATTTTATATTATTTTAAGCATGAATGAATCACAAGGGTGTTTTATGTTCTTGGTATGTTATTGGTTTTCAGATACTTTCTCATAGCATGAGGACTAGGATTTGGGTTTGACTCTTTGACTATAGATGGATGAGGCATATCATTAATTATATAAAGAACATATGATATACTTATCATAAAGGCCATCTAGTGTGTGATTTTTTTAAATACTATTTTTAGTTGATTAGTGTTTGAGAAATTATTAATATGATGTTTTCCTATATATGTACATATTGTCATTATACATAGATAAGATCAAATTTGTTCCTATTTAGTTTTGATGGCAGGATATGTGGAACTACTGTGATACTCTTTATGGTGATTATTATATAGTTATTCTATGTAATGGATTCATAGTGACCCTAGTTGGATGAAAAAGGCATTAAATTCCATAAGGATGATCCTATAGTGGGAGAATTAAATTTTACTAATGGTTTAAAAAATTTAAATGGGTTTGTTAATTAAAATTTTAGAAATATATTATTTTGTTATTTACCATATTACATGGAATGGTATTCTAAATAATCGAACAATATGTCTATAGTTAGATGATGTAGATCATAGGAGAGTGATTCCACTACATGTGTGCTCTATGAAAAATCATATAATTAATAAACCTTAACTGATAATTAATTGCACAAAGACACACATAATAAATTACCAATATAATGAATATTTTATTGTATTTGGGTAATTAACTGCAGAACACAATAATTTGAAACATGGATAAAGAACATTATTTTTAACTCCATATCAAGCTTTTAAAACTTCATCTCACTTATACATCTACAAGGGGTAACTTAGGTATATACATAATAAAGGGTTTATCAATAAATCTTGGAAGAGAAAAATAAAAGCATAATATTGTGACATTAGAACATATTAGTCAATAGTCATTTGATGGTGACATAAAAAGGGGTGAAAATAAAAAAAATGAACACCAAATCATGATATATGTTAATAAAATCAAGGCAACATAATAAATGTAGAAGAAATATAAAACATGACATCCTAAGCATAAGTCAAGGATACACCTCAAGAAATCATAATGCAGTGTTTTTAGGATAGCCTATAAAGAAACATATATGGAATATCATGAGAGAAAAACAATTACCTAATGCCTTGGAGGTCAATATAATTTCAGTATCATCCATCAAATCATATTAAGTACATATATTTTTCTTCCACATTGATCATACAAAAAAAAAGTGACTATTTCATCAGTTTTGATCTCAAAAATAAGAAGAGTGGGTCACATATGTGGATATCCCTAAACAATTAAACATAAGTATCTCTAGGTTAAAACTCCTGAGTGAATATGGAAATTTGAATTCTCTACTAAAATAAATATCCCTAAAAAATTATAAGATTTTTTTGATAATATAACGTGTTTACATAATGATCCAAGGAAGGGTTTAAAGAGAGTGAATGGTGGTATTCCATTACATAGAAATAAATAGGCATTGTAAAAAGGATGTGTGAAATCACATTACAAAATAAAAAATTGAATGTAAAATGGAATAATACAATATAGTTTTTAAATAAAGAGTATGAGGATGAAAATTCCTTCAATTTAGAGGTAACTTCATAAGATCATGAAAACAACATGGGAGGGTTTTAGAGCAAGAAATAGAGAGAAAATTTATGCTCAATGGGTTTTTATTTAAGAGAAGAATGAGGTTTCATGGGTATTTAAAAAATATATGGAATTTATATAGAATTCTATAAACATAGGTTTTTGACATTATTTGATAAAAAACTAAAAAGCATAAACCATTCAATGGTTTGTTACAATTAGTTCTTTGAAATAGGAGTGGTTTTTAATATTCACTAATAGAAAATTATTCTATATGTGTGGTCTATAATTATGGATATATGTAATAGATGTAGTTCAGCAGATTGTGGATCCAATTGCTGTGAAAATATGAAAAACTCTATAGGCATGGTTCTAAAATATATCAATAGACCTATTGTCATGGTTTAAAATATGGAAATCGAACTAGATCCCAGGATTTAACAATGGTTGTAGCTTATTCCACTACTATTTATAGCCATGGATTATAATTGTGCGAGTATAACTATTACCAATTATTAATCCTTGGAAATAGATCTATTGATATGGTTTCAAAGCCCTGGTTATAGCATCTAACAAATTAACTTATAAAATATATTTTTAACTATGTTAGTATAAATATTTCCATTTTATGAACAAATATAAATAGTATTCAAACATGGATATAATCCATGGATATATCTTCATATTAAATTAAAAAATCTCTTACTTACATGGTTATCAATAATGTCTATAACCAATACATTCTAGAATAAAACTATCATAAAAAACTCATTTCTTCTGCACAGTAACCTCTGTTAGTGATAAAAATATCATACATCACTCAAAATGTTCCTATAATTAAAAAATTAGGAAAACCAAAAAATAGACAAAAAATAAAAAAAAATACAGTTTAACATTACCCTACACTTGGTATTCACACTATCATCAGTGAACATAATAATAAGTATTTGGATTATTAATATAAAAGGATAACAAAGTGAAAACAATGACTGTGAAAAAGAGAAATATGACCTTAGTTTAAAGTGGATACCCATGTATAGTCCAAATGATAATTAAATGGTTCAAAATTTATTATAAACTTATTTTCAACTAAAATGTAATAAAAAAACATTATTTTACTAAAAATAAGAAAATAAAACATAATTTATTGTAGTTTTTACTTAAATAAAAAATCATAAGTTTGGATTCAAGGTATTTCATAACATATTTTATCTTTTAATTCTATAATTATATACATAAAAATAGTTTTCAAATAAAAATAAATTAAAATGAAACTAAAATATAATGATAAGGGTATATTTTTTTTGGGTAAACCCCATCAAATAGGTTCTATGATTTTTTTAACCCTAGCTATATAGTTAATGAACCATCCCCTTTATGTTGGTGGGTTAGGATTGTACCATAAGAACCAAAATATGTTAATCAACAAATGGAGAGAGGAGAACAACGTCACATATCACCTCTCCTCTATATAAGACCATGACACTAAGGTCACTTGTTTTCCCAATGTCACCTCCCTCAAGATTGAGGGAGTTAATTTAATTCATTGGGATTCTCTTGGTCTATACTATTTTGAATCCCCCTAATCCATGGTTTTCTTTTGTTTCAGGTCCCTTTGTTCTTGTACATTATCCATTGAATAAATAAATAATCAAATATATGTAGTGTATCCTCCACCATTTAATGCTTCAAATGATATTTGTGGTATACAGTGAGTGACTATAGGATGTACCGTTCCATTGGGTTCCCTTTCATTACATGTTTAGCTTAAGAATCCATGTTTTCTTCTTATTATATATCAGTTATGAGTAGTAAAAACAATCATCTCACACTCCTCTGTTTTCTCTTCCATTTCATAAACTTATTGTGTGTCGTCCTTTGAAAATTAATCCTCTAGAAAAGTTTATATTTTCATTAATTAATAAATTTTGGTAGGATTCCCCCTTTTTTATGATCTTCTTTTATGCCACCTATCCATCCATTATTTCTTTTTTATCATCTTCAACAATTTTCCAATACCACTTTTACTTTGGAATTAAATTATCATGATAACATTAAAAATAGCACCCCATGTATCATCAAACAATTATTTTAGCTTCCATACTTGAATCAGTGTTCAGTTTATCCTCTTTATCTCGCTTCCATAGGGCCTATTGAAATGAACATGTTCAAACCAAAATGACATTCTAAAAGCAACCATCATAAACTATAATGGAGATAAAAATCCATTATCTATATTGGATCATTTCATTACCATGAAAACTCATTTTTTTTCATTGTATTCTCCATACATAGCATGTGGAATCAACAAGGAAATAAAAATCCATTCTTTATATTAAATATCATAATTTTTTGAACCTAATACACATAAAAACATGTAATAATATCTTATTATCTCATATTAAATTTCAAGGTTAATTACCAAAAAACACACTTTTTATCCCTCTGTAACCATTTATGGATTATTTTCTAGCTCCATTATATAGAAATTCATCATGTAACTCATAACATTTCAAACCCAGTTAAAGAACTTGATAACACATTCTGGTTAAATATATATTGGACATTTTTTACACCTTCAAATCAATAAAATATTCCTCTTAAAAAATTTGCTTGCATTTAAAAACATCATAAAGAAAACTATTATTATACTTTGGTATGTATAAGCAAATTTCGAGCTACCCAAGCACTCATTGTTATTTTTATATGTTTATTCACCATATTATAATTGTAAAATACTATTCTTAGATTTGTATAGTACACTAAAGATAGACTAATAATTCTTATAAATCATTCAATATTGAGGTTGAATCAACAATATATGCACAACATTTTTATACCTCTTAAAAACTAATATCAACATGTGTGAATGACCATTTTAGCAGCAACTTTACCCCAAAAAACCACCAACCTATGTTTAACTTATCATGAGTATAAAATGAAACTAATATTTCTACCATATTAAATTAAAAGGAACTTATTTAAAAAAAATACACCATTATTCAAATAAAGTAATAATTTTATACCTTCATTTACCTATATAAAATCCTGAAATTATTTTCCATTTATCTTATAAAATTCACATTTTCCTTTCCATAAACAGTTAATCAGTTTAAACATGTCCAAACATAATAAAAACCATATATTTCAATTATTGGGTCATCATCATCATTATAAAAAAAATCTATTTATGGACAATTCTAATAATTATTAATCAAATAAATTCATAGATTCAATTTTAATCAATAATAAAACTATAAAGAGTCCTCAATTTACATACAAACATAGACCAAGTCCATTAAAAAGTGATAGGACATCTATCTCAATGAGGAAAAGTAATCCTCATGTGTTATAGACCCATAACTTCAATAAGAACATAAGGTTCCAATAATATGATGAACTATAATAATAGAAATGATAATGATAATTATACAATGGTTAAGACCCCTATAATTAAAAAACATGTATGAAAATATAGTTAAAATAAAATTACGCAAGGGATAATTTTATAGTTTGGGGCAGATAGTGATCATTGCTTGAATTTTTTTTCTTGAAAAGGAAATATAACTTAATTACTCACGTAATAATATTAAAACATGTAAGGAAAACATAATAAAACAATAATAATATTCATTTTATAATAATATGTCAATGGAAATTTGATTATTAAATATTTTCATCTTAAAATTTATGTGTATTATTATGAAACTATGAAATAGTAAAGGAACGGTAATTAACAAAAAAACATAAATAAAAAATATCTCATTATAACTCATTTTTGGAATATATGATAATGAAATATTGTTACATGTTTTTAAATGAAACCTTGTGTCCTAAGAACAAATATGTTTTTTTAAAAACCAATCATAACAGAATGAATTTTTACTATCACATTGAATATCAAAATCATTTTTATGATCCAAAATAAATTGATAAAAAAAATTATATTGATTAAATATTTACAAAAAATAAAAAATATGAATTTTTATGATTACTTAATGAATCACTGACCATAGTATAGTATGTTCTATTAAATAAAGTATCACAAAATTATATATAATTAATATGTATCCCCTATTAAAATAAATATATGGAAAGTAAATTTATTTAAATTAGGTATGAATGAAAAATGATAGACCTCTAAAAATAAATATATAATTTTATTTCAAACACACAAGAAAACAAAGATTAATAAAATATATATGTTATGTTTTTACACAATGTATTATATTTCATGAATTATGTTATACGAACATCAAATTAAAACTAGATCATGTTTATAATGTAAGATACATAAGAAAATATGGAATAAAATATGCTAAAAGAGATCCATTTCCAAAAAAATATATTATAGAATAGATAAATCATATACATATTTTTTGACAAATTAAATAAATTTTAAGTAAGTGAGAACTTTTTAATTCATGGAAAAAAAAATATAAACTGAAATTTCATGTTTCCACTTAATAATGATATATATCAGTATTAAGTAATGTTGATAAAGCTTATAAATGGTTTTCGGTCATGTTACATGTAATAATAAATAATTATTAGAGATTGAATTTTTTTCAGTGATGTGGTAATTCTAACTACTTATCTATTAATCTATTTATTGAAGCAAATCAATTTACAATTAAAAACCTTGAAATTAAAAGGTTTAAGATATCCAAAAATTATACACCATTATAATATCTATAGAATAATTAATGAAATAATCTACAATGGTAGGGTGTCATGGGTATGAGGGAACTATATTGTTCAGGTTGATTGTGTAAGGTTGCAGGATGGGGAAAAGGTAAATTAAACTAATATAATTGAAATGTTTCTAAAGTAGTCAAGTTAATAGTTAAATTCCATATAAAATAACATCATCGTTGTATATAAGGATTGTTGTCAATAAATTGTACTCAATTTATATCCAAGATCAAAAATACACCCCACTTATTCTATTTTATAAGTAGAGGACTATGATTAAACTACACCGAAAAAATTATTTCCTATTAATAGATTATAAAAATTTTAGCTGCTAGAAAATACAAAGACAGAATCAATTGTAACAATCCTCAAACCCTAAACTATGTAAATGAAATATAAATATAAAATCAAGGTTAAATTAACAATCAAAGAAGCATACTAAATACAAAATAGAGACTTAATATTTAAAATTATTTAATCACATGAAATTTTACTAGATAATAAAGTAAGGGAAATTAAATATTAATTTTGTTAAATTTATTTTTATTTTCAAGAAAAAATATAAGAATTTTTTAGCTAGGGTAAAAAAAGAATTTATGTCATTTTTCATTTTTCAATTTTGAATAATATAATTGGACCTAGGTCTTCAATCAATATCTCTAATGAAAGTCACTTCATTATAAATATTGAGAATGATAATAGAATTATAATAAAATTAAACCACATAAGAATAATCAGAAATTAAGTCATTAAATATTTCACTACGATTAATATCTATATATTTTTGGAGCTCACATTTAACATTGGGATTAATCAGGAAAATCTATACTTTTACATAAAACACCAACATATGATCATGATACATTAAGTTCTTCATTTATGAAATCTAAATCAATGTAAAATTAATACTCTCTCAGTAATTAAACTTATACAAAATATTAAAATATATTCTATTTGAACATAAAAATAGTATTAATATATAAGATTATAATTACATAAACTATATTAATATATAAATAAATGTATATAACATTTATAAATCATAAACAATTTAGGTTGACATAATTATCATTTAAATATATTTCATATGTTTATTTAGAGGTTAATTTGTACAATAGAATTTACATATAAAATATTCTAACTTTAGGGATTGATTTTTTTAAAAACTATTACCATATATGGTAAATTATTCAGTAAAAATAAAATATTGACTATTATTTTCTTGAAAAAAGTGGAATAAATTTTATTGTTAATATATATTCATAATTTTTGAGTTATTTTAATGTAGTAACCCTGAGTATTTTTCACGTGTTTGGAAAAATATGTTACATTTTAAAATTAAGGACTCTTTACCATAATAACACACAATGTCTGATTAACATGGGGTTTTTAGAAGGTGGTTTTTTAAATGATTATAAAATAATTTATGATGAACAGTTATGAAATTGTGAAAAGATTTATTTTGGTTGTAATGATGCATTTTGATGAAATAAATAACGATTATGGATACATGTAACATTTTTCGAATCTCATGGTTATGCAATGGTGTTTTTCCAAAATAACAAAGGTTAAAATAATGATATGATAGTTTTTGTAACTTCAACATGTAAATAGAAGTGTAACTACACTATGGTTGTTAAAATTCATTCAATTATTTTTAAATATGAAATTTTAGTGAATCTATGTGAGAAGGGAATGTCATATGTGGGCAATCACCATAAGTGAATGAAAGGGAAACCATTATCTAGTAACACTGATGAATTATCACGGGACATGGTAGCCTCTGAAACAAATACGCAGAGAAAAATAAAAAAAATTAATAATATAAATTCATGAAAGAAGATTATTTCTCAATTAATGTATCGTAAATATATGTAATATTTCAAATATGCAGAATATATATTATAATATAAATATTCAAACAATATATATATATATATACATACATATATATATATATATATATTAAAAAAATATCATAAAATATATTTCATCCTGTATAACAAGAATATAGATATATGTATATATATATATATTATAAATAAAATACATCTATAGGAACCCATGAATCTCATTCATGTTCTTATCCTCCCAAATGATCCACCCAACCTTTAACTATAGAATTCAAGAAATTTTCTTGACCCTCTTTTAGCCTCAATTCTGAGAAATAAATAATGAAAAATCATAGCATTGAAGTTTAAGGATTTTTATTTCTTTAATGAAACTAATTGAATGATGGTTGTAACACTTATCTATTGAGTTATTCTGTTAATACAATTCTATACTTATTATAGAAAAAAAGAATCCTTTCCCTTTATTTTTTTATGATGATTTCATTCAAGAATTATATTTCAAAAATTTATTCCAAATAATTGTTTCTTATAATGAAGTGAATCAATTATCAGTATCATTCGGATATTTAGTGAATTACAATTTCTAGAAAGTCTCCCCATAGTGGACAAACTGAGTAGACATAGAATAATGATCGCCAAAACCATTACATGGAGAAAAAACTCTACAGTTTTTCTTTTGAGACATGGATTACTAAACGAATAATGATGATATAACCTATCATGGAAGAGGAAGATAATTTTTAATCTAATTCTCCAATTTTTTCCTTTAAAAATAAAACATCAAGGTGTTAATGGGTTTTGTTGTAGAAAAAAATAGATACAAATTATTTTACCAAAATTTGAATAATATTTCAAGATAATTATGGAATGTTGAAAAATAGTAGTAATGAAAGTAAATATATTGATAAAATAACATATAGATCATATTAAATATATAACATCTCAGATAGATCATGGTTTTTATCAATAAGATGTCTTCTTGAATGTATAAATAATATAAAAATAGTAGTTTTAAGAGAAAATAAATACACGATTTTATTCCTCATGGTACTTACTCAAGAATCTGCATTCTTGAAAATATGAATAACATATAATATTATTTTAAAAACATGTATTATATATCAATAATAGATACATTATTGAAAAATGTTACTTTATCTAGAACATGCCTTCCTAAAAAAATATAGTTATGAAATGAAATATATTGATACAATAATAGATATAACAAATTCATTATATACCAGCTCGCATATAATAGTATTTAATCAATAATAAAATATATTGATTATATAAGTAACATAAAAATAGTATTTTTGTATGAAAATATATACATTCACATGTTACCTATATTAGTGTGTCAATAAAAAACCTTCTTGAATACATAAACAATATACAATAGTCATTTCATTGCATGAATTATTTAAATAATTGGTAGAAAATGAATATTTCAACATGATACCCTTCTACTAGTCCCGGATGAGATGTAAATCTTATATCAGTTCACATAATATTTAGTATAGATGATATATCTAGGTAATATATGTAGAATCTCAAGGAGGCTATAATAAAAATATAAAAGGTAATTCAAAAAATAATTAGTTTCCACTGGTGTAATGTTAAATAAATATTAAAATATAATGATAATGAATATAATAAATTCATATAAATAATTTACCATATTCATAACAAAATATTAGTGAATAATTTTTTCAATTAATAGAAAAATATAAAAATAATAATAATCACATTTAATGATAATTATTATACAGTTGAATGTAAAATGAATCCTTCAAAAATATAAAATGAATTTAAACCTACAAAAATTATTCATCCAAGATAGTATATTCAAATATCATTACATTATTTAATAATAAAATAATATTTCATAGGAAAGTTCAGTGGAAATTTGATAACCATTAATAAAATAAAATAATATATAATTAATCCCTTAAAATTACCCACTATTAACACATAACCAGTCTAAAATTTTTTATAGAGTTATAAATTGAGATCAAATAATTAAAAATAAAAATATTAGAATAGTGATAAAAAACTAATATTCTCAGACATTTTGTATATTTTATCCCAAATTATTATTAATCAATAAAATTACTCATCAATAATGTGAAATTATATATTATTTTCCATCTATTAGGATCAAATTAATCCATATAAAAACTAATGTTTATAGATTATTAAAATACTAAAAAATCCAATTATTCTTAAAATTATGGCATTATTATTAGAGAATAATGTAAAATTAAAGTAAAGAATAAATAAAAACATGAATAAAATATAAAAAATGAAATGAAATATAAATTATGATTAATCATATGATCCATCATCAAAAATGATTATTATAAAACATAAGAATATGCATTAAAGAAGAAGATTAACTATGAGGAGTCAGAGGTGTATGGTTCTCAAAAAGGGTATTGGTCAGCCCACGTTCGTCTTGTTTGTCGATTGTCTTGGTAGTAGAACTCCTGCAGTATTCAATCACATAGAAAAAAGATTCAGCCAGCACACCAAATAGACAATAACTTGATGTACATCCCACTCAAGGAAGTAAAAGGGTTAGAATGATACACTGAATAGAGGAAGAATTTGAAACATAGTGGTTTGATGGGGGAGGAATGTGTGATGATGGGGATGGGAGGAAACATGTTAAGGGAGGAGAAACTAAATGGATAAGTTAGTGATGATCAAAAGAGGGTGAGGTGTCCATTTGGGTGATGACCTGTAGAGGGATAAGGGATTGGTCAATTGGGTGGGTTGGAGAGAAAATCAATCGGAGGCTAAAAATTCTCTATAACCCTCTTTCCATGAGTTTCGTTACCCATGTATATAGAATACTTATATCCATGGTTTCTAATTAACTTTGGATATATATCACGCTATAGACATGGACCTATTAAAATGTGGATATAGGTAATTTTTAGATTAGTGATTTTAAATGTCTAAGAATAGAGAATGATAAAATAATTTAATTGGTGATGTATAGGTGAATCATGTTCATAAATGACTGATTTTAAAATCATAAAATATATTTTAGGTTTTGTAGGATTCTTTAAGGTTTATAAAATTAATCAAATAACATCAAAATATAAAAATTGTAAATGTAGAAATATATATTTTCTCATTGATTCATTTTTTGAGATTTATTGTATCACTTTTATACCATTGTGATGTCGTAATAAAAACTATATATTTATAATATATATAACTCTTACCCAAAAATTATACCATATCAAAAAAATATCCTAAAATAACTATTGGATAATTGAAAAATAATATTTGTTATATCAACAATATTTCTCTAAATAATAAAATTTTCACAATAAAATAAAAATCTATATTTATATAAAATTACTATTTTTTATATTTATCACATTCTAACCATTATTAAAATTAGAATAGACATCATTGAATTATATTATCATTTATATTTAATTAATTATCACTTAATATTAGTATTTTAATTAAATATTTATGTATCTCAGTGTGGTTAACTCATGATAGGGGTGAATTGAGTTCCTAATAAAAAATTATATTAAATTTTTTTTCAAATAAACATCCCCCATTTAAAATAAATTGACTCAGTTACTCAAAATAGTAGTGTAATATAATTATTATAATTTAAAATACTCCTCAAAGATAGATGAATGATCATTTAAAATAACATGAAATTTACATTAACATTTTAAATCAATACACTCAATAAAATTATTATATAAACAGTATTTATGATTAACTTTAAAAGTACCAATTTTTTGAAGATTTAAATAAACATTTTTTTAAAGAATTATTTTTAAAGAAACTAAACAATCACATAGTGGTATAAAAAGTTGTTAAATATCATGTTAAGACCCAATCCCTTCTAATATAAAATAACCAGATTAAAATAAAATTAAATAAATATATTATGATCCATAACCTAGATCAAATATTCACACAATAGAATAAAATATTTCCAGGCCACACAGGGACCTCTTCCATGATAATCATTGGAAGAAATAAATATAGCCTGCACATAGACCTCATCCATAGTAATCATGGGTATAGAGATGAAATATATTAAAGAGAGTATTATGTATCCTCCAGTTTTAGTGCATTTTATAATGTGTGATGATAAACTAGGTAAATAATACACTTCTCATAAAATAAAAGAATCAAATAGAAAAGAATGAAATAAGCTTTATACAAGATGATTATTTTTGGTCTAAAGTTCTCTAGATTCTTTTTTACCCTCAGATTAATCATGGAGATGAGATCATGTTTTTTCAATGAAAATTGTTGAAAAATAGTGAATTGAAAATTTATATTTTTTACTGGTGTAGGAAAGTATGAATCAAGTAATCTCTTCATGAATTGATCCAACATGTATTCATAAAGAACCACACTTGACTGTATATTTGCTCTTGGACCCTTTTACTAACCTAATAGAGAGAAACATATTTTAATATATATGAAGTGCATAATAGAGTGACTATTTTATGTATAATTATCCTGAGGATTTTCATTCTCATAATATGACCGGACACATTCTTGAAAGCATCTATGGAATATATAAAGTATATTTATTGAATAATAATTCACATTAACATCAATAAAATATTCATTATGATCATTTAACTAAACCATCTTGGAAAAGAGATGGTGTAACTAGCTAATAGTTACTCATGTATGGAGGGTAGCCAGGTTAGTGGTTGTACATATAGAACTAGGTCATATTTTGGTGAATCAAGCTTAGTAGTGACTCATTTAATGGTATGTCATCTTCATTGGTGAATCATAGTCAGTGTTGAGTCTTTTCAAGTTGAGATTCATTCACAATAGTGACTCAAGTCTAAATGTCATTCATCTTGTGGTAGATCACCTAACAGTGACCCATGCTTAGTGGTGAATCATGTTTTAGCGGCGAATCGTTCTATGGTAGGTTAGGTTTTTAGGTTACTCATTCCTAGATGTGACTCATTTGTAATGGTGACTCAAATATTTAAGTGAGTCATCTCTGGAAGTGACTCATCTCTGATGATGATGATTTATCTATAGTGATGACTCATTCTCAAAAGAGACTCAAATTTGGCGATGAGACCTTTTAATATTTATCAAAATATTCATCATATTTATTTATATTATAAAATTATAGCGTAAACACCAATCTCATTAAAAACATAATTAGCATTATTTGTCAGATTAAAAATAAGGAGGTTCAAAAAATATCCCCCTTTTCTAGGATCACAAATCATCTAATTTTATAAATGATGTATCGAATAAACTTTGTTTTATGATGGATTTATTTAAAATAATTATTCATATCTTATTAACATTTTAAAAATGTTGTAGGAAATTTTGAAAAAAAACCATAAAACTAAATATAAAATAATATTGTATGAATGGTATATTATAACTATATAAATATGATATATATTGTATAAAACAAAAGTACATTATTGACATAAATAAGGTGTCAAAAGTTAATGGGGTAAAATATCACAAAAATACATTAATTATTCACCCTATATTTTATATTATCAAATAATAAAGAAAAAGTAGATTATAAAAAAGACTAATAATAATAATAGAGATTTTATTGAGGAAAATGTTTTGTAATTACATCCAAAGATAATAATTAAATAAAAAAATTCCCTAACAGATATAAATTCTTATCCTGAAGTTCCTCAGCCTTGGTACAATAACAACAAGTTATTTTCCCATTTCATAGATAGGGTACTAGAGGTAGATGTTGTGAGAGCTGATGTAGTGGCTGTAGGGATAGATGAAGAATAAGATATATCACTAATTATCAATGGTTCAAGTTATTTCATTGCTTTTCTTTTCAACAAAATGATATAGTAGAACATTGAAAAAAAGGAGAATTAAGATTATAGAAAAAAGAAACTCAAAAATATTCAGGCTTAGTGGATATAGAAGATAGACGATAAGTCACTAGAATGGATTCATGATCGACTACTATATTGGTTTATCTAGTTCCCACTTATCCATAAATTTGTTTATTAAAAAAATTTATTAACTACTAAAGTACATGACACCTGCAAGTAAGGCTTCAACAAATTGATGAAGTCCATAATGATTCTACCTCCTCACTCCATGAAACTAAATAAGTCATTTTCCAACATAAACAAGTAAATCATAGGATTCATTTTCTTCAACTAATTAACCTAATCCTTAAAATATCATGTAACTGGTGTAATATGAATGTTTTCTTCTATAATGTTGAAGTGTATGTTTAACTCATTATTGGTGGTAATCCAGGAAATGTAATACTCAATTTCCTTAGTGATGGTTTCCCTCTCATTTCTGGCATCATTCAAACATTATCTTATCATCTTATAAACATGATAACAATTGTTCCTGATCTACCTCATATCCTCTTGATGAGTAGTATGAACATATAAAAAAATACATTAAATATAAAACCTAAAAAATATTTAATCATCTATATATCATGAGTATTTTTAGGAGTTGTATCATTATATTTATAATCCAAAGTATATATAGACTCCAACCTCTCTAAGAATGTAGTGATAATGTAATAAAAATAATTCTTCAACTCCTCCATCATAGACCTTAATGTATTAATCTCTATATCTATTTTTCTACTATCAATCTCAACCTCCAAAATATGATTAACCCTTTTTGGATGAATGCAGCATATCACTAGCTAAAAAATTTATCTATCATTACTCCCACTGATCTGAGTAAATATAGTTTTCTAATTCCCCTAATCCTATCAAAATTAAAACAGGTCCTTTCTCTATAAGGCACTATATCATATCTGGGCATAGTATAAACATGAACATGGAGAAAAATGTAAATATGGGTGTATAATCCTTCTGAGAAGTAGTCCTTCACGGCTCATATCTTATATAATTATCTGAAGTAAAACTATGAATCTCTCCTAGATCATCTATTTTATGAACCATGAGTCACTTTGGATCTATCTCATCTCAAACTGGGGAATTAGTTCTACCATGTTTTGGTGGAATTCTTTCATTATGAGAGTCAGAATACTCTAAACAATGTATCATGTAACCTAGAATCCATTCCCACTCATCAAAGGTATTTACATCCAATCTATAGGCCAAATACAGAACTATATGATCAATATGAAGACCATCTACATGATCGACATGATGGATAACAAGGACTGGGGATTCATTTACCTCAAAATATTACCTCATGACATCTTTATTAAAAAATCATCATCTATAAATGATAAAAACATGGACTCAACATAAACCTATTATAAATAGAAAAAAGTAGAGAAAAAAGAGGCGTATGAACCATATCATAGTAATTAAGGCCATTATGGTTAGATCAAACATCACTACCATATAAATCATCATATCTTTATTATTTATCATAATCCCCACTTACATAATATTCTTCGCTTTTATCATCTCTTTCTTCCTTTAAACTATCAGTTTCATTCTCAGCAACATCGAAAATCTCCTTATAGAATATAGATAAATAACTCTTGATCTTATTGTCTTTGGAAACTTTTGTTTCCTCACCATCATCATATTTAGTTATAAATATTTCTTTATATGGTATAGATCTTGAATGATAGGATATACCAAAAGAGACTACTTGCCTCTAAGGTGTTTTCTGGTCACTTCCATCCTCAATTAAAAACTATGCATCTTATTTCTCATCATCTAAGTAATCAAATACCTATTATCACTCCAATAAAATATACATAATGACCTTTAGATAAGATGGGTGATCTATAATAATAAATTCCTCATATATTTTATCAATATCATCAACCAATATCCTCATCTCAGGATTTCAATTTTTCTTCATTCTCAAGGATATGACTTTTGTCATGAAAAACCCACCAAAAATCACCTTAAATTCTTTATCTTCATTATCCAATACTTTTTCTTAAAGAATGAATGAAAATAAAAATAGGATAAATTGGGGAGCATTAATCGGATGATTTCATGCACATCTATATCATATGAACAATTAAATAACTAAAAAAAATTTAATTACATTACTCTTTTCATAATATAATATAGGTAGAAAACATGATATCTCATTAGGACGAATTATCCCTTTCCTGGGAATAATATGTGTTGTATAATTTTAAAATCAATCTTCACTCACCATCCAATTATGTTGTATCATGGTTTTTATGATTTTGATCTCTTATCTGTCCAGCTAAATAATTCCCATATATAAATGAATCACTATCAATGGGAATGTATCCTTTATATTCATTAAAAACTAATTCATGTGGTAATCTAATACACTTACTCAATTTATTATAAGAGAATACTAACTCACATACATATATAATTATTCAAATCCAGTCTTACTTTTTCGAAAACATAAACTAAATATATTGATAAAATTGATGTAACTACTAAGGATAGTGAAATATCTCACTGATCAAGAACCACTGAATCCATTCATGGTCCATGATCACCTTCAACACCTTCAATTTTCTAGATAACAACTGTTGGTAATTCACTTCATTATCATTATGTACATTACGATTTCTGAGATATGGGTTCGTGTCATAACTACCAAGATGATAGATTCTCCTTTGTACTTATTTTAAGGTCACGACTCTCCCAAATATGATATCACTTCTCACTTTTCAAAAACTATTTCAATCGAATGAAGGTTTCGGTGAGGAGGAGAGAAGGCTAATTTTCGGGGAAGAAAGGGTCCTGGAGAGGTTTGAAGGGTATGTTGTTAGGGTGAGTGTGTGTTATTGTAAGATTTAGGTCCCAATTAATATCATTTGGGGATTTAAAGATCATAAATACAAAAATACCTTTAAATTGTGTGAAATAAAATAATCAACCTGGAAATAAAAATTTGCAACAGTGGGTTATTACTAACTACAGGTCATTACCAGTGGTGTGTCATCCCACGATGGGTAATTTACAATAGTGGGTTAACTACTAATAAATTTTAACAAAAATTTATCATTCATAATTCATATTTTAGGTAGTTAATTCAATTATAATTTAATGGATTAGTAAAAATATAAACTTGATGATGTTTAGATCCTATTAATTTAACATTTATATCATTCTTTTTAAATTGACCTCTCAAAAAATGATGTATTAATTCAAAATGATATTGAATATACTGAGAAAAAGGGTCCAAGTGTATATTTATTATAATTTTGTTGTTGTAATTTATAGGTACAAGTCTGAATTGATACCCATAGTCTTGCAGAGTGTGTTTCATCTACAAAATATGAGCACAACTACAACTAGTGGTTGTGCATTAAGCTTCAGATGTAGATAGAGAAAACCAAATTTATCTTTTTACTATTCCAGGATACTAGATAAATTCATAAATTATGAAAAATTCTAGAGTTTCTTTTTCTATCTAACTTGAAAACACCAAAACCAATATCTGAATAACTTTCTAAGACAAATATGTTTCCTCTTGGGTAGAAAAATCATTAATTGGTTGAATTTATGTCGTATTTGGAAATCCTTTTTAACATAAATAGGAATTTATGTTTATTATTTTCTTGAGAAAGTATCACACACACTCACTAAACATAATATTTTTCTGAATAGAAATTATGTATAATAGATTTCCCATCATCCCTCTGTTACCGATTTTATCCACTGGCTTTCAAGTTTTGACGAGATAAAATTTATAGGTCATTCTCATTAGAGTATCAGTACTTTTAGTGTCATGTCACAAAATATCCTGAGTCCCTAGGTAACCTAATAAACAAGATGGTCCTAACATAACCCAAATGCCATTCTAGATCCCCATGGCTAGTCACTTTCACCTAGCATCCTACCACATACATGAGGGAATAATTTTTCCAAAAGAATGTGGAAGATGAAGACAGAAGACAATATTCATGTCAAGAAGATAACTCCACATGGAATAGAGGTACCATAAGACGAGGCATAAAATCAAATGTACTAAACCCAAAAAAACTAAAGAAGAAAACATCCCCATGTTCCCTATGGGGACAACAAACTATGTCCAAATCTCAACTGGAGGATCCACCTCAAATATATTCCTTCCCTTTTCTCAATCTTGGAAGAATAAAATCTAAAACAAATGAAGGTTTATGTAATGTGTGATCCTAATCCTATTAGTATACCACCAAAGATTCTATAAAAATGTTTGATAATTCAAAATAATATTTAAACGAAATAATCCAAGTAGTTTCAATTTGATGGAAAATTCATTTAAATCACACGATTTACTGTACAATAGATGTAATATTTCTAAAAAAATCCATTATGTGGCATGTAATATATTTCAAAAAATTATTGGAATCCATTTATATATCAAATATAAATAAAAATGTGATCAATATGGACATTTTCCAAAAGAAATGACAGTATTAACCAGTTATAGGATTCCAAATTCTCTCTGTGAACTCAAAAAATTGTTTATAAACACATCCCTATGATATTGTCCATAGGAGACTCGTCAGGAACCCATAAAGGATGGAACCCACTACATGTATATTTTAGAACATTTCTGTTGCGTATAATGAATCCAAATAACTCAGTAGCTATAGAAAGATTTCATTTGATCTTAAATGATGGGTGAAATATTTTAAGAATGCATAAAATATGAACAATCTCATTCTTCCATTTCAAAAATTTAAATTTCCTTCCATTTAATGCCAACATTGGTTATATTAAAAAAATGACTTTTACAAGTTACAAACATTGGGTTTCTATCAAATCAATTTAAATCATTCGCATGTTTGAAATTCATTAAAATATATTTCCATAATATTCATCATTATTTTTCACAATTATATTCAACCATTCAATTTAAAATATTCGCATCAAATTCACAATTTAAATGAAACAGTTTATAAAACCCCACCCCAATTCAATAGAATTGTGCTTTTTCAAAATTTTCATGCCAAAACCATTACAAATAATCCAATTAATTGGAATTGTATTTTTATCAGTCCAATTGAATGCAACATTATGAAATTGAATTTAAATCAAAAATTGAAATAAATCAAAGAATATTATGGAAATCAATTTTGGTAGTCAGGACGGAACCGCCTACCTCTTTCCCAAAGAATGACACTCACAATGACACCCACCAATGAGAAAGAAGGTGAAGGAGTAATCAAATATCTACCTAATATCAATATCAAACAGCCAAATACATGGATCCATTAATCTCCTGATGATCCATTGAAATCCCAATAGAACATAAGGAAATAAACTTGAATAATGGGTGAGAACCCTTACATGGGAATCGAACCAAAAGAAGAAAAAAGATCTCGGAGTTGAGTCTCTAAAAACACACCATTACTTCTATAGGTTGAGAGCCATGAATCCTAGAAACATAAGGACAAATAAAAAGTGTCGAACAAGATATTTAAGGATGGGAGTGGGCTGATTCATGATGTGTACCAAGTTGTCATGACGTGTAGGCCATGATGGATAAGTACGCCAAAAAACTCGTCACCTTAGGTAAAAAAAATATGATATTTAGTCCCTACATGATGTGTAACTCAGGTAAATGGAATGTACCAGCTGATAGAGTTACATCCCCATTCACGACTATAAACCATCACCAAGTACACAACATTTACATCATGTACACGATGTGTACCTATTCTGAAGACTAAAATAATCCCAAAAAATTACAAAAAATGGTTTTATACCAAACTAGAACTTTGAAAAGGGGAATAATTACTAAAAAAAGTAATGGGATGGTACATCATCCCCACTATATAAAACATCTGTCCCTGGAAATCCTATAATGATGAATCCATGCGAAAAATATGAGGCAATTTCTCTCTCATCAATGCCTCGTGTTCCCATGTCTCATTATTATCAGCACAATGCTTCCATAGAACGTGGACGAAATGGTATCATCCTACCATTAAGTACCATGGTTTTGAAAACAACTGTCCAAACTATTTTCTAAGTTAAATATAAATAAGGCTCGATCTGAAGATCACTCCATATTATAATGTTGGATAGACTAGATAGATACTTTCTCATCCATGATAAATGGAACTTTTTATTTAATGATGTTAGTTGTGGTGGATGTTCCAAAAGCTATGAAACATTACCCAACTTCTCAACTACCAAGAAAGGTCCCACAAAGTGGGGATCATGTTTTCCATTCTTCCAAAGCTGTCGGTAACCCAACTGGGGGAAATTATTCATAACCACCAACTCACCAAAATAAAATGCCAAAGGTCTACAATGTCGATCAACATAAGACATATATCACCTCTATGATATCAACATCCATAGAATAATTAGCTGAATATTTGTTATCATCTCTTTCACCAGGCACGATCCAACTAATGAACATTCACCGACCTTCGACTAACATAATGGGGACTTACAAGGCCAGTCATAAAAGGCCATAAAAGGTGTCATTCTGATAGCAGACTAGTAATTTTTGTTATAAGAGAACTCGACCAGTGCCTAGTGATCATACCAATCCCCGCCAAAATCGAGGACACATGCATGAATCATATCCTCCAGAATATGTATAGATCTTTCTATCTGGCAATATGAAAATGGATGGTTGGTCGTGCTCAAATGAAAATAATATCCCAGGGCCTCTTAAAGGACTATACAAAAATAGAAGTGATCAAAGTATCCATATCAGAGACAATATCAGATGGAACTATTTTAAAACAAAAAATATTTTTCACATACACATTTCCCAACTCCTCAACATTGGTCATATAACAAATTGGTATAATGTTATCCCACTAGGTTTTCCTATCAATCACAGCCCATATTGCATTCTTCCTTATTTGGGTATGAGGCAATGAAACTACAAAGTCCATAGATATCTCATCTTACTTATATATAGGGACATGATGTGGTTGAAGAAAACATAGAAGTTATTGGTGATCTTCTTTCACATATTTGAATGTATAGAAACAAGAGAAAAACTCAGAAATGTATCATCTCAAACGTGTCCACCAAAACTATTGCTTCATGTCATAGACCATCATATTGGTTTATGAGTTCACAAAACACTATGAAGTGTTGAAATCCCCCATAAATTCCTTCCTTTCATATAATGGCACAACGAAAAGATTTTGATAGAATAGAACACCCTCTTTGGTGAATGAACACTATGAAATAGTCTTCCCACCATAATGGGATTTTTATAATGCTTCTAAAATCATCATCAGTATCGTGATCATGAAGGATCATCTCAAGAAGAGAAGATTTCAACTGAACATTGAATAATGAAACTTCATCCCATTCCTCCTGAACTCCAATATGTATCTACACAAAAAGATCCATTAAATTCCACTCATTAGAAGATTATTTCACTACCTGCATCGGATGTTTTCTTCTCAAATCTTTAGCAATAAAATTGCATTTTTCTTGGGTATGGGTGACTAAAAAGTTGAAATAATTCGAGTAATCTACCCAATACCATTGTAGAAGATTCAAATAATTTTTAGAGAAGATCTAATAACGATTTTTGATCTAAATACACCATAAAACATTCTCCAAAAAGGTTATGCTACCAAAAATTATGAGTCTGCATCACAGTTTCAAGTTCCAAATCATGGGTAGGATAATTCTTCTTGTGTGGTCTAAGATGATGAGATACATATGCTACTACATGATCACACTACATAAGAATGCATTACAAACTAGAACTCGATGCATCACAAAAGGCCACATAGTCCTACCCATCTTCTGGAAGAGTTAACACCAGTGCAGTAGTCCACAAACATTTCATCTCATCAAAATAACATCGGAATTTATCATCCCATGATAACATAACCCCCTTATTAGTTATAGTATTCATTGGTGAATCCATCTTTAATAATTATTTCACAAACTAGTGGTAATTTTTGACTAAGCCCGAGAATCTCTGGATCATGAAGACATATTGTGGTTTCTCCTAGGTCATAACAGCTGTCACCTTTTCAGGATCAACTGATACACCTTGTTCAAACACCACATGTCCCAATAATTTCACTTCATAAATATTTAAATAACACATTGAAATCATGGCATAAATTTTGTTATTTCTTATAAGATTATGAACTATTCATAGTTTTTTTATATGATCTACCTTAGATTTGGAGTAAACATGAATTTCATCCAATAATACAACCACAAAAGCTATCATGATACTCCTGGATATCATTGTAACATCAGAGGTAAATAATGAATAAAACCTTTTCATATTTATTAATATTTATGAATTAAATATTAATTTTAATTAAAAGGGGTTTCTACGTTCGATAGCATACTCGATACGCAACGATAAGTTTCTTTGAAAACTTACGTTATACACTAGTAATATAATAATATTATTTTAAATGATAGTTAACATGTAGCCGTTGTATTTGCGGGAATGGATATAAATAACTAAAATATGATTATATATATTTTTTAAATGTTTTTACATTTATCCAATAAAAGATAATGGCTTAAAATACGGAAAGAATTCAATTTTAGGAATTTATACCCTAATTTTAACTAAAGGTTCACTTATCACCTTTTGATGGAGAACTGTCATTAAATATAGTTTTGATCACTCTTATACATTCTATTGGAACAAATATAACTCTTCTTTAGAATCGGGACATCAAAATTTACTTTGTGTAACTTTTTGGTATTTTTCAGATAAAGTTTATTTTTAATGAATAGTGTAAAATGTTATATTTTAATTCAAAAGCTCTTTTTAATCTAATTTATTTATATGATTATATTATCTTTTGAATTGGTTTTAAAGTGAAATTAGAATATATTTTTACCATTTAATCCAATGGTGATCATTGTAATCAATTTCACTTTAAAATTGGACTTAAACTAGTGTCATTCTTTTGATACTCATTATTTTATAAAAACACACTATTTTCTCTGACAGTGGGAATTAATTATTAAATTAATTAATTAAACTTATATTTTTTGAATTTTGTAAAATAGACTTCATTTTTGAATTCTGAATATCAAATATAGCTTAGGGTGAATTTTTGGTATTTTTCTGAAAAACGTCAATTTTTGATGAATAGTGAAACCACTAAGTGGTACTTTTAAAAACTGATTTTTCATTTAAATGAAATTTTACCACTTCTATGTTTTGAATTTCAAAAATCCGACATACATGGTTGTCATTAAGATGTAAAATTTTGTTCAATGATATTAAAATAGTTTTTTGTTGAATAGTAACTCTTAAGTTCTTAATCGCGATTAGAGGTAATTAGTGTAGTTTAATGTAAGAATAATGTTTTAATAATATGAGATGAGCTTGAAACATGTCCTACCCTCATTGGATGTGTCATGGTCGACTATGAAAATCCATTGGTCAACTTGGGGACCCCATGGAGCCACTTTTTTTGGAAAATGACATAAATACCTTTTTATTAAATGTTAAAGTAAAAATGACACAAACATGAGATGTTTTACTAAAAAAAAATTACATGGGGTTATAAAAGTCATATTTTTGACTATAAAATTCATTAGAAAGATAAAAATATTTCCTACATCATAATATTTGTTTTATAATTTTTAGACTTTAAATAAATGAAATTATTTATGACATCATGATGATTCAGCGATTACCTCATTAATAAAGGATTTAAATAAAATGAAATGATAATGTAACATCTATGACCTACACATGTCCAAAACCTATTGGATGGGTGTATTTATAATCCTTATCGCCTTATCCTTGAATTATTTCAATGTGGGACCTCTTAAATCCGAATACCATTTTAAAATAAAGTGACTTTTCTTTACCTTCCAAGAGTGCCCCTCCTCTCCTCTTATAAAGGGCCCCCACCTCTACCTCATTACACACACTCCCAAAGCCTTTGGCTCGGCCCAACCCCACCCATTTTGTCTCTACACATACCTATATTACTCCTTTAAGCCTCACTTTGGGCAGATGTCTTCCCAAGGAAGGCTTTGAGCTCAAACCAAAGGGAGTTTCCCAATTTTGATTTAATGTGTTCACTTGTGTTCTTTTGTTTTATTTTGCTTCTCCAACCCCCTAAACTATTTTTATTCATTTCTTTTGTAACAAATCCAGTATCTTAAATATACTAGGATTTTTTATAATAAGTATTTGAGCTAAACTTACACACACCTACATCTAATCGTTAAAGAACATACTGTTTCTGTGGATGGCGAATTTATGCCTCTCAAAACGATGATTGATCAACATTCTTTTAACACCTTCAAAGGTGGCCATGAAGATGACCCTATATTTATATATGATATATAATATGTGTATGTTTTTCTTAATCTTCTGTATTTTTCATTTAGGGCATTCCTTTTTGGTTTCCCTTATGTGTAAATGCGATATCTTTATTTAAGGAAGTGCGGACTACCTCCCCCTTAAAGTGATTTAATTCATTAATACCATATATGGGAAGTATAGAGGATGAAGTTATGATATTATATATGATATTACACTAGAATTATAATATAACACTATATAATTATTATTCCATTCTATAAAATACGAAATAGAAATGAAAGTAGCGTTCATGCATACGTACGGCTTACCGTCTCCATGAACGGTGCATTTCATTTCTTACCACTAAATGATTATGTAATATTATAAATGCATGTATATACTGGATATATATGATATATATGATATATACATCATGATTATAATTCTGGATATAATGGATACTTTTCAACTTGTAATCATAAACATTTTATTTTTGACTGAAGTACCAATGGTCGTTATTAACTTAAATAATTTCATAGTGTTCATGACATGGAAATAAGTGATATAAAAGGAATAATGAACATTAAAAAGGTTCTTAAACATGTAGAAATTTACTCATGATTATTATTCAGGAGATTAAAGAACGACCGAGTCAAGTCGGACCCGAGGTAATGGACTTCGTCTCAATCTCCTTTCATTGAGGCATATTTCATTTTATACACAACTTTCTTTTATACGGTGTATAAAACCCTTTGACTTTTACATTTATTAAAAAGGAATCTTTTTATACGAAGCGTTTTACTAAACGAAAAAGGGAATGTTTTTGTTGTACGTATGTGGTGACAACGACTTCTCCGCTGCCGCGAGAATTATTTGGTCTTTGGCTTCCTCAACAAGCCATAATGGTTTTAAAATAAAATTAATACCATATACTCTTTTATGTATTTTGGTATTGAAAATGGTTTTGATAAAAGATTATATTAGGTCAATATATTTAAATGATATATTGTGATTGAAATGTGGAAATGTTATCATTCCTTTATATTGGTTTTATGTTTTATGATTTTATATTGGTAGTTGGTCATTTGACGGGTGGTTACGTGAAAAACCATATGACGGGTGGTTCCGTGAATACCAGGACGGGTGGTTACGTTATAACCTCCAATGCATTGGGTATGGAAGTTGGTCGTATGGCTATTCCATTAAGTATTTATGGAAGTTGTCCATATAGGTATTCCATTAAGTGATATGTGTGGAAGTCGACCGTATGGTTATTCCACTAAAGTATGCTTATGTCCCAAGTTACCTTTATATGTTATGTGTTATTTATATGAGTTTTATGGTAATCCTTTGGTTACAAAAAGGTATGTAATGATTTTTTATTCAGTGAAGAGTTTTTACTACTTCATGAAGGTGAGGGTATTACTTTGATAAAGTTATAAATGGTTTACTTGATGTTTGAAATACTAACAGTTTTCATTCTTTTTGTATCCCTTACTGAGCTTTTTATGCTCACCCCATGTTTTTTTGAAATGTTTTTCACAGGACTTAATGTAGAATAGGGTCAAGGATGGGATCAAGGGAAAGTAATGCTATATAAAACATGGAACTAGACATGTTTATTTTTAAGAGTTTTTATTTTATGGAATCTTAGTAGAAGTGTCTGCTTTGTAATCTTTTGAGATGTAATAGTTATGTCATAATTCTCTAAAACTCTAAACCTGAAAAGATCATCACTGTAAATTATTTATTTAGTTCAATATTAAGAAATGTTTAAGGTCGGGGCCTTATAGTTGGTATCAGAGGTCGGTTTAGACAACTTTAAGAGTTAGAAAATTGTTAAATTATAAGTTAATTCATGGTATGACTGAAATGATATTGCATTTAATGATTACCATGTTGCTTTCCCTAAGATATTTCTATGTTCAGAATGGTTTTTCCGCAGAGGAATCAAAGTAGCTATGTTGGGACGACATCAGGAGGAATACAACCTTCCAAATCAGCAACCTGAGATGGTCGGAATCGGAACTGAACAATTTGTTGCAGTGATGGCACAGTTGACTCAACCTATAAATGGTGGTGGTATCCATGCACGATATCAGTTAGATCAACCGTAGAGGAACATGTCAGTGGTGGAACATTTCATGAGGAAGCATCCCCCATCATTCATTGGATCATCTGACCTCGTGCAAGCTGAAGGGTGGATTAAAGCACTGGAGAATATTTTTGATGTCATGGGGTGTTCAGAACATCAAAAGGTTAGTCTTGTTCTTTACTGTTTTGAAGGTGAAGCGAATCAGTGGTGGTCTATGGTGAAAAATATCAGGGATATTTATGAGATTGAAGATCTTCACTGGGATGAATTCAAAGGTATGATTCTTGAGAATTATTTTCCTTAGGTGGTTCTTCTTAAGATGGAAAATAGTTCCTAGAATTGAGGCAGGAGGATGATTCAGTGGCTGCATATGAAGCAAAGTTCACTCGATTGTCAAGGTATTCTCCAAACTTCATACGAGATCTTGATAGTAAAATAAACCATTTTTACTCAGGGTTAAATCCAATGTATCGAAGGGTATTATCTTCTCGTGAGTTCAAAGGTTATGAAAAACTTGTTTGATGTGCGGAGAAGGTGGAAATAGAGTTTTCCGACGATCAGGTGTTCTATGACAAACAACCGAATAAGAGGTATAGTTGGCAGGAAAAGGGGAAGAATTCATCAAAGAAGCAAGTAGGTAAGAAAACCAAATATCCATCCTGTGAGAAGTGCGGTAAAATGAATCCTGGAGAATGTTTATCCAAGTCTGGAAAGTGCTTTCGGTGTGGTAAGTCTGGTCATATTGCTCGTAATTGTAAGGAAGATGATCAAGCAGGCAATGAAAATCCAACGGTATGATGTTTTAAATGTAATTAAATGGGTCATTATGCAAACGAGTGTCCAATAAAGAACTCAACTGGGGGAAAGCAGCCAGACTACAAGCAGAAAGGGGTGGTGAAATCCTCTGCAACAACTTTAGCAGATGTTGGGACATCGAATGAAGTGGTATCAGGTACACTGTTTGTTTGTTCAGATTATACCAATGTGTTGTTTGATTCAGGGTCTACACATTCTTTCATTTTTGAGACGTTTTCTAGTAAATTCGGAATTCCATCACAAGATATGAATCCTGAACTTATGGTAAAAACACCCGAGGGAAACGTTGAGACAAAAAGGAATTATAAGAACCTTCCAATCCTTGTGTGTGGAAAGAATATACCAGAAAACCTTATTGTTTTGCCTCTAGTAGAGTTTTATGTTATTTTGGGCATTGATTCGCTTTCTGTTTATCATGCTAAGATTGACTGCAGAGCTAAAATTTATTCATTTCAGAAATATTTTCAGTTTGTGTACAATAATGAACCCTTGATTTTGATAACATGTCAGGAAGTTTAAAAACTAGTAAAAGAAGGAAATGAATGTTACCTTGCACATATTGATGAAAATAAAGGAACTCTTCAGATTAATGATGTTCCAGTGGTAAATGAGTATCTTGATGTTTTTCCTGATGAGTTGCTTGGTGTTATTCAAGATCGAAAAGTTGAAATTATTGTTGACTTAATTCTCGATTCGAATCCAATTTCAAAACCCCCTTATCGAATGGCTCAAGTTGAAATTTTAGAGTTAAAGAAACAATTGCAGGAGTTATTAGATAAAGGTTTCATTCAACCTAGCACATCACCATAGGGTGATCCTGTCATGTTTGTTAAAAATAAAGATGGCTCAACGAGACTTTTCATTGATTATAGAGCCTTGAATAATATTACTTTTAAGAACAACTATCCTTTGCCTCATATCGATGATTTGTTTGATCAGCTCCAGGGAGCTCAGTATTTTTCGAAGATTGACTTGAGGTCGGGGTACCATCAGTTGAAAGTAAAATAAGTAGACGTTCCGAAGATAGTGTTTCGTATGAGATATGGCCATTATGAATTTGTAGTTATGCCTTTTGGGTTAACCAATTCACCTGTTGTATTCATGGACATAATGAATAGAATTCACCATGAGTTCTTGGATAAGTTTGTGGTGGTTTTCATTGATGATACTTTGGTGTTTTCTAAAAGTAAAGAGGAGAATGGACGACATTTAAGGGTTATCTTGCAAACCTTAAAAGAAAAGAAACTGTATGGAAAATTCAGCAAGTGTGAGTTTTGGTTGCAAAAAATTTCTTTCTCGAGTCACATTGTTTCAAAAGATGGAATAACTATTGATCCTGCTAAAACAATAGTTGTTGAAGAATTGCCAAGACCCACAAATGTAACCGAGATCCGTAGTTTTCTTGGTTTGGCAGGTTACTACCGAAGGTTTGTTGAAACTTTTTCACGGTTATCTAGTCCAATGACTAAGCTAACTTGTAAGGGTGTTATGTTCATATGGAAAAAAGAATGTGATGATTGTTTTCAGGATTTGAAAAGAAGACTGGTGAATGCTCCAGTTTTGGAACTTCCTTCCAGGAATGGTGAGTTTGTTATATATAGTGATGCTTCGTTGAAGGGACTTGGTTGTGTCCTTATGCTGAATGATCAGGTAATTGCTTATGCTTCAAGTTAGTTGAAAACTCATGAGGTAAATTACCCTACACATGATTTGGAATTACCTTCTATTGTTTTTGCTTTAATATTTTGGAGGCATCATTTGTATGGAGTAAAGTGTGAAATATATACTGATCATAAAAGTTTAAAGTATATATTCACTCAGAAATAATTGAACATGAGACAGAGGATATGGATGGAATTAATCAAGGATTATGATTTTACAATTCACTACCATCCGGGAAAAGCAAATAAAGTGGTCGATGCTTTGAGTCGAAAAATAAATGCTTCATTAACCATGCTATGTTTGGAACGAGATCTTTTGGTTTTTTGATTTGATGAACTTTGGCATAGAATTTGTTGGTGCAGGGAGTTCTTCTGTTTTGTTTCAGGTATCAGTGAGATCATCCCTATCAGACAAAATTAAACAAGCACAGAGGGAAGACAGTGAGTTGCAAAAAAAGGTAGAGCTGGTTCAGAAGGTTAAGTTGCCTGAATTCAGCATTGATAATGATTGTGTTTTGAGTTTTGGGAAGAGATTATGTGTGCCTTGTGATTCACAGTTGAAGAATGAGTTGTTATTTGAGGATCATAGTTCCCCGTTTTCAGATCATCCTGGCAGTACTAAGATGTACAGAGATCTACGAGAGTATTACTGGTGGGATGGAAGGAAAAGGGATATTGCTGATTTTACTGTGAAGTGTTTGACTTGTCAGCAGGTTAAAGTAGAGCGGTAGTTACCGAAATGGATATTTCCGCCTTTACCAGTGCCAGAGTGGAAATGGGAAAACATATACATGGACTTTGTTGTGTGATTACCGAGGACATCTCGAGGTAATAATTCAATCTGGGTTATTGTTGATCGCTTGAATAAATCTTCTCATTTCCTTGCTATACGAGATACTTTTTTACTAGATCAACATTACCGTTTGTATCTTAAATAGATAGTCAGGTTACATGGATTTCCTCTATCCATTGTATCCGATCGTGATCCCAGGTTTATTTCTTACTTTTGGAAAGTCCTTCAGAAGTCGTTGGGTAATGAATTAAATTTTAGTACAGCTTTTCATCCCCAATCAGATGGGCAGTCAGAAAGAACAATTCAGACCTTGGAGGATATGATACGAGCTTGTTCGATGGATTATCAGGGAAGTTGGGACCAACATCATTCTTTGGTTGAGTTTTCTTATAATAATTGTTTTCATTCCAGTATACAGATGGAACCATTTGAGGCAATGTATGTGAAGCAGTGTCGAACTCCAGCATTTTGGGATGAAGTGTGTGAAAGAAGCTGATGGGACTAGAATTGGTAGAAGAGATGGCAGAAAAAGTTCAATTGATTCAGAAACACATAAGAATAGCTTAGAGAAGGCAGAAGAGTTATGCGGATAACCAGAGTAAGGATCTATCTTTCGAGGTAGTTGATCATGTTTTTCTCAAGGTTTCTCCATGGAAAAGTGTGATGCGATTTGGTAAGAAAGGAAAGCTGAGTCCAAGGTTCATTGGACCATATGAAATTCTGGAGAAAGATGGATCATTTTCTTACCGAGTGGATGTTTCTCCATGTTTATCTCTGGTAAACAATGTTTTTCATGTTTCGATGTTGAGGATGTTTATGCTTGATCCATCTCATGTTTTGAGTCCAGAGGTAGTTCAGATGGAAGAGAACCTATCTTATGAAGAACAACCAGTCCAGATTCTTGACCGAAGAGAGAAAGTGTTGCGAAATAAGGCAATTCACCAAGTAAAGTTTTTGTGGAAAAATCATATGGTTGAAGAGGCAACGTGGGAATATGAAAATGCTACGAGGGATAAATAACCCCACTTATTTTGATTAGTGAATAAAATTACGAGGACGCAATTCAAAAAAGGGGGGAAGGATGTAACATCCCAGGTAAATAATGAATAAAAAATTTTCATATTTATTAATATTTACGAATTAAATATTTAATTTAATTAAAAGGTGTTTCTACGTTTGATAGCGTACTCGATACGCAACGATGAGTTTCTTGGAAAACATACGTTGTACACTAGTAATATAATAATATTATTTTAAATGGTAGTTAACATGTAGCCATTGTATTGGTGGGAATGGATATAAATAACTAAAATATGATTATATATGTTTTTTAAATGTTATTACATTTATCCAATAAAATATAATGGCTTAAAATATGGAAAGAATTCAATTTTAGGCATTTATACCCTAATTTTCACTAAAGGTTCACTTATCACCTTTTGATGGAAAATCGTCATTAAATATAGTTTTTATAACTATTATACATTCTATTGGACCAAATATAACTCTTCTTTAGAATTGGGATATCAGAATTTACTTTGTGTAAATTTTTTTTATTTTTCTGAGAAAGATCATTTTTTAATGAATAGTGTAAATTGTTGTATTAATTTCATAACTTCTTTTTAATATAATTTATTTATATGATTATATTATCTTTTGAATTGGTTTTAAAGTGAAATTAGAATATATTTTTACCATTTAATCCAATGGTGGTCATTGGAATCAATTTTACTTTGAAATTGGACTTAAACTAGTGTCAATCTTTTGATACTTATTGTTTCATAAAAACAAGCTATTTTCTCTGACAGTGGGAATTAATTATTAAATTAATTAATGAAACGTATATGTTTTGAATTTTGTAAAATAGACTTCATTTTTTATTTTGGAATATCAAATATAGCTTAGGGTGAATTTTTGGTATTTTTATGAAAAACTTCAATTTTTGATGAATTGCGAAACCACTAAGTGTTACTTATAAAAACTAATTTTTAGTTTAAATGAAATTTTACCACTTCTGTGTTTTGAATTTCAAAAATCTGACATACATGGTTGTCATTAAGAAGTAAAATTTTGTTCAATGAGATTAAAATAATTTTTTTGTGAATAGTAACTCTTAAGTTTTTAATCACGATTAGAGGTAATTAGTGTATTTTATGGTAAGAATAATGTTTTAATAACATGAGATGAGCTTGAAAAATGTCCTAGCCTCATTGGATGTGTCATGGCCGACCATGACAATCCATGTGTCAACTTGGGGACCCCATGGAGCCAATTTTGTTGGAAAATGACATAAATACCTTTTTATTAAATGTTAAATTAAAAATGACACAAACATCAGATGTTTTACTAAAACAATATGTACATGGGGTTATACAAGTCAGGTTTTTGAATATAAATATTCATTAGAAATACAAAAGGATTTCCTACATCATAGTAGTTTTTTTATAATTTTTAGACTTTAAATAAATTAAATTATTTATGACATCATGATGATGCAGCGATTACTTCATTAATAATGGATTTAAATAAAATGAAATGATAATGTAAAATTTATGACCTACACATGTCCAAAACCTATTGGATGGGTGGATTTAGAACCCTTATCACCTTATCATCGAATTATTTCAATGTGGGACCTCTTAAATCCTAATACCATTTTAAAATAAAGTTACTTTTCTTTACCTTCCAAGAGTGCCCCTCCTCTCCTCTTATAAATGCCCCCACCTCTACCTCCTTACCCACACTCCCAAAGACTTTGGCTCGGTCAACCCCTTCCCATTTTGTCTTTCCACTTCCCTATATTACTCCTTTAAGCCTCATTTTGGGTAGAAGTCTTCCCAAGAAAGCCTTTGAGCTCAAACCAAAGAGAGTTACCTGATTTTGAGGTAATGTGTTCACTTGTGTTCTTTTGTTTTATTTTGCTTCTCCAACCCCATAAACTCTTTTTATTCATTTAATTTGTAACAAATCCAGTATATTCAATATAATAGGATGTTGTTATAAGAAGTATTAGAGCTACACTTACACACACCTACATCTAATGGTTAAAGAACATACTGTTTCCGTGGATGGCGAATTTATGCCTCCCGAAACGATGATTGTTCAAAATTCTTTTAACACCTTCAAAGGTGGTCATTAAGATGACACTATATTTATATATGATATATTATATGTTTATGTATTTCTTAAGCTTCTGTGTTTTTCATTTTGGGCATTCCTTTATGGTTCCCATTTTGGGTAAACGCGATATCTTCATTTAAGGATGTGCGGACTACCGCCCCCTCAAAGTGATTTGATACGTTAATACCATATGTGGGATGTATAGAGGATGAAGTTATGATATTATATAAGATATTACACTAGAATTATAATATACCTTTATATCATTATGATTCCATTCTATAAAATACTAAATAGAAATGAAAGTAGCGTTCATGCGTACGTATGGCTTACCGTCTCCATGAACGTTGCATTTAATTTCATACCTTTAAATGATTATGTAATATTATAATTGCATATATATACTGGATATATATGATATATATGATATATATATCATGATTATAATTCTGGATATAATGGATACATGGACAACTTGTAATTATAAAGGGTTTATTTTTGACTCAAGTACCAATGACCGTTATTAACTTAAATAATTACATAGTGTTCATGGAATGGAAATAAGTGATATAAAAGGAATAATGAACTTTAAAAAGGTTCTTAAAAAAGTAGAAATTAACTCAAGTTTATTATTCAGGAGATTAAAGAACGACCGAGTCAAGTCAGACCCGAGGTAAGGGACTTCGTCTCAATCTCCTTTCATTGAGGTATATTTCGTTTTATACACAAATTTATATTATACGGTGTATAAAACCCTTTGAATTTTACTTTTATTCAAAATGAATCTTTTTATACGAAGTGTTTTAATAAATGACAAAAGGGAATGTTTTTTTCATACGTATGCGGTGACAACGACTTCTCCACCGCCGCGAGTATTATTTGGTCTTTGGCTTCCTCAACAAGCCGTAATGTTTTTAAAATAAAATTAATACCATATACTCTTTTATGTATTTTGTTATTGAAAATGGTTTTGATAAAGGATTCTATTATGTCAATATATTTAAATGATATATTGAGATTGAAATGTGGAAATGTTATCATTCCTTTATATTGGTTTTATGTTTTATGATTTTATATTGGTATGTGGACATTTGACGGGTGGTTATGTGATAAACCATATGACAGGTGGTGTCGTGAATACCAGGACGGGTGGTTACCTTATAACCTCCAATGTATTGGGTATGGACGTCGGCCGTATGGCTTTTCCATTAAGTATGTATGGAAGTTGTCCGTATGGCTATTCCATTAAGTGATATGTGTGGAAGTCAACCGTATGGTTATTCCACTTAAGTATGTTTATGTCCCAAGTTACCTTTATATGTTATGTGTTCTTTATATGGGTTTTTTGGTAATCCTTTGGTTACAAAAAGGTACGTAATGATATTTTATTCAGTGAAGAGTTTTTACTACATCATGAAGTTGAGGGTATTACTTTGATAAATTTATACATGGTTTACTTGATGTTTGAAAAACTAACAGTTTTCATTATTTGTGTATCCCTCATTGAGCATTTTATGCTCACCCCATGTTTTTTTTAAATTTTTTTCACAAGACTTAATATGGAATAGGGTCAAGGATGGGATCAAGGGAAAGTCATTCTATATAAAACATAGAACTAGACATGTTTATTTTTAAGAGTTATTATTTTATGGAATCTTAGTAGAATTGTCTACTTTGTAATCTTTTGAGATGTAATAGTTATGTTTTAATTTTCTAAAACTCTAAATCTGAAATGTTCCTAATGTGAATTATTCATTTAATTCAATATTAAGTAATGTTTAAGGCCGGGGCCTTATAATCATGTTCATTAAATCCCTAAAAACAGCATGGGAATTTATCAAATCAATGGGAATAACAAGGTAATCATTGTGCCCGTACGAGCTCTGAAAGGTAGTTTTATGTATATAAGATTCTTTTATCATCAACTGATAGTAACCTGATCAAATTTTGATCATTGAATACCATTTTACCCTTACAGTTTATCAAACAGATCATTAATTGGTGTCAACAAATATTTTATCTTTATCATTACTCAACTGAGATTTAAATAATCAGTAGGTGTCCCATGATAAAAAGAGATAGATAATAGTTGAGTTACATACATTAATTAATTTGAAAACATAACCTCTCTCACCGATGGATGTCCAAAAAAATCCAATGGAAACATGTTTGAAAACTCAAATACAACTTGGGTAAGATCACAAACCATTGAATCTCATTCCATGTCAAAAGAAAACACTCATATTACATTAACAAAATCTTGAAAATAATGTTTTACCATCCTTGACGTTGGGTATCATTATCTTTATAAAACAAGAGGTACACCACTGGGTGTAGTAATTTAGAACCTTCAGATATAATATTCAATTCTGGATTTTTTCACCATGAGCCAATCCATCCAGAATATGATGTGAAGATGTTTTATATCAAGAACCAAAAATCACCATGCTATCTCAATATCAGATGGTGATAAGACACATGCAGTACTATGGAGAACAAGATCTCTCTTGGCACTAAGAGGTGTAGTTATATCCATTTAGCAAGAGAGTTTCTCCCTTAGAAGATTCAGAATATTAATGATAAAGGTTAAAATAATAGAGTGATATTCACCAATATTAAAAAATAATCACTGATGACAAAGAAATGGTAATGGTACCTCTCATAGTCACTTTACTTGTGTCTACTTCCTCTAGTGTCTCTTTCACAGCTTAAAGAATCCTCGTTCTATATACCTATATATTGAACACTTTTGAGCATGAATCATTTGATTTCCCAATAATGGTAAGAGAAGAAGATGATCCTTTCCCACTACGTGGAGTATAGTATTGATGGAATAACCTCTGTTAGTGTCTTGAATGTCTGTAGGAGCAAATATTCATCGGTTCCTCAGTGACAACCCTCATAGAGTGTTCTGGCTTTCCAAACATATAGAAAGTCAAAAAAAACGTCCTCCTGAAGCTATTGGATGTATAGAATGAATCTCTCATCAAAAACTACTCGTATAATCATAACACTTTTATTTTCCATTGAAGGAACCAATTTTTCACTGGGGGAAAAGTTAGTCCCATAAAACCCGACATGCCAGCCAAATCTATCTCAAATATCATCGCCCTATCCATCACATTATTATAAGTAGGACGCTTTAGAAAGAAAAACTGAGAATGGATATATGATCAAATTCCCAAATCAGAATATTAAGCCTTCATCCTCTAATTAGATACTATCTCCGGTGAAAACTCCACCATCTTAGTAATGTGGTTTCAATACTTGGTCATGGTTTTGTTGGCCTAGTCATGAATGAAAACCTCTATAGCCTTGGCCATCACCATTGAATTTGGATATTACTAAATGGTGAAAAGAACCTTGAATTCATTCCCCTATAATACCTCATGTTTCCCTATCGTCACCATCATGACCCTCCATCCATTGCTCTGTCCCTCCAACAAGAAGGTTACACACATCACCGTAGTCACTTCTGGCATCTCCTAGAACTGAAATAGAGGTTCTATCTCACCCAATAATTCCTCATCTAGTTGAGGATCACTAGAGCCTCAAAAGACTGGTCTCTTTAAGAAAATGACCTCTTGAGAATGATTCCAAATAATATCTCCATGAGGATCTTAATATAGAGCCTGAGCGAGAACTATAGGTTGTGCATGTCCCAGCTCATGGACAGTGTACACAATCAACTCGACCCGATTCAGATCAACAACTTGATTTTCGTTCTAAGGTTCAATAATTGTTTTTTCCAAAATCTGATTCGCATGTATAATCATAGGAATGATTCTACACAACATCAATAGATAATAGGATAACATTAGATTAACACTCAAACTGAGTAGAACGTGAAAATATTCTAAATAGAATGGAAAAAAGATTTCGATTTCTCTCTATTTAAATATAATTTTGGAAAAGACTATAACTAATCCCAAAGATGTAATTCCCTACACCACCACCAGTGAAATAAGGTTTAATTACAATGAGGTATATCTAAGAATTCAATATAAACTACCACCAATGTTCATACCTGATATAAAATATGCATATTGAGTTCAAGATAGAAATTGAACAGCATCCTATAATACAAATTTTTCATGAACCAGCCCGAGTACCATGGTAACCCGATAATTGAGATGGTTTTGACTTAACCCTAAGGGATCTCCTTATCTACATAGGTTAGCATCAAGCACCTAGAATCATAAAACATAAAATTGGGAAATATTTTTCCACAAGAATACATTAGTGAATGATAAAATATAGTATGCATATTAAGAAGAAAACTCCACCGGGAGTAAAGGTACTAGAATAAAACAAGGTATAAAATCCAAAGTACTACAACCCAAAGTACTAAACAATAAAACTAACCAATGGTCCCTAAAGACACCACTCACCAATTCCAAAGTTCAAAAACTGGATCCACCTTCAATAAATCTCTTCCCTTTTCTCAATACTGGAAGGACAATGTCTACAAACACCTGAAGGAAAAAGTATGGTGTGAGCCTTTTCCCTGTAGGATTTTAACAAAAACTCCATAGTAGATTACAAATATATATTATCCAAATAAAATCATTCAATTTCAGAAATAATTAGGTTTGTATATTCAAAATATTATTTAAAAAAAACATTCTAAACAATTTCAATTTGATGGAAAATTAATTTAAATAATAGAATTTACTTTACAAGAGATGTAATATCTCTAAAAAATGGCTTAAGTAAAACATTTATATAACATGTTTTATAATAATTCTGTATAAATAATGTAAATAATTTAAAAAAACAATAGAAAACATTTATATCTTATATATTAAAAAACAAGCAAGAAATGTGGTCATCTTCCAAATGATACGATAGTATTAATCAGTTATAGGATTCCACACTCTCTATGTGAACTCAGAAAAATCAGTATTCACACATCCTTAAGAAACATGAAAAATTAGACTCATCACCAAGCCGTCAAGGATATGACCCACTGCATCTAATTTTTAGAAAATTGTCGTAGAATAGAGTGTATCCAAATAACTCACTAAATAACTAAGTTTTACATGCACTCTTACAATATGGTATAACTATTTTTAAGTTTCCGAATATATGATCAATCTCATTCTTCAATTTTGAAAATTAAATTATATTTACATATAAACCCAACAATAATTTCATTAAAAAAAATTCCTTTTTTACTAGATAAAACAACATGGTTTCTATCATATCATTTTAAGCCATTCGCTAGTTTGAAATTCATTAAAAACTAATTCCATACATATCACCATTAATCATCCCAATTAAATTCATCCATTCAATTTAAAACATTTTTAAAAAATCCACTAAATAAATTAAACATTTTAATTCATACAATTGTAATAACCCCACCCTAATTCAATGTAATTGGGTGTTTTTTAAATTTACGTTCCAAAACCATTTTAAATTCTCCAATTTGGTTTTTATTGGGATTATATCAAACCAATTGAAATAAATATTAAGAAGTTTAATTTAAACCATAAATTGAAATAAATCAAGAAACATGTTGGAAATTAATTTGGAATGTCGGAATGGAACCACCTACCACTTTCCCAAAGAATGACACTCGTAATGGAACCCTCCAACATGAAAGAAGGTGAAGGTGTCCTCGAAACTCTAACTAGTAGCAATATCCAAAAGCATAAAAAATTGATCCAACAATCTCTAGATAATTCATTGAAATACTAAGAAGGGTGAAAGAGAGAATCTTGAATAATAAGGGAGAACCCTTACCCAGGAATCACACTGCAATTAGAATGAAGATCCCATGCCATTTGGTTCGATCCGGAAGGAGTGGATTCCCTAAAAATGAATTAGAACATCTATAAGTTGAGAGACATGAATACTTGAAACAAAAGGACTGAAAAAACTATCGAACACATTATTTATGGTGGGGTATGGGCCGAGTCACTATTTTTACCATGGGGTCATGACGTGTATGACATGCTGGATAAGTACTCTGAAAAACCCATCACCTCATGTTAAAAATCCAATATTTGTCCCATAAACTAGATTTAACTCAGGTACACATCTTGTACCAGTTCCTGGTCTGAACTCACCATTCAAAACCAAGAAACTTGCACATGTACATGGCTTGTACGTGTCATGTAGTCAGCAGTGAACCCAAAAAATCACAAAAAAGGATTTTTAATCGAACAGGAACTTAGAAAATGTGGAAAATACATGATCATGTTAATGGGATGTTACATGCTATCTAAAACAAAAAAATTTATATGATCTTTTGTGTGCTTACTTAAATTTAAAATAACTATTTCCTTATTTTGAAAAATATGAAAACCAATATAAATTTCTAGTTCACACATTAATATAATTAATAATGAATTTTCCATAATTTTGAAAATTTTAGTACCCAAATATTTTTTATAATATTAAAAAATAATATCATTAACATACATTTGAGCAACTAAATCATATTTTGTAAGTGTCATTACAAATTTTTTTTTGAGCTATACCTTTTGAAAACCCATTATAAATTAGAAAGGAGATGAGCACAGAATACCAAGCTCTAGAAGACAATTTTATACCATAACATTATTTTGATAATTTAGAAACATTATTTTGAAAATGAGGATGTCAAAAACTAATGGGTTGTTAAAAAAACATCATCCACTTTATAACCATTCATGAATGTAAATTTGACACCCATTTGATATAGTATTAAAAAATGTGTTGTATAGGGAATTTTTATTCCAATTTCTTCAAGAGTGTCTATAGGTGAAATGAATTCCTCATAGTATATACCATCTTCTTGATTATAAACTATTCAACTAACCAAGATTTATTTCTTACTATTGTGCCATTTTCCTCAAACATGTTTATAAAAACCCATTTAGGGACTATTTTCAAGGTTTATTTAGGCTGATCTACATGTTCCCAAACATTATTTATAAAAACTATTTATTTTCCTCTTTTATATCCATTACCCATAATTCATCATTAATTACAGCAATGATGTTCTTGGGTTTTATCTTTTGCAGTAATTATCGATGTTCAGCCTAATTTCAAAGAGAAGCTATATTCTATGTGCCTATATCTAGATATCCAACTATATCATCTAGAGGATGGTACTTATGAGTTCTAAAAGATCTATAATAAAATTTTATGGTCATTTCGTAAATTTCTCTAGATTTCGGTTTGGTTTGTTTTGTAGGACATGTGTATTTTTGTGCTTGTTTCAGATAGGTGTTAGATGGATTGGAATTAATTTTCAGATGTGATAAATCATCTTTAAATTTTTCTAAAAGGGTAATTGGGCTCATGTGAATTGGTGACATCAATCTGGATTTTAATAAATTCTCCCATAGTTATGGTTATTTTTTAAAGACCTTATATGATTTAGTAGTAGTTAAATATGAAAGGAAAATTCTTTCATCAGAATTAGAAGAATATTTTTCCAGATTATCCTTACTGTTATGAATAAATAATTTGCAACAAAAACAACTCTAAATTAATTATCCTTAGGTTTCCTTTTATTATAATGTTCATAAAGGGTTTTCATTAAGATAGTTCTAATCAAACGTATATTAATTATATAACATACTGTATTAACATCATCTACCCAGAAGTAAGTAGTGAGGTCGTATTCATTAAGCATAGTCATAATAGTCATTTGAATTTTTCTATTTCATCTCCCTACTACACCATTCTTTTTGGAGTCTTATTAGATGAAAATTTATGATTATATCCATTTTGTGATAAAATGGATTCAATGTAATAATTTTCAAACTTGTGTCCATGATCACATCCTAATATTTTAATAGAGTGTTCCAAAATAATTTCAATATTATTGGAATAATTGGTTAATTAAGAGTTCATTTCACATTTTTTTCAAAAAATAATACCCAAGTATACATATAAAATTAATTTACAATGAAATAGAAATAGTTATTAAATTTCAATCTATAAACTCTAGATAGTCCAAAAAACTCCATGTAAACCAATTTTTTGGGTTGATAAGTTGAAACAAATTTCATTAATTTGAAATATATTTTTTATTTATTCCATTTTTAATAGGGGTTACTGAAATTATAATATGTGAATTCATGTTTAGGTATATCATTGACTAAACCTTTGTTAATAATCTTTTTATGTGAAATAATATTACATTGTCATATTCTTATCTTCCAAACGAAATATTAATTATGAAAGGAACATAGAAAAGAAACATTTTGAGGAAACAATGTGTCCATATTAATAGTATAAACATTATAATTTCTCAAAATAGTAAATACTAAAAAAATTCTTGGATAAAAGGTATTATAATAATTATTTTCAAAATTTACATGAAACCATCATAACATAGCTAAGAGATTATAAGAATACTGTTTTTTAAACCATCTAAAAATAATAATTTACAAATTAAAAATTAGATAGTATTTCCAACATGGAGAAGGCCATTGGTTTTTCCTTTAGAAATTCCACCAAAGGTGAAATTTATGTCATCATCCTTTAACATGTTCTTAATTCTTGATTAATATCTCGTCATATTTTTGGAGGATACACTATCTAGGTATTATAGACATTTATTGAATCCCTTAAAAAGAATTCCCTATAAAAAGATTTTATACAAAAAATAATATTTTACCCAAAACATTATGGGTCCAATTTTTTTTATTAATGCTTTACGAAGCAATAATTTTTATGGGTTTCCTATAAATATATTTTATAATCTTGGAAATAATTACAATATTAGGTCCAGTAAAATAAAAACTAGCAATAATTTTTTTAAATTAAATTTAGGAATAAAATTGCTCTTTATAATTCTCTTATGTCTAGTTTAATATCGTTATCATGTAATGTAAATACGTGTTATCTATTTTCCAATTATTTGTATTATAATATTTCTTCCATTAGTGCATCTCTATAAATCCTTTTTTTTTTTTCTTAATACACAATATTAGTTATTTATTTTCCTTCAATAGTTGATATTTTTTTATCTTTTCATATAAAAATTTCATATTTATCTTTAGAAAATACGGAATTATATTTCTTCAAATTCTTATATTTACCATTAATCTCATTGAATGTATAATATAGCATGTTACAATATTCAAAAATATATTCATTTTACGTCTTGAAATTATTATTTTCTTATCCAACATGTTGAGAAATATTTGAAAGAGAATTAAGACAAATATTTTATTCCTTATATGTATTCTTCATGAATAACAATTTAGCTATATCAGGGTTTTCTTCATGGGATGAATCTGAATCACTACAGCTATATTTAGATCAACTCTAGGATTCATTAATTTCTTTCTTATATTTAAATTCTTTATAATCTTAATTATTTTTTTATTTCAACTTAGTATAATCATATTTTACATTAAATCCCATCTTATATTCATAGTATGATGTATTATTTAATGATCCATGTCTCTTATAATATTTCATCCAATTTCCTTTTGTTCCTGACATCCCCTTGTATCTTGGATTCTTAAATAATTTTTTTTGTAAAACCATTTTAATCTATCTATCCAGATAAGCCATCTCTTTATCACTATCTGTAGATTATTCTCCATCAATAAATATTTCAACATAAACTAGCTCTTTCTATTTTTAAGTAGTAGACTTGAATGCCACAATATAAATTTTAGGTTCGTATTCTACTTCACAATTAACTTTATGTTATTATTCACACATTACTAAATTTCCAATAATATCTTTGATAGGTAGATTTCTAATATCAAAATACTCTCTTATTGAGACTGAGTTTCATCTCTATTTCTCTAGAAGACAACTCAATAGTCACATGATTTTGTATTTGTCAGAAAATATAATCCCTACAAAATTAATTGTATTCAATATCTCATTGAACCTGAGATTAATTTTAGAAATAATATCATCATGTTTCATTATAAAATATTCATTATTAATTTTAAAAGTATTTAATCTCGTTTATTTAACATTAGTTGTTGTTTTATTCGAAATAGTTAATGTGTCCCAAATTTCATATTCAATTATTAAATTAGATTTATTTTTAAATTCATTATTTTCTAAATCATGATTAAGAGAGTTAATTAGATTAAAATTATTATTATAAGAAGTTTTAGTAGCATCATCCTACTCATTTATAGTAGTCATAAGTAATTTATATTTATCTTATATAGTAGTCTATATTTCAAAACCCATTATTTTAATTTTCATTTCCGTATTTATTGGACATTGAAAATATTCTTTTCCACTATATAACAGAGGTCTGTTGGAAGCCGAACCTTATTTCCTATAAACCAATAAAGAATTAAATTTATAACTAACAAAAATTTAGGATCATTAATACCCAACTAAAATCATAGATGAAATGGTTTTTAAAACCAATAATAAAAAATATTGGTTGGAGTTATTAAATTAAGAGGGGCTGAATTGAGATCCCAATAAAAATGTTTTGGAAAAAAAATACAGGAATAAAATAGACTTCTTACACTATACTCATGGGTATTTTAATGAATATATAGTGAAGATAATATCTTGTATGCTCAATTTATAGAGTAGGAGTCAATTTATTTTGATAAATAAGGTAAAAAACACAATTATCTTAAAATTAAATAAAAAAATATAAAATAATAAATATGGTATAGAAAATATGGTGATTATTTTTCTAAAGTGCTCCATATGATTTAGTCTCCCCATATTATGCTTCGATAAGATCTTGAGCCATTTCACTAAATATAATAGTAAAATATTGCTTTGTAAATCCCTCGTTTTTCTGATTGTAGAGAATTATGTAGCATGTATGTTCTTTATGAAGTGATCCTTCAAGTTTTCAAACTATAATGCACATGATATTATATTCTATCTTATACCCTTTTACTAGTACACGAGAGTGATGTATTCAAATATATATGCAAGAAATGAATAATTTTCTATTTAATGTACAATCATCTTAACCCTCTGAATAATCATATTGAGCCTTGACACAATCTTCAAAGCATAATTGTTATATTTAAATAATATTCATTAAATAATCCTTCATAATAACTCAAATAAAATATTTTTTGGGAGAATTTAATTTAAAATTCATATTTTATATATGGAGGCATAATATGTTGGTGAGTCATGTCTAGAGATGAGTCTGGATGGTGGTATGTCATCTATAGGTAGGTTATCTAGTTGTAACTCATACTCATGGATGAGTCATCCAATAGTAGATAATATTCAGTTGTTACTCATACTCAGCAATGAGTCATTACTAGTAGTTATTAATTCTCAATGTTTACTCAAGTATGTTAGTAGGTCATCTGGAAGTATGTCATCCTATGGAAAATCATTGTTCTTGAGGACTCATGTTCATCTTTTAATCTTATGATGGTAGGTCAGGTTTAGTAGTAAGTCAGGCCTGGCAGTGACTCATTCCTATTACGAACTCTATTATAGAGGTGACTCAACTCTAGTAGTGAGTTATATTTTTCAGTGACCCAACTCTAATGTTTATTTATCACTATAATTGAGTCATTCTCTGTAGTGACTCAAGTCTTATGGTAGGTCTTCTCAACACATAGCATCATCTTCATCATATTACCTTATATTATAAAATTCTATCATAAAACAAAAAAAAATCATTAAAAACATAAAAATCATGATTTTTGACCATTAAAAAAGGTTTTTCCAACTATTATTTATTTCATAAAGTGATGAATTTATCAAAAGGTTTAATCAATTGATGCTACTTTTTTCTCAAAAATTTAGTTTTGATTTCTTCAAGTAAAAATATAATGTTTATCAAACACATTATAGAATCATTGATAAAGTAAAAAAATAAAATAGGGAAAAATATAATAAGTGTTTCATTAAATATAAAATGTAAAAAACAAATATGTAGGGTCTAGATACATAAACCTTTATTACAATAGATTACACCTTAAGGGTATGGTGAGTGACGGTGGAACTTTATTGAGGTGGTTCGGTGAAGACGGTTTGGGTCATGATCTTGATATTCTTGAAATTATTCTCTAAATTAATTTTCTCATGTTATATTTTGTGAATCTCATATTAATATTGTTCAATGAAAACCCTAATGATTCCACCTCACTCGAAATATTTAATAAATGGGATATATAGTGTATGATCTTATTGGTCATGGACCACACTTCAACTGTTAGTTTCAATTAGACATTATCAATACCATTAATATAAATAATTATAAATGGTCACTATACAATGGATATATTATGAATGGTTATGATTATTAATGGTCATTTAAATCCAATAGGTTATAATGTTACAAAATAACCAAAGTAGTTCATGTGTTTTCTATAACTATAATTTATTTTTTAGATAAAATATATTTTTATTTATAAATGTTTTTGTCATTATATGTGATGATGGAATATTTCCTTATCATTGAGTGGGTGACTCCCATATGTGGAGGCTCAGTGGGGATCATATTTATATTATAGATTGTAAGAGGTTAGTCTAGTATGCGGATACCCAGTGAGGATTGTTTACATTGTAGGTCGTTAATTGGCATGTGATGCCTTGGATTTAGACCTCATGTGTGTTGTTTATGTTCAGTTTTGGTTGTATAACAATACCAATAACAATATATATGGTGTTTTACTATATATATTGGAATTTAATTATACTTAATTGAACCATGAGAAAGTTATATAATATGACTTCCATATTAACCAAGAAAATTTTGAAAAAACCATTTTAGTAGAAAATACATGAAATTGACGAAAACACATAATCATATAATATTATTTCCATATAATCCATGAAATTTCTAACAAGACCATTTTAGTATTATGGGTTCACTCCCAATACCACCTTAGTATTCATGCTTCACCCCCAAGTCCATCTTAGTAGCATTAGTCCACTCCACATAACATATTTGTATTCATGGTTCACGCCCAATATCTCCTTAAAATATCTTGGGAGATATAAATCCTTACCCAAATCATTACTAGGATATATAGATTAAAGAGAGCTGTCTTGGGCACCGTCAAATGATTAATGTGATTTTGGGGTACTTATGTGTAGCAGAGTGGCTGACCAAGGTCGTCTCTCAAAGGAGGAAGTAGATTTAAAACAACTTTTTAAATGTATTCTAAAAATAAAGTAAAAGTGACTAAAAACACTAATTGAAAGGATGGGGGGTTGGTTATAGATTATGAATCTAGAAGTATTTTTCTTGAAGAAGATTTTATTTTTTTGTTTTTAGTTTTGAAATGAATTTCGATTAAAATGACACAACAAAAAGATGTTTATTTAGACAATATTTGAAGGATGTAATCTATCTAACTCTACCTCTTAAATAATTTATTAATCATTATAATTTAAATTAATATTCACTTAATTATTATCCCTTAATTTTTAACCCCTAACCCTATTAGAATTAACTTTACCACAAAGATGAAGTGAATTTAACCTTAGGCTAACTTCGGAACATGCAGTCGCAACACCCAGCGTTGATTGATGTTCTAAGGATAGTTTATGGTCAGTGGTAAATTAAGCCACATATCAATTCTAGAAATGATGATGAATTTTGTTTAGAAAATATATTTTAACTCTACAAATTTATCCCTTATGGTATTGTATTACTGATTCAGATCGCGCTCACACAATAGACACAAAATCCCGACCTCGCGTGTTTTTGTGTTAATTGTTCAATTGAGTGCTTATTTTCTTACAATTTAAAAACAAAATTCATGGATCATATTAAGTGAATTAAAATATCTCATTTATTCAAAATAAATGAATGAATAAGGATAGAGGTCAATCGAATAATAAAAAGAACTACTCTTCTATGGGTGGCGTAACCATCATAGAAGCGTTTTTCATGTGCAATGGTTTATAATGGGAATAACCAAATAACGCTTCTACTCAAAAATTCCATCCCAAATATGAATATTAAGAGAAGAATAAATTTAAACAAAACAAAATAAAAGAGAATAAATAAAACAATAACCATGAAGTTTATTAAGAAAACACAAACATTACAACACGAGGAAGAATAATAGGGATTCGACGAAGGGATCCATGCATCAAGAGATACCCTTATTTAATTGCTTGGAGAATTGGAGTGGAACCTATTATCATCGTCCCTAAACGTCCTAATGTACTTCCCATCCCCTAAAAATGATAAAAACTACAATTTATTGAGGGAAGGGGAAGAGAGGTTACAAGTTGTTTCATGTGTGAATGTGGAAGTTCCGACAAATATTTTATTCCAAATTTCACCACCCATTTTACCACAAAACGCATGAATTTTCCAGCCTTACAGAAGGATAATATCTGCTTATATGGGTTCTCTATATCCTCTAAATGTTTTGGCTTAATCCAGGCCCTGATGAAGGAGTTATGGCCGAAATACAGAAGCTTCACTATTCTGGCGTGTCCAGCCCACCTTTGATTTTGTGTCCCAATTAATCCATCCAAATGCATTCTTTTTTAACTATTTTCCTGCATACAAGTTGTATCCCATGAATTAAGTAACACATTTACTTAATATTATGTTCAAATAATTCGAATAAAAATATTTTATATTGAAATACTACATTGATTTTTAAAGGGTAAAACTGGAATTTTTTTTCAAATATTCAAATGAATGATCTAATCCCAAATACTTTATTACTAAACATACTTAACACAATGTGAGGAAATTATATAATTTATTATAAAAAATATATTAATTAAAAATGTGTTTTATCAACTCCCCCACACTTAACCTTTTTCACTCATGGTAAAAACCTCATATCATGTAATAATCAATATCAAATTAAAACAAATTTTAAAACACATATCCTTGAGATCAAACAATTACACACCAAGAAACAAAATATATCATGCCTCATAAAAAACCATTATTTCATTTTCATTATTTATATCATTCAATAAATTTCCAATTTATTTATCCTCCCATGAAAAAAACAGTTACCTCGCTTGAATTTTCACTTATAACACAAATGTCAATTTTTTTTGCAATGTATTTCTCATCCAAACTCATACAAGAGTCACCATAGGCTTGATAAATTCCTAAATATCCACCCGATGTGAGTCAAGGACATATTTTTATCATTAGGACTTTTTAGGGTTGTTCTATGGCTTTCAGTTGGTAGGATTTAGATGTGAAAATTTATGAGACTGAATAAGGTGGGCTTGACTATTTGTGAAGAAAAATTACATTAATATAATTTTCACTTTAATTTGGTCTCCTCATTAATCCCCATAGTATCAATTCAGCTCCATAATCATGAACATTCATGGATGGTTTTCACCATTCATCAATTCAGTAACAAAAATTTCAATCTTCTCAATCATAATTTTCTTGAATGCTTCAGATAGACACAGCTTTCTACCTCAATTAGAAGCTCCAGAAAAGGCACAGCTTCACTTGTCATGAAAGCTCTAGAAAAGGCACAACTTTCAATATAATGATTTTCTTCAGCAGCAAACACATCTCTCCAAAATTTAATTATCCACCCAAAGTATCATTGAATGTGGTATCACAACACAAGATATCTTCCACCACACTTAAGCTCAACTAGATTATGAAATTTCACTTCAAGAGTTGGTTGGATTGGGAAAACTGGCTTGTAATGTGGATAACCTAACAAGATGTGCATGGATTATAAGAGCTAAAAGGATTAAATGTTCATGGTAGGCCATTATAAAAAGGGATTCTTTGAATTAAGGGCTTTAATACCAAACAAGTTCCTCAATCATTTAAACCTAAGTACCTCAAACCCTCATGTTTTGACAGAAATAAATCAAATTCTAGTAAAATCATGCATGGTTTGGTTCTCTAAAGAAGTGAGTTGAATCTAAAGAATATTAAAATAATGGTTCATAAGCCTTAGAAGAAAGTGATTTCAAATATAAAGACAATGATATGTGGTATGGGATTCAAAATTCAGTGTACTTTTCATGAAATTTCTAAATATTAGAACTTGAAACAAAGTCCTTTCAGCATTCATTTAAGCTCAGTTTCATGGGATAATTTTTTTTACTCATTGATATGAATTTCAAAATTGTGATGAGAATCATTTTAGCACAAAAATTTCATAAACACAAATAAAATTGGAAAATAAACACACAAAATTTGAAAAACACACAAATTTTTTTTGTTTTTTTTAACAGGACAAAAATTGAAATTACTAAACTAAAAGGTTACCTCCCCCACACTTAAAATATAACATTGTCCTCAATGTGAACCCATGAGATGATATATGCACATGAAATAAAGAATTTTTAAATAGGAAAAATAATATAAAAGTGAAAGGGGTGGGAACAGCCCGATTTCCTCAAGTGATGATGGGGTCATGTAGTGTGATAAAATCCACTGCATTAGTAGGAAGTCTGTCAATGTATCTCTTCAAACATTTCCCAATGACTGTAAAGCTCCTTCCAGTGTCCTCTTTTGTGATCTCCACTGCCCCGTAAGGAAAACATTAGATACAATATAAGGACCTAACCATCTGGAACGCAACTTACCAGGCATCAGCATCGGTCATGAAATGTAGAGAAGGAAATTCTCTTCAACATGAAACTCCCTTTGTTGGATCATTATATCATGAGATGATTTTTATTTATCCTTATAGAGCCTTGAGCTCTCATATGAAGACAATAAAATTCCCTCAAGATCTTGAATTTGCATCTTCCTTTGGATTCCAGCTTGGTCCAAATCCATGTTACATTGCATTATATCCCAATAATCCTAATTCTCAACATCCACGGGGAGATGACATGCCTTCTAAAAAACAATCCAAAATGGGTACATACCAATGGGGGTCTTGTATGATGTCCTATAAGCCCATAATGAATCATCCAAGCACTTTCTCCAATCCTTCCTATTTGGCTACACAGTTTTATCCATGATATGTTTCAACTCATAATATGAAACCTCAGCATGGCCATTTGATTGAGGGTTGTATGGTGTTGATGTTTTGTGTGTCACCCCATATTTCTGAAGGAGGGAAGAAAAATTCCAATTGCAGAATTGTGTCCCTTAGTCATTGATGATGGCCTTTGGTACTCCAAACCTACAGAAAATCTGTTCTTTGACAAAGTCCACTACAACAAGAGAATCATCAGTCCTGGTGCTATTGGCCTCCACCCATTTACTCACATAATCAACTACAACCAAAATATATAAAAATCCAACTGAACTAGGAAAATAACCCATAAAATCAATTCCCCATACATCAAAAATCTCACAGAATAATATGGGTTGTTGGGGTATCTCATGTCTCTTAGAAATGATCCCAGTGTTTTGGAAATGAGAGCATGACTTACAAAACACATGGGCATCATGGAATATTCTAGGCCAATATAATCCAGAGTCCACAACATTCCTAGTTGCCTGTTGGTGTCCACAGTGTCCACCATAAGCAAGTGTATGACAAAATTGCAAAACAGACTCAAACTCATGATCAGTAACACACCTCCTAATAACTTGGTCAGTACACATGTTCCATATATATGGATCATCCCAAACAAAAAATCTTCACTCACACTTTAATTTTTGGACTTGATGTTTCTTTAAATTTTCAGGGATTTCAGAGGCAATAAGGTTGTTCACTAAATCAACATACCAAGGATACATACCTGAGATGGAATAAATATTCTCATTGGGAAAAGTGTTTCGAAGTGGTACCTAGTCCAATATGGCATCATCTATTGTGTGAGTAAGCCTACTCATGTGGTCTGCAACCAAATTCTCTGTCCCCTTCCTGTACTTTATCTCAAGGTCAAACTCTTGAAGAAGGATCATCCAACAGATAAGTCGTGTCTTTGCATCTGGATTCTTCTAGAGGTACCTCAAAGCTACATGGTCAGAAAAAACAACTACTTTATATCCCAATAAATATGAACGAAATTTATCTAAAGAAAATATGAAATCAAGAAACTCATTTTATGTGGTTGTGTAATTTGATTGGTCTCAATCCAGTGTTCTCGATGCATAGGTGATCACATGTGAACGTCCCTCCACCCTCTGAGATAAGACAACTCCAACCGCGATGTTGGAGGCGTCACACATAAGCTCAAAAGGAATATCCCACTATAGGGGTTGTATGATAGGTGGAGTAGTCAGACTTTCTTTTAGCTCATCAAATGAATTCCTGTAAGAAACATAAAACACAAAATCAGAATCATTTTGAAGTAATCTTGACATTGGAAGAGAAATCTTACTAAAATATTAGATGAAGCACCGATAAAATCTGGCATGCCTTATGACAGATCTAACATCACTCACACATGAAGGATATGGTAAGGATTAAATAATATCTAGCATTGATCTATCAACCTCTATCCCATGTTTTGACACTACATGCCCTAAGACAATTCCATGCTCTACCATGAAAGGACACTTTTCAATGTTCAGGAGCAGATTCTTCTCAATACAACGATTCAACACCTTTCCCAAACTAATTAGACCTTTATCAAATGAAGACCCATACACTGTAAAATCATCCATAAATACCTCCATGAAGGTCTAAATAAAATCAGAAAAAATACTCACCATGCATCACTAGAAGGTACCTGGGGCATTGCAAAGTCCAAATGGCATCCTCCGGTAGGCAAATGTTCCAAAGGGACAGGTGAATATAGTCTTCTCTTGATCCTATGGAGATATATGGTGCTAAAAATATCTATAAAATCCATCCAGGAAACAATAATGTGTTTTCCCAGCTAGTGTATAAATAATTTGATCAATAAATGGGAGGGTGAAATGGTCCTTGTGAGTGGATGGATTTAGTTTCATATAATCAATACACACATTCCAACTGTTTTGCACCCTAATTGTAACTAACTCATCATTCTCATTTCTAACAACAGTAACACCACTCTTCTTAGGCACAACCTGAATAGGAATTACCCACAGAGAATCTGAAATGGGAATGAGTATACCTACCTCATGTAATTTCTCATCTTCTTTTTTAACAACTTCTAGGAGGGTTGGATTGAGTCTCCTTTGTGGATGACTCATCAGTTTAGCCCCATACTCCAAGAGAATCCTATGCATGAAAATGGAGGTGCTAATACCTGATATATCATCTAAGGTCCACCAAATCGCTTTGATGTTCTCCATAAAAATATTCAAAAGATTTTCTTCATGTTAAAAAGGGATATTGTTAGCAATGATAACTGGTAATCTCTCACCACTCAACAAGTATGAGTATTTCAGATTTGGTGGCAATGGCTTGAGTTCTAATGAAGGAGGGTGTAGTATGGATGGAGACATTGAAGGAACTGAAATATGTGCACAAAGAGCATCATTATCAGAATAGAAATCATAAAAATCATAGAATAAAGCATCAAATCCTTCAACATACTCAACAACCATGTTATAATATGAGTGAACATGATCAAAAATAGAATATAAATCCATATAAAAATCAAATCCAAGAGAGGATTGTGTATCAGAAACATGTGTGGATGTGCTCCAAGACATCAAACTGAAACCAATACTCATAATCTCCATAAGCATAGGACAATAAAATTCCATGGAGTTTTTATATGGTGGTTCAAAATGGGAGCTAACAAAAATAGAGTTGTCCCTTGAGGGGTACTTCATGGATTCCATGACATTAAATACCACAAATTCATCTCCAAACTCCATGGAATGTGTACCCTCTTTGACATTTAGGATAGTTTTTGAAGTTTTGAAGAAGGGAATACCTAAGATAATGGGGTCATGTGAACTTACCAGATCATCCTCCATGTTAAGCACATAGAAGTCTGCTGGAAAGATCATGACTCTTACCCGGACAATTACATACTCAAGGACCCCCGTTGGATATTCTGTAGCTCTATTTTCCAACTGCACCACTACTCTCGTCAGCTTAAACTCACCAACCTGTAAATAAAACAATACAAAATGAGTAATCACATTTATTAAAGCTCCTAAATCACAATGATCATCAGAGAAGTGCAGTTCCCCTATGGTACATGTGATGGTGAATGTCCGTGGATCCTTGAACATTGTCGGAATTCCTAGAGTTGGTGTAATGAGTGCTACACACAGTCCTTCCAATATTGATCCTCTCATTTCCCTTGATCCCTCTTTGATTGGTGCAGATTTCTTATATAAATTTGGTATACCATGGGATTTTCTTAATGGATTCAAGTAGAGGAATGTTGATCTCCACATGCTTGAATGTGTCCAAAACCTACTTTTTCATTGCTTCTTAAGCCATATTCTTGGTTCAATCAACCCTGTTTGGAAAAGGAAGGGGTTTAGTAGGAACATCATCAATCTTTTTCTTACTATTAACTTTCTCCTTGTATTTCTCATCAGTTGGTATGGAATGCGTCTTCTCTAGAGTAGAGGTGAATCCCGGTGGAATTGTAGGTATAGATGTATCTTTCATTTGCTTCAAACTTCTCAATGTGATGGAACTAACATTCCCCTTTGGATTTGGAGTGGGTTGCAAAGGTTGATTTCCGGAACTCTTACTTACAACTTCATGGAGGGTGGTGGAAATCTGGCTCATTTGACTCTTCAACTCCCTCAACTCTGAACTGTGACTCTTCAGATCATTCTGTTGATTAAGAACAATTTTCTTCAAAATATCATCAGTATTAGAATCTACCTGTAGTGGGGGATTCCCTTGTTGTTTTCTTGTTGATTCTTGGGCATCAAATCTCCTTTGGGTTTGTTGGAAACCCTGCAAGTAAGGCGGAGGCTGCTGGAAGTTTTGTTGAAAGGGTGGAATTTGTTGTTGTCGAGAGTCATACCTCATGTCCGGTTGATCTTTCCACCCTTGGTTGTATGTTGGATCAAATGAATCAAACTTCTTTTGCGGATATGGTTGTTGTTGTTGCTGAAATGTTCTCCCTGGGAATACTGCTGCGTAATCATCTGTCTCATATAGTTGTGGGAAATAATTAGTTGGGTGGCTTGTCTCAGTGAAAATGCCACATGGGATTGAAGAAGGGGGTTGGGATCTCTTTTGAGACAATGCAATCTGCCTCACCATTGTGGTCAATTCTTCCAACTTGTTATCAATCAAATTAATTTCAAGAGAAGAAGGACTTACCAGATGTACTCCCCTAACATGTGGTGTACCTTGATCGCCAAATTGTTTGGAGTTTTGTGCCATATTGTCGATAAATGCACGCGCGGCTACTGGTGTCTTGTCCACCAATGCCCCTCCTCCTGCGACATCCACCATTCTCCTCTCTATAGGTGTGAGTCCTTCATATAAGTACTGAATGAGTAGTTTCTCACTAATTTGGTGATGTGGACAGCCTGCACACATCTTCTTTAATCTCTCCCAATAATCATACATTGACTCCACTTGTGCTTTCAAGATCACAAAGATCTCCATTCGAATGGAGGTGGTCATCTATGTTGGAAAATATCTCTATAAGAAAAGACGTTTTAAATCGTTCCAACAATTTACATCCTCTGGTTGTAAATAATACATCCAATCTTTCGCAGCTCCATCAAGTGATAATGGGAATGCTCTTAATTTTATTTGATCTTTAGAAACATTTCTTGGTTTAAGGGTTGAGAAAACCACATTATATTCTTTAAGGTGTTTATTTGTATCCTCACTAGATAAGCAATGAAATTTAAGAAGAAGGTGAATAAACCCAGATTTTAACTCAAAGTCTGATTCAAGATTCATGTTTGCAATAAAATTTGGTTGATATTTAATATCAGGTGCAGCCAATTCTCGAGTGGTTCTATTAAGTTCATTTCAATTATTTACAGCCCTTGGTTCCTCTTTTTTGTTTCAAATTGAATTTCTTCCAATTTCAATGTTTCCAGAATAGAGGAATTCACCAACTGGTTGAATATTGAAACTTCTCGTAGACTGAGAATGTCTTATTTGAGCCCAAAGGCTACGTTCAATCTCATGGTCATGATCTAAGAGATCTTCAGGATTAGTTCAGGTCATAAATAACATAAAAATGAAAATAAGGTAAGTGGACCATATTAAAATAAAAATGAGAAGTTGAGTTGATGGTCCAAAAAGAAAACAAGAGGATGAAAAAAATGAAAACTTGGGAAATGGGAAAGATAAAAGAGAGAGGTGAAGAAAATAATAAAATAAAAAATAAAAGAAATACCTCTAAATGGTTGAATAAATTAATTTCCTCCCAGGAAAATGCACCAATTTGAAAGAGTGCTATTTTGGGCACCCTCAAATGATTAATGTGATTTTTCTGTACTTAGATGCAGCAGAGTGGCTGACCGAGGTCGTCTCTCAAAGGAGGAAGTAGATTTAAAACAACATTTTAAAGGTATTCTTAAACTAAATAAAAATAGAATAAAAACACTACTTGAAGGATGGGGGTTGGTTATAGTTAATGAATCTAGAAGAAGTTTTCTGGATGATGATTTTATATGTTTTGTTTTTAGTTTTGAAATGAAGTTCGATTAAAATGACACAACAAAATGATGTTTTTATATAATATTTAAAAGACATAGTCGATCTAACTCTACCTATTAAATAATTTATTAATAATTATCATTTAAATTAATATTAAATTAATTATGATCCCTTAATTTGTTAACCCCCAAACCCTACATGAATTAAACATACAACAAAGATGAAGTAAATTTAACCTTAGGATAACTTCGGAACATGCAATCGCAACACCCTTCTTTGATTGATGTTCTAAGGATAGCTTATGGTTAGTGGTAAATTTAGTCATATATCCATTATAAAAATTTGGATGAATTGTGTTTATAGATTGTATTTTAACTCTACAAATTTTTCCCGTATGGTCTTGTATTACCGATTATGATTGCGCTCTCACAATTTATAAAAAATCCCGACCTCACGTGTTTTTGTGTTAATTAATCAATTGCTTGATTAGATTCTTACAATTTAAAAACACAATTCATGGATCATATTAAGTTAATTAAAGTATCTCATTGATTCAAAATAAATTAATGAATAAGGATAGAGGTCGATCGATTACTAAAAAGAACTACTCTTCCATGGGTGGTGTAATCATCGAAGAAGTGGTTTGCATGTCCGAAGGTTTATAATGGATATAACCCAATAACACTTCTACTCAATAATTCCAGCCCAAAGAGTAAGATTAAGAGAAGAAAAATTTAAACAAAACATAAGAAAAGAGAATAAATAAAAGAAGAAAAAATAAGTTTAATAAGAAAATACAAACATTACAACATGAGGAAGAAGAATAGGGCTTCGACGAATGGATCCTTACTTCAAGAGATACCCTTATTGAATTTCTTGGATAATTGGAGTGTAACCCCTTCTACTCACCCCTAAATTTCCTAATTAACATACCAACCCCTCCAAATGAAAAAAACTCCAATTTATAGATGGTAGGGGAGGAGAGATTACAAGTGGGTTCAAGTGTAAATGTGGAAATTCGGCCAAATATTTTATTTCAACATGTACCTCCCATTTGACTACCAATACACATGAATTTTCTGGCCTTTAAGAAGGATAATATGTGAGGATATGGTTTCTATATCTCATATAAAAATTGTGGTATTATCCAGTCCCAGATGAAGGGGTTATGGCCGAAATACAGAAGTATCTCTATTTTGGCGTTTCCAGCCCACCTTTGACTTTATAGCCCAATTAATCCAGAAAAATGAATTCTTTTTATATATTTTCCTGAATAAATGTTGTATCCCATGAATTAAGGAACATAGTTACAAAATATTAAGTTCAAATAATTCAAATAATAATATTTATGATTGAAATACTACAATGATTTTGGAAGGGTAAAACTGAAATTTTTATCAAATATTCAAATGAATGATCTAATCCCAAATACTTTATAATTGAACATATTTAACACAATGTGAGGAAATTATATAATTTATTATCAATAAAATATTCAAAAAAATTTGTTTTATCAATAGGTCCCACACATCTTGTTGATAAATCGTACATACATGTCCCATAAGATCATAAACAATAATATCATAACCCATCAAATAAAATGGTTATCATTAACATCTAATCATATCATAACCTATGGAAACAGATACAATATCATAATCATTTTATCACATCATAACCCAATTTATAAAATAGGTTTCTAAAACATAATTTCATCATAAAATAAAATAGGGTAAAAATATTTATTTCATGAATCGTTTAAAAATAATCAAAACATAGTAATAATGGGTATATTACTTAGTAAAGTCATATTAGATGGAAAATAATTTTAAAAAACATTTGAAATGTATTCTGGAGGAAAAAATACTTTCTTACTAAAAAAAATTATTCTCTTAAAACACTTCTCAATTTTAATAGAGAATAATTTATTTGAATATAACCATTAAAATTTTTAAATTTATATTCATGGGAAAAAGGAAATATGAAAGTGTAAAAATCATTTCATTCCATATTTTTTAAAATAAAAAATTCTTCTTGCAACATTTTTAGTGATGAAAAAATATATCATTTGGAATATGAAAGAAATATTCCTTTAAAACCATGTAGTAAAATGCCAAAAATGTGTAAAAATTACATGAATCATACATAAGAGATATGTAAAAAATTTTATGAATTCTTTTTTAGAAGATATGGACATAGATGATAAATAAACCCAAGTAAATACATACTTATAAAAAATCTTGGATAATAATAAGATTGTAAAATTATCCCCTCCATTGAAACATAAAAAGACTAATTTTTTATATCATTTGATAAAAAACTGCCATAATTTATTTTATAATCCCTTTATATCTATATATATAGTTTTTTAATATAATATCAAGAATATTGAAATGGATACAGGATTAATTCATTAAAAATTAAAAGCGTCTCATACCATTTTGAGAATATAAATCGCAATCTATATATATTTAAATTAATCATGAAACTCACAGAAAATAAATATATTTATGATAATAAATATAATAGGAATAATACATACACCATAGAGAAGAAATATGTTGTGAATATGGTTTATATATCTCAAAAATAAAAAGTTAGACGGAGTTCCCTTACCTTGAGTCTCATGTCTCGTCGTACTCATTCAAACCACATGTATAAAAAATATAAATCCATTATTCAACTGTTATAGAACCATATTATTTTCTCTAATACCGTATATGGTTTTATTATGACCTTATATTACCCGCTTGTTAACCACTATATGTTAATGCTTCACTTTGGATAATATTCGATTTGTTCTTCACATGTGTCTTAATTTGTTATATAATTCATACTCAAACTTATATCACAATTACGTAATGTAAAACCAGATATAAATATCATGTATATCCAGTATATTTGTAATATAATAATCCTTAGAATATAAAACTATTAAACATAATACACCATTCATGGAGATGCTAATGTCGTATATACGCATGAACACTATTTTCGTATAGTTAAAGGGATGAAGGAAATAAAGTAAAATGACTATATATATATATATCCTTATTAATGTATCTTTATTATTTCATATTTTTTATATATAATGAGTATATAAATCCATAGTACATTTCATATAGTGTATAAATTAATCACAACACGTTGAGGTGGTGGTAGTCCACATTTCCTAAAACAAGATTATCTTATAAACACAACATTTAAAGAATAAAGGCATGCTTAACAAAACATTATCAGAATATAAAATAGCTTATAAAATAAATATTTCAATATAATTTAAATATAAAAATAGTTGTAAGACCAGCCATGACTGTGGTAATGTCAGAGGAATAAAAACATTATTTATGGAGTTGATTAACTAGAATAACTTGGACAAAAATTCCTTCTCATTAAATAACATGGGTGAGAAAAAACATGGATATGAGATATTACATTATATACATAAAACTAATGTATATATATTATTATATTGTTACCTTGAATTGTTGGATGATAGAGGATAAGATAATGTAAGAATAGAAAATAAATTAAGAGATATGTTTTGAAAAATGTACCTCTTGAATAACACCACCTTGAAAGACACTTTGGGACCTTGGATTTGGTCGTTTAGTGAGAAAAGAAGTACATGTACACTAGGAGAGTGATAAATATAGTTTTGGGATAATATTTTTGGAGCTAAAAGGATTTTTGGGATCAACTGGGGAGGTGAGGTACGATATTCATATATGAGGAGATGTGGGTTCAAGTAATTAATTTATTGATTATTTTATATTAAAATCAGACCACATTGAGGTGGAATTAATTTCAATTAATAATAATTTAATTTAATTATTTCCATGATGTTTAGGGTATAAAAACTTCTAAAATAACCATAACATGTTTCAATTTTTAGGTATGTTATGCGTTTGCCTTTTAAAGTTAACCCTTGTCATAATTATATATATATAACGGTAAAATAATTTTTTTACCATGGTAACACTATTATACATAAAAAGTAATTTTGCAGTAAAATATAATTTGGACCTTATTACTCCCAAAATTTATGAGATTTTACATAATTTAACTAATAGAATTCGAAAAATTATATTTAAATTTAATTATGCAGACAAAACTAAAACGTTGGTATTTAAAGTGAAACGTAATAAAGTTTGAACTGTTCTTAAATATATATTTTCAATGTGAAATTTATTCTAATGAGCCAAATTGGATATATTAAAAAAATATCTAATTAATCTTTTAAAAAAATTCAATAAATAATTTATCTTAATTTTTTTTAAAAAAAACACATTTTTGAATTAAAATTTACTATTTTTAACTATTTATTTAAAAATTAAACCCTAAAAAGAATTTTGAAAAGTCATCCTAACTTAATTTTTATGGTTCAATTTAAAATATGATAGTTATTTTGATATATTATGTATATAATGGTTTCAAAATTGTATTTAAAACGAGTTCTTCATTTAATGGTGTTAAAACTAGTTTAATAAAACAATTGTTTTTTATGTTTTAAATTAATTTTATTATTATATAATGCCTATAAAATATATTATATGATTAACATAAATATATACTTCTATATAAAAATATATATTAAATTAAAATTACTTACTAATATTAAATATTTTAATTTGTTTTGATAAAAACAAATTATGAGCATATTAATATATTTCTATAAAAATACTTCGTTTTTATTCAATTGGTTATTATATTCATGTGTAAATAATTTGATACTATTTAATTTTTTTAATATTTTCAGAAAATCATATGTTAATATACTTTAGTTAATAATATTCATAAAATATAATTTAACTTTTATGTTACATCATATTTTGATAATATATTATTGTTCTCTAAGAATCGATCATCTCAGTTATGAAAGCCATCAAATAATGGTTTTATTACATGTAACACAAGATAAATTCAGTGGTCTATGTTGAAAAGTATATTTAATTTAATAAAAACATATTGATTTAATATTAATTAAACTATATTCAATGTTACATGAAATGATAAATATCAAAATGAATATATTAATTTGAAAAAAGAGTTAGAAAAATATTTGAGTGATTCACTCTACCCCTCTAAAATTATTTTGATCAACAAAATTGATCTGGGTTCTCAATGTTTTAATACATTAAAGCTTCATTTATAGAAACCCACATCATAAAAATGATCCCTAAAACATTATTTATAAATTTTATAGTTAGAAAATAACAGTTTTCCAAAGTAAATCATTAATATATCTGTTTAAAATATAACATATGTGATGATTTGGGAATAGTGAAAAGAATAAATAATCATTTATATTGATTAATATGACTAATCACAAGAAATTTAGTGATCCAGAGAAAGTTAAAAATAAAAAAGACTTAAAATAAGGTAGTGTGAAAGAGGTCATTAATACCATTAAAATGATGATAATATCATTCCCTTTTAAACTGTGATCCATTTTACTAATGTTGAATAACTTCTATGAGAAGATATACATACTTTATTTCAGCATAATATCACTCATTTGTTGTGCATTGATTAATTACAACATTATGTCTTATTTCCTGAAATGAAGTTGAATTTATCACTCATGAAGAATTATCATATTATAAGAGTGATAGTTTATTTAATATGTCTTCATCACTAAAAAAAGGATTGCACAAGGTATCACATATTCATAAGGCCACCTATTATGACATACTAGTTTTATCTATCAAACTCCACCCAATGTTTAACATATACTATACAAAAAATTGTAACATTAAAATCCTTCTAAAAGATGAAGATCCAAAACTATATAAATAGGTGGACTAAATCAGATTATCATTTATCCACCATATATCATAAGGTATCTTTTGTTGGTCACATTCAAAACATGTGAACACTTTTATAATGTATTCCCTTGAGTCATGGTAATAACCTGAATTACCATATATCCAAACTGAAAACATTTATTTTTCCTTTTTCATAAGTCAAAAAAGATTTAAACATCGTCCAAGATAGTATAACCCACCTGTTAATATATTATTAAATATTTACAAGGTAACTAGTATTGTCCAATTTACTTTATCATATCCAACATGTCATTATTTGAACATCATTATCTTATCATGAGGGATATATTAAGGGTTATATTTCCATTAATATTGTCTCCAATTATATCACCATACACTTAAATAAATTTTATAGGTCTTTTGAAATATTCAACATATCCTTTCCAATCCTTAATGAATAAATTAAACTGAAAATACATTATATTTCAGGACTTCATGTAACATAATCATTAACATTTGAAACATATACCCCTTAATAATCTAACTTTATTCTTAAAACATTACTTGTGATCGAACATATTTGTCTTTCCAGCAATATGAATCATGTATTATGGTTCCTCAACTTTATTATAACCATGTTTATTAGGTTAAATGTAAACAAAAATGATATAACATTTCATACATTCACTTATCATTTACAATGTATTTATCCCCATTAGTATAACCAATAATCGTACCACCTTCATGATTATATTCATGATATTTATATATAGGAAATCAATTTTCATAGTTGTTATACATTCCAGATCTGAAACATTCAATGTTAACCATGTTCATTCTAGTTTCGTCTATTGACTATGACTGGAAATAAATGTGTGGAAAAAAATTATCTTGTTTGAAAAAAATAACCATGGGAAATTATTTATAATAATTTAATCTATTATCCTGGTATTCTAATATTAGGTTATTTATGATTTTTACATAAATTCTAGTATTTCAAAATGTAGTTAGACTTATCCATAGGTAAATCCCTAGAAAAATCCTCAGAAATATCACTAGATATATCACTAATGTTTTCACATCCTATATTACAAGATGTTTCATAAACCTTCATTATGATACCTGTTTTAAATACCACAAACATGGAGTACATGTAAATTTCATTACATTTTTGTGAATAATTAATACCTTAAAAAAATAACCAAAAACCTGTATTTTTTGTGACTATGAAAACATAGAAACATAATCCCTGATACATGAGTGATCATCGTTAGTCCCCACTAAGTTTTTCTCGACTATCACCCTTATAAAACACATCAAACAAAATCTGTATCATTATATCTTCTGGGAAAGGAAACATAAAAAGGGATGATCTTAGATTCTTAGTATGGGTAAATAGTGAATATTTTTAAATATAAACATGAGCGTAGGGGTATGAAAATGTGATCATAACTTTAAAAGATCACACATTGCATATTAAATATCATTAAACTAAATAATATCATAAATATTTATAGTTCATTTTACATGATTCATAAGGAAATAAAGAACATCAGCCATAAATGCATAACATAGGAAAAAATTGGAATTATAGAAAAAACATAAGAATATAATATGATTTCCAATTTATACAAGACATTTTTTACCAGACCATCATAGTAGTATGTGTTCATTTCCCATACCATCTTAGTAGTCATTTTTCACTCCCATATCTATCTTAGTTGCATGATTTCACTCCTCATACCATCTTGGTAGTCATTTTTCACTGCAAAGACCATCATAATATGTCTCATGAGATATAAATCTCTACCAAAGGCATTGAAGTGAGATATTGATCTCACCCATATCATAATTAAGACATAAATAAAAGTTCCACAAAATCATAAACAATGTTATCATAACCCATGAATTGAAATGGGTATCATAAACATGTAATCATATCATAACCTGTGGAAAAGTATACAAGATCATTATCATTTCATCATAGCATAACCCAAGGGATAAAAGAGTTTTCCCAAACACCAATTCATTTTAAAATAATATAGGGTAAAAAATGGTTTTTATAAATAGTATAAAGATAATAAATACGAAGTAATAATTGGGATATTACTATGTAATTTCAATATATATGAAAAATAGTTTTTATAAAACACTTGAAATTGAATCTTTAAGAAAATATCATTTCTTCTTTGATAATGTCTTCTTATTATAAAACACCATGTAATTTTAAAATAAACGGATTTCTTTGAATATAACCATTAAAAATTATATGGTAATCGCCATGGAAATAAGGCATCATTGATTCAAAAAAATATTTTTATTCCATTAAGATAAAATGAAACATTCTTCTCATACTTTTTTTAGAGAAGTCATAAAGTACCACATTTGGAAAATGAGTCAAAGATTACATTAAAACCATATAGTCCAAAGTAAAAAATGTATAAAAATGAAATTAAATATCCATATGTGATGATTAAAACAATTTATGAAATCATACATAGAAAACATGGTCATGTATGGTAAATATTCCCCAGTAAATACTTACATATAAAAAATCTCAGATAATAATGAGATTGAAAAATTATCCCCTACAAAAAAAATTAAAATGAATAGATTTTGAAATCATTTTAGGGAACATAAAAATTGGATAAATATTTCTTTTATAATACCTCTATATCACTATAAATAGATGTGTAAAATAATATCAATAATATTGATGTGGGGAAAGGATTAATTTCATTTAAAATTCAAAGTTTCCCATACCACTTTGAGAATTTAAATAATAATATAGATAAATACAAATTAATCTTCAAATACCATGATGATAAATTTATTCTAGATATTAAATATAATAGGGTAATTAAATACACCACAAACAAGAAATAGGTGGTGAATATGTCTAATATTCCATGAAAATTTAAAGTACGCCATAATTTTCTTACCTTGAGTCTCAAGTCTCGTTATACTCATTCAAACCACCATGATACTAAATATAAATTTATTACTCATTTTTTGAAAAACCATGTCTTTATATATAATACTATATATGGTTTTATTATGATATTATATTTTCATTCATTAACCAACCTATGTGAAGGTTTCACATTAGAAAATATTCTCTTTGTTCTTCGTATAAGTCTTAATTTGATATAAAATATATCATTATACTTATATCATGATTCTAAATTGTGAAAAATGACATAAATATAATTTATTTCCATTTCATGTGTTTTATAATAATCCTTATAATCTATAATTATGAAATATAATACACCCTTTATGGAGAAGGAATGTTGTACTAATGCGTGAATGTTATTTCAGTTTAATTTTCAGGTTGAAGGAAAGAAATTAAAATTATTATATATGTAATTATATGTCATTATTATTTTAGATTTATTATATAATATATATCATTCTTATTTATCACATAAATCCTTAAAAAATTCCATATAGTTTATAAGAAAGTCAAATCTCTTGGAGGGGGCACCATTCCACACATCCTCAAACGAGATTATCATATTAACACAACATAAAGAGACTGAAGGTATTTTTAACATAACATTAACAGAATATGAAATAGGTTATAATTTAAATATTTAAGTATTATTTATCCATAGAAATATTTTAAAGATGAACCATGAATGTGGTAATAAAAAATGAATAAAACGTTATTTAAAGAGTCGAATAACAATTATATCTGGGATAAAAAATTCACCTCATAGAATACAAGGATGTGAGTATCAAAAATGATAAGATATATTCCCTTATAATCATAAAAGTCTAGTATTTTAATTATTCTTTACTTATCATGCATTAATAAAAGAATTAGGAGAGGATAAAGTAGAAAAATAAAACAAATTAAGAGAGGTACTTTGATAAAATTACCTCTTGAATAACACCACCATGAAGAACCATTATGGACATTAGATTTGGTCATTTGGAGAGAAAAAATAACATGTACATGGGTAGATTGGGGAGGATAGGTTGGGTAGATATTATAGGAGCAACAAGGATTTTGAGTCGAAATGGGGAGGTGAGGTGTCGTATTTATACTTGAGGAGAGGTAACCACAATTGTGTGGAATTAATTTCAATCAATTAGACATTAATTTTATTTTTAATGATGATTAGTTTCGATCCACACCTCAAAAAAACCAAAAAATGTTTCAATATTTAGGTGTTTTAAGATTTTACATTTTAACAATAACCCTTATCACAATTTTACATAAAAAATGATAAGTAATTTGTATACAACAATTACATTTTTCTACATAAAATTAAATTGACGTTAAAATTTTATATTGAAATTATTATTCCAAATATATAATCCATTTTACCTAATTATGTTAATATAATTTGTAAATGTAAATTTTAAATTAATTTCGCAGAAAAAACTAAAAATAAATGTTTTAATGTATAATGTTCCAATGTTCAAAAAGATTTTATATCTAATTTTAATGTGGAATTGGTTACAATAATCTAAATTTTATTTATTGAAAAAAATATTATATAATTAAACTTTTAAAACTATTAATTATATAATTTATCCTAATAAATAAATTATATTAAAAAATGGTTTTGAATTAACATATAATATTTTGAACTATTAATTACAAATTAAACCTTACCGAAAATTACAAGAATTTATAATATCAAAATTTTTAGGATTATATTTTAAATATGATGTTTAAATTGACATATATAATATATAATTGTGTCAAAATTTTATTCGAAAAGGGTTCCCAATTAAAAGGTGGTAAAACTACCTTAATGAAAATATCGTGTTTTATTTATTAAATTGGTTTTATTCGTATCTTATAACTATAAAATCTATGGGATAACTATAAAAAATATTTACATGGATATATAAAATATATTTTAAATTAAAATTACTTAAAAATCATAATTAATTTATTTAATTAGGATTAAAACAACTTATGACCATAATAATTATTTTTATAAAATACTCCCTTTATATTTAATTTGTCATTATATTCATTTATAAATAATTTTTAACTATTTAATTCATTTTATATTTTTCAAAATACTTATATTAATATATTTATGTTACTAATTTTCATAAAATCAAATTAAATGTCTGTTTCACAACATATTATAATAATATATTACTTTTCTCTAATCCTCGGTCATGTGTGTTAGGAACGCCATCAAAGAAAGTATTTGTTGTGTGTAACACAAGCAAACCACATGGTATTTATACAGAAATCAAGTAAATTAAAAACAGGCATAGTGACTAAATATAAAATAAACTATTTTAAATGTGACATGAAATGAGAAATATCAATAATATTAAATTAATTTGAAAGAAAATAATTCACAAAATCATGGGGTGTTACAACCCTTATAAAAAAGGGTAATTGGTGTGTGGGATTGTACATTTGTAAATGGTTGAAAAATTTCTATGTTGGTGGGAAAATAATTATTAATTTTGATAGATTTCTCCGGAAATTCCATATGTAATATCTTATGGTCTATCAGTTCATGTTGGCATGTCGGCATTAACCATGAGATGGTTTTAATGGAATTCAGGGGAGTTTTGGTTCAAAGTCCTGACATTGTGTTTATTATGACATTATAATGGTTTTAGAGGATCAAGGATCCAATAATAGAGATAAATCATATGCTGTTTGTGGACATCAATGATCATAGTGAATGATCATGGGGTGTCTCCAAGATAAGGGGCATTGGTGTCAGGTTTTTTAAAATGTGTCGGTGGTGGATGTCAAGAATCATTGAGTAAGGTTATCTAAAAAATTTATAAATGAAATTTTTATGGGAGATTAATTCTCATAAGAGAGAAACCAAATCGATTATATTCTATTGGGTGTGGATATTGTGTTTCAGGGTTGTTTAGTTATTTCATATGGTAGTAGGCATGTTTTATCCCTTTCCAATATATTAGGATGAGGGGTGATATAGATGTTTGACCAATGTTTTCACATGTGACTATATGTAGTGAGGTGGAACCCAGGTTTTTTGCACCACTATTATAATTTTTTAGATATTCAATAAGAAATTTCAAGGGGAAAAGAACCTTAGTATCAGAATTGATCATTTAAATCTATTTGTTAAGGTGTACAGAACCATAGGTTGAATGATGAATTGAATGATATCATGATTTTATTTTAGGATAGATGGTTTTATATAGCTGTTATATTTATGTTTCGGTGGGGGTTTGTAGTTTTGTATCTTGAATTTCTGATTTCAATTCTTTTTTATTCTATGTGGTTCTTTAGAAGAACATTTGGTTATTAAAGGTGGAATGTGGTTTGTTAATTAAGAAATCATGAAAAATAATGTTTGGGGTGTTCTTTTTTATAACCAATGATACATGTCGATGATAAAACCTAATATAGTTTGTGTTTTGTAAGGTCTCATGTTTGTATGGTCATTTAAACTTCTATAATAATCTAAATTTTGAAATTAGTTGTCATTTTGAATTGAGAATCGGGATTTAAATAATGTTTATATGTATGGGAAAACTCAAGAGGGGTGTTTGGGACATGAAAAGAGTCATTATAGTCATCATGGGAGCTCCGAGGAGCCCTATGAGTGCATGGGAGGCTACTGGTATAGTTCTAATTGCTAGATGGTGGGGTATTAAATAATATATAAAAACAATAAATCCATAATTATATCCATCTATTGGATGTGGGGATGGAAAATGAATAATATCGCTTCATGAGATTGTAGTCCATCGTACACAAGATGTAGGATTTAGTATCCCATTTGATAGAAGTGGAGATGGATAAAAGTTATTCCATTGACATAATAATATCTCAGTATATGGTATATTATTTATTTTATTATATAAAAATATTTAATAATATTTGAAGTATTTTTAACAATAAATATAACAAAAATGAAAGTCTATGAATTTTACATCTTATTTTAAGATTATGTATATATTTATATCGAAATCCTTCTTATGATGGATCCATAATTAAAATAATTTTCAATAGGATGTGGGGATGGAATTAAGGAATTTTTGTTTATTTATTTTCTAAACCAAAAGGATATTAGTGTGTGGAGAGAATCATAGTTGATGGGTCCTTTTATAATCAGGGAAAATAACCCACTTGTAAACTACCTAGAAATTTCCCAAAGAATTCTTATATGATAAAGTAATAAAAATTAAAAAAGACTCAAAATTATGATATAATAGAACATATTAAATTTTTTATTCTTATGTGTCCATAAAATAGTAATATAAAATATAAGATAACAATATTGTCATTATATTTTAGTTTAACCCCTAGAACACCTCAAAAATACTGATGTATAAAGAAGAAATAGGGCATTGCAAGAAATTTCTAGAACCATGCTTATTGAATACGAATTACCTATTTATTTTTGGACTGAAGAAATAAATACATCATGCTATATTATTAATAGATTGTTTATTTGAAATATTCTTAAAACAACTCCATATAAATTATGGAACAATAAAAAAACAATGTAAACTACTTCAATCTCTTTAGTTTAAATGTTTATATCCTTAATACAAAGGAAAAACATGAAAAATTTGAATCCAAGAGTGATGAAGGAATCATTATAGGATATTCAATATCTAGTAAAGAAAATATTGTTTTTAACAAAAGAACTAAATGTGTTGAAGGAATATGTATAGGTCAAGTTTGATGAGACATTTCCACATGATCCTAAAATCTCTCTAGATAATCTTTAGGATGATATGTTAAATGTAGAAATTAATACTAAATCCTATCACCATCATGTAAATGAATCTTTTTAAACATCCATCTATATAAATTCTCTAGATTAAATTAAAAATGAACCAAAACAAAATTTTGAACATGAAATAACTAGCCTTACCTTTTATAAACAAACTAAAACCATTAAGAACCATCCCATAGATGGTTTAGTTGATGATATAGAAAAAGGAACACAAACTACAGATTCTTTGAGAAATATAATTGAATATCATATTTTATTCTCCCATGTTTAACCTAAAAACATCATTGATGCTATAAATGATGAGTTTTGTGTGATGGATTTTCAAGAAGAACTTTATCAATTAAAAGATAGTGAATTATATATTGTTTAGGTTTTGGACACCACACATTAAACTAACCAAACCCAAAAAACCACCTGATGGTTTTTGCCCATTATTTTTACCAATGTGGAGTGGAAAAAATTATTTTACATGTCCAATGGTATATATTATTAAAATATATTGTTTTCTTATGTGGAGGTGTGTCACACTCTCTAGGAAATCATTTTAAAATGTTAATATATTTTAAAAGTCTTGTGGGTCCCCTAAATAATTGTAAAATAAATAAAACAAACCTAATATAATATTATTTTATAGTTAAAACATTAATTGGCCGAACATCTTATTTATAATATTTTATTACATCAATATTGGGTCATTATGATGTCAGTAAAAACATTATATATTTAAAAGGTATCTAATTTTTACCAAACAATTAAACTATCTTAGAAAATTATGATAAATTCTTCATTGGATAATTTTCGACATTATAATTACAAAAATAATATTCATTTTATCAAAATAATTTTATATATATCTGATTTTTTTAATTTAAAAAAATTTGACAATTTTTGAAAATTCATAGGTTTGACAAAAGAATCATTAAAACCTCAATAAAATTTACCATTTTATTAATTAAACATATATGATAATTTATATTTAATAAAAAGTAATATATTAATAATATTTTATGAATTTATTATTTAATTAGAATAATCTGTTAATTCATCAAAATAGATATATTAATTGATTATACACTAAAAATAATATATTTTATTTAAAAACAATTTTCAAAGTAACAATAATAAAATGAATGTATATTATTTATTCTATAAAAATTAATGCACATAATTATAGTTCTTGGGTATTGTTACATAAACCCTTATAACACCAGCATATGACATAACGGTATGGTGTGTGATGGCGATAGACTCTTGGGGTGGCTCAGATAACATCTATTGGGTGGTAATCCCTATTAACATCAACTTCTACCATATATGGTTCCAATCATGAATAACATGATGAGGCTCAGATTGGTCTCATTCAGCAGAGAATACCAGTGTTTCTATCTGCATTTCTTGCTCTAACAAATGGTATTCGTATGGAGAAATTTTACTGGATGGGCCCATCATTTCCTTTGTCTGTGTAAATTGGATTAGTTAAATCCATATATTTATACTAATCATGTAATCACTATTCAATGACTATATTAGAAATGGTAACAATTATAATGTTATTTTGAAATCCAAAAATATAAATCCAATGAATTTAATTTGTTATATATTACCATCTTACATAAAATTACATTTAATCATATCAAGATGAATTTTTATTAGTGAATGTGTGGTTCGTTACAATCACCCCACTTAAGAAATATCTACCTCGAAATTTCATTTTCCCACACTAAAATAGATTATGGAAACCACGATTCATCACCTCATCTGATTCCCATGTTCCTTCTTCAAACTTTTGGTTTTTCCACAACACATTTATACGGGCATTATATTATTTTGTTGAACTTTTTCATGACAGTATAAGATCTTCACTAGCTCCTCTTCATAAGTGAGTTTATTATCCAATGGTACCACCACTAGATTGAGTACAAGTGATGGTTCGGGTATGTACTTTATCAAGAGTGACACATGGAGTACAACATGTACTTGAGATAAGTTTCATGGAACTGCTAGTAGATTGGACACTACTCCAATACAATCAAATATCTCAAAAGGGACAATGTACCTTGGTCTAGAAGTTTCCTTATTCCCAAATCTAATAACTTTCTTCCAATGTGATATGCAGAGGAATACCATGTCCCCAACCTCAAACTCTAGGTCTCGTCGATTATTATCATCATGGCTCTTTTTTCGACTCTGAGTATCTTTAGTGTGCCACTATATGACCTTAACCTTATATACAATTTCATCGACCATTTCTATACGTAGGAGTTTTTTATCCCCAAAATCATTCAACATGCTGGAATTCTACATCTCTTTTCATAAAGGGATTCATAATGATCCATTTTGATGCTTGAGTGAAAACCATTGTTGTAAGAAAACTCAACCAAAGGAAGAATTTGATCACATCCTCCATTGAAGTCCATTGAGAATGCTCTGAAAATGACCTCTGGTTTTTGAATACTCTTCTTATATTGGCCATTAGTTTGAGGATGATAAAGTCTAATGATGATCATCTCAGTATCTAGATAATTATGATGACTCTTCTAGAACATAGATGTGAATCTTAGATCTCAATCGGATATAATAGATACTGGTACATCATGCAGCCTTACCACTTATCTGATATATATCCATGCTAATTGATTCAATGTGAAATACTCATCAATTAAAATGAAGTGTGTAGTCTTTTAAAGATTATCCAGAACAACCCATATAACATTTTTTAGTTTGTAAGTATTCAAATGTGTGCTGACAATGTCCAAGGTGATGTTCTACCAATTCCATGTTCGTATGGGTAATGGTTTCGTCATCCTCTTAGACAGCATCCTCTCTTCCTTCACCTACTGACATACTAGTAAATTTGATGTATACTCAATGATCTACTTCTTTATGTTTTCCCATCAATAATTATCTCTGAGATCTTGATACATCTTTCTATTTCCTAGGTTAATAGATAAATTCTAACTATGTGCATCATCCAAAATATCATTCATTATCTCTGAATTATGGGAACAGATAGTTGTGACCCAAGTATCGCAATTACTTCTTCATTAACATTGAAATCCAAGGATTTCCCTTTTTTATAGTTTCAACTTTCTTCTTAATTCCCATATTATCCTTTTGAGCATCCTTTAACCTTTATAAAAGAGATGGATGAGAAATAATTTGTAAAATGATTGATAGTGTTACCTTATTTATGATTCTTATTTCCATCTTCATCAAATAAAATATGATTGAATACATTTCCATTCTCATCAATGATAGAATCGATGGTTCCATCCTACATAGAGCATCCGCGACCTTGTTCTCTTTCCCAGGGTGGTAATGGATTGAGAAGGCATAGTCTCTGATCAGCTCTATCCATCTTCATTGGCACATCTTAAACTCTTTCTATGTGAATATATACTTGTGGATTTGGTGATCCATGTATATATTACACTTCTCTCCAAAGAGTTTATATCACCAAATTTTCAAATAGAAGATTACTACATCCAACTTGAGATCATGTGCTGAAAATATTTACTAATAAAATTTTGATTGCCTTGAATCATAGGCAGTGACTTATTCATTTAGATTCAACACACATCCCCTGACCTTCTTTGAATAATCACTACATACCAAAAAGAGTTCTCCATTTGTGGTAAGTGTGATCACAAGTGTAGTGATAAGCCTTTGTTTCATCTCTTTGAAGCTCTCTTCACATTCACCACTCTATGAAAACATGACTCTCTTATGAGTTATCTTGGTAAAAGGGTTTTATAATCATGATAAATTTCTCAAAAATCGGTGATAATATATAGATAACCCTAGGAATCTATGGATATCGATCACTGATGTTGGCCTCGACCATCCCTCTATTGCAGCTATCTTAGAGGGATTCACATATATCCCATTTCTTGTGATTATATGACCCGAGAATGAGACATCCTTCAACCAGAACTCACACTTAACGTACTTTGTATAGAACTTATCATTTCGAAAGTTCTCTAGTATAGTTCTTATATGATCCTCATCGTCTCCTTGGTTTTGTAGGATATTATAAAATCATCTATAAAGACTACCACAAATTGGTTGAGTTAATCTCTAAAGACTATATCCCAACTATAACAACCCTGCTCTTTATTACACACCTAAACATGATTTATTACATAAGATTACACTTATGAGAACATTGTGGATCAAGAGGTATTGGTATATTTTCAAATTAGGATTATTACATAAAAATTTAGAACATAAAACGCAAAATCATTATTGAAAACTGATTTTACAAGACCACAACATTCCTTAATACATTGCATTACATGGGATAAACTGAGGACAACCATAAAAAAAGGGAGAGATATAAAGCAGAGTATGAGATTAAACAATGAATAACATAAAGAATATAGTATATTTTAGGAAATATGATAAAACATAATTGAAAATTGAACATAAAGGCATGATATAGAATGTTTATCATAACATGGAAATGTGGCAACAACATTTAACATGAAATTATCATGAGCCAAGGATCACAAATAAACCCTCATTTAACTTGAATTTTAATTAATAAATCCTCTATTTCACTTGAATTATAATTATACTAATCGTTCCCAAATGCATTGTAGTGCTAAAAGGGCACACCATTCTTAATCATTTCATTTCACCCATAAGTGCGCCACTTGGATTAAATAACATGGAATCATTCAAAGTAATAATTTATTAAATGATAATGGAATGTGAAATATATAAATGAAACTATATAATTGATAAATAAAGGTGTGTAATGGTGAATACCATTGATAGAGAAATGGTCATGGTATTCAATACAAGATGACTTTGGCTTGGAAAATCGTAGTGCAAATTCAATAGCATAACGACATGACATAATAATTCATAAAAATAGTTGATGAAAGAGAAATGGGTATATAAATATATTTAAATGAAATGGGAAATAATTGGTTCATATAGATACATTTTCCATCATATGTATGGGAATTTATAAATATATAATATTTTCGTGAATGTAAATGAGGAGTGAAAAAACCCTTACAGAATTTGGGCATGGTAACGGACGTAAATGGGAGGAGTTAATGAGAGTGAAAGAGTTATCTCATCATTCAAGAATAATTATAGAAGTATAGGGGAGGTGTTAAATGATTTCCCATCATTTTAATTGAAAATAAAATGTAATAACAACATAAAGATATTTGGCAAAAATGAGAAAGGAATAAATTCCTTACATGTAAGTGTGATCCCAAAGGCATAGGATAAGCTTGAGAGGGGATTCTGGGGAGATTAGGGAACATTGAGAGTATTATAGATATAGGAGTTTAGGGTTTGGTCATGATAAAAATGGTTTTAGTGAAGTATAATGGGTGATTGAGTGGGTTTATATAGGGAAAGAGATGAAATTATTTATTATTTATGTTTTGGATACCACACATTAAACTAATCAAAACATCAAACCATCCCATGATTTTTGCCTATAATTTTGTACAAAATTGAGGGTAAAAAATTATTTTATAATGAAAATGGACTAAATTATTAAAATAGTATGCTTTCTTATGTGGAGGTGTGTCACACTCTTAAGTAAATTATTTTAAAATGTTAAAATGTTTTATAAGTCTTGTAGGGTCTACTAAGGCTTTATAAAATAAATAATACAAACATAAAATCACATTATTTTAAAGGTAAAACATATATTGGATTAAAACACCATTTATTTTATTTTATTAAATCACTATTGGGTAATTATGATGTCATAAAACATATTAAATATTTAAATGATATTTAATTTTTACCAAAATATTCGATTGTTTTAGAAAATTATGAAAAACCCACCATTGGGTAATTTTTTCATCCTGATTCCAAAAATATTATTTATTTTATCTAAATAATTTTCTAAATATTTGAATTTATATTTTTAAAATAGAAACTGACATTTATCAAAAATTCATGTGTTTTGACAATAACAGCTTTAAAAAAATAATAAAAATTACAATGGTATTCATATAAAATATTTAATAAATTATATTTAATAAAAATTAATTTAGTAATAAGATTTTATTAAAATATTAAATAATTTAAAAATACATCAATTAATCAAAATATTTTTCTTAATTGAATATTGACAATAAATATCATTTTTTATTTAAAAACTATTTACAAAATAACTATAATAAAATATATGTATATTCATTATTATAGGAAATAATAACACACATAATAACAGTGCTAGGGTCTTGTTACATAACCCCTTATAACACCTACATATGACCTAAGGGTATGGTGTGTGATGGTGGGAGATTTTTGGGAGGGATCAGGTAACATCACCCATGTAGTAATCTGTATCCACATGCAATTCTACCATAGGTTGTTCCATTCAAGATTATGGTGATGAATCTCAGATTGGGCTTGGTCATGATAGAAGTCCAGTGATGCCACCTCCTTTTTGAGCTTTGACAAATGGGCTTCATATAGAGAAATTCTATTGGATGAGGCCATCACATACTTTGTCTGAGTAAATTGGATTTTTTAAATCCCTATATTTATACTAATCATGAGATCAATGTTCAATGGCTATATTAGAAATTACTAATGGTATTTTAAAATCCAAAAACATAAAAAAAATAAGTTCATATATTTTATATAAAAATTTTACAAAATTATACATTTAATAAGATCAAGATGAATTTTCATTAGTAAAATTTTGGGTCATTACAATCTTCCCCCTTAATAAATTTCACCCTCAAATTTTTTTTCCCAAACAACAAATAGAATATGGTAACTTTGTTTCATCACTTCCTCTGATTCCCACGTTTCTTCTTCAATGTTTTGGTTTCTCCAAGACACTGTGATGAGGGGCATTGTCTAATTTTTTATATCTTTTCCCCTACGGTCTAAAATCTTTAATAGATTATATTAATAGGAGAGGTCATTATCCAATGGTACCACCTATGAAATGAGTACGTGTGATGGGTTAGGTATGTACTTCATTAGGTGTGATACATGGAATCCATCATGTACTTTATATCAGTTTGGTGGGTGTTTTAGTCAATACATCACTACTCCAATGTGATCAAGGATCTCATAAGGGCCAATGTAACATGGAATAAGATTTCCCTTAATCACAAATCTCATAACTCTCTTCCACGGTAATACGATGAAGAGTACCATGTCTACAACATCAAACTATTGGTCTCGTCGATGATTATCAGCATAGCTCTTTTATCGACTCTGAGCAACTCTAATGTGTTGTTGGATGGTCTTAATCTTCTCCACTATTTATTTGACCATTTCTGGACCTATGATTTTTTTCTCCCCAACATCATCCCAACATGTTGGTATTATTCAGCTCTTCCCATAAAGGGTTTTACTATGAGCCATTTGGATGCTTGAGTTGAAACTGTTATTATAAGAGAACTCAAACAGTCGAATTTGTTGACTTCATACTCTTTTGAAGTTCAATGAGCATGCTCTTGATATTTCCTCAAATGATTGGATAGTACACTGAAATTTTCAATCAGTTGGAGGATGATAATCCTTACTGATGTTCAGATCAGTATTCGAAGCATGTCGGAGACTCTTCCAGAATGTGCAGGTGAATGCTGAATCATGACCTGATAAAAATAGATAGTAGTACTTCATGCATCCTTACCACTTCTCTGACATATTGTGATGCCAGTTGATCCAATGATAAATCCTATCGAATTGAAATGATGTGTGCAGTCTTCGTAAGAAAATCCACAATAATATTGAGAGAATTTTTTCCTTTGAGTGTCATTATATGTCCGGTGAAAAAGCCCGTGGTGATGTTATCCCATTTCAAATTTGGTATGGGTAATGGATTCATCATCCCTTACACATTTTCCTCTCAACATTCACATGCTAATATACTAGGGACTTTTTTGTATACTCTACGATCTTCTTCTTCATGTTATTCCACCGATAATGCTCTTGTAGATCTTGATACACCTTTATTTTTCCTAGGTGAAATGAGAAATTTGAACATTGTGCATCATACAAAAGTACATTATTTATTTCTGGATTTCATTGAATTCATAGTCGGGCCCCAAATATAAAAATTCATTCTTTATTGACATTCAACTACACTAATTTCCCTTTTCTTATAGTTTTCACTTTCTTCTAAATTCACACATTATACTTGTGATCATACTTTAACCTTTCTAAAATATATGGTTGGGTAATAATTTGTGAAAGGATTGATGATGTTCCCTTCTTTATAATTCCTATGTCCATATTAATCAAATCTAGAAGTTTGGATAGTTTTCAATTCCCATTAATAATAGGATAACTAGGTCTTTTCTACTTAGAGTAGCTGACACCTTGTTCGCTTTCCCAGGGTGGTTATTTATTGAGCAGTCGTAGTCTATGATCAACTGTAACCATCTTCATTGGCGTATGTTCAACTCTTTCTATGTGAATACATACTTGAGGCTATTATTATCTGTATATATTTCACACTTCTCCCCAAAGTGTTAGTGTTACAAAATTTTTAAATAGAATATTACTGCAACCATCTATATGAAACACCCCAGTATTTCATAGTATGTTATCACATTAAAGTAATTAAATAGCTTGTGCTACACACAAAAGTGAGTTCAATCACACCACATCATACTAAAATAATCATTAAAAAAGATATTATGAATTTTATTAACTGAATTTTGAATCTCATATACTTTATATAATTTTAACATCTATATTATGTGTTTCTTAGACATAATATAAGGACAAATTCATTTTTTCGGATAAAATAAGTATTTTTCAAAAAATCAAATTTTACCACCTTTTAATGGAGAACCTTTATTATTACCAATATTTGAAAATTTTATAAAATAAATTTAATTAAATTAAATTATTCTTTATATGTGGGACCTAATAATTTATTCTGGATAAATTTTTGGTACTTTTCTAATAACTTTCATATTTAGATGAATAGTGAAAAATACTAGGTTGTAATTGAAAAAAACTTTTTTAATAGAAACAATTTATAGTGATAACTTATGAATTTGAATGGATTGAAAGAATAATTAGTTAATATTTTTATCATTAAATACAATTTAGGTCACTATAAGAAATTTCACATTTAAATTTGACATAAACACATGTCAATCTTTTGATAGTTGTTACTTTTTAAAACACAATTTTTGATTTTGACGATGGAAATTAATTTTAAAATAATATATTAAACATATATATTTTGAATTTGAAAAAATAGACTTCATTTTTTGAATTCAGACTATCAAAATTATCTTAGGGTAAATTTTTTGTATTTCTCAGAAATCTTTCAATTTTTTATGAATAGTGAAAAATAGAGCCTTATTATATATAATCGACTTTTTATTTAAATAATTAGTTATTTTATTTTAATTTCATTTAGGTCAAAATAGATACATAATACAAATATATGTTCAATTTAAATCATTGGAGTCATTTTATAATAATTTTAGACATATATAAATTATTATCGAACTTTTTACCATCTCTTACCCACCTCATAGGAGCATTTGAAAATTTATATACAAATTAATTTTACAACTTCTGAAAGTTCATTTTCAAAAATACAAAACACATGGTTAATATAATTATGTAAAATGTGGTTCAATAAGATGAAAATAATTTGTGGTGAATAGTAACTTTTCACTTTTTTTTACCACGGTTAAAATTAAATAGGGTAATTAAGGGTAAAATGATATCATAATAACCCAAACACATGTCCTAATTCTATATGAAAAGTATTATTCGACCAAAAACAAACATAGGAACAGAATATGATCCGCGTTGGTCCACTTGGATGAGATCATGGCATTTATTATTATTTTCTTTAAAAAAGAGTTAAAAGAGTTAAAATAAATGTTTTGTAACTGAACCACTTTTAATATTGGGTTATACCAAAGATAAATTAGACTATAAATATTAGTTATAAAGATAATATTATTTCATAAATAATGATATTTAATTTTTAATTTGTATATATGATATAATTTAATTTATTTATGGCACAATGATGATGCATTAATTAACTTATTAATGAATGATTAAACCAATTGATATAATAAATATCCAAATAAATCTAATTTGCTAATTTTAAGGAATAACACTAATTTTATAGTTTAATATGACTTTTTAGGGTTTATTAAATGAATTTTTTTTGATGTAATAATGCTATTATAAATTTAACAGAAACAAAATACCAAATAGTGTCAACATTCACATAAAATTATTTTTAAAATAAATATTATAATGATTATTTATATTATAATATTATAATATATGGTTCATACAAAGTAATTAAATAGTATTATATATGTCATTAATGAACCACTTTTGGTTCGCATGAATTTTTTTTGAAAATTTACTAACCATATAATATAAAAATACAAAGAGCCATGGTAAATGTCAAACTATTTAACTAAGAGTTAAATCTAAAAGATAATGTTAATATAGTGACCCAAACCTTTCTAAAACCTATTTGTTTAGTTTTTTTTCCAACCCGAAACCTATTTATCCTCGAACTAAATCATTTTAGAGCCATTATAAATCGAAAATGATTTTATTATAAAATAATATTTCAATCATTTCCTAAGGTGCCCCTCACCTCTCTTATAAAAGGTCACTTACCCTTCACTCAAATTCACACCTTAAAATACATTTGGATCAGCCAAAACCTGCCTTGATATCCTTTCTACCATCTTATCTTCATCATAGAGACATTCCTTTAGTCATAAATCAAACCTATTGAGCCCTTTTGATCACATCAAAAGGAAGAACCCCATTAAGAGGTAAATATTTCATCACGTCTTTCAAGTTCTTTTCTTCTTCCACTTCCTTTCCATTGTTAAATATATTATAAAATAATAACTAAAATTTCTTCTATATTCTATGATGTTATTATAAAAATGTTACAACCATATTCATTATTCTATCCATCCTATAAATGACAAAGTCACTGTACGTGCGTACATACAGATTACTGTCTCCACATCGTGGTGCAGTTTGTTATTCATACAACTCATCCTTTGGATGTGTATAATAATGAGTATAAATTATGTAAATAATAAATATAACATGATAATTATTCTATATATATGATATAACATCCAATTTTATATGATATTAATATCAAAATAATGATATTGTCGCTCGTGCGTATGTACGGATTAATTCCTCCACGAATGCGATGAGATTAATTCCCAATTATATCCATTCAAGAATAATTTTCATTTGATGATTAATAAATAAAATTTAGACAATTAATATAATTCTGAATATGAATAAGATACATCCTATCCATAACAAACATTACTTATGTAACAACCCAAAACGATGATACTACTAAAATATTATGAACAAAGAAATATTATAAGATCATATATGATATCATATTAATGTATATGGTTCTTGTATAATTTAATAACAATGAATTCAAAATTATACTAGAGGTCAAAGAAACCTCAACCAAGGAAAAGTTCAAGGTAAGTGTTAATTTCACAATCTATTTATTATTCGAGGTTGTTTTAACGTAAGTATCGACTGGGAAGTATTTATTATCCATGTCCATATTTCATAATGGAGTTTTCAAAGGGATTATCTTGTAGAGACTTTTTTTTTACTAAAACATCATTTTAAATGTTTTAATGATTTATTCTTCTACACCAGTCTCATTAATGTCCATGTTATTAAAATGGTTTTAAGGATATATTTATATGTACATAAATGTTTAAAAAATTTAATTCCTTTAAAAAGTATCAAAGTAGTATTGGAAACTTTTATTAAAAACTATCTTTTAAATTACTAACATTATAAATTATGTTAATTTTAAATGATTTCATGAGAAAGGGATATTTCTCTCAAAGATGTTTACTGATCATTTTCAACTATGTCAGCATCCTTTACGAGATATTATTCTTGATCAACGATGATTTATTATGATTAAAGTATTCTATATTTTATTGAAGGTTTTGTGTTATGTTGGACTGTGATTGTATTTTTCATACCATTCTTGGTTTATGTATAATGTATTTAAATTACGTATACTAGTTTTAATATGAATGTTTTTGTTATCATTAATCCTTTTCATATGAGGAATGCACTGGACTTAGTAAGTGATGGGTGGAGCGCGCTATAGCTCCTCGAGGCATCGGTAGGAGTCATGAGAAATACAAGTGTCTTAGCACAAGGCCTTGACAGAATCTTTTTTTCCTTGGAAAAAGGCATGAACTATGTTGTTCTATAGTATGGTATTACGTATTCCATCATTATGAAAGTGGCTATTGATATTGCATGTGAATATTCTACTAGTTGAATATCCATTTGAATAAGTAAATAGAATTATTAGATTTTATCATTGCCATATTATGATGATGTTCAAGTTTAAAATGATTTTTTTTAGACTTATACATTGACTTACATTTTTATGATTGTTTACGAAAGTTTCCACTATATTGTTATCCTTACTGAGCATCTAAGCTCACCCCTTTTTATGTTTTTTTACACGGATTCCAAGAAGTGTATTACGATTGATAAGAAGGGTTAATCTAGGTGATTAATGGAATTGTCAATGAATCATTTATGTTGCATTTTATTTTTTATTGTATAATGTAATGTTCATGTATGTAATCTATTTTTCAAGACTATTAAATTTTTCAGTATTTTGGGACTTGATTCATTTTAATCATGCCAATGTTATTTAATAATGAACCGACTATGGGTAACGTGGGTCAGGGAATTACAGTTGGTATTAAAGGATGTTTATATATAACCATGGAAACTAGATTTAGAAAAACTATGATTAGAGAAGATTACCTTAAGATTGACATTGAAGATTAGTATAGAAGAAATTCATTGATTTTTAATACTGTAGTGATTTTGTGAGAATTCAAAGCAATACATCCATGTCTGGATATGATCAGGTAGAGGTGGCTCTGGCACATATATACTTTGGTGATAACCCGAAAACACTACTTTGAGCTAGACTCGAACCGGAACTGGTGCATGAAAATGGTCCTTGCTATACTCTTGGTTATGAATCTCCTGGGGTCTATCTTAGGATAATTCACATTTTAATTACAAGCCATTATGAATAATTTAGGAGTAAATAATTCCTAAAATAAAACATTTTATGATGATAGATTATGTGCATAGTATTTTCAATTGGGTCTAGGTATTTTACAAGTATGGAATTATGAATTTTGATTCATAAACTAACCTAGTGTTTGCCATTTTTAAGAATTTTTGCCTTGTAGAAGGAATAAGAATTCTAGAAATACACATGATCGAATGATTAAGAAGGATTATATCTTTCATAGTATTAAGAAAACAGTTAAAAGAGATATAGTCTCGGGCATATTCTCATCATATGAATAAATAGTATCATGTGTTAATAAGATAAGTAAACAATTCTCTGAGTCCTATGGCTTCAGAGGGAAACAAGAGAAGAAAAGGATGGTGTAGAGAATTATGGATAAAGGGAATAAGGGAAAGTAATATTTTCCCATATGTGATAACTATGGAAAGAATCACCTTGGTAAATTCTTTAAGGGAGTGAGAGTCTGTTATAAGTGTGGAGAAAAAGGACACCAAGTACGTGATTGTACGGGCAAGAAAAAGGTTTCAAATGTACAATGCATCATATGTAAGGAGTTGGGACACTACACAAATCAATGTACAAATCATCGGAGCATACCAAAAATGATGTTATTGGATAATAATCATGTTATGATATTACCACAGATGAGGAGTAATGACTAGTGTTCTTATGTAGATATTAATGAATTATGTCATTTGAGTATTGTATCTAGGATGTACTGGTTATAATAATTATGAAATATATAAGGATTTTACTACAGTACTATTTCATTAATGATTTGAAATTGTGTGGTTCCATGAAAACTGACTCAATAGCAAGTTAAATTTTTTGGAAAATACCTGGTTGAAGGAAAGATTAAAATTTAATATAGTCCTAATACTGAGGTAGTGATTTCAGAATAAGAAATGATTGATTTGGATAAATTATATTGGATATTCTTGACTTCCATGAAACTGATTAATGATTTGTATATTCCATTAATATTGGAGTTTACAACATTTTTGGTTATAAGGAGTATATGCTATATTATATAATGAATAAGGGAGCATGAATGTAATAAATATTGTAATATGACGATTCAAGGTGTTACCATGTTTTAATATAGTACATGATGAAGGTATTAAAATGTTATTACGTGGAAAAAAAGATTTTCATTGTGTTTACCTTCTTTATAAATTTTGGACTGTGAGTTTGTATAGATTTATTTTGGATAATTCTAAAGGTTGGAATCGATTAATTTTGACATTAGATACTATTGTTAAGGTTAAATTATTTCATGAAATTATTTTTGGATTATCATAAAAAGGATAACCCAGAGGTCGGTGACAACCCAATGCGTCCGGCTGGGCCACGATACTTGAACCCACAACTGAATGGCGACAAGGGTGCATCGCCTACCACTAGCCTACGTGATGTCCTAGTTTGTATAATTTTTTTATTTAAATAGTATGAAAAATAAAAATAATTTCACTTTTTTAACACTATATTATTAGGATAATAAAATATTTTTGAATTCCATTATCTTTTGTTGTATCAGATGAGTTTGTGGTAGGAATTAGTTGAATTACGAAACTCTACTTGTCATGTATATATATATATATATATATATATATATATATATATTCCCTCTTATTATATGAATAAATTAATTCTTAAACGTTAGGGAAGAGGTCTTAAAACCAAAAATGTGTTATCTTAATACATTATGTTTTGTTGAAGTGATGATATTTTAAATCATCATAGATCGATGGATTTGAGGCCCCCAATTGTATATATGTTTGTGATTGATGAACTCATCAATACCTATCAATATTTAGGTTTTCCCTACAATTATATTTCTCTAATTTCCTCCAATGTTCTCCTAATCGAGTTCATAATTTGGTGGTGACATTTTGATTTCCCTATCCCTCTTATTAAGAATAAATTTTATTAATCCAATTTCTGATGTGAGTTTTCCACAAAGGTATTTGTCTATTTTATCCTTTAATTTTAAAAGTACAATTTAAAATTACGGGGATTAAATTTATTGATGGAGGGGAGAATATATCACTTCATGATTTCATTGTATGTTATCTCATTATAGTAATTAAATATCTTGCGTTACACGCAACACCAAGTTCGATTGCACCACAACATACTAAACTAACCATTCAAAAAGCAGTTATGAATAGTATTAACCACAATTTAGATCTTATATACTCTATATATTTTTAACATCCATAATATTTGTTTCTTATTTATACTATATGAAAAAATTCATATTTTCAAAAATAATTACTATTTCTCAAAAATTTCATTTTTACCTCCTTTTAATGGATAAACTTTTTTAAAACCAATATTTGACACTTTTATATATTCAATTTAATGAAATTAAATTATTTTTTATAATTGTGATTTTCAAATTTATTTTGGATAAATTTTTGTTTCTTTTCCCATAACAATCATATTTTGAAGAATAATGAAAAATACGATGTTTTAATTTAAAAGAACTTCTTAATCGAAACAAATTATAGTGATAAATAATGAATTTGAATGTTTTTGAAGTATAATTATATTATATTATTATCAATTAATACAATGTAGGTAAATATAAGTAATTTCAAATTTAGATTAGTCATAAACACATGTCATTCTTTAGATAGTTGTTACTTTTTAAAAACACTCTTTTTAGTTTTGACAACGGGAATTAATTTTAAATTAATAAATGAAACATATATGGTTTGAATATGGTAATATAGAATTCATTTTTTAATTCTAAATATCAAAATTATCTTAGGGTAATGTTTTGTAATTTCTCTAAAAACATTCAATTTTTGATGAATAGTGATAAACATGTCATTATTATTTAAAATTGAATTTTTATTTAAATATATATTTATTTTATTTTAATTTATTTTAGGTCAAAATATATGCATAATACCTATATATTTTCAACATAAATTATTAGAGTCATTTAACAATAAGTTTACATATATAATATTGTTATCGAACTTTTTACTATCTTTTACCCTCCTCTTGGCGCATTTTCAAGTTAATATAAAACATAATTTTACCACTTATTTGATTTGAATGTCAAAAAGATGAGTGAAACTATTAATATAAGTATGTAAAATGTGGTTCAATATAATGGCATCAATTTTTGGTGAATAGTAACTTTTGAATTTTATTTACCACAGTTAAAAGTATATAGGAAAATTAAGGGCAAAAATAATATCATAATTACCCTAACATTTGTCCTAATTCTATTAGATATGTATAATGCGACCAAAAACAACCATAGGAATAAAATATGAACCTTTTTGGTCCACTTGGATGAGATTAGGACTTTTATTATTAATTTATTTAAAGAAGTTTTAAAAGAGTTAAAATCAATGTTTAAAAACGAAACCATTTTAAATATAGGATTATACATAAGAAAAATTTGTAAAAAAAATATTCATTACAATGAAAAAAATATTTCCTAAATAATTGTATTTTATTTATAATTATATACATTAAATAAAATAATTCATTTATGACACAATGATGATGCAGTAATTACCTTATTAATGAATAATTACAATAATTGATATTAAAAATATCCAAATAAATCGAATTTTAGACTTTTAATGAATTAAAATAATTTGATAGGTTAATATGGCTTGTTAGGGTTAATTAAATGAAATTTTTTCTAAGTAATAATGCTGTTATGAATTTAACAAAAACAAAATACCAAATAGTTTCTAAATTGACATAAAAGTGTTTTTTAAAACTATATTATATTATTAACTGATATTATAATCCAAAAAATTGACGGATAGTCCAATGATCTTGAGTAATGTTATATATTTCATTAATGAACCATTTGAGGTTCTGTTGAAAGTTTATACTAAGATTATTAACCATATAATATATAAATACAAAGAGACATGGTAAATGTCAAACTATTTAACTAAGAGTTAAATCTATAAGATAAGGTTAATATAGTGACCAAAACCTATCTAAAACCTATTGTTTGAGTGGTTTTAGACCCATATCCTCCTTATCTTCGACATAAATCATTTTGGATCCATTATATACAAAAAATGATTTGATTATAAAATAATATTTCAATTTTTCGGAAGGTACCCCTCACCCCTCGTATAAAATAAAACTACCACTTCGCTAAAATTCACACCGTAAAAGCCATTTGGCTCTGCCAAAATCTACCAAATATATTCTCAACTATCCACCCTTCATCCTAGAGGCCTGACATTAGTCACAAATCCAACCGAAAGAGCCCTTTTGATCAAATCAAAAGGATGAACCCAAAGAAGAGGAAAATATTCATCACCTCTTTTAAGTTATTTTCTTCTTCCACTTCCCCTTTATTTATTGTTTCCATTATAAAATAATAAATACAATATCTTATATATACTGTGATGTTTTTATAAAAATTTTACAACCATATTCTTTATTCTATCCATCCTATAAATGACAATGTCGTCATACGTGCGTACGTACAGATTACCATCTCCAGGTCGTGGTATAGTTTGTTATTCATACATTTCATCATTTGGATGGGCATAATAATTTGTATAAATGATGTAAATAATAAAGATAAAATTATAATGATTTTCTATATATGATATAACATCCAACTGTATAAGATATTAACATCAAAATAATGATATTCTCACTCATGCGTACGTACGGATTATCGTCTCCACGAACGCGATGAGATTCATTCACCATCACATAAATTCAAGACTAATTTTTATTTAATGATTAGAAATTAATTTTTAAAGACTTAATATCATTATGAATATGAATAAGATACATCCTATCCATAACAAACATTACTTATGTTACAAAGCACATAAAAGAAAATGAATTAGTAAACATCTGAAACGATGATACTACTATAATATTATTAACAATGAAATATTATAAGATCATATATGATATAAAATTAATGTATATGGTTCTTGTATAATTTAATAATAATAATTTCACCATTATACTGGAGGTTACCCTACCCTAGACCAAGGAGAATTACAAGGTAAGGGTTAATTTCCCAATCTCTTTGTTTTTCGAGGTCGTTTTTACGTAAGTATCTACTAGGACATATTTATTATCCATGTCCATGTTTCATAAATTATTTTTCAAAGGGATTATTTTTAAGGGACTTATTTACTAAAATATAATTTTAAAATTTTTAATTATTTATTCTTATACACCTTTCTAATTAATGACTATGTTTTCAAAATTCTTTTAAGAATTTATTTATATGGACATGAATGTTTTAAAATGTTAATACATTAATAAGTATCAATGTGTTATGGGAAACATTGATTTAAAACTATATTTTATATTAATTTATTTATAAATTATGTTACATTTAAATGATTTCATGAAAAAGGGATATTTCTCTCAGTTATTTTTTCTAATCATTTTCAACTATGTCAACATCCATTATGAGAGATTATTATTGATCGAAATTGATTTATTATGACACAAATATTCCATATCGTATTGATGGTATTGTGATATGCATGACAGTGGATGTGTTATATTTATAACATTCAAGGATTATGGATAAAATATTGACATTTTCATCTTAGTTTTAATATGAATGTTTATGTTATGTTTAAACATTTTCATTTGAGGAATGAATTGGACTAAACAAGTGATGGGAGGAGCCCGCTATAGATCCTCGATGCATCGGTAGGTCTCATGAGACAAACTAGTTTCTTGGAAAAAGTGCTTGATAAAATATTATTTATAGTCTTGGCATAAGTCCTTGACTATGTGGGTACGAAGTCTGGCATTATGCATTCCATCATTATGAAAGTGGATATTGATATTTCATGTGATTATTCAACTAGTATAATATCCATGTAAATTAATAAATAGAATTATTTGATATTATATTTTCCATATTATTCTAATGTTCAAGTTTAAAATTCCATTTTTTAGTCCTATACATATCTTTAAATTTTTATGTTTATTTACAAAAGTTTTCGCTCTATTGTTATCCATAATGAGCATCTGATCTCACCCTTTTTTTGTTTTGATTTTCCCATGATTCCATAACATGAATTAAGATTGATAAAAAGGGTAAATATAGGTGATTAATGGAGTTCTCAAAGGATCATTTTTGTTGTATTTTATGTTCTAATGTGTAATGTAACATTCATGTATATATTCAATTTTCCAAGACTGTTAAACTGATGGGTCTTATGGGACATTATTCCTTGTAATCATGTCAATGTTATATAATAATAATCTACTTTGGGTAATTGGGGTTTGGAAATTACCCTCCATATCATTTGTTGGATATTTTTTTTCCATGAACGTTAAATTTCATTGAAGAATAGGCAATGACTTTGTCATTTTTCATCAACACACAACCCATGATATTTTTCGAAGAATCACTGAATACCAATAAAAGATTCCCACTTGTGGGTAGTCTGAGCACGGGCACAATGATATGCCTGATTTTCAACTCCTTGAAGCTATCTTCACATTAATCACTCCAGAAAAGATTTACTCCCTTTTGAGTTATCTTAGTAAGAGGGTTTTACAATCATGAGAAATTTTTCATAATTCAGCAATAATATCCACCTAACCCCAAGAAACTACGGATATCTGACCCCGATTATGGCATCATCCACCCCTCAATTTTAGCTGTCGTGGAGGGATCCATAGATATCCCATTGAATGTGATGATATTACCCTAGAATGAGACTTCCGTCAACAAAAACTCACACTTGATGTACTTTTCAAATAGCTTCTCCCTTCTCAAGGTCTCTAGTATATTGCATAGATGCTACTCATGCCCCTCCTTGGTTTTAGAGTATATTAGAATATTGTCTATAAAGACTACACAAGTTTTGTTGACGTAATATACAAAGACTATATTCATCAAGTACATCAAGATTAATGGAGAATTAGTGTGTCCTAAAGGCATTATTATGAATTCTTCGTGCTCATACCTTGTATGAAAAGCAGTCTTGCGGATATCCTCCTTATTCACCATTACTTGGTAATATCATAACTACAACACCAAATTGTAGAAGTATTGTGATCCACGTATCTAATAAAACAATTCATCAATTTAAGGAATATGATACTTCATCATTATCGTGATTTTTTTGATCTCACGATAATCAATGCAAAGGATCATTGACACATCCTTCTTCATGATGCAGAGGACTGGTGGACACCAGGTGAAGCACATGGGCCTATGAAACCTTTATGAAGTTTCTATTGTAGTTGTTTCTTTAGCTCCTCAATCTCCAAAAACGATGTTCTATATGGAGTCATGGATATTGGATACACCCCACGTATAAGATCAATTAAGAATTCAACATCTAATATAATAGGAAGACCAAACAATTCCTCGGGAAACACTTCAGTGAATTCCATCACAATATACATATCTTCAAGGATGGTTTCAACCTTAGACACAATCATCTGTGAAATATATTTGTTCTCAAAGGGTAGTAATATTCATTCTTGATGTGATGGTGCTAAAAAGGATTCATCCTCCTCCTTGCACTTGTACATAATCGGGTGTCGATTCGACATATAGGGAGTGATTTCTCTCTCACGGAAATTTATGTTTGGTATATATAAGGAAAGACAATCCACGCCAAAATTTCCATAATATTACACAAAAGGGAGTATGAAAAGGTTCTCCATTAATTTAAAACCACAAATTGTGATAGGGGAGGTGTTATATTCATGGGATGAAATGATTGACCCATTTTATGTTTTCACAGACATCTGGACTTCCATGATTTGTGGTAGTGTTGGGATTGTTATTCAAAAATTATGGGATATAAAATAATGAACATTAAATGAAATATACATTAATAGGGTCATATTGTTACATGTACCAACATATGTAGAGGAATTTAGAATATAAAATAATTTATTGATTTTAAATGATGGGAGAGAATTCCCTTACAAAATTTTAGCATAGTAACATGTGTACATGGGAGACATGAATGATAGAGAAATGGATCTATCATCATTAAAACATAATAAGGGTAATATATGAGAGAATAAAAATCATACGCCATCATTTTCAATTGAAAATAAAAAGGCTTAACAATATAAATAAATTTAGACAAAAATGAGAAAGGAAGAAATCCATTACTTGAGAGTGTGATCCCAATGGCTTAGGAGAAGCTTGAGAGGGGCTTCATTGGAGATTGGGGAGCCTTGGGAGGATTATGGAGAGGAGTTCAGGGGTTTTTCAAGTTCCAAATGGTTTTAGTGAAGAGGAATGAGATTTTGAGTGGGTCTATGTAGGAAAGGAGAGGTAATTGTTTAATATTTTGTTTTTGGAAACCACAAATTGAACTAATCAAAACCACAAACCATCCCATGGTGTTATAACATGAATTTTTCCAAATTATATTGGAAAAATTTATTTTATAATTCCAATTGATGAACTTATTAAAATATTAGGCTTGCTTATGTGGAGGTGATTCACACTCTCAACGAAATAATTTTAAATTTATAAAATGTTTTACAATCATGAAGGGTCCACTAAGGCTTTGTAAACAAAAAATAAATAAACCTAAAATTTCATTTTTTTTAATGTAAAAACATATTTTGTCCAAAGAATCCATTTATTTTATTTCATTACATCACTGTTGGGTCATTATAATGTCATAAAACACAATATATATTAAAAATGTATTTGATTTTTACCCAAAAATTCGACTGTCTCAGAATGTTATAAAAAATTATACAATGGAAAATTTCAACATCATAATTCCAAAATTAATAATCATTTTATCTAAATAAATCTCTATACATTTTAATTTTTACTTTAAAGAAAACCGACATTTATAGAAAATTCATGGTTATGACATAACTAACTCTCAAACCTTAATAAAAATTAAAATTGTATTCACTAAAATTATAAAATAATTTATATTTAATAAAAATAAATTTTAGTAATAATATTTTATTAAAATATTATTTTATTCAAAAATCCATTAAATCCTCAAAATAGATTTATTAATTGAATATTAACAGAAAATAATATTTTTTCTTTAAAAATAATTTATAAAGTTACTATAATAAAATTAATGTATATAATTTATTCAATAGAAATATAATGAACATAATCATTGTTATAGGATCTTGTTACATAACCCCTTATAACACCCACATATGTCCTAAGGATAAGGTGTGTGATGGTTAAAAACTCTTGGGTTGTCTCAGATAACATCACTCAGGTGGTAATCTCTATCAACTTCCACATCTCCCATAGGTAGTATTGTTCAAGCTTAATGTACTGAAGCTAGACTTGGTCTTACCCAAGAGAGAATCCTAGTGACACCATCTCATTTATATGCTTTGACAAATGGGATTCATATGGAGAAATTCTATTGTATGAGGCCATCGATTCCTTTTTCTGAGTAAATTGGAATTGTTAAACTGCTATATTTATACTAATTACATGATCACGTTTTAAAAACTATATTATTAATGGTAAAAAAATTTAACAGTATCTTAAAATCCAAAAATATAAAACCAATGAAGTTTATATGTCTTATATAACCATTTTACAAATCTATACATTTAATTAGATTAAGTTAAAATTTCATTAACAAATGTTTGGGTCGTGAAAATCTTCCCCACTGAAAAAATTTTAGCCTCCAAATTTCATTTTACAACACTAAATAGATGAGGTTAACTCTTTTCATCACTTCCAACGATTCCCACATTTCATCTTTAGACTTGTGGTTTCACCACAACATCTTGATGATGGGCATTGTCTTATTTCATAGAAATTTTTCTCTATGATATAGGATCTTCACTGGATTCTCTTCATAGGAGTGGTCATTCTCAAATGGTACCACCTCTGAATTGAGTACATGCGATGGGTTAGGTATGTACTTTCTCAAGAGCGATACATGTAATAAATCATGTACTTGAGATAGGTTCAATGGGAGTGTTAGTCGATAGGCCATTGCTCCAATGCGATCAATGATATCAAAAGGGCCAATGTAACTTTGAATAAGATTTCACTTTTTCCCAAGTCTCATAACTCTCTTCCTCGACGATATGAGGAGGAATACCATGTCTCAAACATGAAACTCTAGTTCTCTTTGATGATTATAAACATAACTATTTTTCAACTCTATGAATCTATAATGTACTTATGGATGGTCTTAACCTTCCCCACCATTTCTTTGACTATTTCTAGACATTAGGGATTTTTCTCCACAACTTCATCCCCACATGCTGGTGTTTTTCACTTCTTTCCATAGAGGACTTCATATAAAGCCACTTGGATTCATTAGTGGTAACTGTTGTTGTCAATGAACTCAACTAGAGGATGATGTTGATCCCATAATCCATAGAAGTCCATTGAGAATTCTCTAAACATGTCCTGAAGTGTTTCGATTGTCCACTCATATTGGACATCAGATTGATGATGATAAGCTGTATTGAAGATCAGCTTAGTATTTATAGCATGTTGAAGACTCTTCTAGAACATAGAGGTGAATCTTGGTTCTTGATTGGATAAAATAGATAGTGGTACTCGATGCATCCTTACAACTTCTCTGATATATACCTTTTCTAGTTGATCTAATGAGAAATCCTCTTGAATTACAATGAATTGTACAATCTTTATGAGATGATCCCTGAAAACCTAGATATAATTGTTACCTTTGGATGTTTTTGGAATTCTGGTGACAATGTCCATGGTGGTATCCTTCCATTTCCATTTTTGTATGGGTAATGGTTACATCATCCCCTTAGCCTTCTGCCTCTCAGCCTTCACCAGCTGACATACCATGCATTTAGATGTATACTCACCAATATCTTTCTGCATGTGATCTCAGAAATAATGCTCTAAGAGATCTTGATACATCATTGTGTTTCCTAGCTGAATGGGGAAATTCGATCTATGTGAATCATCCACATGTTCTTTGATTAACTCCATATTTTTAAGGAATGAATAGTAGTAACCCAAATCACACAATTCCTTATTCATTAACATTGATCTCTGAGGATTTCCTTTCTCATATAGTTTCCACTTTTTTCTAAATTCCCACATCATCCTTTTGAGCATACTTTAACCTTTCCAAAAGATATGGTTTATCAATCATTTTTGATTGGATTTATGATGTTCCCTTCATTATGATTCCCATGTCCATTTTCATCAAATATAATAAGATTGGATTCTTTTTATTTCTAATCAATCATAGAATCATTGGGTCCTCTCTACATAGATCAGCTGCCACCTTCTTCACTTTCCCAGGGTGGTAATGGATTGACCAGTCATATTTTCTTTATTAGATCTAACCATCTTCATTGGGGAATGTTCACCTCTTTTGGTGTGAATATATACTTGGGAGGATTTTTTGATTTGTGAATATTTCATACATCTCCCCAAAGAGTTAATGTCACCAAAATTTCAAAGAAAATATTATTGAAGAAAACTCCAAATCATGTTTTGGATAGTTTTTCTCCTCAATATTCAATTTTCTTGAAGCAGAGGTAATGACATTGTCATTTTTCATCAGCACACAGCCCAATCCCTTCTTCGAAACATCACTAAAAACAATAAAAAGTTCTCCACTTGTGGGTAGAGTGAGCACAAGTGTAGTGATAATCCTCCTTTTCAACTCCTTGAAGATCTTTTCACATTCATCATTACATGAATACTTGACTCCCATTCGTGTTATCTTGGTAATAGAGTTTCAAAATCGTGATCAATTTCTCACAAAACAGCAATAATATCTAGCTATCCCCAGGATGTCACGGATAACGGTCAGCGATGTTGGACTCAACCATCCCACTATTGTGGCTATCTTTGAGGGATCCACAGATATCCCATTACTTGTGATGATATGACCAAAAAATAAAACATCCATCAACCAGAACTCACACTTGATGTACCTTTCATAGATATTATCCTTTCTCAATGACTTTAGTACTATGATTAGATGCTCCTAAAGATCCTACATAGTTTTGGAGTATATTATAATATCGTCTATAAATACTACCACAAATTTCTTGAGGTAATCTATAAAGAAAATATTCATCAAGTCCAAGAATATTTTTGGAGAATTAGTGAGTTTGAAAGGAATTACTATGAATTAATATTGCTCGTACCTTGTATGAAAAACAATCCTGGGGATATACTCCTTCATTACCCTTACATGGTAATATCCCAACCACATATCCACCTTGGACAACTATTGTGCACCACGGAGCTGATCGAACAAGTCATAAATTTGGGGCAGAGAATACTTGTTCTTTATCGAGATTTTTTTGATCCCACGATAATGAATTCAAAGAAGCATTTACCTATCCTTCTTATTGATACAGAGGAATAGCACACCCTAAGGAGAAGAACATGGGAGTATAATCCCTTTATTGATATTCTACTGGAGTTGATTATTCATCTCCTCAATCTCCACAGTAGTCATTCTATGCAATGTCCAGGATATTGGAAATTACCCATGTATAAGATCGATTGAGATTTCAACATCTCTTCTAGGAGGAAGACCATGAAATTCCTCAGGAAACACTTCAACGAATTCCCTCACAATAGGCTTGTCTTCAAGTATGGTTTCTTCCTTAGACTCAATCATTTGAGTAAGATACATGTGCTCATAGGTCAGTAATATCCACACTTGAGATGATGGTACTCAGGATGATTCGTCCTCTTCTTTGCACTAGTATAAAATCGGGGGTCTATTCTCCATATGGAGAGTGATTTCCCTCTGACAGAAATTTATGTTGGTTCTATATAGGGAAATTCAATACATTCCATGAATTGCATCAAATTCCACTAGATGGAGTATGATAAGGTTTTATTTGATGTTAAAACCACAATGTTTGATAGGGGAGAGGTTATATTCATGGGATTAAATGATTTCACATTTTTAATTCTCACATGAATCTTTAATTCCATGATTTGTGGTGGTGTTGGGATTATTCTACTGAATGTTTTGGATTTAAAAGATTTCATAAAACCAAAATCAAAATGGAAATTCTCTATTCTTGAAAGAATGACTAGATTACCTATCACCACATCATTTTTAGTTTTTTCTTTGGTTGTAGTGATGGAAAAATATTTCCCTTGCTGCCATGGAGGTTGTTAGATGCCTCTAAAATCCCTTTCCTTAGGGAACTAGTTTGTAAAGTGCCCTGGTTCTTTGCAGATGAAGCAATGAAATATTCATTGAGGATTAAACATATCATTACTCTACTATGTCGCAATAGCAATTTTTTCTTGCCTACGGTTAATATCAAGGTTCCCTTCCCTTCAACACCAAAAACATTTCCTCATCCCCTTAAAAAAATTCTCGGGTTCTTCATTCCCACCTTTGGCAAGTGGGGTTCTGTAATATCATAGCACCATAGGGATTATCCATCAGAATTCCAAAATTAATGACCACCTTATTCTCCAATGGATTAGTCATCTTTTTTACTTGAGGGCAAGAAATTTCCTATCTATCTTAAGTCAGAGGGTCTGGGGAAAATATCTATCGAAAAACATTTTCTATAAAACCTTCCATTACAATGCCTCGATCGCTTCCTCATGCTTTATATTTTTGGTCAATGTCCACCATTGATCAGCTTCACCCTCCATATGGTAATCTTCCAGAGGAACCTTCCCTTGTTCAGAACATTAAGTGATGAATATGATCTTTTCAATGGATTTAATCCATTGTTCGGAGATTGAGGGATCAAATGATTCATTAAAAGTAGGAGGAAATTTTCCAATGAATCTATCGATTGTGTCTTGTTATTTCTTGGTGGGGGGGGGGGTGTTGAATGTTCCTCTTGACCCATGATTCAATTAAAAACATGAGTTAACTGAGAGAGTATCTTGAAAAATATTTTTATTCACGCTCCAATATGATTTGGAATCTCATTAGAACAATCATCACATAGATCTTAACATCAGTTCTTAGCCCAAATCCTCATTTTACTATCCATAGGATGAAATAAAAGTAAAGTTAGGGGTTACACAGAAAGGGGAAACCAATGAAAAATCCGATAAGATATAAATTACATTTTTCTATTAACTTATCGATGTTATCTATGATCTAATTCACAACATATATTCTTAGGGGAATTTTTTTAATTTCATTAATATTGGTTCATGCTAAGATTGTGAATTTACAGAATCATATCCCTTAAGAGTGTCGAAACCAAGAGTGAAACAATGTTCGTTGTCGAGCACTAGTTCCCATTCGAGTCTATCTCAAAGCAGTGTTCTCATGTTTTACCCAGAGATACATCTATTCCAGAGCCACCTCTACCTGCTCATATCCATACAGGGATTTATTTTCTTGATAAACCACTTACTCAATGATCAATAAAATTTAGGTATATTATTAATATACTTAGACTTATCCTTAAGGATTTCACTTGGATTTTCTAATCCTAATCCAAAAAATAACTAAACATATCGTTTGATACCAACTATAAAAACCCTTCTCTTTATTACACACATAAACATGATTTATTATATAAAAATTCAATTAAGAAAACATTGATGATCGAGAGGTCTAGTGTCTTGGAAAAAATAGAAAATTACATAACAACCTAGAACATAAAACCCAAAATCTTTATTGAAAATTTATTTTACATGACCACAATATTCCTTCATAATTAGCATTGGGCAAAGAGGAATGTTCAACCACCCCTAAAAAAGAACAAGCTGTAATAGAGTTCTTCAGGAGACAAATGCCCCCGACTCTTAGAGGATCATTCTATCCATCAATCGCTGAATAATGGATCAAATCCATTGAAAATATATCCACCATCCTTCAATGTTCCTAACAAGAGATGTTTCTTGTAGCTACTTACCATATTGATGGTGAATCTCAACAATGTTTGATGTTGATCAAAAATATGAATCCTGAGGACTATATCAAGGAATTGGAATGAAAGGATTTCCAAAAAAAAAATTGATAAATAATTTCCTCGCACCAACCTAATTAAGATGGAATGGGACATCATTGCCCTAAAAAAGACGACGAATCCATCAGAGAATACAATGAAAACTTCACAAGGATTGAAAGATATGCCTCTAGCATTTTTGTTACCCTTGAATTAAATGTTGACCGCTTCATTGGTGGGATAAAACCTAGCCTACAAATATACATAGGGATCCGTGACATTGAGAGTTGTGATGATATTTTGCGCTGTGCCCAAAATGTTGAAATTGAGATTGGTGAATCTCAGTGGTATCAGGGGTATAATACGAATAAGGTGGACAATAATTCTGGTAGTCCTATGGATAAATCCAATAGTGGTATGAAATTTCAGCACCCTACTTTCCAAAGGTGCAGAAAGAAGCACGCAAGAAATTTCTTGAAGAGGATGAGGAAATTCTTTAGTTGTGGAAGAGAAGGAAACTAGATATTAATTACAAATATGTAAAACCTACAACTAAGAAAATGGCGAGGAATACATTGAAGGTTGATTAGAGCATTCATATCCTCTATCGTAACTGTGGGTTTTTTGTGTCAGCCGTTAACGGCTAGGTGCCCTTCTCTTCTACATCTAAAGAATTTACTCATCCCTTTCATGCAAATTATAGGGGGCGTTGTTCCACAACATTGGGAAATGGGGTGTGTGAATTTCTTAGAATCGTTGGATTTACTCATTAGACTTCCAAAATTAATGTCCACCTAATTCTTTTTATCCCCATGATACCCCTGATATTCACAGATCATTATTTCAATTTTGAGTGAAAATCGGGAAATTTCCTCATAGCTCTCTAAGTCATGGATCACTAGGGATTTTAGTAGGATAGGTTTTATCGCACCAATTAAGTGGCCAACCTTGTATTTGGGGGTAATGATAATTCTGAAGGTGTATCATGCAAGCCTTGTTACGTTTTCCTCATACGCTCTGATGGATTCATCCTATTTTTTCTTGAGGTCAAGGAAGTCCCTTTCCATCTTTAGTTGGAGGGTGTAAAGAAAATATTCATCCAAAAAAAATTAATGAAAATCCTTAAATTTTAATGCCTCAATATCTTCCTTAGTAATCATGTTTTTTATCAATGTACACCATTAATCTGCTTCACCCTCCACACAGTAAGCAGCCAGAAGAACCTTCTCTTGTTCAGAACATTTAAGGATGGAGAAGATCATTTAAATGGTCTTGATCCATTTTTTGGAGATTTAGGGATCATATGATCCATTAAAAGTAGGATGTGTTTGTCTCAGGAAGTTCTCTATTGTGGTTTGTTCTTTATTAGGGGGGGTTTAAAGTTCTTCTTGACCCATGTTTCTATTCAAAACATGAGTTATCTGAGAGAGTATTATGACAATGCTCTTGATTCCAATTCCTGTCAGATTGGGAATCTCATTAGAATAATCATCACATTAATCTTCATATTTATTGTTATCCTAATTCCTTATATTAACATCCATTGGCTTGAATAAAATAATGTTAGGGATAACACGTAAAGGGAAATCCAATGTCAAAAATGGAAAAATTGTAAATTACATTTATTTCTTAAACCTATCTATGTTATTCATGATCTACTTCCCAACATATATAATTGGGGGAATTTTTTAATTCCATTAATAATGGTTCATACTAAGATAACGAATTTACCAAATCACATCCCATTAGATTGTGGTAACCAAGAATACAGCATGGCACGCTGTCGTGCACCAGTTGTCGTTCGATTCTATCTCAAAGAGGTGTTGATGGATTTTACCCCAAGATACAACAATGCAAGAGCCTCCTCTAAATTCATGTATCTATTGTGGGATGTATTTTCCTTATAAAATAATTACCTAATAATCACTAAAATGTAGTTATGTTTTTATTATACTTATTCTTATCCATAAGTATCTCATTAGGGTTTTATAATCCTATTCCATAAAATAACTAAACCTATCCTTTAATACCAACTATGAAAACCCAACTCTTTATTAGTAATTAAACATGACTTATTACATAAGAATGCACTTAAGAAAACTATGGGAATCAATAGGTCTAGTTTCTTGTTAAATTAAGAACATTACAAAACAACCTAGAATATAAAACAGAACATCATTATTGAAAATTATTTTACTTGACCACAACATTCCTTCATACTTAGAATTGAATGTGATAACTTGAGAACATGCATAAGAAATGGGTGAGCTATGAAGACAAGTAAGGGATAAAATAAGGAATAAAATGAAGAATATATTACATGTTAGAAAATATGCATATCAATGGATCAAAAAAAACATGAACAAAAAGGCATGGTATAACGTGATTATCATAAAATAGAATTATGGAAAGTATATTTAACATGATATTAGCATGACTTAAGGATCATTGCAAATGGAGCATGAGTAAACCCTTATTTAAATTGAATTTTAAAAATTAAACCCTCATTTCATGTGATTTATCATGATTCTAATATTTACCCAATGCATTGGAGCTCTATCCGGGCACACCCTTCTTAATCATTTCATTTCATTCATAAGTGTTCCACATAGATCATACAACATGGATTCATTAAAAATCATCATTTATTACAACATAAAGGAATGTGGAATTCATATATGTAACTATATAATCAATAAGTATATGTTCATTAAGGTAAATACTCATTGATAGAGAAACGAGAATGGTATTCACTAAACAATGACTTTGTCTTGGAAAATCGCAGCGCAATTTCAGCAGCATAACCGTGTGAGAGAAGAATTCATAAAAATTGTTGATGATAGATAAACGAGAATATCAACATATGTAAATAAAATTTAAATTAATAGGGTCATATAGATAAAATTACCAACATATTTAATGGAATTTATATTTATAAAATTAAATAATTTCTTGAATGGAAATGAGGAGAGAGAAATATCATTATAGAATTTTGGTATAATAATGGGTGTACATGGGAGGCATTAATGAGAGAGAAAGTGGTCTCTAATTAATAAATAATAAGGAGGGAAGTATAGGGGAGGTGAAAAATAATACCCTATAATTTTTTATTGAATATAAATAGTAATAACAGCATTAATAAATTAGGAAAAATGAGAAAGGAAGAAATCTCTTACTTGGAAGTGTGATCCCAAAGGCTTGGGAGAGGATTGATAGGGGATTCTTGGGAGATGTAGAAAATTGTGAGGATTCTAGAGAGATTAGGTTAGAGATTTTTTGAGATCTAAATGGTTTGAATGAAGAGTAATGGGAGATTTTGTGTGTTCATATATGAATGGAGAGGGGATTCTTTATTATTTAGGTTTTGGACACCACACATTAAACTAATCAAAACCACAAACCAACCGATATTTTTCACCCATGGTTTTTACCAAAGGGGAGTGGAAAAAATTATTTTATAAGCCCAATGGCCTAAATTATTAAAATATCAGGCTTTTTTATGTGGAAGTGAGTCACACTCTTGAGGAAATCCTTTTAAAAGTTAAAATGTTTTATAAGTCTTGGAGGATTCACTAAGGCTCCAAAAAATTAATCAAAAAAATATAAAATCACATTTTTTTAAATTTAAGACATATATTGAACGATTTTTTTATCATTATTTTATTATATCACAATAGGGTCATTATGATGTCATTAAACACATTATATATTTTAACGGTACATAATTTTAACCCAAAAATATGACACCCTCAGAAAATTATGAAAAAATCACTGTTAGATAATTTTAAAGTCTTGAATAGAAAAATAATATTAATTTTATCTAAATAATTTTCTAATTATGTGAATGTTTATTTTTATTATAAAAACCTACATTTATCTGAAATTCATGGGTTTTGACAAAAACACTATTCAAACCTTAATAAGAAATAAAATTTTATTCATAGAAAATTATATGATAATTTATATTTAATAAAAATTATTTTAGTAATAATAATTTATTTATATATTATTTAATTAAAAAATCCATTAACTCTTCATAATAGATATCTTAATTCAATATTAACTTAAAATACTATTAGTGATTTAAAAACAATTTAAAAAGTAATAATAATAAAATTAATGTATATTCATTATTCTGTAAAAAAATAATTCAAATAATAATCATTAAAGGTTCTTGTTACATAACGCTTTATAACACTTTCATATGACCTAAGGGTAAGGTGTGAGATGGTGAAAAACTCAGGGTGGCTCAGATTGCATCGCTCGGGTGGTAATCTCTATCAACTTCCATATCACCCGTACGAAGTTCCGTTCAAGCTTTACGTGTTGATTCCTGACTTAGGATTGGTCAAGAGCGAAGCCTAGTGGTGCTACCACCTTTCCGAGCTCTATCAAATGGGCTTCGAATGGAGAAATTCTACTGGATAAGGCCATCACTTTCTTTGTTTGTGTAAATTTAATTCGTTAAAGACCTATATTTATACTAATCATGTGATCACCATTCAACAACTATATTATTAATGGTAACAATTATTAAATTTATTTTGAAATCAAAGTACATAAAACCAATGAATTGAATATGTTTTATATAACCATCTTACATAATAATACATATAATCTGATCAATAATAATTTTCATTAGTAAAAGTTTGGGTCATTACAATCATCCCACCTTAATAAATTTCACAAATGAAATTTTCTTTTTTCCACTCTAAAAGAGATGAGGTATCTCTGCTTCATCACTTCCTCTAATTCCCACATTGCATATTCAAACTTTTTGTTTCTCTAGAACACCTTGATGAGGGGAATTGGATTATTTCATAGAACATTTTCTATACGATCTATGATCTTAACTAGATTTTCTTCACAGGACATGTCATTTTCCCATTGTACCTCCTATGGTTTGAGTACATGTGATGGATCAGGAATCTAATTTCTCATGTGTGATACATGGAATTCATCATGTGCTTGGGATAGGTTCGGTGGGTGTGCTAGTCGATGTTACACTACTCCAATGTGATCAAGGATCTCAAAAGGGCCAATGTACCTTGTACTAAGCATTCCCTTCTTCCAAAATCTAATATCTATCTTCCTCAATGATATGAATAGGAATAAAATGTCTCCAACATCAAACTCTATGTCTCATTGACAATTATCATTGTAGCTCTTTTTTTGACCCTGAGCATCTTTAATGGTCTACTGGATGGTTTTAACCTTCTCCACCATTTCTTTGACCATTTTTGTACCATCAAGTTTTCACTCCCCAACATCATCACAACATATCCGTGTTCTTCAACTATTACCATAAAGGGCTTCATAAGGATCCATTTGGATTCTTGAGTGGAAACTGTTGTTTTAAGAGAAGTCAACCAGTTGAAGATGTTTATCCCAGAATTATTTCAAATCCACTGAGAATTCTCTCAACATGTCCTCAAGTGTTTGGATATTCCTCTCAGATTGACAATGAGTTTGGGGATGATAATTCACACTGAAGATAAGCTCAGTATTCAGAGAATGTGGACGACTCTTCTAGAACATAGATGTGAATCTTAGTTCTAGATCATATAAAATAGGCATTGGTATTCCAGGGAGCCTTACCATTTCTCTAATATATATCTGTGCCAGTTTATCCAATGGGAAATATTTCAAATTTATATGATGTTTCTAGTGTTTGTAAGAAGATCCACAACAACATAGATAGAATTGTTTCCATTGTATGTATTTGAATGTCTGGTGACAATTCCATTATGATGTTCTCTAATTTCCATGTTGGTATGGATAATGGTTACATTATCCCCTTAGACTTATGCCACTCATACTTCACCTATTGACGTACCAGGCACTATAATGTATACTCAATGATATCCTTCCTCATTTTATCACACCAATATTTATCTGGGAGATTTTGATACATATTTTTTTTTCTGGGGTGAATGGAGAAATACGAACTATGTGCATCATCCAATAGCATTATCGTTAACTCTATATTTGATGTAATTCACAGTCGTGACCCAAATCTCACAATTCCATCTTCATTAAAATTCAACTCTTAGAATTTCCATTTTATGATACTTTTTTACTTTATTCTAAATTCCCACATGATCATTTTTAGCATCCATTAACCTTTCCAAATGATATAGTTGAGAAATCATTTTTGAAAAGATTAATGATGTTCCATTTTTTATGTTTCTCATGTCCATATTCATAAAATATAGAATGATGGATCATTTTAAATTCTCATCAATGATAAAATCACTCGGTCGTCTCTATATAGATAATCCTCCATCTTGTTCTCATTCCCTGGGTGGTAATGGATTGACCATTCATAGTGTTTGATCAGCTCTAACCATCTTCTTTGATGCATGTTCAACTCTTTCTATGTGAATATATACATAATGCTATTGTGATCCGTGAATGTTTAACACTTCTCCCCCAAGATGTAATGTCGCTGAATTTCCCAAGTGAAGATTACTACAACAAAATCTAGATAATGTCTTGTATAGTTTTTCTGATGATCATTAAATTTACTTGAATCATAGGCAATGAATTTTTCATTTTGCATCATCACGCAGCCAAGGTCCTTCTTCTAAGCATCACTAAATACCAAAACTTTTTTGCCACTTTTGGGTAGACTGAGCACGATCATAGTGATAAGCCACCTTTTAAACTCCATTAAGCTCTCATGACAGTCATCACTCCAAGATAACATGACTACCTTCTAATTTAACATTGTAAGAGGGTTTGGCAATAGTGAAAACTTTCTCACAAATCAGCGATAATATCCAACTAACCCCATGAATCTACAGATATCTATCACCAATGTTGGCATCGACCATCCCTCTATTGCTTCTGTCATAGAGGGATACACAGATATCTCATTTAATGGGATGACATTACCCATGAATGATATTTCCCCCAACCAGAACTCACACTTTCGGTACTTTTTATAGAGCTTCTCTTTTTTAAAGGACATTAGTACAATGCTTAGATGCTCCTCCTGATCCTCCTTGGTTTACGAGTATATTAGAATATCTATAATAAATAGTACCTCAAATTCATTGAGGTAATATCTAAATACTATATTAATCAAGAGTATTATGATTGATGGAGCATTAGTGAGTCCTAAATTCATTATAATGAATTCTACCTTGTATGAAAAAAAGTTTTGGGGATATCCTCCTTCACCCCTACCTGGTATTATCATGACCACAAATACACATTGGATAAGTATTGCACTCCACATAGATGATCGAACAAGTCATCAATTTGGAGTATAAGATACTTGGTCTTTATCGTGATTTTGTAGAGGTAACGATAATCAATTCAAAGGCACATTGTTCCATTCTTCTTCTTGATGAAGAGGACTAGTCCATCCGAATGTTAAGCACATGTGCTTATAAACCCTTTATGTACATTCTCATGTAGTTGTTTATTCACTACCTAAATCTCTAAAAAACCTTTCTATATGAAGTCTTGGATATTAGAAACTTCCCAGGTATAAGATCAATTGGGAATTAAACATTTATTCTTGGATGAAGACCAAAATATTTCTTAGGAAACACTTCAGTGAATTCCATCACAATAAGCATGTCTTCAAGGATGGTGGCTTCCATAGACTCAATAATCCGAGCAAGATACATGTTCTCATAAGGTAGTAATATCCATTCTTGAGGTGATAGTTCTAAGTAAGATTAAACCTCCTCCTTGAACATGTATAGAATCGGGGTTTGATTCTCTATTTGGAGAGTGATTTCCATCTCACGATAATATATGTTGTCTCTATATAGGGAAAGAAAATCCATGTGAATAATTTTATCAAATTCCACCATAGGTATTACGAAGATGTTAATTGGTAAGTTAAAAACACAAATTGTGATTGGAGAGGAGTTATATTCAAGGGATGCAATGATTTCCCCATTTTTAGTTATCACCAATATTTTTACCTCAATGATTTCTTGTGGTGTTGGGATTGTTATAATAAATGTTCAGGATAAAAAAGAATGCGTAGAACCATAATAAAAATGTATGTATATTATTCTACAATAAAGGAATGTTGAATTTATACATGAAACTCTATAATCAATAAGTAAATGTTCATGAATTTTAATACCCTTGATAGAGAAACCATAATTGTATTCAATACACAAAGACATTGGCTTGGAAAATCACAGTGCAATTTGGGAAGCATAACAGTGTGACATAAGAATTCAAAAAAATGTATGATGAGAGAGAAAGAGGTATCCCATAATATGAAAATTAAATGTAACGTAATGTGGTCATATAGAAACATTTCCCAACATATGTAATGGAATTTAGATTCAAGAAATAAATTAATTTCAAGAATTTAAATGAGGAGAGAGAAATCTGTTACTGAATTTCGGTATAGTAACATGTGTACATGGGAGGAATGAATGGGAGTGAAAGGATAATATAATAATATAAACATATGGAGGTAATTTTGGGGGAGGTGGGAAATCATACCATATCATTTTTAAATGGAAAAAAAATTGTGTAACAACATAAATAAAATTTGACAAAAATCAGAAAGGATGAAATAACATACTTGGATGTGTGATCCCAAAGACTTATGAGGGGCTTGAGAGGGGATTCAAGGGAGCTTCGGGTGAATTGGGAGGATTTTAGAGAGTGGAGGGTAGGTTTTGGTCGAGAAAAAAATGGTTTGAGTGAATTTTAATGGGATATTGAGTGGGTTTATATAGGAAAGGAGAGGTGATTCTTTAATATTTCGGTTTTCGAAACCACACATTAAAGTAATCAAAACAACAAACAAAACCATAGTTTTCCCCAATATATTTTTTCTAAATAGGAGTGGAAAATATTATTTTATATGTTCCATGGATGAACATATTAAAATATTCGGTTTTCTTATGTTGAGTATATTCACACTCTAATGGAAATCATTTTAAATGTTAAAATGTTTTATTAGTCTTGGAGGGTCCTCTAAAGAAACATAAAATTTATTAATCAATTCCAAAATTGAATTATTTTATTTTTAATACATATATTTTATGAAATAATTTTTTTTATTACATCACTATTGGATCATTATGATGTCATAAAACACAGTATATATTTAAATAGTACTTAATTTTTACCACAAAATTCGACTGTCTTAGAAAATTATGAAAAATTATCTATTAGAGATATTTCGACTTCATAAGTCTAAAAATATTATTCATTTAATCAATTTTTTTTAGAAATATGTTATTTTTTTCTTTTAAAATAATAACCGAAAATTATCAAAAAACAGTTGGGTTATAAAAAAAAGCTTTCCAACTAGAATAAAAATAAATATTGTATTCATAAAAATTATACCGTAATTTGTATTAAATAAAAATTAATTTAGAAAAAATATTATTTTCAAATATTATTTTATTTAAAAATAAATTAATTAAAAAAACTATTTCTTAATTCAATATTAACTAAAAATACTATTCATTCTTTGAAAACCACTTTGAAATTGAAAATAATAAAATGAATTTAAATTTTTTATTCTATAAAAAAATAATTCACATTATCATAGTTCATGGTTATTGTTACATAACCGGTTATAAAACACACATATGAAATAAGGGTAAGGTGTGCCATGGTGACAAACTCGTGGGGTAGTTCAGATAACATATCTCGGGTGGTAATCTCTACGAGCTTCTACTACTCCAATATGAAGATCTATTCATGCTTAACGTGTTGAAGGTCGGCATAGTCTTGTTCAAGAGTAAAGCCTAATTATTAAACCTAACATCTGATATCCAACAAATGGTATTCGTACAGAGAAATTCTACTTGATGAGGCCATCACTTCCTTTTTCTGAGTAAATTAAATTTATTAAAGCCCTATATTTATACTAATCATGTGATCACTATTCAACAACTATATTATCAACGAAAACAATAATTAATGATATTTTGAATTCCAAAAACATAAAACCAAATAAGTTCATTTGTTTTATATAACTATCTTATATAATAATACATTTAATCAGATCAGGTGAAATTTTCATTAGTAAAAGATTGGGTCGATAAAATCATCCCTCCTTAAGAAATTTAACCCAAAAATTTTCCTTTTCCCATACTAAAACATATGAGGGTAACTCTACTTCATTACTTCCTTTGATTCCCACATTTCCTCTTTAAGCTTGTGGTTTCACAATAACACCTTGACAAGGGGCATTGCCTTATTTTTTAGTATTTTTTCCCTATGATCTAAGAACTTCTCCATATTTTCTTTATAGGAGAATTCATTATCCAATGTTACCACCTCTGGATTGAGTACATGCGATGGGTTAGGTATGTACTTTCTCATGAGTGATGCATCGAATACATCATTTACTTCAGATATGTTTGGTGGGAGTGCTCATCGATATTTCACAACACTAATGCGATCAAGGAACTAAAAAGAGATCATGTTCCTTGAAATAAGTTTTCAATTCATCCAAAATCTCAAAACTCTCTTCCATGGTGATATGCGAAGGAATTCCATGTTGCTAACATCAAACTCTAAGTCTCTTCGATGATTATCAGCATAGCTCCTTTTTCATCTCTGACCAACCTTAATGTGCTGCTAGATGGTCTTAACCTTCTCAACCATTTATTCCACCATTTCTGGATATAGGAGTTTTCACTCCCCATCTTCATTAAAAAATTCAAGTGTTATCCAACTCTTCCCATAATGGGATTCAGAATGGGACATTTGGATACATGAGTGGAAACTACTATTGTAATAGAACTCAACCAGAGGAATATGTTGATCCCATACTCCTTTTCAGTCCATTGAGCATGCTCGATACATGTCTTCAAGTGTTTGGGTTCTCCACTCATATTTTCCATCAATTTGAGGATGATAAGCCATACTAAAGTTCAGCTCAGTATTCAGAGCTTGTTGAAGACTCTTCTAGAATATAGAGATGAATATTGGATCTCGATCAGATACAATAGACAGTGGAATTCCATGCAGTCTTACCACTTTTCTGATATATATCTGTTCCAGTTGATCCAAAGAGTTGATCCACAACAACCCAGATAGCATTTTTTCCTTTGGATATATTAGGAAGTTCTGTGAAAAATTCCACAGTGATGTTCTCCAATTTTCATATTGTTATGGATAATGGTTTCATCATCACCTTAGACTTCTTCCTCATAGCCTTCAATTTCTAACGTACCCATCACTTTGATGTATACTCAATGATCCCCTTATTCATTTTATCCCACCAATATTTACCTCAGATATCTCAATACATATTTTTGTTTCCTAGGTGAACAGAGAAATTCGAACTATCTGCATCATCCAAAAGTTTGTTCTTTAACATTGGATTTTATGGGATGAAATGTCATGAACCAGATCTCACAATTCCTTATTCATTAACATTTTTCTCCACGGATTTCCCATTTCTGATACTTGTTACTTTCTTCTGAATTCCCACATCATCTTTTTGAGAATACATTAACCATTAAAAAAGATATGGTTGAGCAGTATTTTATTAAAAGATTGATTCTGTTATCTTATGTATGATTCTCATGTCTATCTTCATCAAATCTATGAATATTGGATCCTTTTCAATTCTCATCAATGATAGAATCACTGGTTCCTTTCTACTTTGAAAATCTGGAAACTGTTTTGCATTCCCATGCTGGTAATGGATTAAGTAGTCATAGTCTTTGATCACCTCAAACCATATTTAATAGAACATGTTCAAATATTTATTTGTGAATATATAATTTAGGCTTTTGTGATTACTGTTTATTTTACCCTTCTCCCCAAAAAGGTAATGTCTCCAAATTTCCAAAGTGAATATTACTACAGCCATGTCCAGATCATGTGTTGGATAAATTTTCTCATGAACATTCAATTTCCTTGAAGAATATGCAATGGATTTTTCATTTTTCATTGACACACATCCCATTCCATCTCAAAGAATCACTAAATACCAAAAAAAGTTCTCCAGTCGTAGGTAGTGATAGAACGAGCATAGTGATAAACCTCCTATTCAACTCATTCAATCTATCATGACAATCATCAGTCCTTGAAAACCTGACTCCCTTCCGAATTAGCTTAATAATAGGGTTTTACAATCGTGATAAATTTCTCACAAATCATAGATAAAAACCAACTAACCCTATGAATATATAGATTTATATGACCGATGATGGCCTCGATTATCCCTCTATTGTTGATTTCCTGAATGGATCTATAGATATCCCATTTCTTGTTATCATATTACCCATGAATGAGACTTACTTCCACCAAAACTCACACTTGATATACATTTCATATATATTATCCTTTTGAAAGGTCTCTAGCACAATGCTTTGATGCTCATCATTCTCCTCCATGGTTTTGGAGAATATTAAAATATCGTCCATAAATACTAGCACCAATTAGTTGAGGTAATCTATAAAGACTATATTTATCATGTCTATAAATATTTATTGATCATTAGTGAGTCCAAAAGGAATTAATATGAATTCATAGTGCTCGTACCATGTATGCAAAGATGTATTGAGGATATCCTCCTTCTTCACCATTACTTTGTAATATCCCAACCAAAAATCCACCATGGAGACGTATTCTACACCACGTTGGTGATAGAAGAATTCATCAATTAGTGGGAGAGGATACTTGTTCATTATCATGATTTTTTTGTGATCATGATAATAAATGAAAAGGTTCATTGTCCTATCCTTCTTATTGATGAAGAGGACTGTTTCACCCCATGGTGAAGCAGTTTTTTGTATAAACCCTTTATCCAGATTCTCATGTATTTGTTTATTCATCTACTCAAAATCCCCAACATTCATTCTATATAGAGTCTTGGAAATTGGAACTCCCCAAGTATATGATCAATTAATAATTCAACATTTCTTCTATGAGGAAGACCATATAATTCCTCAGAAAACACTTCAGAAAAATACCTCACAATAGGTATGTCTTCAAGGATGATGGCTTCCTTAGACTCAATCATCTGAGCAAGATACACATGTTCATAGGGAAATAATATCCACACATGAGATGATGGTGCTAATAAAGATTCATATTCTTCATTGAACTTGTACGGAATCTGGAATTGATTCTCCAAATAGAGAGTGATTTCCCTCTCATGACAATTTATCTTTGATCTATATAGAGAAAGCCAATCCATTCCATGAATTGCATCAAATTCTACAAGAGGGAATATGATGAGGTTCTACAGGAATATAAAAACACAAATTGTGATAGGGGAGGAGTTATATTATTTGGATAAAATTATTTCCCATTTTTCATTCTCACGAATATATTTACTTCCAGGATTTGTGGTGGTGTTGGGATTGTTCTACTAAATTTTCAGGATATAATAGAATGCGCAGAACATGAATCCACAAGTAAGTTCCCTATTACAAGAAATATTAATGTAATATTAATTCATGAAACTCTATAATCAATATGAAAATGTGAATGAATTTAAATACCCTTGATAGAGAAATGGGAATGGTATTCACTACATAATGACTTTGGCTTGAAAAATCGCGGTGCAATTTCAACAGCATAACAGTGTGAAATAAGAATTCTAAAAAATGGTTGTTGAGGGAGAAATGGGTATCTCATCATATTTACATGAAATGGACATAAATGGGGTCACATAGAAACATGTAAAAACATATGTAATGGAATTTAGATTCATAAAATTAAATAATTATAGAATTTAAATCTGGAGATAGAAATCCCTTACCGAATTTTTGTATAGTAATATGATTAGATGGGAGGAATTAATGAGAGATAAATGGGTATATTATCATTAAAAAATAAGTAGGAAATTATTTTGGAGGTAATAAATCATACCGCAAAATTTTTATCTGAAAATTAAAGGGTATAAAAACTTAATGAAATTTGGAAAAAAATTAAGAAATGAAGAAATCCATGTCTTGGAAGTGTGATCCCAAAGGCTTGGAAGAGACATGAGATGGGATTATTAAGATCTTAGTGAACCTTGGAAGGATTATATAGAAATGAGGTCCAGGTTTGGCCAACATAAAAAATGGATTGAGTGAAAAGCAATGGGATATTTACTGGGTTTATATAGGAAAGGCGAAGGAATTCATTAGTATTTTGGTTTTGGACACCACACATTAAACTATTAAAAACAACAAACCAACCCATGGGTTTTGAAATTATTTTTGAAAAATGGAATTGGAAAAAATTATTATATAATGTTAATGTCCAAATATATTAAAATATTATGTTTTCTTATGAGTATGAGATTCACACTCTCAAGGAAATCATTTTAAAAGTTAAAATATTTTATAAGCCTTGGAGGGTCCACTAAGGCACCATAAAATTAATTAAGAAAAAATAAAATCACTTTATTTTAAATGTAAAACATATATTGGCCAATGAAATTTTTTATATGTTTTATTAAATCACTTTTTGTTCATTATGATGTCATAAATCAGATTATATATTTAAACAGAACTTAATTTTTACCCAAAAATTCGACTATCTGAGAAAATATTGAAAAATTCAGCATTATATAATTTCGACATCCTTCATGAAAAAATATTATTCATTTTATATAAATAATTTTCAAAATTTTGAATTTTTATATTTAAAATTAAAACTGATATTTATCAAATATTCTTTGGTTTTGAGAAAAATAACATTCAAACCGTAATAAAAATTTAAATTGTAATCATAAAAATTATACGATCATTTATATTTAATAAATGTAATTTAGTAATAATATTTTAATAAAATATTATTTAATTTAAATATCCATTAATTCAAAAAAATACATTATTTAAGTGAATATTAACTAAAAACAGTATTTGTTCATTAAAACTATTTACAATGTAATAATAATAAAATGAATTTATATTCTTTATTCTATAAAAAATAATTCACATAATAATAGTTCAAGGGTCTTGTTACAAACCCATTTATAACATTGTCATATGACCCAATGGTGAGGTGTCCGATAGTGATAGACTCTTGGGGTGGCTTGGATAACATTACCCTGGTGTTAATATCAATCAACTTCCACTTCTTCTATAAGTGGTTCCATTCAAGATTAACGTGCTGAATCTCGTATTGGGATAGGTCAACAGTGAATAATTTTTATGCCACCTCTGTTCTGAGATCTGAAAAATAAGCTTTGAAATGGGAAATTCTACTGTATGAGGCCATCAATTCCTTTATCTATGTAAATTAAATTTGTTAAAGCATTAAATTTATTCTAATCATGTGATCATTTATAAAAAGATATATTATCAAAGGTAACAATTAATAACAATATTTTGACATACAAAAACATAAAACCAAATAAGTGAATATGTTTTATGTAACCATCTTACATAATAATACATTTAATCAATTCATTTGGAATTTTCATTAGTAAATGTTTGGGTCATTACAATATTCCCCCATTTTAAGAAAATTCACCCTCAAAATTTCCTTTTCCCAAACAAAAATAGAAAAGGGTATCTCATCTTCAACACTTCCTTAGATTCCCACATTACCTCTTCATGTTTGTGGTTTCACCACAACACCTTGAATAGGGGAATTATGATATTTCATAGTACTTTTTCTATAAGATCTAAGAACATAACTAGCTTCTCTTCATATGATAGGTCATTCTCCAATGGTACCACCTCTGTATTGAGTACATACAATGGGTTAGGTATGTACTTTCTCAAGAGTGGTACATAGAATACATCATGTACTTGAGACAATTTCGGTGGGTTCGTTAGTCAACACACCACTTCTTCAATGCAATCAAGGATCTAAAAAGGGACCATCTACCATGGAACAAGCTTTCTCGTCTTCCCAAATCTCATAACACTTTTTAACGGTAATATGCGGAGGAATACCATGTCTCCAACATAAAACTCTAGGTCTCATCAATGATTATCAGCAAAACTCTTTTTTTGACTCTGAGAAGCTATAATGTTATGCTAAATGGACTTAACATTCTCCACCATTTCTCTAATAAAAATTAGAGCTTGGATTTTTTTCTCCCCAACATCATCCATTCATGTCGATGTTCTACACCTCTTCCCAAAATGGGATTCGTAAGGATCCATTTGGATTCTTGTGTAGAAACCATTATTGTAAGAGAACTCAACTAGATGAATATGTTGATCCCATACTCCTTTGTAGTCTATTGAGCATTCTACAAACATGTACTCAAGTGTTTGGTTTTTCCACATTTATTATCCATAAATTGGAGGTCGATAAGTCATAATAAACATCAACTCAGAATTCAGAGCATGTTGAAGACTCTTCAATAACCCAGATTTGAATATTGGATCTCGGTCAGATACAATAGATAGTGGTATTCCATGTATCCTTACCACATCTATGATATATTTCGATGCTATTTTATCTAATGAGAAATACTCTCTAATTAAAATAGAAGTGTACAATATTTTTAAGATGGACCACAACAACCCAGATAGCATTGTTTCCTCTGGATGTCTTTAAAAGGCCAGTGAAAAATTCCATGGTGATATTCTCCTAAGGCACCCCAAACTCCCAAGGTGCCACAATATTACCCCATTAAGAAATTTGGCACTAAAAATTTCCTTTTCCCAAAATAAAACAGATGAGGGTTACATTGCTTCATCACTTCATCTGATTCCAATGTTGCTTCTTAAAAATAGTGGTTTCACCACAAAACATGGATGAGGGGAATTTTATTATTTCATAGAACTTTTCTTCTATGATCTATGATCTTAACCAGCATCTATTCATATGAGAGATCATTCTACAATGTTACCACATTCGGATTGAGTGATACATTGAATAAATCATGTACTAGAGATAGGTTCAGTGGAATTTCTAGTCGATAGGACAAGACTCAAATTCCATCAAATATCTCAAAAGGGATAATGTACCCTAGAATAAGATTTATTTTTTTACAAAATATCATAACTCTCTTCAATGATCATACGCAGATCAATACCATGTCCCCATCATCAAACTCTAGGTCACGTCGATGATTAAGAACAAAACTATTTTTTCGACTCTGAGAAGTCTTAATGTATTACTAGATGGTCTTAACCTTCTCCACCATTTATTCAACCATTTCTGGAGCTAAGAATTTTCACTCCCCAACTTCATCCTAACATTCTGGTGTTTAGCACCTATCCCCTAAATTTCTTTATAAGGAGCCGTTTGGATTATTGAGTGAAAAATATTATTGTAAGAGAACTCAACCAGTAGAGGATTTTGATACCATCCTCAATTTATGTACATTGAGTATGTCCTCATGTGTTTGGATATTCTTCTCAGATTTCCCATCAGTTTAAGGATGATAAGCCATACTAAAGTTCAACTTAGTAATCAAAGCATGTTGAAGTCTCTTTAATAATATTGAGGTGAATCTTGGATCTTGATCGTATAAAATAGATAGTGGTATTCCATGTATCCTTTTCCTCTTCTCTAATATATATCCATTCCAGTTGAACCAATGATAAATCCACTTGAATTACAATGAAGTGTGTAGTCTCTGTAAGAAGATCCACAACAACCTAGATCACATTGTTTCCTTTGTCTGTCATCGGAAGTCTGGTGACAAAGTCCATGATGATGTTCTCCAATTTCCATGTTGGTATGTGTAATGGTTTTGTTCTTACCTTAGAATTATTCCTCTCAATCTTCACATGATTTTTAACAAACCATGATTTCATTGTATGATATCTCATTAAAGAAATTCAATAGTTTGTGTTACACGCAACACCGAGTTCGAGCCCACCACAACATACTAAACTAACCATTAAAAAAGTTTTTATGAATAGTAGTAAAATAATTTTGAATCTTATATAGTCTATATAATTTTAACATCCATATTATGTGTTTCTTAGGAATAATCTAATAACAAATTTATTTTTATCGGATAAAATAAGTATTTTTCCAAAAATTCAATTTTACTACCTTTTAATGGAGAACCCTTTTTTAAAAAAAATATTTGAAACATTAATATATTGAATTTAATGAAATCAAATTCTTCCTTAAAAGAGGGACATTAAAATTTAGTTTGGATAAATTATTGATAAATTTCTGATAACTTTAATTTTTTTATGAATAGTGAAAAATACTTTGTTTTAATTGAAAACAACATTTTTTTTCAAAATAATTTATAGTAATAAATAATACATTTCAATGGTCTAGAAGTATTATTAAACTATATTTTTATCGTTTAATATAATATAGGTCATTATATGTAATTTCAAATTTAAATTTGACATAATCACATGTCAATCTTTTGATAGTTTTTACTTTTTAATAACCCTCATTTTTGTTTTGACAATGAGAATTAATTTTAAATTAATAAATTCAACTTATATGTTTGTTATTTAGAAAAATACAATTCATTTTCCAATTAGGAATATCAAAATTATCTTAGGGAAAATTGTTGGTATTTTTCTGAAAACAGTCATTTTTGATGAATAGTTAAATATATTGTGTCATTATTTAAAACTGGCTTTTTATTTAAATAATTAGTAATTTTATTTTTTTAGGTCCAAATAGATACATAATATATATATATATGTTCAATTTAATTACTTGGAGTAATTTTATAATAACTTTAGATATATAAAATTCAATCGATCATTTTACCGTCTTTTACCCAACATCTAGGAGCATTTACAAATTTGAATAAAACTAAAATTTACAACATCTGTGAGATGAATTTCAAGAATAAATGAGACATGGTTGATATTAGTAAGTAAAATGTGGTTCAATATGATGAAAGTAATTTTTTTTGAACACTAAATTTTGAATTTTGTTTAGGAAGGTTAAAAGTATATAGGGTGATTAAGAGTAAAAATGATATAATAATCACCTTAAAACATGTCTTAATTCTATTATATATGAAACATTAGTCCAGTAACAACCTTACGAATAAAATATCACCCCATATGGTCCATTTGGATAATATTATGACATTTATTATTATTTTATTTAAAGAAGAGTTAATAGAGTTAAATTCAATGTTTAGTAACTAAAACATTTTTAATATAAAGTTATACAGAAGATACATTCGACTATAAATATTTATTAGAAAGATAAATAATTTCCTTTATAGTTGTATTTTATTTATAATTTTTAGACATTACACAATTTAATTTATTTATGACATAATGATGATGCTGTAATTACCTTATTAATGAAATATTAAAATAATTGATATTATAAATATCCAAATAACTATAAATTTAGACTTATTATGAATTACAGTAATTTTCTAGGTTAATATTACATTTTGGGGTTGGTTAAATAAATTTTATTCTAAGTGATTATGTTTTTATGGTTTTCAAAATAATAAAATACTAAATAGTTTCAAATTTGACATAATTGAGTTTATTAAAAAAGTATTATATTATTAATTGATATAATATTAAAAAAAATCTAATGTTTGGAAAAAGGAATTAGATAAGGTTATTTATATTAATTATTAACCACATGGGGTTCCATTTTCTTATTATAGTATGTTTATTAACCATATAATCTTAAAATACCGAGAGACATGGTAAATGTCAAATTGTTTAACTAAGAGTTAAATCTAAAAGATAGGGTTTATATGTTGACCTAAACCTTTCTAAAACCTATTGGTTGAGATGTTTTTTCCCATAACCACATTATCCTTTAAATAATTCATTTTTGAGCCATTATAAACCGAAAATTATTTTATTATAAAATTATAATTTAGGATTTTCGTAAAGTGACCCTCACCTCTCTTATAAAAGAGCACTACCCCATCTCATAATTTCACACCTCCAAATACTTTTGGCTCGTCCAAACACTGCCCAAATATCCTCAAAACATTACTATATTCATCATAGAGGTATTAATTTTTTTATAAAGGAAACCTAAGGAGCCCTTTTAATCAAATCAAAAAGAAGAACTCGAAGAAGAGGTAAATATTTCATCACCTCTTTCATGTTATTTTCTTCTTCCACTTCCTCTTTTTTTGTTGTTTCCATTATAAAATATTAACTCCAGTATATTATATATACTTTTATGATATTATAAAAATATTACAACCATATTAATTATTCTATCCATCCTATAAATGACCAAGTCACCATACGTGTGTACGAATGGATTACCGTCCCCATATCATGGCGTAGTTTGTTATTCAAACACATATTTATTTTGATGGGTATAATAATGAGTATAAATGATGTAAATAATAAATATAACATGGTAATGAATCTTTATTTATGTTATACTACCCAATTACCAATTATTACTCCATCAATATAATGATATTGTCGCTCGTGCGTATGTACAAATTACCTTCTCCATGACGAGAGGAAATTCATTTCCACGTTCACCATTCAACGATGGTTATGAAAATATATATATCATTAATAAGTATTCAATATATGACATAAAAATGATACTGTATATATATATATATATATATGTACTTACATATATCTTATTTACTTAGTTTCGTTCTGTATGATATGAAAACGGAAACATCGTTTATGCGTACGTACCACCTACCGTCTCCATAAATGGTGTTTTCCATTTCATATATATGTATATTATGCATATTTTTATTCTAAATAAATATTATATATATATCATTTTTGTATTCTAGATGTATTTAAATCATGATCTAGGTGATACAATCAAGAGTAACAAGTTAACACATGTACGATAAAGAAAGCGAATATTACCTCAAATGTTAATTCAACATGGAAAATATTATTAAATGAGTAGTATAATATCATAAATGAATCATTTATGATATCATAAATATTAATATGGTTCTGGTATAATTTAATTACATAATACGTTCTATATAAAATAGGATAAACATACCCTTAACTAAAGGAAGTACAAGGTAAGGGTTAATTTCACAATCTCTTCATTATCCGAGGTTGTTTTTACGTGAGTATCTACTGGGACCTCTTTATCATCCACATCTGTTCTTTATAAAAAAATTCAAATGGAATATTTTAAGGTTTTATGTAAGGGTATCATTAACTATATAATCATTTTAAATGGTTTTAATATTTATTTTTTTAAATCATTATCATTAATGTCCATTTTTTAATAATTATGTTTAAGGATTTATTTATATATACATGAATGCTTTTAAAATTTTAATTCTTTTCAAATGTTTCAAAGTGGTATGGTATAATTTGATTAAAAAATGTCTTTATATGTCTTCCTTTCTATATTCTGTGACTTTTAAATGTTTTTATGAAAAATGGATTTTTCTCTCATAGAGTTTTGCATATATTTTTCATCTATGTCAACATCCTTTGATGGTTTTTAAACTTTTTTTAAGTTTATTTAATATGATACAAATATTCCATAATTTATTGAAGGTTTTTTGATATGTTTTACCATGTATGTGTTATTTTTATTCTATTCGTGGTCTATAGATAATGTATTGACATTTAGTATGTTAGTTTTAAAATGAAAGTTTATGTTATGTTTAATCCTTTTCATATGAGGAATGCATTGGACTTAGTAAGTGACAGGTGGAGCCCTCTATAGATCTTCGATTCATCAGTAGGTCTCAAGATAAGAACTAGTGTCTTGGAACAATACCTTGACAAAATCTTATTTGTAGTCTTGGAACAAGGCCATGGATATGTGGTTATAAATTCTGGCATTATGCATTCCATCATTATGAAAGTGGCTATTGATATTACATGTGATTATTAAACTATTAGAATATCCATGTGAATAATTAAATGACATTATTGTATTGTATATTTGTCATATTATGATGAATTTAATGATTAAAATTCTTTTGTTTTAGTTATATACATTTCCTTAAATGTTTATTATTATTTATGAAAGCTTCCACTATATTGTTTTCTTTATTGAGCATCTGATCTCACCCCTATCTATGTTTTAAGAAGTGTATTAGGATTCATAATCAGTGTTAAGCTAGGGACTAAATGGCATTCTCAAAGGATTATTTATTTTGTGTTTTATTTTCTAATGTGTAATGTAACGTTCATGTATGTAATCTATTTTCCAAGACTGATAAACAGATCATTCTTTTAAGACTTGATTCCTAGTAATCATGACAATGTATTAAAATAATGCACCCACTCTGGGTAGCTAGGTTCAGGGAATTATAGTTGGTATTAGAGGATATTTAGTACTACCATAGAAACTAGATTTATATAAACTATGATTAGAGAACATTACCATAAGATAGACATTGAGGATTAGTATAGAAGAAAATCCTAGAATTTTGATAATGTATTGATTTTGTGAATTCTTCAAGAAATAAATCCCTATGTATATATGATCAGGTAGAGGCGGATCTAGCGCAATTGTAGCTATGTGTGAAAAATCTGACAAGGAGTTTTGATCATGACACATGGTATCCTTATACATGACAATGGGCCTTGTTGTACTCTTGGTTATAAAACTCATGAGTGATATTCTTTGGATAATTCACATTTTCATTACAAGTCATTATGAATGATTTAGATGTAAAGACTTCGAAAGAAAACATTTTATGATTATAGATTATATGCCTAATGTTTTCAATTTACATTAGGTATTCTACATGGTTGGAATTATGCATTATGATTCATAAACTAACAAAGTGTATTCCATGTATTAGAAATGGATCCTAGTAGAAGGAATGAGAAATCCGTAAATACACATTATCTAAATATTAAGAAGGATCATATCTTTCGTGGTATTAATCCATCATTTAAAAGGGAAATAGTCTCCCACATATTCTCATCATATGAAAAAAGATAATCATGTGTTAATGAGATAAGTAAATAATAATCTGAGTCATATGGATTTGAAGGTATGAAAGAGAAGAAAAGGATGGATGAGAAAAAGATGGATAAAGGGAAGTGGGGAAAGAAGGATTTTCCCATATGTTATAAATGTGGAAAGAATCGCCTTGGTAAATGATTGAAGGGAACATATTGTGTTATATGTGTGGAGAAAAAGGACCCCAAGTACATGATTTCAAGGATAAGAAAATGGTTTCAGATTTACAATGCTTCATCTGCATGGAGATGGAACACTATGCGAATCAATGTTCCAATTATCCGAGTATTCCCCAAAGGCTACTATTGGATAATAATCATGTTATGATACTACTAAAGATGAAGAGGAATTATAAAGAGACATATGTTGTTATTAAGGTATTTTGTCATTTGAATAATGTATTAATGATGTACATGTTATAATAATTATAGATTATATATGGATTGTACAACACTACTATTTCATTGAATATTGGAGATTCTGTGGAACCATGAAAAGAGACTCAATGGAAGGTTAAAATTTTGGAAAATATATGGTAGAGTGAAAAATAAACCTTAATATGATTCTGATACTGAGGTAGTGATTTTGGAATAAGATATGATTGATTTGGATAAATTATATTGGATATTATTGACTACCTTGAAACAAATTAATGATTTGTATATTCCATCATTGTTGGAATTTACAACATTTTTTGGATATAAGGAGTATATATAGTATTATATAATGAATAATGGATCATGAATGTTATCAATACAGTTATATGATAATTCGGGGTGTTACCGTGTTTTAAAAGAATACATGATGAAGGTATTCACATGTAATTACGTGGAAAAAAGGATCTTCATTGTGTTTACTTTCCTTATAAATTTTGGACTGTGAGTTTGGATAGAAGTATGTTGGATGAGTCTAAAGTTTAGAATCAATTAAGTTAGACATTTGATACTATTTTTAAGGTAAAATAATTTCTTGATATTATTTTTGGATTGTCATAAAAACGACAACCTATAGGTCGGGAGACAACCCGTCGCGTCCGGCAAGGCCGTGAGACTTGAACATGCAATCGAAGGGGGAAAAGGGTGAATCACCTACCCCTAGCCTACATGATGTACTAGTTTGTATACTATAGTTACTTTAAAATAGTCTGAAAAATGAATATAAATTATTTTTTTAACCCTATATGATTACGATAAATAGAATATTTTTTAATTTTATTATCTTTTGGAGTGAAAGATGAGTTTGTGGTCGGAATTAGTTGAAGGATGAAAATATACTTGTCAAGTATATATATATAAATATATTTTCTCATATTATATGAATAAATTAATTCTTAAACTTCAGGGAAGAGATCATAAAACCAAAAATGTGTTATCCTAATACCATATGTTTTTTTGAAGTGATTATATTTTACATCATCTTAGATTGATGGCTTTGAGGCCCTCAATTTTACACTTGTCTGTTATTGATGATCTTAATAGATCCCTACAAATATTTAGGATTTTCCTCTAATTATGAGCCTTTAATTTCCACCAATATTCTCCTAATCGAGATCATAATTTGGTGGTGAATTTTTCATTTCCCTTTCCCTCTCATTAATACTAAATTTTATTAATTCAATTTCATAAGTGGTTTTTCCACAAAGCTATTTTTCTATTTTTAACAATTTATTTGAGAAGAAAATTTTCAAATTAAGGGGACTAAATTTGTTGAAGGAGGGGAGAATGTAACACTCCAATATTTCATATTACATTATCTCATTAAAGTAAATCAATTTCTTGCACTACACGCAACATCGATTACAAGCGCATCCCAACTTACTAAACTAACCGTTCAAAAAGAAGTTATGAATAGAATTAAATGAATTTTGAATTCACTATAATCTATACAATTTTAACATCCATATTATGTGTTACTTAGACATATTATAAGAACAAGGTCATTTTTTCGGATAAAATAAGTATTTTTAAAAAAATGCAATTTTACCACCTTTTAATGGTGAACCCTTTTTAAAACCATAATTGGATACTTTAATATATTCAATTTAATGAAATTAAAATTTTCTTTAGAAGTGGGACATAAAAATTTAGTTTGGATAAATTTTTGGTGCTTTTCTGATAACTTAAATATTTTGACGAATAGTGAAAAACACTATGTTTTAATTGAAAACAAATTTTGTAATCGTAATAATTATTAGAGATAAATTTTGAATTTGAATGGTTTTTATGTATAATTATATTATTCTTTTATCATTTAATACAATGTTGGTTATTATATGTAATTTCACTTTTAATGTTTACATAAACACTTGTCAATATTTTGATAGTTTTTACTTTTTAAAAACACGTGTTTTGGTTTTGACAACGAAAATTAATTTTTAATTAATAAATGAAACTTATTTTTATTAATTTGGTAAAATAAAATTATTTTGGGAATTTTTAATATCAAAATTATCTTAGTGTAATTTTTTGGTATTTTTCAGAAATCATTCATTTCTTGATGAATAGTGAAAAACATTGTGTTATTATTTAAAACCAACTTATTATTTAAATAATTAGTTATTTTATATTAATTTATTTTCTATCAAAATTGATACATAAAACCAATATATTTTCAATGTAATTCATTTGATTCATTTTATAATAAATTTAGATATAAAAAATTTTATCGAATATTTTACAGTCTTTCACCCAACATCTTGGAGTATTTACAAATTTGTATAAAACGTAATTTTACCGCTTCTGTGAGTTGAATTTCAAGACTCCATGAGACATGGTTGACATAATTATGTAAAATTATGTTCATTAAGATGAAAATAATTTTTGGTGAATAGTATGTTTTGACTTTTATTTACAATGGTTAAAACTAAATAGGGCGATTAAGGGTAAAATGATATTATAATCACCTTAACACATGTCTTAATTCTATTGGATAAGTATAATTATATCGAAAACAACCTGAATGATAAAATATTACCCCCCTTTTATCCACTTGGATATGATTAAGAAATTTATTATTATCTTATTTAAAGAGAAGTTAAAAGAGTAAAATTCAATGTTTAATAACAAAAAAAAATTTAATATAGGGTTATACATAAGATAAATTCTACTATAAATATTCATTAGAATTATAAAAAAAATTCCTACATAATTTTATTTTTTTTATAATTTTTATAAATTAAATAATTTAATTTATTTATGACACAATGATGATGTTGTAATTACCTTATTAATGAAATATTAAAATAATTGATATTATTAATATCCAAATATATTTAAATTGAGACTTATGATGAATTAAACTAATTTTTTAGGTTAATATTACGTGCTAGAGTTAGTAAAAAAAAATTTCTATGTGATATAGTTTTTATTGCTTTCAAAAAAAAAAATACTAAATAGTGTCAAAAATGACATAATTGAGTTTTTAAAACAAATATTATATTATTAATTGATATAATATTTCTAAAAATATAAGGATCAGACAAAAGACTTAAAGAAAGTGATATATATTAATAATGAACCACATGGGATTATCTTGTCTAGTTATAGTATGCTTATTAGCCATATAATATAAAAATTAAACGAGACATGGTAAATGTCAAACTTTTTAACTAAGAGTTAAATCTAAACAATAAGGTTAATATGATGACCTAAAACTATCTAAAACCAATTGGTTGATTGGTTTTCGCTCCATCACAACCTTATCCTTTATATAATTAATTTTAAAGACATTATGAACCGAAAATGATTTTATAATAAAATAATAGTTCATGATTTTCCGAAAGTGACCCTCACCTCTCTTATAAAAGGGAACATCCCATTCTCTTAATTTCACATCTCCAAAGCCTTTTTTATTGGACAACCCATGACCAAATATCCTCCCATCTTTTCTCCATTCATCCTAGTGTCCTTCCTTTGGTCATAAATCTAGCCAATGGAGCCCATTTGATCAAATCAAAATGAAGAACCCGAAGAAGAGGTAAATACTGCATCACCCCTTTCAAATTATATTCTACTTCCACTTCCTCGTTCTTTTTGTTTCCATTCTAAAATAATGAATGTAGTATCTTATATATACTGTGATGTTGTTATAAAAATTTTACAACCATATTCATTATTCTATCCATCCTAAAAGTTACAAAGTCACCATACATGCGTACGTACGGATTTCCGTCACCACGTCGTGATGTAGTTTGTTATTAAAACACATCATTATTTGGATGGGTATAATAATGAGTATAATTGATTTAAATAATAAATATAACATGTTAATTATTATATATATATGATATAACATCCAATTACATATTATTACTCTATTAATATCATTATATTGTTGCTCATACGTACGTACGGATTACCGTCTCCACGATGCGATGAGATTCATTTCTGCGTTCACCATTCAACGTTGATTATGAAGATATATATATCATTAATAACTATGTAATGTATGACATAATAATGCTTCTATATATATATATATATTTACATACATATATATTATTCACTAAGTTCTATTCAATACGATATGAAAATGGTAAAAACATTAATGTGTACGTACGACCTACCGTCTTTATAAATGGTGTTTTCCATTTCATATATATGTATATTATACATATTTATATTATAAATATATATGATATATAAATCATTTTTTATATTATGGAAATATTTAAATCATTATCTAATTGATACAATAAAGATTAAGAAGTTAATACATATATGATAAAGAATACGATTATTAACCGAAATATTAATTTAACATAGATATTATTATTAACTAGGTAGTATAATTTCATAAATGAATCATGTATGATATAATAAATATTAATATGGATCTGGTATAATTTAGTAACATACTACAGTCTTTATAGAGGAGGTTAAACATACACTTGACTAAAGGAAGTACATGGTTCAGGTTAATTTTACATTCTCTTCATTATTCGCGGTTGTTTTTACGTGAGTATCTACCGATACCTCTTTATCATCATCATCTGTGCTTTATAAATTTCTTTTCAAAAAAATATTTTAAGGGTTTAGGGAAGGGAATCTCTAACTGGATCTTCATTTTAAATGGTTTAAATATTTATCCTTCTAAATCATTCTCATTAATATCCATGTTTCAAAAAAAATTAAGGATTTATTTATATGGACAAGAATTCTTTTTAAATGTTAATTACATTAAAAAGTTTCAATGTTGTATGAAACACTTTTTTTCAAAAATGTTTTTAAATTTCATCCTTTCTAAATTATTTGACATTTAAATGTTTTTATGAAAATAGGATATTTCTCTCAAAGAGTATTACATTTCATTTTCATCTATATCATGATCATTTGATGGAATTTAAAGTTGTTTAATGGGGATTTATTATGATACAAATCATCAATATTGTATTGAATGTTTTGTGATATGTTTGACTGTGGATGTGTTATTTTTATACCATTCATGGTTTATGGATAAAGTATTGACATTTTGTATGCTAGTTTTTATACGAATTTTTGTGTTATGTTTAATCCTTTTTATATGGGGAATGAATTGGACTTAGTAAGTTAGTGGTGGAACCTGTTATGGCTCCTCGATGCACTGGTAGGTATCATGAGACAAACTAGTGTATTGGCACATGTCATTGACAAAATCTTATTTTTAGTCTTGGAACAAGTCCTTGACTATGTGGTAATTATGTATGGAATTATGCATTTCATTATCATGAAAGTGAATATTGATATTTTATGTCATTATTCGACTAGTATAATATCCATGTGAATAAGTAAATAGAATTTTTTTATTGTATATTTTCCATATTATGAAAAAATTTATGTTTAAAATAATATTGTTTTAGTATTATACATTGCCTTTAATGTTTATGACTATTTATAAATGTTTCTTCTGTACTGTTATCATTCATTAGCATCTGAGCTCACCCCTTTGTATGTTTTAATTTTCCCCAGATTCCAAGAAGTGTTTTAGGATTTATAATCAGGGTTAATCTAGGGGATTAATGGAATTATCAAAGGATCATTTATATTGTGTTTTATTTTATAATTTGTAATGTAACATTCATGTATGTAATCCATTTTTCAAGACTACTAAACAGATCGGTCTGTCGGGATGTGATTCCTTGTAATCATGCCAATGTATTAAAATAATGCACTGACTCTGGGTAACTGGGGTTGGTGCGTTACATGCTGACATACCACACACGTTGATATATACTCATAGATCTCCTTCATCATGTAATCCCACCAAAACTTCTCTCAGATATCTTGATACATCATTATGTTTCTACGGTGAATTGAGAAATTCAAACTTTGGGAATCATCCAAAATATTTTCATCAACTTCCGATTTTATGGAGTGCATAATCAAGACCCAAATCTCAAAATTCCTTCTTTATTAACATTTAACTCCAATGATTTCCCTTTTCTGATATTTTCCACTTTCTTCTTGAATTCCCACAACATCCTTTTGAGAATTCGTTAACCTTTACAAAAGAGATTGTCAAGAAATCATTAGTGAAATGATTGATGATGTTCCCTTCTTTATGATTCATATGTCCATCTTCATCAAATATAAGAATATTTGATCCTTTTAAATTCTCATCTATTATAGAATCGATGGATCTTTTATACATATTGAATGCATCACCGTGTTCGTTTTCCTAGGGTGGTAGTGGATTGAGTAGTCTAGTCATTGATCAGATCTATCCATGTTCATTGGTGCATATTCAACTCTTTCTGTGTGAATATATATTTGAAGATTTCGTGATCCGTGTATATTTCAAAAATCTCTGTAAAGTGGAAATGTTTACTATTTTTCAATGAAAACATTACTGCAGCCAATTCCAGATCTTATGTTGGATAGTTTTTCTAATGAAATTTCAATTTCCTTGAAGCATAGGAAATACCTTTTCCATTTTTCATCAACACACAGCCCAAGCCCTTATTCCAACCATTAGTAAATAACACCAAACATTCTCCACTTGTAGGTATTGTGAGCATGAGTGCAGTAATAATACTTCATTTCAACTCCATGAACCTCTCCTCCCATTCATCAGTCAAAGTAAACTTGACTCTCTTCTGAGTTATATTGGTAAGAGGAATTGACAATTGTGATATATTTCACTCAAATCAGTGATAATACCTAGATAACCCCAGGATGATGTGGATATCTGTCAGCGATGTCGGAAACGACCTTACCTCAATTGAAATTGTCATAGATGGATCCATAGATGTCCCATTGTTTGTGATGATATGACCCATGAATGAGACATCCTTCTACCATAACTCAAACTTTCTATACATTACAAAGATCTTATCCTTTCGTAATGTCTCTAGTACAATTTTTATATGATCTTCATCCTCCCCCTCAGTTTTGGAGTATATTAATATATCGTCTATAATGAATACCAAAAATATGTCGAGGTAATCTCTAAATACTATATTCATTAGGTCCACAATGAATTCTGTGGAATTAGTGTGCCCAAAAGGAATTATTATGAATTCAATGTCAACGTACCATGTATGAAAAGCAGTCTTGGGGATATGCTCCTTCTTCACCATTACTTCGTAATATACCAATAGAAAATCCACCTTGGAGAAGTAATGTGATCCATGTATCTGATCAAAAAAGTCATTAATTCAGGGTAGATGACACTTTCTCTTTATCGTGATTTTTGAGCTCATGATAATCAATGAAAAAGAGCATGGACCCACCCTTCTTCTTGATAAAGAGGATTGGTTCACCCCATGGTGAATCACTTGTGAATATAAACCCTTTCTCTAGATTATCATGTCATTTTTTCTTCATCTACTTAATCTCTACAATATCCACTCTATACGAAGTCTAGGATATTGAAAATGCCCCAGGTAGAAGATCAATTGATAATTCAACATCTCTTCTAGGAGGAAGACCATCCAAATCCCCAGGAAAAACTTTTGAAAAGTTGAGCACAATAGGCATGTCATCAGGGATGGTTTCTTCTTTAGACTCAATCATTTGATAAAGATACTCGTGCTCATAGAAAAGTAATATCCTCACATGAGATGATGGTGATAAGGAATATTAATTTTCCTCCTTTCACTTGAACAACATCGGGGGTCGATTCTCACTATGGAGAGTGATTTCCCTATCATGGAATTGTATGTTGGCCCTATATATGAAAATCCAATCATTGCAATGAATTACCTCAAATTACACCATATAAAGTATGATGAGGTTTTCTGGGAATTTCAAACGAAATATTTTTCTAAAGGATGAGTAATATTAATGATATGCAATGATTGCCTCGTTTTCCATTCTCATAAACTTCTTAACGTCAATGATTTGTGGTGGTACTGGGATTGTTCTACTAATCTTTTAGGGTATAAAATAAAGTATAGAACCAGAATAAAAAATCATGTTCACTATTCTTGATTTAATAACTAGCGTACCTATCACCACTTCATTTGTGGGGTTTTATTCGGCATTAGTGACGGAAAAATGATCTCACTTTCTACCTTAGAGGTTGTTAGTTGCCTCTAAAAACCCTTTTCATAGGGTATTGGTTTGAAAAGATCAATAGTTTTTTTAGTTGAAGCAATGAAAAACGAATTGATGTTCTAACAGAGCATTTCTATCCTATGAAACAATAGTGGGTTTTTCTTGTTGGTGTTCAATGGCCAGGTGCCCTACTATTCCGATAATAATGCAATTCCTCATCCCATTCAGGAAATTTTCGAGGTGATTCTATCCACATCATTAGTAAGTGGGGTCATATAATTTCTTAGAACTATTCGATTTATCAATCAGACTGCTAAAATTAATGTCCACATTACGCTTCCTATCCTCATGATACCTTTGAGATTCGCTGATCTCCATTTCAACTTTGAGGGAACATCAGAAAATTTCCTCATAGCTATTGAATTCATGGATCTCTAGGGATTTCCATAGGGTAGGTTTTATCCCTCCAATAATGTAGGAAACCTTTAATTCAGGGGTAGCAACAAAGTTAGAGGTTTATCGTGGAAGCCTTTTTTTCCGTATATATACTGATGGACTCGTCATCTTTTTCCTTGAGGGAAAGTAAGTACCTTTCTATCTTATGTCGGAGGGTGCGTGGAAAATATTTATCAATTTTTTTTTTCAGAAATCCTTCAATTCTAATGGGTTGATCTCATCCTTAGGCTTTCTATTTTTTATCAATGTACACCATTGATTAGCTTTACCCTCTATATGGTAGGCAACCAAAAGAAACTTCTCTTGTTCGGAACATTAACGGATGGAGAAAATGTTTTCAATGGAGTTGATCCATTTTTCAGGGATTGAGGGATCAGATGATCGATTAAAAGTAGAAGGGATTTGTCTCATGAAGCTCTTGAGATCATCTTGTTCATTCTGGGGGGGGGTGAATGTTCCTCTTCACCCATGTTTCTATTCAAAATTGAGTTAACTGAGATATTATCATGAAAAATTTTGCGATTTCATCTCCCATTGGATTGGGAATCTAATAACAAGAAGAATATAATATATGTTCGGAAATAGGAATATCGATAGATAATAAGATAAACATGAACATAAATTCATGATATTTCATGATTATCTTGACATAGAAATGTGGGAACAACATTTAACATGATATTAGCCTCAGCCAAGGCCCATGGCACTTGGAGTATGGGTAAACATTCATTGAACTTGAATTAGCATGAGTAAACCCTCATTTCATGTGACATATCATGATACTAATCTTTACCAAATGAATTGGAGGGCTACCTGGGCACACATTTCTTAATCATTTCATTTCATGCATAAGTGTGCCACATAGATCATACAACACAGATTCGTTAAACATCAAAATTTATTTCATGTATAAGAGATGTGGAATACATAATTGTACATCCTAAATCAACATGTACCTTTGCATAAAGATTATTACCCTTGATAGAGATATGGGTATGGTAATCACTTACATGATGATCATATAGTTGAAATTTTTGTTTAACTTTGGAAGTCTAATGACGTCAAATAGAAATAAAAAATTAGGTTGATGAGAGAGAAATGGGTATCTCATCATTTGCACCTGAAATGGATAGTAGCGGGGAAATGGAACATAATATCCCAACATATTCAATGGAATTTTGATACATAATATAAAATAATATCTTGAATATAAATGAGGGGATAAAAATTCATTATAGAATTTTGGCATGGTAACAGGTGTACATGGGAGGCATTAATTATAGAGAAAGAGGTCTCACAACATTAAAACATAAGGAAATAATTATGGGGAGGTGAAAAATCATACCCAAACATATTTTATTTAAAATACAAGGGTATAAAAATATAAAGAAACATGGAAAAAAATTATAAAGGAAGAAATCCCTTATGAAAATTCTTCATGGTAACATGTGTACATGGGAGGCATTATTTAGAGAGAACGATGTCTCTCATCATTAAAACACAAGTAGAGTTGTACAAGGAATGTGCAAAATCATACACCATCATTTTTAATTTAAAATAAAATGGTATAACAGTAGGACTCCAATCATTTTATGGTTCATTTCTCTTAAATATATTTAATTCATAGCATATATTTCATAAATCACGGAGTTTATTTGAGAAAACAATTGGTTATTTAGGAGATAGTCATATCCTAGCCATTGAACTTAAGTTTTCCACTTGTGTGTTTTGAATTTTGAAAATATGACATACACGGTTCTGTTTAGGATGATATTTAGAGTCTGATAAAAGTAACTTAATTTTTTTCGAATAGTAACAAACCCTTATGAATGGTAACTTACCATTATGAATAGTATCACACCCTTATGTATAATAATATGACTCTTATTAATGGTATCCACACCAATGAATGTATAAATATGTTTAGGCACCTTAAAAATGATGTTGAATAATTTAAGTATTTATATTTTTCAATTAAATAATGATTTTAATTAAATATTTATTTAATAATATTTAGAAAATTATTTTTGAAAAATGGAAATAATTTTTTTATTCTACACATTGAAAATTGGTTAGGATTAATTTATTGTATTTTTCTGAAATACATGAATTCTTGATGAATAGTGAATACCATAATTTACAAAATAAGCTAAATACACTAATTATAGAGTCATGTATGATGTTGTATGGATGTAATCCCAATTGATTCGTATTCACATGTGAAAATTAGTATTATTGATCATGTAAGACTCACCATTACTTGTCTTTTGGAGAAAAAATATATCAGTGAATATAATGTAGATAAATCACCTCTCCCCTCCACAATATAAACCACCCCTCACCCCATCTTCCTCCCACACCACTCAAGCTACAATACTTGCCTAAATTTTGTCGAATACTCCTCCTAAGACCTCTTCCCACGTCTAAGACCTTATGGTATAACAAAAATGCCAATAACAATGGCCTTATGGAGTTTCTCAAGGAGGAATACTCAAGAGGTGAACCTCTCTTTTATTTTCTTTAAGTTTCTATTACAATGCTCCATTATTTTGTTCTCTCTTCTAACATCCCATCATCCACATGCCATGATAATTATAGTACCTTAAATTTACATTATTTTCATTATTATAATGGAATATTTCATCATAATCTATCTTCTTCCCTTCCTTCATAAAATAAATGCGAACACCGACCGAGATGTGTTAATTTATCACAGTCAAGGAAGACGAGTTTTCAATTCGCATTACTATAATCAATACTGGACATGAATCCTTTTCAATGGTTGAAATAAATCATAATATATTAATTTTATCTTTTTTAATGTTTTTAAATCCTTACACATTAATAATATGTAATAATAATACAAAATAAGTTTATTGTGCACATAAACGCCAAGCCAAATCCAAGCGTTTATTTTTAACTCATAGAATGAGTAATACTCGTGGAATATAAGCATAATCATTATAAGATAATTTATACCTTATTAATGTCACTAATAATTTATATTAACAAATATGGATGTTTAACCACATTTCAAAAAAAATTCATTCATGAATACAAGTAAACAGATTATGAAAACCAAAGTAGAAAATGTTACCAAAATCATAAAGTCGAATCTCTTAAACCCATCAAAAATTCCAATAATGAAACTAATATGGATATAAAATATAAATTACATGTTTTTTATGTTATTCAATTTTTAATTAATGAAGCTAAATTTGATTATTCAGGTCTTTCAGAACAATCAAGAACACCTTCATGCATAAGGTAAGGGATCCTCTCTCTCATTTTTGATCATGAATCTCCCATATGTGGTGTTTTTTTATTTTTAATACCTAATGATGAGTTATGTTTTCAAACCTTACCCATAATAACCTTATGATATATAAATAAATGGATACCTATTTCCCTCTCATTAATCCATCATAATATCACTGGTTACCATGCCGAAATGTTTGTAAGGGGTTTTTCTTATCTCACTTTCAATTCTGTGGGATTTCCATTGTTTTCCTCTTATTTTTTATTTGTGGTATAGGTGTAATTGTATTTTGTATATATTATAATTATTATATTTATATTCATGGTATTATGTTATTCATTTGGTGGTTATTAACTATTTGTCATACTACTCAATTGATTACAACGTGGTAACGAGCATTGTCTCAATTTTCACTTCATTGTGACATGCTTAGTATTGTGCACCTAAACTTTCTTATATTCAGTACCTACATCCCATTTGAGATCACTTTTCAACTGAAATTATATTCCATTTAGATTTCCATATTCTCATATCATGGATATGATTATTGTCTAAGCCATATACGATTTTACAAACGATATTTATTTTGAATGTTGTTTTGACTGTGGAAATATTGATGAATCTGTATCCTCTATTATATATGGATATTATAATGGCGTGTTGATATTGTGTTAAATCTATGTATAAAGAATGATTATAAAATTCAGTGGTGGGTGGGGCCAAATACATCCCCTCGATACATCGGTACGTCTTTTGAGATAAATCAGCTGGTGACAAACCTTTAGAGTTTGTTTCCAAAATTTATATGGGATTCTACCCACATAACTAAACCATTTTATGGTATTATGGTATCATGTACCAGATATATGATGTCTAATTAATAATAACTCTATTTATTCCTTATCATATATTAATATCCCTGAGGTTTTAACTATGACAATATATATAGATGTAGTTTCATTCTCAGTTTATTAATCGCATGAGTTTTTCATTTATTCACCATGCCATATTGATTAAGTAAAATTGTTTACAATTAAGATATTAATGATTCATGATTCCACTATTTGTATCCCTTTCTATGCATTTGATCTCACCCCTTTCATTGTTTACTTTCAATATGTGATGAAGAGGAGATCATTTTTTGAGTTCTTGTGGATGTAGTTTTTAGTTTCTGTTATGTATTTTATTTTGTAACCTTTTCCAATGTAATTTTAGTTACATATAGTTATCTAGTTTCTTAAAGACTACTAAACTAACCATTCATTCAAGATTTTCATTCCTTCTAACCATTCCAATATAAAAAGTAATGCACCGGCTCTAGTCTAGAGGGTTCGGGGTGTTACGGTTGGTATTATAGGAAGTTTAGTAGAAAACATGGAAACTAGAGTAGGAAATATTTATTGGGTAACAAACACCTAAGGTATTATTTGAGGATAAATGTACAATAGCATGCAGTTATATTTGTAAGGAATATATTATGTGAATTTTTATAGAAAATAAATCAATGTTTGGATACGAGCAGGTATAGGTTTATCGGGCCCAAATGTACTTAGGAGTGAATGCTAAGAAAACGAGTTTTAGGATTGACTTATGGTATCCTGGTACAATACAATGATCCTTCTTGCATTCTTCTTTTTGAGACTCCTCGGGGGATATTCTTAGGATAATTCACATTTTCCTTACAAACTATTATGAATGATTTTAATGTAATTTTTTCCTTAGAAAACCCATATTTACGAGATTAGATATGCATATAATTTCAATCTATGTTAAGTGATTTTTTATTTGATATTCATAACCTAATCTAGTGTATTCCATTATTTAGAAATGGCATCTAATAGAAGAAGGGGAATCAATACTCATTGGAACTGTAGGGATCTTCCCACTGAGAACGTTAACAAATTCAATGTTGTAGTAGATCAGATGATGAACATATTGTGAAAAATTACTCAAGTGGTAACAAATAACCATTCCATACCTGTGTCGGATCATTTAATGAGCCAGAAGCTCTCATATTTCATCGGGACATATAATCCCGTGGTTGCTGAGCAATGTATCAAGTCCCTTGAAATAATAGTTGTGTTATTAAGATTCAAATAAAATTAAAAGGTAGTATTGGTTGTATATTGTCTCAAGGGAGATAGTGAACAATGGTGGTCCTTGATTTAGAATACCATAGAGGAAGAAGAAATAAAAGATATGGAATGGAATTATTTTATGGAAATATTATTCAAAAAATATTTTCCTCATGGGAAATGAAAAAAAATGAAGAGTAAATTCCTTGGATTAATGAAAAGGGAAGAATATAGTGTTTCAGAGTAGGAGGAAACCTTCCCATGTCTAGAAATGTTTGTTGTAGATTACATACGTGACTCAGTAGAAATCATTGATCATTTCGTTGAAGGTCTTAAGACATGTCTTTAAAGGGAACTGGATTATCAAACATTTTCATCATATGATAAAATTGTATCAACTGCCATAAAAACAGAGAAGTAATTTTCTAGATCCAATTTGTTCAAGGGAAACCAAGATAAAAAGAGGTACTCTAATAACCAAGGGAAAGGGAAAGCCCCAAATAAGAACAAAGGAATGATGAAATTATGATTATTTGAGAACTGTGGAATAAATCCTCTCAGGAAATGTTTGAAAGGTATGTGAGTCTTTTATAAGTGTCGAAAAAAGGTTCATCTATCTAATGAATGCAAGGGGAAGAAAAAATTCGATAATGTTAAAAGGTCCAATTATAGAAATATGGGCCACTACACAAATGATTTTCTTAAGAGTCAAGGAATCTTGCCTCAGAAAAGGCCAAGAGAGCAAGGGGGAGATTATGAGATTTAAACCGCAGAGGTTGAAGTTTCTAATTATGTGGTGGAAGGTACTTTAAATGTTTCCTCAAACATAGCCAACACCTTATTTCATTCTAGATCATCACATTTATTTATATCTTCCCAGTTTTCCAAGAAAATTAGACATGTCCAATTTGGTTTAATAAAGGAGATATCAGTCAAAACTCTTAAGGGATGCCTCATTGAAACAATGGTATGTCAACTAGTCCCCCTCATGACACATAAATGTGCTTTAGTTTATAACTTTATCATCATACCAATTACTGAATTAAATATAATTCTCTGTATAAATTGGTTTTTAAACTATGATGCGATGATTTATTTCATGAAAAAGGAAGATAAAATTTATGAAAATGGTGTATAATCTCTTATAATTAGAGTACAGATCTCTCCATCTGATTTTTATCTAGACCCACCCCCAATATATATATTGAATTCCATTTTTTTAGAGGAGTAAAACCCAATATCTATGGGTGAGGAAAGAAATATTAAAATTCAATATGTAATTTTAGTGTAAGAATATAATGATGTATTTCCAGAAGATTTACCTAGAAATCCTCTTGACTAGGAAATTGAGTTTTTTATTGACATGATTCATTGATTAAGACCTATATAGAAGACCCCATATATAATGGACACTATGGAGTAAGTGGATCTAATGAATAAATTAGAGGAGTTGAGTCAAAAAAGGATTTATTCAAACTAGTGATTCTCCAGGGGGAGCCCCGGTCCTGTTTGTCAAAAAGAAAGAAGGATCCATGAGACTATGCATTGATTACATGGAAATCAATGCTATTATAATAAAGAATATATTTCCTTTGCTTTGGATTGATGATTATTTTGATCAACTTCATGGCACTCAAATTTTATTAAGATTGACCTTCGATCAAAATATCACCAGCTATGTGTGAGGAAGGAAAATATTCTTAAGACATCATTTCTAACCAGGTCTGTACATTACAAGTTTATAGTGATGTGTTTTGGACTGACTAATGCACCCTTTGTTTTCATGGATTTAATGAATAGAGTATTCAAGGAATATATTGACAAAAATATTTCTGATATTCGTCAATGATATCTTGGTGTAGTGGAAAAGCTATGAAGACCAACAGTATCACTTGAAGATTATTCTGAAAACTCTTAGAAGAAAGGAATTATATGGGATGTTTAGAAAGTGAGAATTATGGATTTAACCAGTTTCTTTTGTAGGCCATATTTTCTCAAGGTTAGAATCCTATTTGATCTAGTAATGAAAAAGGAAATCTAGGATTAGTCCATACCAGCATACATAACTGAGGTACATAGTTTTATTCTCTTAGTAGGTTACTATCGGTGTTTCGTTACGAATTTTTCCCGACTGGCTAACCCACTAACAGAGCTCACACGTAAAATAGTTATGTTTCAGTGGATGAAATAATGTAAATAATGCTTCGATGAAATGAAATGAAGATTGATCAATTCTCAAATTTTGACTCTTCAATCTGGATGTGATGGATTTTTAATATGCAACGATTCTTCAAATAATGGAATAAGTTTCATCCTTAAAAAAATGATAAAGTTATTGTGTATGCATCAAGACAGTTGAATACACATGTGTAAAATTATCCAACTCATGATCTTGAGTTAGGAGTCGTAATCATTGATATGAAAATATGGAGACACTATATCTACAGAGAAAGTTGTGTTATTTATATGGACCAAAATATTTTGAAATACATTTTCACACAAAAAGAACTCAACATGATGTAAAAGAGATGGCTCGAGTTACTCAAAGATTATGAATTTTCAATACACTACCACCCATGAAAGGAAAATAAGGTGGAAGATGCATTAAGCTGGAAACATCACAGAATCCTGACCCAAATGAGGATCGATAGAGATCCAATATTCATGGATCTACTGAAGATGAATATGGTAATTGATAATTAAGGGGAAACATCTTTATTCTTTCAAATGAATGATAAACCATCTATATTAGAGAAGATAAAATCTATCAATCTGTAACACCCCAGGTAAATAAAGAATATGAAATTCTCATATTTGTCCATATTTGTGAATAAAATATTAATATGACTTTAAAGGGGATGCTATGCTCGATGGCGTACCCAACACGCAACAACGAGTTTCTTGGGAATCTTACGTTGCACTCTAATAAAATAATTTTAAATGGTAGTTAACTTGTAGCCATTGTATTGGCGGGAATGGATAGAAATAACTAAGATATGATTATATATGTTTTTATATGTTTTTACATTTATCCAATAAAGGATAGAGGCTTAAAATACAGAAAGAATTCAATTTTAGGCGTATATGCCCTAGTTTTCACTAAAGGTTCACTTATCACCTTTTGATGTTGAACCATAATTAAATATAGTTTTGTTCACTCTTAAACATTATTTTGGACCAAATAAAACTCTTACTAAGAATCGGGACATCAAATTTTACTTTGTGTAATTTTTTGGTATCTTTCCGATAAGGTTCTTTTTTTTAATGAATAGTGTAAAATGTTGTATTTTAGTTCAAAACCACTTTTTAATCTAATTTATTTATATGATTAGATAATATTTTGAATTGTTTTTAAAGTGAAATTTGAAAATATTTTTACCATTAAATCCAATAGTGGTCGTTGGAATTAATTTCACTTTGAAATCAGACTTAAACTAGTGTCAATCTTTTGATACTTATTGTTTTATGAAAACACGCTATTTGCGCTGACAGCGGGAATTAATTATTAAATTAATTAATGTGACTAATATGTTTTGAATTTTGTAAAATGGACTTCATTTTTGAATTCGGAATATCAATTATAGCTTAGGGTGAATTTTTGGGATTTTTCTGAAAAACTTCAATTTTTGATGAATAGTGAAACCACTAAGTGGTAATCAAGCAAACTGATTTTTCAGTTAAATGAAATTTTACCACTAATGTGTATTGAATTTTGAAAATCCGACATACATGGTTGTCATTAAGAAGTAAAATGTGGTTCAATGAGATTATAATATTTTTTTGGTGAATAGTAACTCATTAAGTTCTTAATCGCGATTAGTGGTAATTAGGGTAGTTTAAGGTATAAATAATACTTTAATAATATAAAATGACCTAGACACATGTCCCAACATTATTGGTTGTGTCATGGCCGACCAAGACAAGCCATGGGTCAACTTGGGGACCCCATGGATCCACTTTGGTTGGGAAATGACATAAATAACATTTTATTTAATGTAAAAGAAAAATTGACACAAACATGATATGTTTTACTAAAACAATTTTTAAGTGGGGTTACACAAGTCCAAATTTTGATTATAAATAGTCATTGGAAAGCTAAAAAGATTTCCTACATCATAGTATTTCTTTTATAATTTTTAGACATTAAATAAATTAAATTATTTATGACATAATAATGATTTAACGATGACATCATTATTTGACGATTTAAATAAAATGGAAAGATAATGTAAAATCTATGAACTACACATGGCCAAAACTTGTTGGATGAGTGGATTTCGAAGCCTTATCACCTTATCCACGACCTATATCAATGTGGGACCTTTTAAAACCGAAATAAAATTTCAAATAAAGTAATATTTCTTACTTTCCAAAAGTGCCCCTCCTCTCCTCTTATAAAAGGCCCCCACCTCTACCTCTTTTCACACACTCATCAAGCCTTTGGCTCGGCCAACCGCTGCCCATTTACTCTCTACACATCCATCTCCTCATCCTAGAGGATTCCCTTTGGGCATAATCCTTTCAAAGGAAGCCTTTAGGCTCAAATCAAAAGGAGTTACACTTTTAAAGGTAATTCTTTCTCTCATGTTCATTTGTTTTATTTTGCTTCTCCAACCCCCTAAACTCTTTTTATTTATTTCTTTTGTAACAACACCAGTATCTTCAATATACTAGGATTTTTTTATAAGATTTATTCTAGCTACACTCTCACACAACTACATAAAATGGTTAAAGAACATACGGTTTCCGTGGATGGCAAAATTCTGCCTCCCGAAACGATGATTGTTCAATACTCATTTAACACCTTCAAAGGTGGCCATTATGATGTCACTATTTTTATATATGATATATAATATGTTTATGTTTTACTTATGCTTCTGTATTTTTCATTTGTGTCTTACCTTTATGGCTTCCATTATGGGTATACGCGATATCTTCATTTTAGGAAGTGCGGACTACCGCCTCCTCAAAGTGATTTGATTCGTTAAAAACCATATGTGGGATGTATAAAGGATGGAACTATGATATTATATATGATATTATACTGTAATTATAATATACCTTTATATCATTATGATTCCATTCTATAAACAATGAAATAGAAATGGAAGTAGCGTTCATGCGTACGTACGGCTTACCGTCTCCATGAACGGTGCATTTCATTTCTTACCTCTAAATGATTATGTAATGTTATAAATGTATGCATGTACTGGATATATATGACATATATGATATCTACATCATGAATACAATTCTGTTTATAATAAACATTTGGCCACACGAACAACATGTAATTGTAAGAAGTCCACTTTCGACTTAAGAACCAAATATCGACAAAACAAATATTATTAACTTAAATGATTACATTATGTTTATGACATGGTAATAAGTGGTATAAAAGGAATAATGAACTTGAAAAAGGTTCTTAAGGAATTAGAAATTAACTCAAGTTTATTATTCAGGAGATTAAAGAACGATCAAGTCAAGTCGGACCCGAGGTAAGGGATCCTACAACTCTCTTTCTTTATAAGTACACTCTTTTATGTCATTTCTTTTAAGCTAATCTTTCTTATGATTGGGATGTTCTTTTATATTACTCCTACTGTAATTTTTATGTTCATGTGATGAGAGACCCTATTCTCTCTCATCAATCCATTTTGGAAGTTTTGAGTGGCGCCGTTAGGCTGCCGAACTTTTGTAAGGGATTTTTCATCTCACTTTCATTCCCATGAGATTTATGCTACATTTGCCACAAATTCCATTTAGTGGTGTATGTACTGCCCTTTATTATACTCTTTGTGTAATATACTTTCGTTTATGAGTATTTACATCAATGACCTATTGTCTTTCTTTCATGGGGTGTATGTTTTGAAAGATACCCAAGTCGGTAAGGGAACCTTTCACCCTCCTCTTTTTTTTAAAAGACTTATTTTGTTGGGTCTTTTAATTTACATATTGTTATGTTGGGATATGTTATCATATATCCTTATTGATGTAAATTTTATGTCCAAGTGATGAGATACACTTTTTATCTCTCATCAACTCATTTTGATGTGATGCCGTTAGGCTGTCAAGGGAACTTTTTAACCCAATTTCGATTTCTTTGGGTTCAACATGTAGTCATTGAATATGTCATCCATTGAATATATGTGAATGTCCTTTTATTGTTTTACACTTAATATCCACTTATATTGAGTGTATTTATATTTTTCACACATATTTTTGAGATTGATTTGTCCTTAATTTAAGGATACCTTCTTTATAAGGGATTTCGTCACATTTGACATTTCTATTGAGGGTTCATTGTTGTTATGCACCAATTCACTCTTATTTGGTGTATATACTGTCCTTTGGAGTATTATATCATGAATCCATTTATTCTCATGATATTATAAAGTTCTGACTAAATGTTATTCCTCAATTATTGTATTCAAGTGTCTATAATTTTGGTAAAACCCCTTTAACCAAAATATCGTTTTAAATGTTTTAATTATTTGTTCTTATTAATATCCATGTTTTCAAAATGGTTTTAAGGATTTATTTATATGGATATTAATGGTTTAAAATTTTAAGCTTCAAGGTGGTATGGGACACTTTGATTCACAAATCTTTTTATTAAATGTTTTAAATGGTTTTGGAAATGGTTTCTTTTTGGATTCATTATTTCAAAATACTAAAATGTTATATTGTGATTGAAATGTGGAAATGTTTTGTTTCCTTTATGCATGTTTTATGTGATACGTTTATGTTATGGTTCTTGGGCATTGTTATGAAAACGGGTGGTTCCATGATAAACTAAGGGCGGGTGAGCCCGATATAGCTCTCCAATGCATTGGGTAACGCGAAGGAGTGAAACGTTAAGGTTTCTCCGAAGAGATTTAGGGAATATACTGTGATGGGTATTCCAAACGTAACCAAGAGGGTTACTCCCTACGTAAGAATGTTATGAATGCCTCAAGTTACCTTTATGTCTTATGTTTTCTATGATTTATTCATGATTTGATATGGGTAAAGTATGTACTCATTCTTATGTATATGTGTACCCATGTTTCCTTTCCATATTTTTCTATCCCTTACTGAGCTTTTTGTGCTCATCCCAAGTTTTTGAAATGTTTTTCACAGGTCAAGGGAAAGGTAAATGATGTGATGATAGTGTCAAGGATGTGTCAAGAAAGAATCCGTGTTATATTTTAAATATGTTTCCGTTGATGGGAAGAATGAATACTGTCTTTTATGTAACCACTTTGTTTAAATGTGGAATGTAATGCAAGTTTCATGATCTAATTCTCTAAAACTCTAAACCTGAAAAGATCCTCAATGTGTAATCTTGTAATAACTCAAGATTAAGTAAGGTTTAAGGTTGGGGCCTTATAGTTGGTATCAAAGGTCGGTTTAGATAACTTTAGAGGTTAGGGTATTCTTTAAGCATAAGTGACATTACCATAATGGTTAGGATTTCAGAAAGAGTCCTAGTTTTAGATAAAGTGAATGAGTAAGTGTGTCTTAGTGTTTACCTTCCTCATTAGTACATGATGGTTTTGTTGATATACTCACACTGACCTTTTTGGTTTTAGTAAATGGCTGGATCTAGCAGGCACCAAAGTAACAGTGGATGTGAAGGAAACTGTGACAGCTTTTTGAGCAAGCAACTGAATGATATGGGAGATGCAATGAGAACTCTTCTGATTATCCTCAACCAACTATCTGGAGTCATGATTGACCACCTAAACCTTGGAGTTTTCTCTAAGGCATCATATATGCAAGAAACAAATCCCTACGGAAGTACAGGAAATAATCATAAAGGTATGTGTGTTCAAAAACCTATGTGTCAAAGATGTGGAAAGAAACACCTAGGAAAATGTTTCAAAGGGACAGAAATATGCTATAGATGTGGAAATGAAGGTCATAAATCAAGAACCTGTCATGGAAAAAGGAAGCATCCAGTTGACTCGAGGAAAGGGAAAGAAGTTCTTTCTGAGGGATCAATTGAATGTTTTAAATGTGGTGTGCATGGTCATTATGCAAACACATGTCCTATGAAGAAGTTTCGTGAATGGGGTCACCAAGAGCGTACCAATATTCGTTTACCAATACCTAATGCCATTCCGATTGAGGATGAAGAAACTCACAATGACCAATCAAAGGTATGTACTATTTCATGACTATTGTTTTCTTATTTTGGAATCTTAGGATATGATTCATGATTTTGTTTGTAGGAAAGAGGTATTTCGGAATAAGTTGGAAAGGAATGGATAATGGATCATGAAGAATGTTTAATGAGTAAGATGTCAACATATAAGGGCTTCAAGAGTTAGGGTGAAATTCTTAAGAGTATTAAGTCTCTTTTGATGATGGGGTTACATTAGAAGACTTTTTATATTATATGTAACCCTGATGTTTAATATAGGCAAATTTTATTCAAGTAATAGTTATCTTTTCTTTTGTGGACATAGTTATAAAGAACCATTTGGGTTTATATGATCCTTACTTTTGAGGTAATTATGGGTTACCATATGTTATGATTGAAGTGAAAGGCATGAGATAAAATTGAGGTTAAATTATGTTATGGTTATTTTTGATGATTTTATCCCTTTTTGGGTAATGATTTGAGAATTATATAGTTTTGAAAAAAGGACAACACGCAGACCGTGTGACTACCCGTCGCATCGGACAAAGCTGCGGGAATCGAACCCACAACCAAAGTGCGACTGTTATTTATCGCCTACCACTGGACTACGTGAAGTCCCTGGTTAGTTTGACTGATTCTTTTCAGTTATATGATTTTATGAATTAAGAGTAAGTTGATTTTGGGTTATTTATGAAAATGATTAACCTATCATGGAGGATATGTGATTAGGATAATTACTTTTCAATGTGAGACTTTAGGAGCAACTGATGTTGTTTGGAGATAAATGTTACGATTTAACTTGGAAGACTATGTGACTAAATCCTTCAAATATTTGGGTTTCAATCTTATATTGGTTTACTTTGAAGAATTTTATGGACAATTTGTTTATCGGATGGTCCTCTTTGAACTTTGGGTTTTGTTGGACAAATTTTGGAGATTAAGAATAGATTTTCTTTTTATAAGGGGTTATCCTTTTCTAAATTATCTGATCTTGTACTAGCCTTTTTGGTTTTGGATTTGGTTAAAGTCTAAAGACATGGGAAGTATATAGTTCTATTTTGTGGATTAGGTGATTCTCTAGAAGTTGATTATAGTACTCTTAATGTGAACAAGTCTTCCTAAATACTCATCTTTTGGAGAAAATATGAGTTTGTGTAAGGAATCTAATAAAGGTTGAAAGTCAATATGATAAGTGATTATGTTTCCTTATGAATAAATTCCTCAATAAAAAGTAACGTAAAACAAAAATGTTGTCTATTAAATTTTCCTACTGGGGAATCGAATACCGTTTAACCCATCACAAGTTTGTGATTTTCTCGTGGTTAACTTTCTCCTAAACATGTTTTCTGTCACTTTCCATCAGAACATGACCCTTTGTTTTTTCCTCCATGTCCATATTTTCATACTTGGAATCCTAGTATGGGTTAACTCGGGTGACCTTTGTACTTATCTTTCTTTATTTTAAAGTGTTTGTTTTACCGACTTTTGTTCCGATGTGGGACTTTCAAGGATGTTTCCAAGAGCAATTTTAAAATTGCGAGGACGCAATTCCCAAAAGGGGGGAAGGATGTAACACCCCAGGTAAATAAAGAATATGAAATTCTCATATTTGTCCATATTTGTGAATAAAATATTAATATGACTTTAAAGGGGATGCTATGCTCGATGGCGTACCCAACACGCAACAACGAGTTTCTTGGGAATCTTACGTTGCACTCTAATAAAATAATTTTAAATGGTAGTTAACTTGTAGCCATTGTATTGGCGGGAATGGATAGAAATAACTAAGATATGATTATATATGTTTTTATATGTTTTTACATTTATCCAATAAAGGATAGAGGCTTAAAATACAGAAAGAATTCAATTTTAGGCGTATATGCCCTAGTTTTCACTAAAGGTTCACTTATCACCTTTTGATGTTGAACCATAATTAAATATAGTTTTGTTCACTCTTAAACATTATTTTGGACCAAATAAAACTCTTACTAAGAATCGGGACATCAAATTTTACTTTGTGTAATTTTTTGGTATCTTTCCGATAAGGTTCTTTTTTTTAATGAATAGTGTAAAATGTTGTATTTTAGTTCAAAACCACTTTTTAATCTAATTTATTTATATGATTAGATAATATTTTGAATTGTTTTTAAAGTGAAATTTGAAAATATTTTTACCATTAAATCCAATAGTGGTCGTTGGAATTAATTTCACTTTGAAATCAGACTTAAACTAGTGTCAATCTTTTGATACTTATTGTTTTATGAAAACACGCTATTTGCGCTGACAGCGGGAATTAATTATTAAATTAATTAATGTGACTAATATGTTTTGAATTTTGTAAAATGGACTTCATTTTTGAATTCGGAATATCAATTATAGCTTAGGGTGAATTTTTGGGATTTTTCTGAAAAACTTCAATTTTTGATGAATAGTGAAACCACTAAGTGGTAATCAAGCAAACTGATTTTTCAGTTAAATGAAATTTTACCACTAATGTGTATTGAATTTTGAAAATCCGACATACATGGTTGTCATTAAGAAGTAAAATGTGGTTCAATGAGATTATAATATTTTTTTGGTGAATAGTAACTCATTAAGTTCTTAATCGCGATTAGTGGTAATTAGGGTAGTTTAAGGTATAAATAATACTTTAATAATATAAAATGACCTAGACACATGTCCCAACATTATTGGTTGTGTCATGGCCGACCAAGAAAAGCCATGGGTCAACTTGGGGACCCCATGGATCCACTTTGGTTGGGAAATGACATAAATAACATTTTATTTAATGTAAAAGAAAAATTGACACAAACATGATATGTTTTACTAAAATAATTTTTAAGTGGGGTTACACAAGTCCAAATTTTGATTATAAATAGTCATTGGAAAGCTAAAAAGATTTCCTACATCATAGTATTTCTTTTATAATTTTTAGACATTAAATAAATTAAATTATTTATGACATAATAATGATTTAACGATGACATCATTATTTGACGATTTAAATAAAATGGAAAGATAATGTAAAATCTATGAACTACACATGGCCAAAACTTGTTGGATGAGTGGATTTCGAAGCCTTATCACCTTATCCACGACCTATATCAATGTGGGACCTTTTAAAATCGAAATACAATTTCAAATAAAGTAATATTTCTTACTTTCCAAAAGTGCCCCTCCTCTCCTCTTATAAAAGGCCCCCTCCTCTACCTCTTTTCACACACTCACCAAGCCTTTGGCTCGGCCAACCCCTGCCCATTTACTCTCTACACATCCATCTCCTCATCCTAGAGGATTCCCTTTGGGCATAATCCTTTCAAAGGAAGCCTTTAGGCTCAAATCAAAAGGAGTTACACTTTTAAAGGTAATTCTTTCTCTCATGTTCATTTGTTTTATTTTGCTTCTCCAACCCCCTAAACTCTTTTTATTTATTTCTTTTGTAACAAAACCAGTATCTTCAATATACTAGGATTTTTTTATAAGATTTATTCTAGCTACACTCTCACACAACTACATAAAATGGTTAAAGAACATACGGTTTCCGTGGATGGCAAAATTCTGCCTCCCGAAACGATGATTGTTCAATACTCATTTAACACCTTCAAAGGTGGCCATTATGATGTCACTATTTTTATATATGATATATAATATGTTTATGTTTTACTTATGCTTCTGTATTTTTCATTTGTGTCTTACCTTTATGGCTTCCATTATGGGTATACGCGATATCTTCATTTTAGGAAGTGCGGACTACCGCCTCCTCAAAGTGATTTGATTCGTTAAAAACCATATTTGGGATGTATAAAGGATGGAACTATGATATTATATATGATATTATACTGTAATTATAATATACCTTTATATCATTATGATTCCATTCTATAAACAATGAAATAGAAATGGAAGTAGCGTTCATGCGTACGTACGGCTTACCGTCTCCATGAACGGTGCATTTCATTTCTTACCTCTAAATGATTATGTAATGTTATAAATGTATGCATGTACTGGATATATATTACATATATGATATCTACATCATGAATACAATTCTGTTTATAATAAACATTTGGCCACACGAACAACATGTAATTGTAAGAAGTCCACTTTCGACTTAAGAACCAAATATCGACAAAACAAATATTATTAACTTAAATGATTACATTATGTTTATGACATGGTAATAAGTGGTATAAAAGGAATAATGAACTTGAAAAAGGTTCTTAAGGAATTAGAAATTAACTCAAGTTTATTATTCAGGAGATTAAAGAACGATCAAGTCAAGTCGGACCCGAGGTAAGGGATCCTACAACTCTCTTTCTTTATAAGTACACTCTTTTATGTCATTTCTTTTAAGCTAATCTTTCTTATGATTGGGATGTTATTTTATATTACTCCTACTGTAATTTTTATGTTCATGTGATGAGAGACCCTATTCTCTCTCATCAATCCATTTTGGAAGTTTTGAGTGGCGCCGTTAGGCTGCCGAACTTTTGTAAGGGATTTTTCATCTCACTTTCATTCCCATGAGATTTATGCTACATTTGCCACAAATTCCATTTAGTGGTGTATGTACTGCCCTTTATTATACTCTTTGTGTAATATACTTTCGTTTATGAGTATTTACATCAATGACCTATTGTCTTTCTTTCATGGGGTGTATGTTTTGAAAGATACCCAAGTCGGTAAGGGAACCTTTCACCCTCCTCTTTTTTTTAAAAGACTTATTTTGTTGGGTCTTTTAATTTACATATTGTTATGTTGGGATATGTTATCATATATCCTTATTGATGTAAATTTTATGTCCAAGTGATGAGATACACTTTTTATCTCTCATCAACTCATTTTGATGTGATGCCGTTAGGCTGTCAAGGGAACTTTTTAACCCAATTTCGATTTCTTTGGGTTCAACATGTAGTCATTGAATATGTCATCCATTGAATATATGTGAATGTCCTTTTATTGTTTTACACTTAATATCCACTTATATTGAGTGTATTTATATTTTTCACACATATTTTTGAGATTGATTTGTCCTTAATTTAAGGATACCTTCTTTATAAGGGATTTCGTCACATTTGACATTTCTATTGAGGGTTCATTGTTGTTATGCACCAATTCACTCTTATTTGGTGTATATACTGTCCTTTGGAGTATTATATCATGAATCCATTTATTCTCATGATATTATAAAGTTCTGACTAAATGTTATTCCTCAATTATTGTATTCAAGTGTCTATAATTTTGGTAAAACCCCTTTAACCAAAATATCGTTTTAAATGTTTTAATTATTTGTTCTTATTAATATCCATGTTTTCAAAATGGTTTTAAGGATTTATTTATATGGATATTAATGGTTTAAAATTTTAAGCTTCAAGGTGGTATGGGACACTTTGATTCACAAATCTTTTTATTAAATGTTTTAAATGGTTTTGGAAATGGTTTCTTTTTGGATTCATTATTTCAAAATACTAAAATGTTATATTGTGATTGAAATGTGGAAATGTTTTGTTTCCTTTATGCATGTTTTATGTGATACGTTTATGTTATGGTTCTTGGGCATTGTTATGAAAACGGGTGGTTCCATGATAAACTAAGGGCGGGTGAGCCCGATATAGCTCTCCAATGCATTGGGTAACGCGAAGGAGTGAAACGTTATGGTTTCTCCGAAGAGATTTAGGGAATATACTGTGATGGGTATTCCAAACGTAATCAAGAGGGTTACTCCCTACGTAAGAATGTTATGAATGCCTCAAGTTACCTTTATGTCTTATGTTTTCTATGAATTATTCATGATTTGATATGGGTAAAGTATGAACTCATTCTTATGTATATGTGTACCCATGTTTCCTTTCCATATTTTTCTATCCCTTACTGAGCTTTTTGTGCTCATCCCAAGTTTTTGAAATGTTTTTCACAGGTCAAGGGAAAGGTACATGATGTGATGATAGTGTCAAGGATGTGTCAAGAAAGAATCCGTGTTATATTTTAAATATGTTTCCGTTGATGGGAAGAATGAATACTGTCTTTTATGTAACCACTTTGTTTAAATGTGGAATGTAATGCAAGTTTCATGATCTAATTCTCTAAAACTCTAAACCTGAAAAGATCCTCAATGTGTAATCTTGTAATAACTCAAGATTAAGTAAGGTTTAAGGCTGGGGCCTTATACAATCTGATGATGAGGATCTGCACAAGAACATTATTTCTATTAAGGATGTAATATTTGAAGACATCATGTATAATGAAGGAGTTCATGTGTTTGGGAAGAGGTAATGAGTCCCATCGGTACCTGATCTAAAAAGGGAACTATTAGATGATGCTCATAGAATAAATTTATTTATACACCATGGTAGCACAAAGATGTATATAAATATGAAAGAATATTTTTGGTGGGATAATATAAAGAAGGAAATTGCAGACTACGTGTCAAGGTGTCTAGTTTGGCAACAAGTGAAGGAAATTATACAACATCCTAGAGGAGTGATGAAACCTTTACCTAATTTTATGTGGAAGTGGGATAACATTAAAATTAATTTTCTCATGGGACTATAAGGGACACATAATAGGAATGATGAAATATGTGTAATTGTTGATCATCTCACAAAATCATCACATTTTCTTGTTATAAGAGAGGGTTTTCCACTTGTGCTCTTGAAAAGACATTATAATAATGAATTTGTAAGACATATCGATGCACCACTATTGATTGTGTCCGATAGAGATCCACAGTTTACATCAAAATTATTGAAATGTCTCCAGATGGATTTGGAATCTAATCTTCATTTGAGTATTGCTTTCCACCCCCAAACCTACAGACAATCTAAAAGGACAATTAAAACTCCGGAAGACATGCTAATATCATGCTATCTTGACATTCAAGGTATGTGGGATCAATACATGCCTTTGGTGGAATTTACCTACAATAATTGTTTCCATTCTAGATTTGAAATGTCTTCATATAAATCAGTATATGAAAAATGATGTCAAACTCCCACATGTTGGGATGAAGTTGGTGAGAGAAAACTTATAGGCCCAGAACATATTGAAAAGACAATGAAAAATGTAGTGCTAGATCAAGACCATATTAAAGCACCCCGAAGTAGGAAGAAGAGTTATGGTGAAAACTATAGAATGAATTTGGAATTCCAAGTGATAGATCATGTCTTTTTGAATGTATCTCCACATAATGGAGTATTAAGGTTCGGAAAGAAAGGGAAACTGAGCCCCTAGTACATCGAGAAATTTGAAATTTTGTAAAGAATTAAATCTATAGATTAGTATTTATCAATGCCTCCAAGTCACTCCAATGTTCATGATGTGTTCCATGTTTCATTAATGAATAAATACGTGCCAGACAAAAAGCATGTACTAACCCATGAAAAAAATAACTGGAACATTATTTTTCATACTGTGAAGAGCCCATCGAGATCCTACATAGAAGGGATAATGTATTGAGAAATAGGATGTACTATCTATTAAAGGTTATTTGAAAAAACAAGAATATGGTGGAAGAAACACGTGAACCTAAGGATGTTATGAAGAAAGTCCACCCATATCTTTTTGGTGGGATTTATAAATTAAAAATTTTGAGGAAGAAATTTCCCAAGGAGGGAATAATATACCACCCCAAAAATTTTATAGAATGTTTCACTTAAATAAATTCGAGTCATAGACTATATTTCATAATGAACAGAATTTCATGGAAACAACACTTGGTTATTTAGGAGATAGTAATAGAATATCAATTGAACATAGATTTTCCACTTTTGTGTTTGGAATTTTGAAAATCTGGCATACATTGTTGGGATTAGAATGATATTTAGAGTTTGTTAGAATTAACATAATTTTTTTTCAATAGTAACAAACACTTATTAATAGTAACCTAGCCTTATGCAAAGTAACATACCCTTATGAATAGTAATACGAATCTTATGAATGGTATGCACACCCATGAATGCATAAATAAATTTGGGCTCCTTAAAAATGAAGAGGAATAATTTAAGTGTTTATAATTTTCGATTAAATAATGATATTAATTAAATATTTAATTAATCATATTTATTAAATTATTTCTAAAAAATTGACTTCATTGGACGATTCTACATTTCATGAAATATCTATGGAAATTTTTTGGGATTTTCCTAAAATATTTGAATTTTTAATGAATATTGAAATACCATAATTTTCCAAAAAAATCTAAATACACTAATTATAGAGTCATGTATGATGTTTTTCTGATTTAATCCTAATTCATTCGGATTCGCATGACAAAATTACTATTCTTGGTCATAGAAGATTCACTATTATTTGTCTTGTGGAGAAATAATAAATTAATGAATATAATATAGTGAAATCCCATCTCCCCTCCACTATATAAACCACCCCTCACCCCTCTTCCTCCCACACCACTCAAACTTCAATCCCTGCCTATATTCTACCAAATATTCATCCCAATACCTCTCCCCACGTCCTATACCTTTTGATCTCACCAAATGGCCAAAAAAGGCCTGACATTGATTCTTAAGGAGGAGTACTCAAGAGGTGAAACTCATCTATTTTCATTGAATTTCTTTTACAAAGTTCCATTATTTTTTTCTCTCTTATAACATACCATTATCCGAAATCCATGATAATTATAGTACCTTAAATGTACTAGATTTTCATTCTTATAATGGAATATTTCATCATAATCTATCTTTTTCCCTTCCTTTAAAAAATAAATGCAAACATTGTCCTAGATGTATTAATTTATCACACTCTAGGAAGATGGGTTTTCAATTTGCATTACTATCTTCAATACTGGTCATGATACCTTTTCAAGGGTTGAACCAGATCATCATATATGTATTTTATCTTGTTTAATGTTATGTAATCCTTACACAGTCATAATATGGAATAATAATACAAAACATGTTTATTTTGTACAAAACCACCAAGCCAAATCCATGAATTTATTTTTAACTCATCAAATGAGTAATCCTCATGGTATATAGCCAAAATAATTATAAGATCATTTATATCTCTTTAATTTTATTAATATTTTATAATATAAATTCTATATGTTTAACCACAATTAACACCAACATACATTCATGAATACAATTAAACGGATCCAGAATACCAAAGAAGAAAATGCTACCAAAAACATTAAATTGAATCGCTTAAACCCAAATAAAATGCCATTAATGAACCTAAAAATGTAATAAAATATCAATTAAATGTTGATGTTGTTCTAGAATTATTATTTAATGAAGCTAAATTTGAGTATTCAGGTCTTTAAGAATAATTAAGAACACCTTCAAATATAAGGTAAGGGATTCTCTCTCTCACTTATGTTCAAGAATGTCCCTTATGTTGTGCTCTTTTATTTTCAATACCAAATGATGGGGTATGTTTTTTAACCTTCCCCATACTTCCTTTATGATGTATGTTTTGTAACCTTCCCCATACTGCCCTTATGATATATGAACAATTCACCATTGATAATTTCAACATCATGATTCAAAAAAAAAATATTTATTTTCTCTAAATAATTTTATAAATATGTGAATTTTTTCATTAAATAAAAAACAAAAATTTATCAAAATTTCATGGGTTTTGAAAAAAGGATCTTTCAAACCTTAATAAAAATTACAATTGTATTCATAAAAATTATATGATCATTTATATTTAATAAAAATTAATTTAGTAATAATATTTTATTATAATATTTTTTAAATTAAAAATTCAATTAATTCATCAAAATAGATTTATCAATTAAATATTAACTAAAAATACAATTTGTTCTTTAAAAACAATTTGCAAAGTTAAAATAATAAAATTAATGTATATTCTTTATTCTATACAAAAATAATGCATATTATCCTAGTGCAATAGATTTTTTATATTACCATTTATAACACCTACATTTGACTTAAGGGTAAGGTGTACGATGGTGATAGACTTTTGGGGTGGCTCAGATAACATCGCTTAGGTGGTAATATCTATCATCTTCAAATTCTACCATAGGCGGTTCTGTTAAAGCTTAATGTGTTGAAGCTCTGCTTGGGCATGGTCAAGAGAAAATCCCATTGATTCTACCTCATTACCAAGATCTGACAAATGGGATTTGTATAGGTAAATTCTACTAAAAGAGGCCATCACTTCTTTGGCCTGAGTATATTGGATTTTTTAAAGCCCCATATATATTCTAATCATGTGATCACTGTGATATGTATATATTGTCAATGGTAATAATTATTAATTGTATTTTGATATCCAAAACATAAAACCGAATAAGTAAATATGTTTTATATAACAATATTATAAAATAATATGTTTAAAATGTTTAAAAAAATTCATTAGTAAAAGATTGGGTCATTATATTCTTCCCCCCTTATAAAAATTTCACCCTTGAAATTTCCTTTTCCCGCACTAAAATAGATGAGGGTAACTATGCTTCATCACTTCCTCCTTTTCCCATGTTCCTTCTTCGAACATGTGGTTTCTTGACAACAGATTTATGATGGCCATTATCTTATTTCATAGAATTTTTTCATTATGATCTAAGATATTCACTAGCTTCTCCTCACAGGAGAGGTTATTCTCAAAATGGTACCACCTCTGGATTGAGTATATGAGATGGGTCAGGTATGTACTTTATCATGAGTGATACATAGAAGAAATCATGTACATGAGAAAAGTTCGATGGTTTTTCTAGTCGATAGGACACTGCTTCAACGCAATCAAGGATACCAAAAGGGCCAATGTGCCTTGGACTAAGATTTCCCTTCTTTGAAAATTTCATAACACTCTTCTACTACGATATTATGAGGAATACCATGTCTCACACATCAAACTCTAGGTATCGTCGAAGAGTATCGACATATCTCTTTGGTCGAATCTGTGCATCTTTAAGGTTCTAATGGATGATCTTAACCTTCTACACCATTTATATGACCATCTCTAGACCATGGAGTGGTCACACCTCAACTTCATCCCAGCATACCAATGTTTTTCACCTCTTCCCATAAACGGGATTTATAAGTAGCCATTTGGATTCTTGAGTGGAAGCTGTTATTGTAAGAGAAATCGACCATAGGAAGATGTTTGTCCCATCATACTTTTAAGTCTATTGAGAATGCTATTAACATATCCTCAAGTGTTTTTATAGTCCACATAGATTGGGAATCAATTTGAGTATAATAAGACATACTAAAGATCAATTACTTATTTAGAAAATGTTAACAAGTCTTCCGGAACATAGAGGTGAATCTTGGATCTCGATCAGATATAATAGATAGTGGTATTCTGTTGAGCGTTACCACTTCTCTGCTATATATCTATTCCAGTCGATCCAATGATAAATAATCATTAATTGAAATGAAGTGTGAAGTATTTGTAAGATGATCCACAACAACACATATAGCATTGTTTCCTATGGATGTCTTCGGATGTCTAGTGACAATGTTCATTGTGATGTTCACCCATTTCCATATTGGTATGGGTAATGGTTGCATCATCAACTTAGTATTATGCCACTCATCCTTCACCAGCTGACATACCAGGAACATTGATGTAGACATAGTGATCTCCATCTTCATGTTATCCTACTAATAGTTCCATAAGAGATCTCGATACTTCTTTTAATTTCTTGTGTGAATGGAGAAATTCTCCCTATGTGGATCATCCACAAATTATTTCTTTAACTCAGGATTTTATTAAATGTATAGTAATTTCCAAAATCACATAGTTCCTTCTTCATCAACATTTAACTCCCAGGATTTAAATTTCCTAATAGTTTCCACATTCCTATGAATTCCCACATTACATTTTGAGCATCCTTTAACCTTTCCAAAAAAGATTTCTGAGAAATATTTTGTAAAAGGATTTATGATTTTTTCTTCTTTATGATTCCCATGTCAATATTCATAAAATTTAATAAGATTGGATCCTTTTCAGTTCTCATCAATGACATAATTTTTAGGTCCTTTCTACTTAGAGAATCTTCCACATTGTTCGCTTTCCTGGGGTTGTAATGGACTGAGTAATCATAGTATTTAGTAACCCTTATCCATCATTGTTGTCACATGTTCAACTCTTTTTGTGTGAAAATATACTTGATTATTTTTTGATCTGTATATATTTCACACTTATCCCCCAAGAGATAATGTATCCAAATTTGTAAATAGAATATTACTACAACTTTGTTCAGATCATTTGATGGATAGTTCTTGTAATGAACTTTATATTTCCTTGAAATATAGGTAATGAATTTGTCATTTCGCATCAACACATACCACATAACCTTCTTCAAAGCATCATTGAGTACCACAAAAAGTTCCTCATCTATGGGTTTTGTGAGCACGGTCGCAGTGAGAAGACTCTTTTTCGACTCCTCAAAGCTATCATTGAAATCACCACTCTATACAAACCTGACATCCTTATGAGTTAGCTTGGTAAGAGGGTTTGAAAATCATGAAAAATTCCTCAAAAACCAATGATAATATCCCGATATCCATAGGATACTACAAATATCTATCCATGATATTTTACGTGACCATCCCTCAATTTTAGATATTTTTGAGGGATCAATAGATATCCCATTACTTGTCATGATATGACTCAAGGATGATAATTCCTTCTACTAGAGCTTACACTTGTGGTACATATCATATAGCTTCTCCTTTCGCAAGGTCTCTGGTATAGTGCATAGATGCTCCTTATTCTCCTCCATGGTGTTGGAGTATATTAGAATATCATCTATAAATACTACAAAATTTTTTTTGACGTAATATCTAAAGACATTATCAGAAAAGTCAATGAAGATTACAAGAGCATTATTGAGTTTGAAAATAATTACTATGAATTCACACTACCCATACCTTGTATGAAAATCAGTCTTGGGGATATCCTCATTCTTCTCCCTTAATTGGTAATATTCGGACCACAAATCCTCCTTGGATAAGTAATGTCACCCACGTAGCTGATTGAAGAAGTAATCAATTCATGATAGAGGATACTTGTTCTTTATCGTGATTTTGTTGAGCTCATGATAATCATTATAAAGGCACATTGACCCATTCTTACACTTGATAAAGAGGACTAGTGCACCCCATGGTGATGAAATTGGGCATATAATCCCTTTATCCAGATTCTTCTCTACTTTTTTATTAAACTCCTCATGATCCAAAAAATCAATTCTATACAGAGTCTTGGATATGGAAAACGCCTAGGTATAAGATCACTTGATAATTCAGCATCTCTTCTAAGAGGAAGACCAAAAAATTTCTCAAGAAACACTTAAGCAAATTCCCTCATAATAGCCATGTCATCAAGGATGGTTTCATCCTTAGAAGCAATCATTTTAGAGAGATACACGTGCACATAGGGTAATATTATCAATTTTGGAGATGATTTTGGTAAGGAAGATTCATCACACTCCTTGTACTGCTACATAATAGGGTGCTGATTAGCTATATTGGGTGTGATTCCCATCCCACACTAATTTATGTTGGATCTATATAAGGAAATAAATCCATGCAGTGAATTGCATCAAATTCCACCATAAGGAGTATGAAGATGTTCTCGAGGAAGATCCAACAAAAAATTGTGGAAATGGAAGAGTTATATTCATGGGATGTAATGAATTCTCCAATTTCCGTTCCCAATGATATCTTTATTTATATGATTTGTGGTAGTGTTGTGATTTCTCTACTAGAATTTTAGGATATAAAATAATTCACAGAACCAGAATCATAAAGTATGTTATATATTCTTGACAGAATAACTAGCATACATGTCATCACATAATTTTAAGTGATTGATACGGTAGTAGTGATGAAAAAATATTTCCCTTTCTTCCTTGAAGGTTGTTGGTTCTCTATAAAAACCCTTGAATTAGGGCACTAGTTTTCAATGTGCTATGTTTATTTTTAGTTGAAGAAATGAAAAATGCATTGAGGGTCGAATTGAGCATTCCTATCCTCTATCGTAGCTTCAGGTTTTTCATGTCATCAGTAAATAGTTAGGTTCCCTAATCTATCACACCTAAATCACTTCCTTGTCCCCTTCAAGAAATTTTTGGGTTTCATCTTTCCACACCTTTGGTAAGTGGGTTGCTATAATTTATTAGCACCATTGGATTTATCCATCATTCTACTAAAATTAAATTCCACCTTACCCTTTTTATCTCTATGATACACCTGAGATTCTCCAATCCCCATTTCCAATTTGAGGGCACATTAGACAATTTCCTCAAAGTTATTGAAGTCAAGGATCGCTAGGGATTTCCATAGGCTAGGTTTTAGCCCACAAAAGAATTGGTCAACCTTGCATTCATATGTAACGACAAATTTGGAGGCATATCATGCATTCCTTGTGAAGTTTTCTTCGTACACTCCACTGGATTCATCTCATTTTTTATAGAGGTGAACAAATTCTTATTCCATCTTAAGTGGGAGGGTGTGAATGAAATATTTACTAAAAAAACATTTTTTGGAAATCCTTCCATTCTAACACCTCGATCTCCTCATCAGGATTCATATTTTTGACCAATGTGCACCATTGATCAGTTTCACCCTCCCTAATATTATCATACATAATTACCTTCTCTTGTTCATACTAAGCTTATGAATTTATCAAAGCATATCCCCTAGGATTTTCGTAACCAAGACAGCATCAGGGCCTGTTTTCGGGCACCAGTGCCCATTTGAGTTTAGCTCAAAGTCATGTTTTTAGATTTTACCACTAGATACATCTATTACATAGCCACCTCTACCTGATATTATCTAGAAATGGATGTATTTTTTCTGAAAAGCCACATACTAAATAATCCCCAAAATTTAGGAATGTTTCTTTTATACTTATTCTTACCCCTAAGGTATTCACCAGGGTTTTCTTATCAAAATCCTAAAAGTAACTAAACATTTCCTATGATACCAACTATAAGTACCCTACACTTTATTACACACTTAAACATGATTTATTACATAATCATTCACATAAGACAACTCCGAGGATTGATAGTTATAGTGTCTTGGGAAATTTGGAACACTACATTACAACGTAGAATATAGAACTCAATATCTTTTTTGAATTCTTCTTTTATATAACCATAACAATCCTTCATACATAGCATTGCATGGGTTAAACATAGGAAATGCATAAGACAGGGGTGCGCTATAAAGCCCAGTAAGGTAGTAAACAAGGAATAACATGAAGAATTTAGTATAAGTTAAGCAATAGGCATATCGATGGATCACAAGAGAAACATGAATATAAAGGCATGATATAACATGATTACCATAACATGGAAATATGGAAACAACATTTAACATGATATTAGAATTTACCAAGGCATATTGCACATGGATCATGAGTAAACCCTTATTTAACCTGAATTAGAATGTGTAAACCCACATTTTACAAGACGTATATTGACACTAATATTTACCCAATACATTGGAGCTCTATCAAGGTTTACTCTTTTTAATAATTCAATTTCATGCATAATTGTGCCACTTAGATCATACAACATGGATTCCTTAAACATCAAAATTTATTCCATGAATAAGAGATGTGGAATAAATAAATTTAAGTCCTTAATAATGATGTACATGTTCAAAAAGGTGAATAGTCTTGATAGAGATATGGGTATGATATTCACTTACACTATGATTTTGGCATTGAAATTTTGGGGTAACTTCGATTGCATATCGACATAAAATAGAAATCATAAAATGTGTTGATGAAAGAGAAAGGTGTATCTCATCATTTATACATTAAATTGACAGAAATGGGGTCATGTAACATTATATCACATCATATGTAATGGAATTTAGATGCAAAATATAAAATAATTTGATGAATGTAAATAAGGAGAGAGAAATTATTTATTGAATTTCGGCCTGGTAACAAGTGTTCATGGGCAAAATTAATGAGACAGAAAGAGGTATCTAATCATTAAAAAAAAGTAAGAGAAGTTTTAGGGAGGAGAAAAATCATACCCCTAAATTTTTAATTGAAAATACAATAGTATAACTATATAATGAAACCTAGATAATAATTGGAATACAAGAAATCCCTTACGATCATTCGACATGGTAACATGTGTAAATGAGAGGCATCAATGAGAGAGAAAGAGGTCTCTTATCATTAAAAAATATGGATTGATATATGGGGGAGGTGCTAAATCATTCCCCAACATATATAATTTAAAATTAAAGGGTACAATAACATAATAAAAATTGGGCAAAAATGAGAAAGAATGCAATCCATTACAGAATTTCGGCATAGTAACTGATGTACATGGGAGGACTTAATGGTAGATAAATGAGTATATCATCATTAAAAAATAATGTCGGATGTATGGTGGAGGTTAAAAATCATATCCCATTATTTTTAATTGAAAATAAAAGGACATACCAACAAAAATAAATTTAGACAAAAATGAGAAAGGAATAAATCCCTTACTTGGAAGTGTGATCCCAAAGGCTTAGGAGAGGACTTATAGGGGATTATTTGGATCTTTTTTCACCTTGGTATGATTATATAGTTATGTATTAATGGGTTGTTCTAGTTAAAAATTGTTTTAGTGAATAGCAATAGGAAATTGAGTGAGTTTATATAGGATTGGAGAGATAATTCTTGATTATTTAGGTTATGGACACCACACATTAAACTATTAAAAACAAAAAACCATCCCATGGTTTTCCCATGTTTTTATTGAAAGTAGTGTGGAAGAAATTATTTTATATGTTCAGTTTCCAAACCTTTTAAAATATTAGGATTTCTTATGTGAAGGTGTGTCATACTTTGATGGAAATAATTTTAAAATTTTAAAATGTATTATAAAACTTGGAGGGACCACTAAAGCATTGTAAAATATATTAATCAAAACATAAATAACATTATTTTAAAGTTAAAAAATATATTGGCTGAAAATACCATTTATATTATTTTATTACATCAATATTAGATCATTATGAAGTCATAAAACAGATTATATATTAAAATGATATTTAATTTTTACCGAAAAATTCGACTATCATAGAAAATTATGAAAAATTCACCATTATATAATTTTGACACCATGATTAGAAAAATAATATTAATTTTATCTAAATAATTTTATAAGTATTTATATTTTTACTTTTAAAATAATAACCGACATTTATATAAAAATAATGGGTTTTGACAAAAGCATCTTTCAAAACATAATAAAAATTACAATTGTATTCATAAAACTTATATGACCATTTATACTTAATAAAAATTATTTTATTCATAATATTTTCTTAAAATATTATTTAATTTAATAATCAATTAATTTATCAAAATATATTTCTTAATTGAGAATTAACTAAAAGTATTATTTCTTCTTTAAAACATAGTTAAAATTAACAATATTAAAATGAATGTTGATTATTTATTCTATACAAAAATAATGCACCTAATCATAGTTCGAGGGTATTGTTACATAACCCTTATAACACCCACATATGACCTAAGCGTAAGGTTTGTGATGGTGGCCGACTCTTGGGATGTCTCAAATAACATCGCTCGTGTGGTAATCTCTATCAACTTCCACTTCTCCCATAGGAGGTTCTATTCAAGCATAATGTGTTGAAGGTTGTCTTGGACATGGTCAGAAGTGAAGCCCAGTGATGCTACCACCATTCTGAGCTCCAACATATGGGCTTCATACAAATAAATTCTATTGGATGATGTCATCACTTCCTTTGTCTCAGTAAACTAGATTTATTAAAGCCCTATATTTATACTAATAATGTGATCACTATTCAACAAATATATTAGAAATGGTAGCAATTATTAATCATATTTTGAAATCAAAAAACATAAAACCATATATGTGCATTTGTTTTATATAATCATCTTACATAATAATAAATTTAATCATATCAAGATGAATTATCATTAGTAATGGTTTTGGTAATTAAAATCACTATAACAACCCTACTCTTTATTACACACCTTAATATTATTTATAATATAAAATTTCACATAATAAAACTATGAGGATTGAGAGATCTACTGTCATGGAAAACTAGTATCATTAAATAACAACATAGAATATAAAACCCAACAACATTATTGAAAACATCTTTTACATGACCACAACATTCGTTCTTACTTAGCAATTCATGGGATAACTTGAGGAAATGCGTAAGAAAAGGGTGATCTATAAATCCCAGTAAGGTAGTAAACAAGGCATAACATGATATATATAGTACATGATAGGAAATTGGAATATCAATGTATCACAATAGAAACATGAACATATAGTCATGATAAAGCATTATTATCATAACATGGAAATGTGACAACAACATTTAACATGATATTAGAATGTTCGAAGGATCATTTTACATGAAGCATGAGTAAAACCTCATTACTATTGAATTATTATGAGTAAACCCCAATTTCACTAGATTCATCATAATACAATTCTTTACCCAATCCATTAGAGCACTATCAAGGTGCACTATTATTAATCATTTCATTTCATGCATAAGTGTGCCAAATGGATCATAAAACATGGAATCATTCAACATCATCATTTATTCCATGACAAAGGAATGTTTAATAAATAAATTAAACTATATAATTGATAAGTAAATCTGTGTAAAGGTGATTACCCTTGATAGATAAATTGGCATGATATTCACTACATAAGGACTTTGGCTTGGAAAATCACAGTGTAAACGCGAAAGCATACCAGTGTGACATAAGAATTCATAAAAATGATTGATGAGAGAGAAAATATTATCTAATTATATTTATATGAAATGGAAAGTAAGGGGTTCATATAGATACATTTACCAAAATATATATGTCAATTTAGAAATATAAAATAATTTCTTGTGTGTAAATGACAAGAGAGAAATATCTTACGGAATTTTGGCATGGTAACAAAAGAATATGGGAATAATTAATCAAAGAGTAAGGGTTATATCACCATTAAAACATCACAGGGAAGTATAGGAGAGGTTTGAAATCATACACCATCATTTTTAGTTGAAAATAAAATAGTATAACAATATAAAGATATTTTGACAAAAATGAAAAAGGAAGAAATCCCATACATGGATGTGTGATTCGAAAGGATTTGGAGATTTTTTAAAGGGGATTCTTGGGAGATTAATGAACCTTGGGAGGAATATAGATAAAGTAGGGAGGATTCTGGCTGAGGTCCAAATGTTTTGAGTGAAGAGGAATGAATGATTGAGTTGGTTTATATAGAAGAGTGAATTATTTATTATTTTGGTTTCTGACACCACTCATTAATATAATCAAAACCACAATCCATTCCATGGTTTTTGCCCATGGTTTTTGAAAAATTGTAGTGTAAAACATTATTTTATAAGGAAAATGGAAGAAATTATTAAAATATTTGGCTTTCTTATGTGGTGGTGAGTCACACTCTCCAGGAAATCATTTTAACATGTTAAAATGTTTTATATGTCTTGGAGGGTCCACTAAGGCATCATAAAATTAAGTAAATAAATAATTAATATTACTATTTTAAAGGTGAAATATATATTGAATTAACACCATCTTTATATTATTTTATTAAATCACTATTGGTTCATTGTGTTAAGATAAAACAAATTATATATTTTAACAGTTCTTAGTTTTTACAAAAAAAATCATATGTCATTGAATATTTTGAAAAATTCACTATTAGATAACTTTGACATCCTAAATCTACAAATAATATTAATTTTATCTAAATAATATTATGAATATGTGATTTTTTACTTTTAAAATAATAAAATTTATTTAAAATTAATGGGTCTTGACAAAAAACATCATTCAAACCTTAATAAAAATTAAAATTGTAATCATAAAAATTATACAATAATGTATATTTAATAACCAGTTGTTTGGTAATAAAAATTTATTTAAATATTCATTAATTTAAAAATACATTAATTCATCAAAATCAATTTCTAAAATTCTTATCAACAAATAAAACTATTTCTTCTTTAAAAAATATTTCCAATATAACAATAATAAAATTATGTTATCCTCTTTATTCTATAAAAAAATAATGAACAAAATCATAGTTCTAGGGACTTGTTTCATAACCCCTTATAACACCCACATATTACCTAAGGGTAAGGTGTGGGGTGGTGACAGACTCTTAGGGTGCCTTGGATAACATCACACGGGTGGTAAAATCTATCAACTTCCACATACCTCGTAGGTGCTTCCGTTCAAGCATAATGGGTATGGAATTCACATTCAAAATTATTTTGGCTTGGGAAATTTTTGTGTAGCATTGATAGCATAATGATGTCAAATAGAAATTGTAAAATGGGTTGATGAGAGATAAATTGATATCTCATAATTTATAAATTAAATGGATAGTAAGGGTTCATTTAAAATATTACCTAAACATATGTAATGGAATTTTGATTCATAATATAAAATAATTTAATAAATTTAAACGAGAAGAGATAAATTCCATATAGAATTTCGGCATGGTAACAGGTGTAAATGGGAGGAATTAATGATATATAAAGAGGTATATCATCATTCAAAAATAAGGATGGATATATGGGGGAGGTTTGAAATCATACCACAACTTTTTTAATTGGAAATAAAAGGGTATAACAACATAAAAAAATTTGGAAACAAATGAGAAAGGAAGAAATCTCTTTCAAATATTTGACATGGTAACAGGTGTACATAGGAGGAATTAATGAGAGAGAAAGAGGTATCTCATCCTTAAAACATAATAAATAATGTATGGGGAGGTGAGAAATCATACCCCATAATTTTCAATTTAAAATAAAATGGTATAACAACATAAATAATTTTTTACAAAAAATGAGAAACGAAGAAATACCTTACTTGAAAGTATGACCCCAAAGGCTTGGGAGAGGCTTGAGTGGGTCTTCTTGGGATCCTTGGGAACCATTGGAGGATTATATATATAATATTATATGGATTGTTTTATCTCCATATGGTTTTAGTGAATAGGAATGAGGGATTGAGTGGGATTATATTGTGATGGAGAGGAAATTCGTTGTTATTTAGGATTTGGACACCACACACTAAACTATTTAAAACCAAAAACCATACCATGATTTTTTCCTATAGTTTTTTCCAATTTGGAGTGAAAAAAAAACTATTTTCTATGAATAATGGAAGAAGTTATTATAATATTAGTCTTTATTATGTAGAGGTGAGTCACACTCTCAATAAAATCAATTCAAAATGTTAAAATTATTTATATTTGTCAGAGGGTCCACTAATGATTTTTAAAATAATTCAAACAAATCTAAAATCACATTATTTCAATGTTAAAATATATATAGGATGAAAATACCACATATCGTATTTTATTACATCACTCTTGGTTCATTATGATGTCGTAAAACACATTATATATTTAATCGATACTTATTTTTTACCAAAAAATTCATATGTCTCAGAAAATTATGAAAAACTCACAGTTGGATAATTTTGACGTCCTAATTAAAAAATATAATACTCATTTTATGTAAATAATTTTCCGAATATTATAATTATTTTTTAAAATAAAAAATGACATTTATCTAAAATTTAGGGGATTGACAGAAGATGCTTTCAATCCTTTATAAAAAATAGAATTTTATTCATAAAAATTACATGATCATTTATATTTAATAAACAATATTTTCATAATAATTATTCGTTAATATAATTTTATTAATTCAAATATCTATTAATTCATAAAAATTGATATCTTAATTGAATATTAACTAAAAATATAATTTTTACATTAAAAACAGTTTAAAAGTAACAAGAATAAAATGAATGAATACTCTTTATTATATACGAAAAAAATCTACAAAATCATTGTGCTAGGGTTTTGTTACATAAACCCTAATAACACCCACATATTATCGAAGGGTAAGGTGTGGGATGGTGAGATACTCTTGGTGTGGCTCAACTAACATTGATATGATGGTAATTTCTATTAACTTCCACTTCTCCCGTAGGAGGTTCCATTAAAGATTAAAGTGTTGAAGCTCATATTGGGCTTGGTCAAGAGTGAAGTCCAATGATGCTATGTCCTTACGGAGCTCTGAAAAATGGGCTTTTTATGGAGCAATTCTACTGGATTAGGCCACCACTTCCTTTTTCTAGGTAAATTTGATTTATTAAATCCTTATATTTATGTACTAATCATGTTATCTATATTCAATGACTATATTATCCATGATAACCATTCATAATGGTATTTTTAAATCCAAAAAAATTAAACCAAATAATTGCATATGTTTTATATAACCATCATACATAAAAATACATTTAATCAGATCAAGAGTAATTTTCATTAATAAAATTTATGGTCATTACAATCTTCCTCCCTTAAGAAACATATCCCTTGAATGTTATTTTTACCACAGTAAAATAGATTAGGGTAATTCTACTTCATAACTTCGTTATATTACCATGTTGTTTCTTCAAACTTTTGGTTTCCCCACAACAACTTGACGATGGGATTTCTATTATCTCATAGGTCTTTTTCTATATGATCTATGATCTTCACCGACTTATCTTCTTTGGAGAGGTCATTCTACAATGTAACCACATCTTGAATGTGTACATGTTATGGGTTAGTTATATACTACCTCAAGATTGATACATTGAATTCATCATGTACTTTAGATATGCTCGGTGGGAGTTCATGTTGATATACCACTGCTCCAATGTGATAAAGGATCTTAAAAGATCCAATGTACCTTGGACAAAGCTTTCCATTACTTCAAAATCTCATAACTCTCTTCCATGACAATATATAGAGAAATACCATGTATCCAACATCGAACTATAGATCTCACCAACAATTATCAGCATAACACTTTTACCGACTCTGAGCAGATTTAATGTGTTGCTCGATTGTCTGAACCTTCTCCACCATTTCTTTGACAATTTCAATACCTAGGTGTTTTTACTCCCCATCTTCTTTCCAACATTACATTATTCTGAAAAACTTCCCATAAAAGGATTCATAAAGATCCATTTTAATTCTTGAGTTGAAACTGTTATTTTAAGAGAACTCAAGTTGAGGAAGATGTTGATCCCATCCACATTTGATGTCCATAGAGCATGCTCTAAACATTTAGTCACTTTTTTGGATAGTCTGATCATATTGGATATCAATATGAGGATGATAAGACATACTAAATTTAATTTTAGTATTTAGAGAATGTTTTAGACTCTTCCACTACATAATGGTGAATCTCGTATATGAATAGGATATAATTAATAGTGGTATTCCATGAAGCCTTACCACCTCTCTGATATATATCTGTTCCAGTTGATCGAATGAGAAATACTCTCGAATTTCAATGAAGTGTACAGCCTTTGTAAGATGATCCACAACAACCCAAATAGAATTATTTTCATTAGATGTATTTTAATGTTTTGTGACAAATTCCATGGTGATTTTTTTTATTTACATATTTGTATGTGTAATGGTTGCATCATCCCCTTAGACTTATTACTCTTAGACTTCACCTGTTGTCATATTAGGTAATTTTATGTATAATTAGTGATATCCTTCTTCATTTAATCCCACGAATATAGTTCTCAAAGATCTTGAAACATCTTTGTGTTTCCTGGGTGAATAGGGAAATTCAATCTATGTGCATCATACAAAATATCATTCTTTAAATCATAATTTTATGGATCACATAGTTGTGACCCTAATCTCACAATTCCATCTTCATTAACATTGAACTCTGATGATTTCCCTTTTCTAATAGTTTCTACTTTCTTATGAATTCCCACATCATTATTTTTAGCATCCTTTATCCTTTCCAAAAGTTATTGTTGGTCAGTCATTTGTGAAAGGACTGATGTTGTTCTCTTATTTGTGATTCCCATATCCATCTTCATCAAATCTAAGAATATTGGATCATTTTCAATTTTCAGCAAGGATAGAATCACTATGTCATTTCTACTTATAGCATCTGCCACCTTGTTCGCTTTCATAAGGTGGTAATGGATTGAGTAGTTATAGTCTTTGATCAGATCTAACCATATTCATTTATGCATATTCAATTATTTTTGTGTGAATATATACATGAGTTTTTCTTGATCCATGTATATTTCAAAATTCTCCCCAAAGGGTTAATGTCACCAAATTTTCAAATAAAAGATTATATCCACCAACTCCAGATCTTTTGTTGGATTGTTTTTCTCATGAACATACAATTACCATGAAGCATAGGCAATGAATTTTTCATTTTTCATCAACACGCAACCCAATCTCTTATTCAAAGAATCACTAAATAGCACAAAAACTTATCCACTTGTGGGTAGTCTGAGAATGACTGCAGAGATAAGACTTTTTTCAACTCCTTGAATCTCTCTTCACACTCATCACTCTAAGAAAACATGACTCCCTTATGAGTTAGTTTTCTATGAAGGTTTGACAATCCTGAGAAATTTCTCACAAATCAGTGATAATATCTAGTTAAACCTAGGATTCTACGAATATTTGTACCCAATGTTGGCCTTTTCCATCCCTCAATTGCTTCTTTCATGGAGGGATCCACAAATATCCCATTTCTTGTGATGATATAAACCTTGAATGAGACTTCCATTAACCATAACTGTTAATTGATGCACATTACATTGAACTTCTTCTTTCACAAGGTGTCTAGTATAGTGCTTAGATGCTCCTAATCCTCTTACTTGGTTTTGGATTATATTATAAGGTCTTCTATAAAGACTACCAAAATTTTTTCTATGTAATAATTAAAGTGTCTATTCATCAAGTACATGATGATTTCTGGAGCATTAGTGAGTCTGAAAGGCATTAATATAAATTCATAGTGCTCGTACTTTGTACGAAAAGCAGTCTTCGGGATATCCTCATTCTTCATCCTTACATTGTAATATCACAACCAAAAATCAAAATTGGACAACTATTGTTCAAAAATTATCTTTTCGAACAAGTCAACATATCATATTAATGTATACTTGTTCTTTATCGTTATTTTGTTAGCTCTTGATAATAAATGCAATGGTGAATTGACCCATACTTCTTCTTGATGAAGAGGATTGGTGCACACTATGGTGATGTAGTTGGGAATATAAACCCTTAATCTAGATTCTCCTGTATTTATTTATTTTTCTCCTGAATCTATAAAAACAACCATTCTATATAAAATCTTGGATAATAGAAATGCCCCAGGTACAAGATAAATTAATAATTCATCTTCTCTTCTTGAAATAAGACCAGTAAATTCCTCATGAATCACCTCAGCGAATTCCCTCACAAAAAGACTGTATTCATGTATAGTTTATTACTTATACTCAATCATCTGGGCAAGATACGTGTGATCATAGGGTAGTAATATCCATGATTGAGATGATGGTTCTAATAATATTCATCCTCGTACTTGTACTTGTAGTTAATCTGGGGTCGATACACTATTTAGAGAGTGATTTCCATCCCACAAAAGTTTATGTTGTATTTATATAGGGAAAGAAAATCCAAGCCAATAATTTCATTAAATTCCACTAGGGGGTGTATGGCGATGTTCCCATGAAGTTCAAACCAATAATTGTGATAAAGGAGGAATTATATTCATGGGATGTAATGATTTACCCATTTTTTATTCTCACTAGCATATTTACTTAAATGAATTCTTGTGGTTTTGGGATTATTCTACTAAACTTTTGGTATATAAAATAATGAATAGACCCAAAATCAAAAACTATATTCTCTATTATTGAATGAGTGACAAGCATATCTGTCACTAATTCATTGTCGGGTTTCACTTCGGTGGTAGTGATGGAATAGGATCAGCCTTTTTGCCTTGGAGGTTGTTGGTTATAACAACCCATAATTTACATTAATTGTTATCACATCAAAATTTAAGCATAGTTATTACTAAATATAACAAAAACATAATAAGAGAATATATGTATAGTGTATTTAGAAACTTGGAATCATAAACTATTGGTTCATAAAGAATCTACGTTGTCTCCTGTTTATTTCATCATATATAGAGTCCCTTTTGGGAAATTCTACTAAATACACTTCTTCATGACCTGGGGGAATGAAGACATATAAATGGGTGAGATCAAATGCTCAGTAAGTGTAAACAAAGGATATATCAATCATATCATAACATTTTGAAAATCCTCACCTGGAAAAGAGATCATAATATCATAACATGGGATAAATCATAGTAGTGAAATGTAATCCGAATAATCATAACATAAAACATGAAACTTGGTGGAATACACACATAATCATAGAAAATAATTTCTTATAATGCCCTGACCCCAGTTACCCAGAGTCGGTGCATTATTACATTACATTGGCATGATCACAAGAAAGATCATGTCTCGAAAGACCGATTAGTTTAGTAGCCTTGGAAACACTAGATATATTAATAAGTCTTACATTACATCATAAGGTAAAAAAAACTAAAACAACATCTTGTCTTCATATCCCCTCATACTATCCTTGCAGTTCATTCATAAATTACTTCTTCTCATACTTGGAAAAATAAAACACTGAAAGGGGTGAGCTCAGATGCTCAGTAATGATAACAATATAGCATAAGCTTTCATAGATAAGCATAAGCACTTAAATCAATTTATAATTAAAACAAAAGCCTTCTAAACTTGAACTTCAGCATAATATGGAAACGATAAAATGAAATAATTCCATTTACTTATTCATATTGATATTCTACTAATCGAACAATCACATGTAATATCAATAACCACATTCATAATGATGAAATTCATAATGCCAGACTGTCATAACCACATAGCCAAGGCCTCGTGCCAAGACTACAAATATGATTTTACCAAGGCCTTGTGCCAAGACACTAGTTTGTCTCATGAGACCTACCGATGCATAAAGGAGCTATAGCGGGCCCCACCTGTTACTTACTAAGTCCAATGCATTCCTCATATGAATAGGTTTAAACATAACATAAACATTCGTATTAAAACTAGCATACGAAATGTCAATACTTTATCCACAAATCATGAATGGTATAAAAATAGCACATCCACAGTCAAACATAACTCATTCGATACAATATGGAAGATTGTATTTTATCACATTAACCTCAATCAAGAATAATGACGGATGTTGACATAGATGAAAATAATCATCAAAACTATTTGAGAAAAATATCCCCATTTTCTTGAAATCATTTAAAAGTCACATTATTTGTCAAGAATCCATTTAAAAATAGATTTTTGAATCAAAGTGTCCCATACAAATTTGAAAATTTTAAAAGGAGTTTTGATTTGAAAACATTAATGTCCATATAAATATATCCTTAAAATAATTTTTAAAACATGGACATTAATGAGAAATATTTAGAAGAATAAGTCATTAAAACATTTAAAAATTTTATTTTTGTTAGAGTTTCTATCCAAAAGAGAGACACTTGAATACAAATAATTTAGGTAATAAAAATATTTTAATATCAATTGAATAAATGTATTCATGATATACTATGTCAAAGTAAATTATATATACCACATAAAAGTGATTTGGTTTATATCAACAAAGAAGTCTCAATGGAATGTAAATTGAGATGAAATATCTCAAAAAGGAAGTACCCTTAGGTTAAGGATAAATCAAAGAAATAGTTATGTGTGGCAAATATAAATACAGTAAATATGATTGGATATTCAGTGTAAAACAATCAATGTACATTCACACATAATCTTATAAAAACAACACCAATGACTTGGATGTTTAACACAAAAAATGGAGAATGAGTTAAAATTACTCTTATCAAATTCATATCAATGACTTGAGAAATTATCAATGGAGTGATTATGTGTATCAAAAGTATATCCACAGAAATGGGGAGTGGAAATTATGATATAAGAAAACGAATAGTGATTCCACACATAATCTCGGAGTAAAATAATCAACGAAGATTGCGTAAAGCCGAATAAATGGAAATTGAAATTTCAAATTTCCTTATCGATTTGGTAACATATGAAACATACACCCATGAAAGAAGGATCATACAATGATGATGTAAATTCCCATAAATTATATTATAATACAAAATGAATACAATTATGGGTAGTACACATACATCACATGCAATAATTAGGTGGTGAATAATGGAAATCTCACGGAATTTTAAAGTGAGATAAGAAACCCCTTACATTGTACATTTTCCCTGGACGATGGTAGGTTAACCTCCTATATAATGGTGAAAAAATTGTTATTGAATTATAAAAAAATCATTTACATTAATATGATATCATATATGATCTTTTAACATTGATTTGTTAATAATATCTTAGTATTATCGTCATTTCGGGTGTTAACATACACGTTTTCCTTTATATTCTTTGTTACGTAAGCCATGTTTGTTAAGGATAGGTTGTATATTATTAATATCTAGAATTATATCAAGTCATTGAACATTATTTTTAATCATCAAAGGAGAATTATACTTGAATGGATATGATGGAGAATGAATCTCATCGTGTTCGTGGAGACGGTAGTCCGTACGTACACACGAGCGATAATATCATTCTTTTGATATTAAAATAATATATAATGGATGGTATATCATATATACAGAATAATTATCATGTTATATTTTAATATATACATTAATTACACATCATTATTATACCCATTAAAATAATAATTTATTGAATAACAATTACACCACGACGTGGAGACGGTACCCCGTACGTACGCACGTATGGTGACATGTTATTCAAAGGATGGATAGAATAATGAATATGATTGTACCATATTTATAATAACATCATAGTATATATAAGATACTGGAGTTATTATTTTAGAATTGTAATAACAAAGAATGAAGAAGTGGAAGAAGAAGGGAACTTGAAAAATGGTGGTGAAATCATTACCTCTTCTTCGGGTTCTTCCTTTTGATTTGATCAAAAGGGATCCATAGGTTGGCTTTCTGATAAAACTAAGGCCTCTAGGTTGTAGTGAGGAAATTTGAGAGAGTATTTGGGTAGGGGATGGCCGAATCAAAAGGATTTGAAGGTGTGACGTTATGAGAAGGGGGAGTGCCCTTTTATAAGAGGTGTGTGGGGCACCTTTGGAAAAGCTAGAAATATTATTTTATTATAAATTCATATTCGGTTTCTAATGGAACAAAAGTGGTCTATTTAAAGTTTAAGGTGTGTATGGGTCAGAAACCACTCAACCAATATAATTTAGATAGGTTTGGGTCATTATATTAACATTATCTTTAATTATTAACTCTTAGTTAATTAGTTTCACTTTTACAATGTCTCTTTATATTTTATTATTATATGGTCAATAAACATACTATATACATTAAAAAGACCCCCAAGTGGTAAATTAATGATACACCTATCATGATTTAAGTATTTTGTCCGACCCTTAGATTTATAAGAATTTAATATCAATTAATAATATAACATTATTTAAAAAACTCTTTTATGTCAATTTTGACACTATTCAATAATTGATTTTTTTAAAAATCATAACAGAATTATTACTTCGAAAAAAGTTAATTAAATCAATCCTAACATGTCATATTAACCTATAAAATTATTGTGATTCATAAAAAGTCTCAAATTATATTTATTTGTGTATTTATAATATCTATTATCTTAATTTTTTACTATTATGGTAAATATTGCATCATCATTGTGTCATAAATTAACTAAATTATTTAATGTATAAAAATTATAACTAAAATATCATTATGTATGAAATTGTTTAGCTTTATAATGAATATTTATAGTCTAAAATCAAACATATATAACCCTATGTAAAAATTGTTTTTCTAAAAGATATATGCTTATGTCCTTTTTGTAATTACTTTAACTTAATTAATATAAAGTGTCATTATCACTTACAAGTGGATCCATGGGGTCCCAAAATCGACCCTAAGATGCCCATGGTCGCCCATGTATCAACCAATATGGTTAAGAAAGTTTTTAGGGTAAATTAATATTATTATAATATTATTTATTTACCCTTATTTACCGGATTTACCCTTTAACCATGGTAAATAAAATATTTACCGAAGTAGTTATTCAAAATGTCTAAAAATAAAAGTTACCTATTTACAAAATTTGGATATCCTGATTCCAAATATGGAATCAATTTTTCCAAATTCAATACACAGAAGTGGCAGAAATTAATTTAAAATTAATTTCTGTTGTTAAAATAAAAAGCGTGTTTTTAAGAAATAATAACTATTAAAAGATTGACAGTTGTTTATGTTTGGTTTAAATGTGAAATTATTTTGAATGACCCACATTGAATTAAATGGTAAAAATAAATTTTAAATATAATTTAAAACCACTCAAATTCATAATTTATCACTATTAATTATTTCGATTATAAAAGTTGTTTTTAATTAATATTTCATACTTTTTACTATTCATAAAAATATAAAGCATATCCGAAAAGTACCAAAATTTCACCCTAGGATAATTTCATTATTCCAAATCCAAATATGAGGTATAGTTTACCAAATTAAAAATATAAAAGTTGCATTTATTAATTTAAAATTGATTCCTGCTTTCGAAACCAAAAGGCGTATTTTTAAGTAATAATAACTATCAAAAGTTTGACACTTGTTTATATCCAATTTCAAGGTAAAATTACATAAAATGACCATCATTGGATTTAATAGAAAAAATATAATCTATTTATACTTTTAACCCATTAAAATGTATAATTTAACAATATAAATTATTTTGATTAAAAAAGTTTGTTTCAGTTAAAATATAGTATTTTTCACTATTCACCCAAATATGAATGTTATCAGAAAGTCACCAAAAAATTATTGATACTAAATTATTATGTCCCGATTATAAAGAAGAATTTTCATTTTGTCAAATAGAATATATAAAAGTTTCAAATATTGGTTTTAAAAAGGCATCGCCATTAAAAGGCTGTAAAATTACATTTTTTTGAAATACTTCTTTTATCTGAAAAAATGAATTTGTTCATAAATTATGTCTTAGAAACTCATAATATGGATTAAAATTAAAAGGATAATATAATATTTAAAATTTAGTTAATACTATTCATACCATCTTTTGAACGGCTAGTTTGGTAAGTCATGGTGTACTTGAACTCAGTGTTGCATACAACACACGCTATTGTATTATTCAAAAATAAGTGTACCATGGAAGATTGGGGTGTTACATTCACCCCTACTTCAATAAATTGTGTCCTCTAAATTTTAAAAATTGCGCCTGAGAATGGAAATTCCCACATCGGAAAAAGAATCAATAAAACTATCACTTTAAAAGAAAGAAAGAGAGTTATAAAGGTCATCCAAGATAACCCATACATAGATTCCAGGTAAGAAAACATGGATATAGATGATAAACTAATTGTAAAGTTATGATGTATAGGGATATAAATCATGATCAGGAGAAAGTTAACAATAAGAAAACCACAAACTTGTGTTGGGAGAAACCATCATGAGTCTCCTAGTAGAAAAGTAAACGGAAAACATTTTTTGTTTTAAGTTACATTACATAAGGATGAGGAATTCATTTATGATATTGACTATGAATATAAAGATATATACTTACTTTTTAAGTATAGTTTAATTCTTTAATAAATTTCCACCACTAACTCAATTTTTTTAAACAATCAGTATTCAATAATACTTGGTCACACTGGAAGAGCTACAATAAACTTCTATAGAATACCATGATCCATACAGGATAAACTATATATTTACATTGTCTTCAGAGATTAATCAAAACCAAAATGGTTAGTAAAAGATCTAATGATCCCCCAAAAGAATATTCCTTGAGAGAAATATGTTGTACCTCTCGTACCCCTCATGGTTTAATTTTCATGATCACAATCACTCTTTTATTTATCTAATCTTGTTTTAAGTGTTTTTGGATGATAGGCATGATTTCAGGTTTCCAAGGAATTGGGCCAAGAAAGCAAGAAGGCAAAAGTGTACTGAAAATCAGTCCACCGGCCAACCGGTGGATGACCACCGGCCAGCCGGTGGAGTCTTGACAGAAGGCATCCTTTCTGTCAAGACCATCGTCCAACCGGTGTCCCATCACCGGCCATCCGGTGGAACCCAGACAGAAGGGTCAGCTACTGTCTCCTCACCGGCCAACCGGTGGCCTCCTCACCGGCCAGCCGGTGGTGCCTAGGCAGAAGGACCTCCATTTTCCAAAGCATCGGCCAACCGGTGGCCAAGCACCGGTCAGCCGGTGGAGCCAGTCAAACTAGCTGTTGGGCTTTGACCATACTTGTCCACTTGACCCCCAACGGCTCCGAAGGCCTCTCCAACGTCTCCGAATCCCCCCAAAGGCCATTTGAGGGTTCCCTCTCTATAAATAAAGGACTAGGAAGCCCCGGAAATGTACGGTAGCCCACGGGAACATTGTTCGATCATTTGGCGAACCTCCGGCGGATTCCTTCAAGGATCCCCATTTTCTCCAAATCACTTCCACATCCAAGGAGCACCATCAAAGAATCTTGGGAGCGCTCTTCATCAACTTCATCAATCCATTGGCGCCCAAGACTTCTCCACATTACGGGTTTTCATTATTTTATCATTTTGAGCATCATTTTGGGTTTGTGCCTACAAACCCCTCTTTCTCTCATCTTCTCTTTGTTTGGGTTTTCACACCACCTTCAAGGTGTGAAGAGGTTAGTCAAGCCTTCCCTTTAAAATGCTTGAGTCATAGGTGAGCTAGCCTTCACCTGTAAGAAGGTTAGTGGGTTCTTGCTCAACCATTAAAAGCAAGCTGTAATAGGTCCTAGACTACCTTAAAGTGTAGTGGGTTTCTTGTTAAAACCATTGAAAAGCAAGCGGTAGTAAATCTCTCAACGGTTGAGTTGGGAGTGGAGACGTAGGCTTTGGGTTAAGCCGAACTCCGTTATCAAGTTTTGTGTCTTGCCTCTTTTATTTCCACTGCACCTTTAACATTGTTTTTAAATTGTTAATTATTTTTTAAAAGGCAATTCACCCCCACCTTTCTTGCCATCACTCTCCGCCCAAAAATTGGTATCAGAGGAAAAATTTGAGTAATACCCTAACCGGTTTCAAATTCAAGATCCATTGTGATGGCTTCATCTTCTTTCGCCCTTGAAGGTTATTCATTGGGTCATGCTCCATTCTTTGATGGAACCGACTATACCTATTGGGAAACCCGCATGAACACTTTTCTTATAAGTATAGGTTATCCTATTTATAGAATTGTCATGCATGGTTACTCTCTCTCTTCTCCCGATGAATCCAAATGGACCCAAGCTGATATTAAAAATTTCGAGCTTGATGGCAAAGCCATGAACGCTCTTCATTGCGGCCTTGATCGTAATGAATTCAATCGAGTTTCCACATGCACTTCATCTCATGAAATCTAGAAACTATTGGAGGTTACCCATGAGGGGACCAACAAAGTCAAGGGTACTCGATTTGATATGTACCGTCATGATTTTGAGTCTTTTACCATGCATCCATCTGAAAATATTACTGAAATTTTTACACGTTTTACTGATGTTTGCAATGGGAGAAAGTCCCTTGGTGATGATGTGTCTGCAGAAACGATGGTCAAGAAGATCCTTTGGATCCTACCCAGCTCATGGGCACCGAATGTCACGGTAATCCAAGAAGCAAAAGACATCAAGAACATGCCGGCCGAAGAGCTCATCGGATCCCTCATGACTTACGAGATCACCATAAGGAGGCGAGCGGAAAAGGAAGGCAAACCGATCAAAGTTCCAAAGAACATCGCCTTCAATGTTCAAAAAGAAGAAAGCTCCTCCTCCTCATCTTCTTCCTCTTCAAACGACAATTCAGAAATGGAGAATCTTGCCCGCAAAATGCACAATTTCATGAAGAAGAACAAAAAGAAGAAATCCTGCAAGGCTCAACCCAACGAAAAATCCGAGCCCGAGGTAACATGTTACGGGTGTGGAAAGAAAGGCCATTAAATGCCCGATTGCCCACTCCACAAGAAAAAGGCCAAGAAAAAGGAAAATAAGAAGGAATTCAAGGCCACATGGAGTGATAGCTCCTCATCATCCTCCTTCTCAAGTGACGACGGTAAAAAATGTCTAATGGCATTTCATGAGGTAACCTCTTCCGACTCCTCTTCCTCTTGTTCTTCAAATTCTTTCAATCATTTATCTTATGAGGATCTCCAACATGCTAGAGATCAATTGGAGGATGGTTTTCACGAACTTTCTTCCAAATTTATTGCTTTAAAAAAGAATTTCAAAAAACTTTCTTCCGAAAAGGAACAACTTCTCAAAGAAATGAGGACTTGTCCCTCAAGGTCCAAAACCTTCCCGATGTTGATTCTATGGAATTAACAATCAAGGATTTAAAGGAATCCCTTGCGAAGTTCACCCAAGGTGAACAAAATTTGACCAAATTGCTAGGTTCTCAACGTTCGTCTAGAACCACACATGGACCTGGCTTTAACAAGCAAGCCACTTCCTCTTCCCATGCTCCAACTATTTTTGTAAGGGGGAGCTCCCAATATAAATTTTGCAACTATTGTAAAAAACCCGGGCACTTAATTTATGAGTGCGATTGCAAAAATGCCCGGTATGGAAGGCCCAAAACCATTTTCTTTAATGATGAATTTAATAGGAGAAGACCCGCCACTAGACAAGTATGGATTGAAAAATCCCTTTTAGCGAGTCTCACCGGACCAAAATTTGTCTCGGTTCTAAAAACCTCTCCCTGGTGATTTGTTGTTTTTATTTAGGGGGAGTTAGGATCGTTTAAGCCTTTTTTGCTTTTTATTCAAATATTTCATTCAAAACGTTCAATTCAAAACTTTCAATTCAAAACTTTCAATTCAAATCTCAAAAATTTTAATTGGTTTAAAAACTCTATCTTTTTTTTCAACCTTTCCCTCAATCAAGTTTTATGCCCCGTGCTATTTTGATAATCACAAAGGGGGAGAAATTCTTTGTTGATTGGGGGACAAATCTTTCTCTCATGCTTTGCTTTACTTTTCAATTTATCCTTTAAAGCATGCCTTTCATTTCAGTCTTTTACATTACTTGTTTTGGTGATTGTGATCATCAAAATAGGGGGAGATTGATGTACCTCTCGTACCCCTCGTGGTTTAATTTTCATTATCACAATCACTCTCTTATTTATCTAATATTGTTTTAAGTGGTTTTGGATGATAGGCATGATTTCAGGTTGCCAAGGAATTGGGCCAAGAAAGCCAGAAGGAAAAAGTGGACTGAAAATCAGTCCACTGGCCAACCGGTGGATGACCATCGGCCAGCCGATGGAGTCTTGACAGAAGGCATCCTTTCTATCAAGACCACCGTCCAACCGGTGTCCCATCACCGGCCTGCCGGTGGAACCCAGACAGAAGGGTCAGCTATTGTCTCCTCAACGGCCAACCGGTGGCCTCCTCACCGGCCAGCAGGTGGTGCCTGGGCAGAAGGACCTCCATTTTCCAAAGCACCGGCCAACCGGTGGCCAAGCACCGGTCAGCCAGTGGAGCCAGTCAAACTAGCCATTGGGCTTTGACCAGACTTGTCCACATGACCCCCAACGGCTCCGAAGGCCTCTCCAACGGCTCCAAAGCCCCCCAAATGCCATTTGAGGGTTCCCCCTCTATAAATAAAGGACTAGGAAGCCCCGGAAATGTACGTTAGCCCACGGGAACATTGTTCGATCATTTGGCGAACCTCCGGCGCATTCCTTCAAGGTTCCCCATTTGCTCCAACTCACTACCACATCCAAGGAGCACCATCAAAGAAGCTTGGGAGCGCTCTTCATCAACTTCATCAATCCATTGGCGCCCAAGACTTCTCCACATTACGGTTTTTCATTATTTTATCATTTTGAGCATCATTTTGGGTTTGTGCCTACAAACCCCTCTTTCTCTCATCCTCTCTTTGTTTGGGTTTTCACACCACCTTCAAGGTGTGAAGAGGTTAGTCAAGCCTTCCCATTAAAAGGCTTGAGTCATATGTGAGCTAGCCTTCACCTGTAAGAAGGCTAGTGGGTTCTTGCTCAACCATTAAAAGCAAGCTGTAATAGGTCCTAGACTACCTTAAAGTCTAGTGGGTTTCTTGCTAAAACCATTGAAAAGCAAGCGATAGTAAATCTCTCAATGGTTGAGTTGGGAGCGGAGAAGTAGGCTTTGGTTAAGCCGAATTGAGTTATCAAGTTTTGTGTCTTGCCTCTTTTATTTCCCCTGCACCTTTAACTTTGTTTTTAAATTGTTAATTATTTTTTAAAAGGCAATTCACCCCCCTCTTGCCATCACTCTCCACCCAACAAAATAAACACTAATCATAATTTCCAAAATTAATCCAATAATACCCCAACGTTAAATAAATACCATTCAATAATCAATTTTCCTTGAAATCCTTCAATATAATCCAAAATAATTTTGAAACTCAAAACTTATAATAATGTAGTCTTACATGTTAAATTGTATCTCCAAATGACATTAATTACTCTTAAAGTCGCATGCTTAAATGTAATTAGCCAAATCATTTCCATAAACAACCCAAATCACTATAAATCCACAATAAAAACATAGATAAAAATCCACCATTACTCCTCAAATGATATCCCATACTATTCTATTTTCCATACAACAAAGTGAAAATCATCCAAAATAAAATTTATCAATTAATTACCAAATCATTTTCCTATACAAGGGTATTCATTTGATAAGACATAAGATCCCAAATCAAATTATTAATGATCAATAAAATAATTTAAATAAAAATAATAGTCACACTAACCAGGGACTTCACGTTGTCCAGTGGTAGGTGATAAATCCCAATCTCACTTTGGATGTGGGTTCGATTCCCATAGCTTTTTCCGACGCGACGGGTTGTCACACGGTCTGTGTGTTTTCCCATTTTAAAAACTACATTATCAAAATGAGATAATTTCCTCAAAATAACCTTAAAATAATTTAACCCCAAATGTTATGTCATAACTTTCATTTTAATCCCAAATTATAATAACATATAATTTCCTCAAACCCAATGATCATATAAAACCAAATGGTTATTTATAACAATATCCACAAGAAAAAAGATAAGTATTCCTCAAATATCATTCTCACATGGAAAACTGCAGGGTTACAAATAAAAGAGAAAATTATTCCAAAGTAAACCCATCAACAAGGAGCACCAACACTTTTTAAACATTTCCCCAACCATTTATTTCCACATAGCTTCTTATTTGACTACAAAAATATCCTATAGAATAAGGAATTCACTCGGATAATGGTCAAGTCCCCTACATTTACGGCAAATTACTGTAAATGGATTATTGGGACCATTTTTATCTTCTTCCATATTACTCTTCATTTTTCATCAGCAATTGTTCACTTTATATCATTCCTTCCCGCACGTAATTCATTTCCTTATCCCATTGAGACACATTCTAGGGTGTCTCCTTCCACATTTCCTACATGATGGAAATTGGGGATTCCATTCTCAATGGTCTCCAATGTTGGAGATCTTATCATTCATCTCATTTCTTTTCATTGTTGAGTCCAGGAATTGTTTAATATATATATTGTTGATCATATTTTCGGAAAATTGATTTGGCATAAAGATGATATCTTTTACGCCTATCAACATTCCATTTCGTTGCTCATTTCCACCACCGTTCCCACCTTGTAAATCATTCTCAAAGTCACTATGACTTCCTTGGAATCCAGCCATTGACTAAAACTAGAAATCATTGTGTGAGTAACAGTAGTCATTAAATCATTTAGATATTAACATGTCACCATATTCTCAATTTGAAACACTTTAGGATTAACCGAGGACATTTACTCTCATCTTATATATATAATAACTCAAATTGGTTTGTAAAGAAAATGTAAATTATCCTAAGCATATCCCCCTGGAGTGTCGTAACCAAGAGTTCAGTAAGGCCCGTAGTCGTGCACCAGTTCCCGTTCAAGTCTAGCTCAAAGCAGTGTTTTTAGGTTTTACCCCTAGGTACATCTGTGCCAGAGCCGCCTCTACATGCTCGTATCCAGACAGGGATGCATTTCTTGGAAAACTCACAAAATCTCTACAATACCTAAAATATAAGGAGTTCTTCTATAAAAATCCTCAATGTTCATCTTAGGTCTACATGTTCTAATCAGAGTTTATCTAAATCTAGCTCCCAAGGTTTGTACTAAACTTTTTCTGATACCAACTGTAACGCCCCGACCCCAGTTACCCAGAGTCGGTGCATTATTACATAACATTGGAATGATCACAAGAAAGATCAAGTCTCGAATGACCGATTAGTTTAGTAGCCTTGGAAACACTAGATATATTCATATCTCTTACATTACATCATAAGGTAAAAAAACAAAAAGAAACATCTTGTCTTCATATCCCATCATTCTATCCTTGCAGTTCATTCATAAATTACTTCTTTTCATCCTAGGAAAAATAAATCACTGAAAGGGGTGAGCTCAGATTCTCAGTAAGGATAACAATATAGCAGAAACATTCATAGATAAGCATAAGCACTTAAATCAATTTATAACTAAAACAAAATCCTTTTAAACTTGAACTTCGTCATAATATGGTAAAGATATAAGGAAATAATGCCATTTACTTATTCAAATGGATATTATACTAATAGAACAATCACATGTAATATCAATAACCACATTCATAATAATGGAATTCATAATGCCATACTATCATAGCCACATAACCAATGCCTCGTGCCAAGACTACAAATAAGATTTTTCCAAGGCCTTGTTCCAAGACACTAGTTTGTCTCATGAGACCTACCGATGCATCGAGGCGCTATAGAGGGCTCCACCCGTCACTTATAAAGTCTAATGCATTCCTCATATGAACAGGTTTAAACATAACATAAACATTCGTTTTTAAACTAGCATACGAAATGTCAATACTTTAACCACAAACCATGAATGGTATAAAAATAGCACATCCAAAGTCAAACATAACTCATTCGATACAATATTCCATATTGTATTGTATCACATTAACCTCAATAAAAAATAATGAAAGATGTTGACATAGATGAAAATAATCATCAAAACTATTTGACAGAAATATACCCCTTTTTCTTGAAATCATTAAAAAGTCACACTATTTGTCAAGAAGCCATTTAAATATATATTTTTGAATAAAAGTGTCCCATACCACTTTGAAACTTTTAAAAAGATTTTTGATTTGAAAACTTTAATGTCCATATAAATAAATCCTTAAAACCATTTTTAAAACATGGACATTAATGAGAACGATTTAGAAGAATAAGTCATTAAAACATTTAAAAATGGTATTTTAGTTAGAGTTTTAACCAAAAGAAAGAAACATGAATACACATAATTGAGGTAATCAAAATATTTTAATATCATGAGAATAAAGGGATTCATTATATTCTATGTCAAATTACATTATATACACCACATAAGAGTTATTTGGTGTATATCAACAAAGAAGTCTCAATGAAATGTAAAGTGAGATGAAATCTCTCATAAAGGTATTACACTTTGTTTAAGGATAAATCAACCACATAGTTATGTGTTAAAAATATAAATATACTAAATATGATTGGATATTTAGTGTAAAATAATAAATGTACATTCACACATAATCTTGTAAAAACAACACCAATGAATTGGATGTTTAACTCAACAAATGGAGAATGAGTTAAAATTACTCTTATCAAATTCATATCAATGACTTGATATATTATCAATGGAGTGATTATGTGTATCAAAAGTATATCCACAGAAATGGGGAGTGGAAATTATGACATAAGAAAATGAATAGTGATTCCACACATAATCTCGGAGTAAAATAATCAATAAATTTTGTGTAAAGCCGAATAAATGGAAATTGAAATTTCAAATTTCCTAATCGATTTCGTAACATATTAAACATAAACCCATGAAAGAAGGATCATACAATGATGATGTAAATACCCAAAAACTGATGTATAATACACAATGAATACAATTATGGGTAGTACATATACACCACATGCAATAAATAAGTGGTGAATAATGGAAATATCATGGAATTTTAAAGTGAGATAATAAACCCCTTACTTTGTAATTTTTCCCTGGTCGATTGTAGGATAAAGTCCTGTATAATGGTGAAATAATTTTTATTGAATTATAGAAGAATAATTTACATTAATATGCTATCATATATGATCTTTTAACATTGATTAGTTAATAATATCTTAGTATTATCATAATTTTGGGTGTTTACTTATTCATTTTCCTTTATAATCTTTGTAACGTAAGCCATGTTTGTTAAGGATAGGTTGTATATTATTAATATATAGAATTATATCAAGTCCTTAAACATTATTTTTAATCATCAAAGGAGAATTATACTTGAATGGATATGATGGAGAATGAATCTCATCACGTTCGTGGAGACGGTAGTCCGTACGTACACACGAGCGACAATATCATTCTTTTGATATTAAAATAATATATAATTGGATGGTATATAATATATACAGAATAATTATCATGTTATATTTATTATTTACATTAATTACACATCATTATTATACCCATTAAATTAATAATTTATTGAATAACAATTACACCACGACGTGGAGACGGTAAGTCGTACGTACGCATGTATGGTGACATGTTATTCAAAGGATGGATAGAATACTGAATATGATTTTACCATATTTATAATAACATAACAGTATATATAAGATACTAGAGTTATTATTTTATAAAGGTAATAACAAATAATGATGAAGTGGAAGAAGAAAGGAACTTGAAAAAGGGTGTTGAAATCATTACCTCTTCTTCAGGTTCTTCTTTTTGATTTGATCAAAAGGGCTCCTTCGGTTGGCTTTCTGATAATACTAAGGCCTCTCGGTTGTAGTTAGGGAAGTTTATAGAGTATTTGGGAAGGGTATGGCCGAATCAAAAGGCTTTTAAGGTGTGATGTAATGAGAAGGGGGAGTGTCCTTTTATAAAAGGGGTGTGGGGAACCTTTGGAAAAGCTAGAAATATTATTTTATAATAAATTCATATTCAGTTTCTAATGGCACCAAAGTGGACTATTTAAATGTTAAGGTGGGTATGGGTCGGAATCCACTCAGCCCATAGAATTATATAGTTTTGGGTTTTTATATTAACCTTATCATTAAGTATTAACTCTTAGCTAATTAGTTTCACATTTACAATGTCTCTTTTTATTTTTATATTATATGGTTAATAAAATTACTATATACATCCAAGCGACCCCCAAGTGGTCCATTAATGATACACCTATCATGATATAAGTCTCTTGGCCGAACCATAGATTTTTACGAATTTAATATCAATTAATAATATAACATTTTTTTAAAACTCTTTTGTGTCGATTTTGACACTATTCAATAATTGATTTTTTTAAAAATCATAACAGAATGATTACTTGAAACAAAGTTAATTAAATCAATAATAAAATGTCATAATAACCTAGAAAATTAGTTTGATTCATAAAAAGTCTCATATTATATTTATTTGGGTATTTATAATATCTATTATCCTAATTTTTCACAATTATGGTAATTACTACATCATCATTGTGTCAAAAATAAACTAAATTATTTAATGTCTTAAAATTATAAATAAAATATCATTATGTAGGAAATTTTTTAGCTTTCTAATTAATATTTATATTCTAAAATAAAACATATATAACCCTATGTAAAAATTGTTTTTCTAAAAGATATATGCTTATGTCATTTTTGTAATTACTTTTATATAATTAATATAAAGTGTCATTATCACTTAGAAGTGGATCCATGGGGTCCCAAAATCAACAAAAAGATGCCCTTGGTCGCCCTTGTATCAACCAATAAGGTTAAGACACGTTTTATGGTAAATTATTATTATTATAATATTATTTGTTTACCCTTATTTACCGGATTTACCCTTTAACCATGGTAAATAAAATATTTAACGAAGTAATTATTCAAAATGTCTAAAAATAAAAGTTACCTATTTACAAAATTTGGATATCCCTATTCCAAATATGGAATCCATTTTTCCAAATTCAATACACAGAAGTGGCATAAATTAATTTAAAATTAATTCTCGTTGTTAAAACAAAAAACCGTGTTTTTAAGAAATAATAACAATCAAAAGATTGACAGTTGTTTATGTTCAGTTTAAATGTGAAATTATGTTCAATTAACCACATTGTATTAGATTTTAAAAATATTTTTTAAATATAAGTTAAAACCACTCAAATTCATAATTTATCACTATTAATTATTTCGATTAAAAAAGTTGTTTTTAATTAAAATTTAGTAATTTTTACTATTCATCAAAATATAAAACTTATCCGAAAAATAACAAAATTTCACCCTAGGATAATTTCGTTATTATGAATCCAAAAATGATGTATATTTTACCAAATAAAAAACATAAAAGTTGCATTTATTAATTTAAAATTGATTCCCGCTTTCGAAACCAAAAGGCGTATTATTAAGAACTAATAACTATCAAAAGTTTGACACTTGTTTATGTCCAATTTCAAGGTAAAATTACTTAAAATTACCATCATTGGATTAAATAGTAAAAAATAATATATTTATTCTTCCAAACCATTAAAATTTTTAATTTAACAATATAAATTATTTTGATTAAAAAAGTTGTTTTCAGATAAAATATAGTATTTTTCACTATTCACCCAAATTTGAATGTTATTGGAAGGACACCAAAACATTATTGATACTAAATTCTTATGTCCTGATTCTAAAGAAGAATTTTCATTTTGTAAAATTGAATATATAAAAGTTTCAAATATTGGTCTTAAAATGGCTTCGCCATTTAAAGGCGGTAAAATTTCATTTTTTTGAAAAATACATCTTTTATCTGAAAAAAATGAATTTCTTCATAAATCATGTCTTAGAAACTCATAATATGGATTAAAATTATAAGGATAATATACTATTTAAAATTTATTTAATACTATTCATATCCTCTTTTGAACGGCTAGTTTGGTAAGTCATGGTGTACTTGAAATTAGTGTTGCGTACAACCCACACTATTGTATTATTCAAAGATAAGTGTACCGTGGAAGATTGAGGTGTTACAATTATTATTTTTCAAGACTCACTACCATGAATATCATCATGGAAAAAGTCCATTTCTGAAATGAGTTCACTCCTCGTTCCAGTCCTGTATCACTGAACTGGGTTAACTTGTCGTTCCATCCATGTCTATATTAGGAGATATAAATCATTACCCAATGCAATGGAGGGAGAAATAGGTTCCAACCATATCAAAAGATACCATTCATATATGTTCCACAAAAACATAAACCATACATCATAGCATCACCCATGTAATAAAAATGGGATTCTTACACATCATTCCATCATAACATATTCTATATAAGATAAAAAGGCTTTATAAAAATAATTACATCAGGAAATAATCAAATAAATTTAAAAATAGGGATATATCCCAAACCCTGTATTATCTTATATGGAATAAAATTATGATAATACAAATGAACTCCATTCATTAGGAAAATATCCTTTCTACATCAAAATTATTTTCCTCTCTTAACATGTCATAAAATTTTAAACTAAAAGAAGTTCATTAAAAATAAACATGAAAAATTGTAAAGGAAGATTAATGTAAATAATCTTCTATGAAGTCATAAAAATCCATTCATGCCGTATAAGTTAAAAAAATATTCTTCTCGTACATTGGCCGAAAAAGTCAACTAGTATCTCATACAGAAAACGACAAAAGATTTCATTCGTATATTTTAATAAAAATTCACCAATAGGTCAAATTGGATTAATAAAATTGTAGGAGGATATAAATAATATTATATATTGAGGAAACATGGAATTGGATGATAAATATTTCTTAGTATGTTTTGAAGTATAATCAATCTCGGATACAAATGAGATTGAGAGATTTTCCCTTAACATAGAACCGATTTGATTTGTACGTGTTCAAACCTCCTGTATATTGATTTAAATAATGCCATTGAATTATTATAGAATCATAATCATTGTTATGATATCATATATGGTCATATTCTTAACATCTTATTAGTAATATTTCATTGCTACTTGTTATTCGGGGGTTCATTGCTTTATGTTCTTATGCGTGTTTTGTCGAATAAATTATTATTCATCTTTGTAGGTTATAACTAAATCATTTACAGAATGTTAGTAGTATAATATTTATTGTATTTATTCATTCAATTTTTTTAATATAATCATGGTTTTTTGAAGATAATGTAGAATGAATCGAATCGTGTTGTGGAGACGGTAAGCCGTACGTACGCATGAGTGACAATATCGTTCCCATAAATATTGAATGTTATTGGAGTGGATAATAGAATATCTCAAATAAGTATCATGATATATGAATAAAATATAGTTTTTATTTACACCATTATACCCATCCTAGTAAGGTGGTGGTGGATAACAGATTACACCACGGTGTGGAGACGGTATTCTGTACGTACGCACATGCGGTGATTTCATTTTCTATAGGATTGATAGAAGCTGAAATAGGTTTTTTTCATATTTATAAAAACATATTAGTATATGAGTGATAGTTATGTTATTAATTTATAATGAAACAAATAAATAATAAGAAGTAGAAGAAGAAAAAATGTGATATAATCGTTAAAGGATATTACCTCTTCTTCGACGTGCCTTTTCTAAACCTCCTCATAGGACACTAAAGTTGGTCTTTGAAGAAGAAAAAAACCTATAGAATGTTTCTAGGGAAGTGGTGATGGATAATGGACAGGGTTTGGCTGAGCGTGAAGGCTCAAAATGTTTTAAAGTGGAGGGGGAGGAGGTGCCCTTTTATAAGGGAGGAGAGGGGCACCTTAGGAAAAACTTAAAATATTATTTTATAATAAAGACATATTCGGTTAATAATGGCTCCAAATTGATTTATTATGAAGATAATGTGGGTATGGGTCGAGATCCACTCAAAAAAAATAGGTTTTAGACAATTTTATGTTACCCTTTTAACATTATCATTTAGATTTAACTCTAAGTTAAATAATTTATCTTTTACCATGTCTTCTTGTATTATTACACTATATGGTTAATGAAACATACTATAAACTTCCAATAGAGCCCCAATTGATTAATTAATGTCATATATATTATTATATAATTCTTTTGGACGAATAATATATTTTTAGGAAAAGAATAACAATTAATAAATATATTATATTTTTTAAAAAAACTTTTTTGTCAATTTTGAAACTATTTGTTATTTTGTTTTTTTCAAATTCATAACAGCATTATTACTTAGAATTAATTCCTATAACTAACCATAATATGTAATAGTAACCTATAAAATTAGTGTAATTCATAAACAGTCTCAAATTACATTTATTTGGGTATTTATAACATCAATTTTGTTAATATTTCATTAATAATGTAATTACTGCTTCATCATTGTGTCATAAATAAATAAAATTATTTAATGTCTAAAAATTATATATAAAATAAAATTATGTAGGAAATATTTTTATATTTATACTTAATATTTATAGTCGAATTTATTTTATGGATAACCCTATATTAAAAATGTTTTAATTATTAAACATTGATTTTAACTCTTTTAACTCTTCTTTAAATTAAATAGTTATTTATGTCATAATCTAATAAAAGTGGACCTAAATGGTAATATTTTATTCCTAAGGTTGTTTTTGGTCTAATTACACATATCTAATAGGATTAGAACATGTGTTAGAGTAATAATAATATCATTTATACCCTTAATTACCATATTTACATTTAACCGTTGTAAATAAAAGTTAAAAATTACCATTCAAAAAAATTATTTTTATCTTATTAAAAAACATTTTACTTACTGATATCAACTGCGTCTCTCAAATTGTTGATATTCCACTCATAGAAGCGGTAAAATTACATTTTATGAAAATTTTCAAAATCTCCTAGGAGGTGGGTAAAAGAAGGTAAAAAGTTCAATAAGAATTATATATATATATATAATTATTATATAATGACTCCAATGAATTAAATTGAACTTATATAGGTTTTATGTATATATTTTGATGTAAAATAAATTTAAATATTAAAAAAAATTAATTATATAAAAATTTAGTTTTAAAGTATAACTCAGTGTTTTTCACTATTCATCAATAATTGAATGTTTTCAGAAAAATACCAAAAAATCACCTTAGGCTAATTATGAAATTATGAATCTAAAAATGAATTCCATTTTTATAGTTAAAATTTATAAAATTTCAAAAAGTGGGTATTACTATTCATAATGGCTAGTTTATATAATACTTTAATAACATATCATTGTTTATTGAAACTCGGTATTGCGTACAACGCAAGCTATCAAGGAAGGTTTCTCTTGCATGTATCACAATCCAAGAATTTTTTGTGTGTAGTGAAAGATTAATTTGGTGTTACTTATAACATAATACAAAAAAAAATATTTCTCATAAAATCGTAGGGTGTTGCATTCTACCCCCCTTAAAAAGAATGTCACCCTCAAAATTCGTCACTTCGTAACAAATAGATTAGGATACCTCTCCCTCATCATATCCTAAAGTTCCCATGAAGCTTCTTATAATTAGTGGTTCTTCCATAAAACATTAACCATGTGAGTGGTCTTGTTTCATAGGACCTTTTCTCTACGATCAAGAATCTATATTGACTGTTCTTCATAAGAAAGTTCTTTCTCCAGCGGTACAAATTTTGTGCTTAGTACATGTGAAGGATTAGGTATCTACCTCCTCAAGAGAGATACATGGAACACATCATGAACTTGAGAGAGATTCGGGGGAATCTCCAATTGGTTAGCTACCATCCCAACACGATCTAGAATTTTAAAAGGACCAATATACCTAGGGCTTAGCGTTCCCTTTTTTCCAAATCTCATTACTCTTTTCCAAGGAGGTATTAGTTGGAAAAATTTATCACCAACTACAAACACTAGGTCCTTTATTCAGTTGTCAGCATAACTTTTTTATCGACTCTGAGCTTCTCTTATGTGTTGTTGAATAGATATGACCTTTTGTGCCATTTCAACAACAAGGTCCGGTCCAAATAGCTTTATTTCCCCAACTTCATCACAGAATGTTGGACTTATGCATTTCTTTCCATAGATAGCTTCATAAAGAGCCATCAGAATACAGGAGTGAAAGCTATTATTATAAGAAAATTCTACCAAAGGGAGGTGTTGATCCCACCTACCATTGAAATCCACAGAGCAAGCTCTCAACATGTCTCCTAGAGTTTGAATTTTACTCTCAGACTGAACGTCTGTCTGAGGATGATATGTAGTGCTGAAACTCAACTCTGTATCTAGATTATGCTGAAGACTTCGCCAGAACATCGAGGTAAACCTCAGATCCCGATTAGATATAATGGAATGTGCTACTCCATGAAATCTTACCACATCCTTCACATATATCCTGGAAAGTTGGACAAGATAGAAATCGTCTCTAATAGCAATGAAGTGTGCCGACTTCATAAGATGATCAACTATAACCCAGATAGCATTATTTCCATTTGATGTTTTAGGAAGTCCATTGAAAAAGTCCATGGTGATATTTTCCTATTTCCATTATAGTATGGATAATGTTCGTAAAACCCATTTAGAATTATATATCTCTTCTTTAACATGTTGATAAACCGAGCATTGAGAGACAAATTCAGCAACATCTCTTTTCATGTCATCCCATCAGAAGCACTCCTTCAGTTCCCTATACATCTTTGTGCTTCAAGGGTGAACAATGAATGAAAAACTATGAGCCTCATCCAATATTTCCATCTTTAATTCTGGGATTGGGGGAATGAAAACCAGATTCCGGAACCTTATTATTTCATCACAATCAATGTGGAATTCAGGAAAATTTCTCACCTTCTTTTGTAACCCTATATCTTCTTTCTGTTGCCCTTTAATCTTCACTTGTATAGATGGTTGAACATTCATTTGAGATATATAATATTTTTTCCCTTCCATTATAATTCGAAGATCCATCCTTTGTAAATCCATAAATATTGGATCTTTTGTGATCCTCATCATGGATAAGCAAGCATGGTCTTGTCGGCTTAATGCATCTGCCTCCTTGTTTTCTTTCAGAGGTTGGTAATGAATTTAGAAGTCGTAATCCTTAATCTGATCCAACCATCTTATTTGGTGCATATTCATATTATTTTGATTGAAAAAATACTTTAAAATTTTATGATCAGTATAAATATCACATCTTTTTCCATAAAGATAATGCCCTTAAATATTTAATGCAATTATTATAACAGCTAACTCCAAATCATGAGTTGGATAATTTTTCTCATGGATTTTCAACTTTCGTGATTCATAATCTATCACCAAATAATTTTTCATAAGAACAAACCCAAATCCCTTCTTGGATGTATCACTGTAGATCATAAACCTCTCTCCACTACAAGGTAGGGTGAGAAAAGGTGCACTGGATAACCTTCTTTTTTAATCCTTGAAATTCTCTTCACACGCCTCCGTAAATACGAACATAACTCCTTTTGAAGTCAATATGGTGAGTGGATTAGATAATCAAGAAAAATCATTCACAAAACATCGATAACATCCATCCAACCCAAGAAAACATCGGATCTCAGTTACTATTGTTTGCCTCGACCATATTTCGATAACCTCTGTTTTTGCTGGATCCACATATATCCCCTATGTTGAGATTATGTGACCCAAAAATGAATCTTTTTGAAGCCAAAATTCACACTTGGTAAATTTGGCATAAATATTCTCCTTTATTAAGGACTTTAATACAATTATCAAGTGATCTTCATGTTCTTCCTTGATCTCTGAATAGACAAGAATATCATCTATAAAGACTACCACAGACTGATCAAGATAGTCTCTAAAGACTCTATTCAATAGATCAATGAAGATAACAGGGTTATTTGTAAGACCAAATGTAATCACTATAAATTCATAGTTTTCATACCATGTATGCAGAGCCTTCTTTGGTATATCCTCCCTTTTGACCCTCAATTGATGATACCCAGAACAAAGATCAATCTTGGATAAGTATTGAGCTCCATGTAATTGGTCAAATAATTCATCAATACATGGGAGAGGATATTTTTTCTTGATAGTGATCTTGTTAAGTTCTCAACAATCAATGCAGTGTCTCATTGATCCGTCTTTCGTCTTAAAAAATAGAACAGGTGCTCCCCACGGTGATGCACTAGAGCATATGAAACAGTAAACAATATTATCTTGGAGTTTCTTCTTCAATTACTGCAACTCAATTGGGGCCATTATATAAGTTGTCTTTAAAATGGGCATAGCACCCGATATGAGTTTCTTTGAAAACACTACTTCACAATTAGGTGGAAGACCTGGAAATTCCTCCAGAAATATATCATCAAACTCCCGTACAATGGGTGTATTTTTAATTATGAGTTTCTCTCAAACCATTTGAGATAAATAACCTTCATTTATTGAAATCAAGACCCATAAGATGGATGAAATTTACACTGGAAGGTTATATTCATCCATTCATCGATACATGATCGTTGATTGATCTGAAATATGAAATTTGACTTCCCTTCTTTGGAAATCAATATGAGCTCCATATATGGAAATCCAATCCAGGCCAAGGTTCAAATCAAATTACACTATATAAAGTCTCACAAGATTTGTAGGAAGCACTTTCCCAAAAACTTCAATTTGAGAAGAATTATAAACTTTTGATGCAACTGCGGTGCCATTTGGATTTGTCACAACTAAATCAACCACTAATTGTTGAGGTAGTATGGTGATACCTTTATAAAATTATTCAGAAATAAGATAGTGGGTTGATCCAGAATCAAATAAAACATCTGATAGTTTAGAGTGGATGGTATGTGTACCTTTCACCACTTCGTTATGGTACTCCACATCACTGATAGAAATTTCATGTGAATTTACTTTGTCTTTGGACATAAGAGTCTGTTGACGTCGATCATCATAAAAAACCCTTGGATTAGGGTATTGATTAGCATAATTCCCCATTTCCTTACACTTGTAACATTGATGTATAGGAGGTGTATTTTTTGTTGCATTTTCTTTGATCGAATCACTATAAATATTTTTCCATCATTGTTGAATTCAAATGCCCGATGACCTTATTTTCCAAATTTGTAACATTTACTTGTCCCTTTATGAAAATTCCCTCCATATTTCTTTCCACACTTTGAGCATAAGGGAAAACTCATATTATTTTCAGTGTGGCCTCTATATTTCCCTTCTAGTTCCATTTTCCTCTTCATATAAAACCCATATGACTGATTGGTCACTCCAATCCCCATCTCAACCTTAAGAGCACATCGAAAAATTTATGTGTAGCTATTGAAGTCCCTTATGGCTAACACCCTTCAAATACATGGTTTTAAGCCACTATAGAATCGATTGATCTTTCTCTCAGGTTAGATAATAATTCTAGAAGCATACCTTGCATGAATTGAAAAATATGTTTCCTAGGTACCTACAGATTCATCATCCTTTTTTTAGTTAAAGAAACTCCTTCTCCATCTTTTTTCGAATAATACGAGGGAAGTAATTATTAAAAAATATGTTCTTGAACTCATCCCATTCCATGGACTCAATTTAGTATCTTTGCATCGTATTTTTTATAATATTGCACCATTGGTCAGATTTACATTACAAAAAATATACTACTAAGATGACTTTATCATGGTAAGAACATTGATGAACTGAAAATATCTCTTCAGTGGTACTAATCCATTGTTCAGCCACTAAGGGATCTGAAGACCCATTGAATGAAGTTGGACACTTCCTCCTGAAGGATTCAATAGAATGTTTCTCCTACTTTTGCTCGTTTTGAAGTCCTATATGATTCATAGCTGGAGAAATTTGTGTGAGCTTGGATACAAGATTTTTCATTCCCTCTCCCATAACATTTGGTTGCTCAGGGGGATAATCATTGCAGTGCCCGTCGCATTTAGCATTAGCACGGTTCCTTAGGGTTCTATCCAATTACTAAAACCAATAAGCATAGTCTGAGAAACACTAATAATAATAGTGAAACCACATAATCAAGAATAAAATTTCACACTTTAGGTCTTATCATAGTTTATTCAAGGCCATTTGTAAAATACTAATATTTTATTCTATTCTTAGACATATCCTTAGAGTTCATAATAAGGACTTCACATCCTAGTTTCCAAAGGTTGACTATACCTTTCCTATGATACCAAATATATTGACCCATACATTACATGCATTTTTATTACATCATAATTGAAGCGTACCTATTACAACATATAATAAAACCATGAAAGTACCGTATTGGTATAGTTTCATTAGAAACTGGGAAACATAAACAACTGGTTCATAAAACATCTACATTGTCTCTAGTTTATTTCATCATATCTACAGTCCCATTTGGTATATCCTACTTAATACCCTTCTTCCTGACCTAGGAAAAATAAAACAAGAAAAAGGGTGAGCTTAAATGCTCAGAAAGGGTAAACAAAGAAAATATCAATCATATCAGAACATTTTGAAAATCGTAACCATCAAAAGATATCATAATATCATTACATGGGATAAATCATAGTAGTGAAATGGAATCCCAATAATCATAACATAAAACATGAAACTTTGTGGAATACACACATAATCATAGAAAATAATTTCTTATTAGTCAAGACTCATTTCCAAGACTATCATAGTGGACAATGTCCATTTCTGAAATGAGTTCACTCCTCGTTCCGGTCCTCTGTCACTGAACCAGATTAACTTGTCATTCTAGCCATGTCTATCTAATGAGATATAAATATTTACCCAATTCATTGGAGATAGATAGAGGTCGCATCCATCTCATTATGATACCATTCTTATGTGTGCCACAAAATCATAAATAATACATCATAACATAACCCATGTAATAAAAATGGGATTCTTAAACATCATGCCATCATAAAAAATCCATAATAGATAAAAGGACATTAACAAAATAATTACATCATAAAATAATCAAATCAATGTAAAGATAAGGATAGAAACAGAACCCTATATTATCTTAGATGTAAAATAATTTTGATAAAACATTTGAACTCCATTCTTGAGGAAAATATCGTTTCTTTTGCAAAAAACATTTTTCCTTTAATAACATGTCATATTAGTTTAAACTAAAAGAAGTTAATTAAAAATAAACATGAAAACATATAAATTAATCTTCATGGAAATAATTTTCTATGAAGTCATAAAAATCTATTCATGCCTTATAAGTTAAAAAACATACTTCTCATACTTTGGCAGAAAAAGTCAAAAAATATCACATACTGAAAACAACAAAAGATTCATTTCATATAATTTACTAAAAATTCACCATTAGGTAAATTTGGACTAAAAAAATTGTAAGAGGATAGAAATAATATTACATATTAAGGAAACATGGAGGTGGATGATAAATATTCCCTAGTTAATTCTGAAGTATAAACAATCTCAGATAAAAATGAGATTGTGAGATTTTCCCTTACCTTAGTTCCAATATGCTTTATACATGTCCGAACATCTGTTATAATGATTTAAATAATGTCATTGATGTATTCAAGAATCATAATCATTGATATTATTTCATATATGGTTATATTCTTAGCTTCTAATTAGTAATATTTCATTACTACTTTTTATTCGGGTGTTTATTGATTTATGTTCTTATGTGTGTTTTGTCAAATAAATGCTTATTCATATTTTTATATTATAGTTAAATCAATTAAATAATGGTATTAGTATATTATATATCATATTTATTGATTCAATTCTTTTATATAATCATTGGTTAGTTAAGATCATGTATAATGAATCACATCACATGGTGGAGACGGTAAGTCGTACATTCACATGAGTGATGATATCATTCCCATAATTATTTATGGTATTGGAATGGATTATAGAATATCTAAAAATTAGTATCATGTAATAATGATCATATATAGTTATTATTTACACCATTATACCCATCCATGTTAGGTGGTGGTGGAAAACAGATTACACCACGACGTGGAGATGGTATTCTGTACGTACACATGTGTGGTGATTTCATTTTATGTAGGATGGATAGAATGTGAAATAGGTTTGTTTAATTTTTATAATAAATTATAATTATGTGAGTGATACTGATGTTATTAATTTATAATTAAATAAATAATTAATATGAGGTAGAAGAAGAAATAAATGTGATATAATCGTTAAAGGAGATTACCTCTTCTTCGACGCACCTTTTCTAAACCTCCTATTAGGACACTAATGTTGGTCTATGAAGAATACTTGAACCACTAATATGTTTCTAGAGAAGTGGATAAGGGAAATGGATAGGGTTTGGTCGATATTGAAAGCTCAAAATTTTGTAAAGTGGAGAGGGAAGAGGTTCCCTTTTATAACGGAGGAGAGGGGCACCTTTGAAAAAACATAAAATATTATTTTATAATAATGTCATATTCGGTTTATAATGGCTCCAAATTTATTTATTTCGAAGATAAAGTGGGGATGTGTAGAAATCCTCTCAAACAATAGGTTTTAGACAAGTTTAGGTTACCATTTTAACCTTATCATTTAGATTTTACTCTAAGTTAATTTATTAAAAGTTTACCATGTCTTCTTGTATTCTTACAAAATATGGATAATAAACTTACTATAAACTTCCAATAAAATTCCATTTGGTTCATTAATGTCATATATATTATTATATAAGTCTTTTTTTTATCCTTATATTTTTTTAATTGAATAACAATTAATAATATAATATTTTTTTAAAAAAAATCTGTTATGTCAATTTTTACACTATTTGGTAATTTTTTTGTAATATTCATAACATCATTATTACTTCAACCAAAATTCATCTAAATAACCCTAATATGTTATATTAACCTATAAAATTGGTGTAATTCATAAAAAGTCTCAAATTAAATTTATTTTGGTTTTTATAACATCAATTATTTTAATATTTCATTAATAAGGTAATTACTACATCATCATTGTGTCACAAATAAATTAAATTATTTAATGCATAAAAATTATAAATAAAATACCATTTTGTAGGAAATATTTTTATCTTTCTAATGAATATTTATTGTCAAATTTATCTTATGTATAACCCTATATTAAAAATATTTTACTTATTAAACATTGATTTGAAATATTTTAACTTTTATTTGAACATATATATGTATTATGTATATATTTTGACCTAAAATAAATTAAAATAAAATAATTAAATATTTTAATAAAATTTCTTTTTTAAATAATAATTGAGTGTTTTACACTATTCATCAAAAGTTGAATGTTTTCAGAAGAAAAAACAAATTCACCCTAGGTTAATTTCAATATTCTGAATCTAAAAATGAAGTCAATTTTGAAAGACAAAAATTATAAAATTTCAAAAAGTCGGTATTACTGCATATAACAGCTAGTTTATATAATATTTTAATAACATATCATTGTTTAATGAATATCGGTATTGCGTATAATGAAAACTATCGAGGAAGGTTGCTCTTTTGTGTAACGCAAGCCAAGACAATTTTGTGTGTAGTGAAATATTCCTTTGGTGTTGCGTATAACATAATACAAAAAAAATATTTCTCATAAAATCTCATTGTGTTACATTGGTTGTCTCCGAAAACCCTTGTATTTGGGCACTGGTTTGAAAGGTTCCATATTTCTTTTAAGTTGAAGCAATTAATAATGCATTGAGGGTTAAATATACTTTTCCTCTCCTCTGTCGCAATATCATGTTTTTCTTGTCGATAATTAATAGCCATCTGCCCTTCTCTTTCACAACTAAACTATTTCCTCATCCCCTTCAGGAAATTTCTTCGGTGCTTCATTCAATACATTTAGAAGGTTGGGTTCTAGAATTTCATAGCACCGTTAGATTTACAAATCAGACTGCCAGAATTAAAGTCCATTGTATGCTACTTATCCTAATGATACCTCTGAGAGAATCTTCAAAGAACATCAAAAGAGTATGATATCAAAATCATCCTAGGGATGAGTACTCTTACAATAAGAGTTTCCACCCAAGAAAACAAGTGGATATTTATGAATCCTTTTATGGGAAAAGGTGATGAACACTGACATGTTTGGATGAATTTGGGGAGTAAAAAATCCTAGGTCCAGAAATGGTTGAAGAAATGGTGGAGAAGGTATAGATAATCCAGCAACACATTAAAGCTGATCAGAGTTGAAAAAAGATCTATGATGGTAATCATTAATGAGACCTAGATTTTTATTTTAAAAATAAGGTATTCCTTTATATATCACCATGGATGGAAGTTATGAGATTTAGGAAGAAGATAAATCTTAGTCTATGGTATGTCGGCCCTTTTTGAGATCCTTGATTGCATTGGATGACTGGCCTATCGACTAGAACACCCATCAAACCTATATCAAGTATATTATTAATTCCATGTATCACTATTGAAGAATTACATACCTTTCCTGTCACATGTACTCAACCCAGAGGTCGTACCATTGGAGAATGACCTCTTCTACAAAGAGAAGATGGTGAAGATCATAGCTCAAAGAGAAAAGGTTCTACGAAATAAGATAATTCCCATCATCAAGGTGTTTTTGGAGAAACCACATGTTTTTAGTAGCAATGTGGTAATAAGAAGAAGTTATGAAGAATAGTTACCATAATTTGTTTTAGTGTGGGAAAAGAAAATCACAAGGGAAAAATTTCATAAAAGGGGGAGATTATAATGACCCAATATTTTAGAAATGAAATTTCATCTTGATATGATTAAATTTATTATTATGTAATATAGGTATATAAAACATATGCACTTCTTTGGATTTATGTTTTTTTAATTTCAAAATACCATTCAGAATTGTAACCATTTTTAATAAAGCAATTGAACAATGATCAGTTGATTAATATAAATGTAGGGCTTTAACAAATCCAATTTACTCACACAAAGGAATTAATGTCCTCATCTAGTTGAATTTCCCTATAAGAACCCCATTTGTAGGATCTAATAAAGTAGTTAGAATCTTTGGGATTAACTCTTGACCAATCCCAAGATGAGCTTCAACACATTAATATTGAATGGAACTACATATAGGAGAAGTGGAAGTTGATAAATATTACCACCTGAGCGATGTTATCTGAACCACCCTTGGAGTTTGTCACCATCTCACACCTTACACTTAGGTCATCTACGTGTGTTATAAGCGGTTATTTAATAAGACCCTAGTACAATGATTATGTGCATTATTTTTGTTTAGAATAAATAATATACATTCATTTTATTTTTGTCACATTGTAAATTGTTTTTAAAGCACAAATAGTATTTTTAGTTAATATTCAATTAGTAAATCTATTTTGACTAATTAAAAGATTTTTTATTTAAATAATATTTTAAAAATGCATTATGAATAAAATAAGTTTTATTAAATATATATTATTGTATAAGTTTTATTAATACAATTATAATTTTTATTAAGGTTTGAAAGAGGCTTTTGTCAAACCCATGATTTATTTATGAATTTCGGTTTTTATTTTAAAATTATAGATTCAAATATTTAGAAAATTATAAATATTAAAAGAATTTTACTTTTTAGTAGGACATCAAAATTATCCAACGATGATTTTTTCAAAATTTTATAATACAATAGAATTTTTGGGTAAAAATTAAATACCATTTAAATATAAAACATGTATTATTACATCATAATGACCTAGTAGTGATCTAATAAAATACTATAAATAATTTTTTCTAGCAATATATGTCATACCTTTAAAATAATGTGATTTTAGGCTTGTTTTATTTATTTTACAAATCCGTAGGGGACCCTCCAATACTTATGAAACATTTTTACATTTTAAAATGATTTCTTTGAGAGTGTGACTCACCTCTAAAAAATCAATTGTATTATTTTATTAAGTTAATACATTGTCATTATAAAAAAATTTCCACTCCTTGTTGGAAAGAAAGGAAAAACCATAGATTGGTTTGTGGTTTTGTTTAGTTTAATGTGTGGATTCCAAAATCTATATAATATAGAATTCCATATCCTTTCCTACATAAACCGACTCAATCTCCCATTACTCTTAAATAAATACATTTTAATCTCGACCAATCCCTACCCACCCCTCTATATAATACTGAAAAGGCACCCCAAGCTCCCATTAATCCCCTCTCAAGCCTCTCCCAAGCATTTGGGATCACACTTCCATGTAAGAAATTTTTTCCATTCTCAATTTGCCCAATTTTTTTATATTATTATGCCCTTTAAATTAAATTAAAAATGATGATGTTTGATTTCTAACCTCTCCTGTAATGGCCTACTTATTTTTTAATGATGAGATACCCCTTTATATCTCATTAATTTCTCCAATGTACACCCGTTACCATGCCAAAATTCCATACAGAATTTCTCTCTCCTCATTTACATTCAAGCAATTATTTTATATTTTGCATTTAAATTGCATTAAATTTGTTGGAATATTATGTTACATGACCCAATAACATTAAATTTTATGAATAAATGATGATATACCCATTTATCTCCCATAAACCCATTTTATGATTCGTATTTGATGTCATTATACTACCAAAGTCACACCAAAATTTCCATGCCAAAATCATTGTGTAAGTGAATACCATACCCATTTCTCTATAAATGGTATTATAATTTATGAACATATGAATATTTAATGATACCTTAATGTATGTATTCCACATTCCTTCATCTTGGAATAAATTATTATGTTGAAGGACTCCTTGTTATATGATCCATGTGTCACAATTATACTTGAAATGAAATATTTATAGAGGTTTCACCCTGATAGCACTCCAATGCATTGGGTAAATATAAGTATCATGATATGTCATGTGACATGAGAGTTTAATCATGCTAATTCAAGTCAAATTAGGTTTTACTCATGATACATGTGCATTGAGTCTTGTATCATGCTTATATAATGTTATAAGTTGTTTCCACATTTTCAATGTTATGATAATCGTGCTATATCAGGCCTTTATGTTCATGTTTCTCATTTTATCCATTGATATGCCTATTGCATAACATGTATTTTATTTTTCATGTTATACATTATTTACTCCCTTAATGGGATTTATAGATCACCCTTTTCATATTATTGTCCTCATGTTATCCCATGCAATACTATGTATGGAGAAATGTTGTGGTCGTGTAAAAGAAGTTTTCAATAAATATGTTGTTTTTATGTATTATGTTGCCATATAATGCTCCTAATATCCCATGTCACTATACCTCTTAATCCTCATAGTTGTATTAAGTGAAATTTTATGTAATAAATCATGTTTATGTGTGTAATAAAGAGTAGGGTTGTTATAGTTTGTATCAGAGGATAAGTATAAATATTTTTGTGATTAGGATTAGAAAACCCTAGTGAAAGCCTAATGGTTAAGACTATGTATAATAAAAACATACCTAAATTTTTTTGAGTATTGTGTATGTGGTTTATCACGAAAATACATTCCAATATGGATACAAGCAGGTAGAGGTGGCTCTAGCATAGATTTATCTAGGGGTAAAACCTGAAAACACGGCTTTGAGATAGACTCGAACCAAAATTGGTGCATGAAAACATGCCTTTATGAACTCTTGATACGACCCTCCCGAGGGATATGACTTGGTAAATTTATAATCTTAGTAGAGCCATAATTAAAGGGATGAAATTCACCTATAAATATATGTTATGAAATAGATCATGGATAAACTAAATTGAAACATAGGGTATCATATTTTAGGATATACAATACAATTTTATCCTTATATGTCCAATGTTTTCTTTTTTACATTATTATTATCTAATCATTAAAACCCCCTTATATTATTTTCTTTTTCTTAGTTAAAAAATGGAAAGAGAAAGATCACAAACAAAACTTCTCCCTCTTCTTAAAGAACTACTAAGAGAGATTATTATGAAGTCTTGCTCAGATGAAATTTGAAAAATTTTCTTTGTTCAATGTTACATGGAAAAACATTATGAGGCATCCAATAACTGTAGAATTGCGTGATTCATTCAAGGGTCGAGCACCGTCTATTGAATAATCATTCACTCTCAAAATTCTTACAATTCTATGTGTTGGAAGAACCATCAAGGTCTTTTTAAATTCATCTCCTTATATCAAAATGATGAATCACAAAATGATTTTCTAGATTTTTTAAAAGAGGGTGACCTTCGAGCATAATATAGGTATCAAATTATAGATTTATGTCTTTTGGGAAATAGAAAAAATTATATACCAAAACACTATTTAGAAATATTTGAAGATTAATCACTATGACTTTTTTATAAAAATCTGGTTAAAGAAAATATTTCAAAATTATATATAAGATATAATTTTTCATTACTTATCAGTGCTTCCATCGATATAATCCAAGATGCTTGAGGTGTTTTTGGGTAAATTATGTAGATGATTTTGTAAATATTATATGTTACCATTGTAAACCATGAACCATTTATACTTAAAAGAAATTATAATAGGGAAGATTGAAGATCTCATTGATGATGTAAAGGAAAATTAACTTCAAATATTTAAATTTCTATGTAAAATGAAATTTCAGGGGTGAAATTTCTTAAAGGTTGAAGAATGTAACAACCCGATAATTTGAAAAATTATTTGTTTTCTAAAATGTATTTTTTTAATGTGTCCCGTTAATTAAATCTGTATAATTATATATTGAGATGTAAATATCACTATTTGACCTTTATATGACCATTGGTAAATTATGATCTAAGATAAACATTACCATTGGAAATAAAAATAATTTGAATGTTTTAATTAATGATTATAAATAGAAATGAGAATGGAAAAATTAATTCAAAAATAATAGTCAATGGCCTCATGTAGTAGACTCAGGCCTTATGAAGCTCATTTTTCAGAGCTCAAAAAGGAGGGAGCGTTACTGGGATTCGTTCATGACCAAGACCAAGCCGAGCTTCAACATGTTAATCTTGATAAAAATTGACGATTGGAGAAGTACAATTTAATAGAGATTACCACTTTTGTGATGTTATATGTGCCACCCAAAGAGTCTGTCACCATCACACACCTTAACATTAGGTCTTATCGAGGTGTTATAAGGGGTTATGTAACAATACCATAGAACTATGATTATGTGCATTTTTTTGTATAGAATAAAGAATATAAATTCATATTATAATTTTAACTTTGTAAATGGGTTTTAGAGAGAAAAAAAATTTTAATTAATATTCAATTAAGAGAGCTATTTTGATCAAATATTGGATTTTTTATGTAAATAATATTTTAATAAAATATTATAACTAAATAAATTTTTATTAAATATAAATGATCATATAATTTTTATGAATATAATTTGAATTTTTATTAGGGTTTAAAAGTTGTTTTTGTCAAAACCCAAAAATTGTTTATAAATATCAGTTTTTATTTTAAAAGTAAAAAATTATCATAATTATATATTTTTTATACAAAATGAATTTATTTTTGGATTCAGGATGTCAAAATTATCTAAGAGTTAATTTTTCCCAATTTTTTGGGATAGTTGAACTTTTAGGTATAAGTTAAATACAGTTTACATATTTAATGTTTTTTATGACATCATAATGACCCAATATTAATGTAATAAAATACAATAAAAGGGATATTCATCAAATAAATTTTTTACCTTTAAAATAATATGATTTTATATTTTTCTGATTAATTATACAGTACCTCAGTGGACCCTCCAAGACATAAAAAATTTAAAAATTTTAAAATGATTTTATTCAGAGCGTGACTCACCTCAATATAAGAAAGCCTAATATTTTAATAATTTAGGACATTAGCCTTATAAAATATTGTTTCCATTACAATTTGGAAAAAAAACATACAAAATCAATGGTATGATTTGGGTATTTCATTAGTTTAATTTATAGGGTCCAAAATCTAAATAATAATGAATTCCATATCCTTTTTTATATAAACCCACTCAATCTCCCATTCCCCATCACTAAAAACCATTGGAGCTTGACCAACCTCCAAGGAAATAAGGGATTGATAGAGGCTTGAGAGGGAATTATTGGGATCTTGGGATTCCTTGGGAGTATTATAAAAAGATGAGGGAAGGGGTCGGTTGAGCTCCAAATGGTTTGAGTAACGATAAATTAGTGGTTGAGTGGGTTTATATACAAAAGGTAAGGGAATTCGTTATTATTTTGGTTTTGGACACTACACATTAGACTAATCAAAACCAGAAACCATCCCAGGATTTGTTCCCATGGTTTTTTCCAATGTGGAGTGGACAAAATTATTTTATAAAGCCAATGGCCGATAATATAAAAATATAATGGTTGCTTATTCGGAGGTTTGTTAGACTCTTATGGAAATCATTTTAAAATGTAAAAATGTTTTATAATATTGGATGGTCCACTAAGGCATTGTAAAATAAATTAAACAAACCTAATATCACATTACTTTATAGGTAAAACATATATTGGCCGAAAATCACACTTATAGTATTTTATTATATTACTATTGGTTTATTATGATGTCATAAAACCCATTATATATTTAAACAGTATTTAATTTTTACCCAAACATTATTCTATCTTAGAAAATTATGAAAAATTAACCATTGGATAATTTCTACATCCTAATTCCAAAAAACTAATATTCATTGTATCTAAATAATTTTTTAAATATGTTAATTTTTATTTTTAATATAAAACCCGGCATTTATCCAAAATTCACAGGTTTTGAAAAGTGCTGCTTTCAAACCATAATAAAAATTTCAATTTTATTCATATAAATTTTAAGATCACTTATATTTAAAATAAATTAGTATAATAATAATATTTAATTAAAATATTATTTAATTTAAAAATCCATTAATTCATCCAAAAATATTTCATAATTCAATATTAACTAAAAATATAATTTATTATTTAAAAAACATTTACAATGTAACAATAATAAAATGAAGGAATAATATTTATTCTATAAAAAACAATTCACATAATCATAGTTCTAGGGTCTTGTCACATAACCCCTTCTAACACCGACAAATGACCTATGGGTAATGTTTACAATGGTGAAAAGCTCTTGTGGCGGCTCAGATAACATCACCCATGTGGTAATTTTTATCAACCTACACGTCTCCCGTATGCAGTTGCATTCAAGATTAATGTGTTAAATCTTAGAATGGGATGGGTCATGAGAGAATCCTAGTTACTCCCCCACCTTTTCGAGCTCCGACAAATGGGTTTTTTACGGAGCAATTCTACTGGATGAGACCATTACTTCCGTTGTATGAGTAAATTGGACTTGTTAAAGCCCTATATTTATAATAATCTTGTGATCACTGTTAAAAATCTATATTAGCAATGATAAAAATTCAAAATTCTATTTTGAAATCAAAAAACATAAAACCAAATAATGAATATGTTTTATATAACCATTTTAGTTAATAATATGTAAAATCAGATCAAGAAAAATTTTCAATAGTACAATTTTGGGTTGTTAAAATATTCCCCCATTAAGAAATTTTTCCATCAAAATATGTTTTCCCCACACTAAAACTGATGAGGGTAACTCTACATCATCACCTCTTAGATTTCCACATTTCTTCTTCAAACATGTTTATTTTCATAACACCTTGATGAGGGGAATTCCCATATTTCGTAGAGCATTTTATCTACGATCTATGATCTCCACCTGCTTCTCTTCATAGGAGAGTTTATTCCCCAATGTTACTGACTCTAGATTGAGTACATGTAATGGGTAATGTATAGACTTCCTTATTTGTGATACATGGAATACATCATGTAATTGAGATAGGTTTGGTGGGATTTCTAGTCAATATTCCACTGCTCTATTGAGATCAATGATCTAAAAAGGGCCAATGTACCTTGGAATAAGATTTACATTCTTCCCAAATCACATATATTTTTTCATTGGTGATATGCGGAGGAATAAAACGTCCCCAACATCAAACACTAGGTCTCATTGATGATTATCAGTATGTATCTTTTGTCGACTCTGAGCAGATTTAATGTGCTATTGGATGGTGTTAACCTTATCCACCATTTCTTTGACCACATATAGACCTAGGAGTTTTCAGTCCCCAAACTCATTCCAACAAGCTGGTGTACTCTACCTCTTCCCATAAAGGTCTCCATAAGGATCCATTTGGATGCATGAGTGGAACCTGTTATTGTAAGAGAACTAAACTAGAGGAAGATTTTGATCCCATGATCCTTTGAAGTCCATTGAGAGTGCTCTCAATAAGTCCTAGATTGTCTGGATAGTTTGCTCATATGTTCTATCAGTTTGAGGATGATAATCCATCCTAAAGTTTATCTTAGTATTTAGAGCATGTTGAAGACTCTTCCAGAATAAAGTTGTGAATCATGGATCTCTATCATAAAAAATAGATAGAGGAATTCCATGAATCCTTACCACATCTCTAATATATATCCATTCCAGTTGGTCTAATGATAAGCCCTCTCAAATTGCAATGAAGTGTGTAGTCTTTGTATATCATCCCGCCTTATAATAACATAAGCTTTCATTTCATTACACAAAACTGAGGATCTTTATGGTTTAGTGTCTTGGAAACCAGGAACATAATACATGAAAATAACATAAAACATTATTCTTAAACACTTGAAAGGATTATTCTGTAATTCATCCTAGGTTCATTACTGCATCTCATAACCCAGGTACATACATCCAAAGAAAGGGTGAGCAGATGGCCCAGTAAGGGAATCAAGAGAAACATTTAACATGTGAACTTGAGATACATCAACTATGTCATGAAAAAGAACTTTAAGGCATGAGAAAGAAATCATGTGGCATATCATAATAAAAATAAAATTTTTCATAACTTGAAGATGTGGCTACATCATTTAACATAGACAATCATGAACATATCACCACGGTCCATCCCCAAGGTGTCATTGGAAAATTTCCACGGTTATTCACCAAGATATCGTGAAAATTGTAATCTCTAGTGGTTACATCATTACCCAATGCATTGGAGGGCTATCAGGGTGCACCATTAAATTTTCCTTTATTATCATGTGATCCACATATATCATCATCAAAAATTTCATAAATAACCCATATAGGATAAAATAAATGGGTTTCATTTAATAATCATAACGTTTTAAAAACTGCTTTAAAGACATGATCTTAATGTCACTTTAAACCCACAGAAAGGGAAAGCGGGTCTCATGTATGTAAATCCCAGAATTTAAAATATATCATTTTGATATATATTTGAATACCATTTTAGAAATAAGATATTTGAGTATTCACTTTATAACATAAAATAATTTTGAGAAAAGTGAGAGGCATTTTGAGACGAAAATTCTGCCGCATAACGGCTATGTTTCAGGGTTTTAGAAAACATTGAAAGGAGTGGGTACATGGGTCAAAAATTCATAAATGACCCATAAACCAGTATATGGACAGAATAAAAAGGCTTTCTGAACATTTTAATGAAATTATAAGGACCTAACATTTGAAATTGAAAACATGGAAAGAAGACAAAAATTATATTTCTCTTATGAAAATTCGGCAGCCTAATGGCGTCACTTAAACTTCAACAAAATGATTTGAAAAGATAAAATAGGGTCTCTAATAATATGTACATAAGAGTTCAGTATGATAGATATAGAGATCATACCCCAAAATAATAAAAAAAAGAACTTGATATACTTGACATGGAAGTAGAATTTTTAAAAGAATGAGAAGGGTGAAAGAATCCCCTTAAAAATTCGGCATCCTAACGGCGTCACTTAAACATTCTTAAAACGAACTTATGAGAGAAAGAGGGGGTCTCTCATCATGTTAACATGAATAGGGCAGTAATATTAATATATAATAACATCCTCTAACATAAGAACATGGAGTATAAAAGAAATGACATTAAAGAGATTACTTGAAAACAAAGAGAGAGGTCGGATCCCTTACCTTAAAACGTAACTCTTAAAACTCAATGGTTTGGACATTGAGGGCTTGAGGGAACCTTGGGTTGACTCCTTGGCAGGTAAGGAGACCATAACTTCGTTGGGGGATAGTTGGGATTGAAAACTAAAGGAGGAAAGGGTGGGTATTTATAGGGGAAGTGAGGGGACAAGGCATTAATGGCCAAGGGACACCTCACAAGTGATTTTCTCAAAACCATGTGCTCTCCCATGGTATTTACCATGGAGTTAGGCCACATGGGGCCCCAAATACAATAATTCAACACCTTTGGCCGGCCAACCCTTATAATATCTCATGATATCATCATGACACAGTTGTGATGTCATTAAACATACTGAAACCCTAAAACTGCATTGTTACTATTCACTGAAAAAATCATCTTTCTCGGAAAAATCCCAAAATTCCACATTAATCTAATATTGATGCACTAATTAGATTTATTAACTTCATTTTATAAATATAATTTTCTAAATATTTTTAATTTAATTTTTAAATAAAAACACTATACATCGAGAATTCATTTTTTCAGAAAAATCCCCAAAACTTACCATAACATAATATAGATGCTCTGAGTGGAAAAATAAAGTCCATTTTATAAAAATAATTTTCTAATAATTTTTAATTAAATTTTTAATGAACAAACACTATTCACCCGAAAAAAACTAATACTTGACTAATAATTTATGAAACCTTTATTTACCCATTTTATTGAATCTCATTAATTAATCAAGGTGTCTAAATTATATTAAAAATTTATTTAAGTGAGATTACTAATCCATTTGGTCACATTACTAATCCTAAGCGTAAAATCACTATTCATAATTTACTATTCATCAAAAATTATGTTGATCTTATTAGACTCCAAATTCTTTACTGAACACTTTTGCAGAAGACCATTTTTTGAAAATCATTAAACATCATTAATTATTTAAGGTTTACATAAATATTTTAAAATATCGTTTTTTCCAAAATACATCCTAAAATTATGCAAACATTTGAAATTTCACAAACACCACTAAATGAAGAAATATTAGTTTATTCATCCCAAAGGATTACACAATGAATCTATGGTCTCGACACACAGCCCTTTATAACACCAGCATATGTCCTAAGTGTAAGGTGTGCTATGGTGAGAGAATCTGATGGAGGCTCAGATAACATTGCCCAAGTAGTAATCTCTACTAACATGAACTTCTCCCACATGCATTTCCGTTCAAGCTTGAAATGCTAGAGTTTGTCTTGGGCTTGGTCCAAAGCGAAGCCCAATGATGCTACCCCCTTTTCAAGCTCTGATAAGTGGGCTTCATAAGGTTCGAGTCTACTAGATGAAGTCATCGACTCCGCTTTCTGCATTAACCATTAACATCTCTATTAAATCATTAAGAGTATGTTAATATACTATTTAAAAAGTTTGGGTCATTACATTCTTCCCCCCTTAAGAAATTTCATCCCCGAAATTTATACTTGAGGCCTAGTTGAAAAGGTGAGGTTACTTTTGCTTCATCGTTTCCTCAGGCTCCCAAGTCGCTTCTTCAAACTTATGATTCCTCCACAACACTTTCACAAGGTGGGTAGTCTTGTTTCGTAGAACCTTGTCTCTATGATCTAAGATCTCCAATGGATTCTCCTCATAAGAGAGGTCATGTTTCAGTTGTACCACCTCTGTGTTCAGTACATGCGATGGGTCGGGTATGTACTTCCTCAAGAGAGATAAATGGAAGACATCGTGAACTTGAGCTAGGATCAGTGGAACTGCTAGACGATAGGCCACTTCTCCTATGCGATCAAGGATTTCATAGGGGGCAATGTACCTAGGGTTGAGCTTCCCTTTCTTCCCAAACTGCATGACTCTCTTCCATGGAGACATTCAAAGGAAGAACTTGTCGCCAACACCAAACTCCAATTCCCTTCGACGGTTCTCAGCATAGCTCTTCTGCCGACTCTGAGCAGCCTATATGTGTTGTTGGATGGCGTGAACATGTTCTGTCATCTTTTGCAAAAGATCAGGCCCAAGAAGCATTCTCTCACTAGTTTTATCCCAACAGGTAAGAGTTCTACATCGCTTTCCATATAGAGATTCATAGGGTGCCATCTGAATACTCGAATGGAAGTTGTTGTTATAGGAGAACTCAACTAATGGGCGGTGTTGATCCCATCCACCTTTAAATTCCATTGAGAATAATCTCATCATGTCTTCTAGTGTCTAAATAGTCCTTTCAGATTGGCCATCAGTTTGAGGATGATAGGCCGTACTAAAATTCAATTCAGTATTCAGAGAATGTTGAAGACTTCTCCAGAATTTTGATGTGAATCTTGGATCACGATCAGACACGATGGATAGTGGTACACCATGCAGCCTTACCACTTCCTTTATGTATATCATGGAAAGTTTATCAATAGATAAATCTTCCTGAATAGAGATAAAATGGGAGGTCTTGGTGAGACGGTCCACAATAACCCATATTGCATTGATTTCTTTGGATGTTTTCGGAAGACCGGTTACAAAGTCCATGGTGATATTATCCCACTTCCATACTAGTATGGGTAGCGTTTCTAATACCCCCTTAAGAAGTTGTCATTATTCCTTTACTTGCTAACACACCAGACACCTTGTAGTGAAATCAACAATCTCCCTCTTCATGATATCCCACCAATAATGATAACGAATGTCTCTATACATTTTAGTGCTTCTCGGATGTATAGAGAAAGTTGAGCTATGAGCTTCATCCATCAGTTCTTTATTTATCTCTGTAATAGATGGAACACAAAGTCTAGTATGAAATTTCAATACACCTTCTTGATCAATATTGATATCCGGGAACTTCCCACCCTTTACAGCCTCAAACTTCTCCTGCAGAAAAGGATCTTCCTTTTGATCCTTCTTGATCTTCTATAGTAGTGATGGTTGAGAAATCATTTGGGATAAGGTTGATGATGTCCCTTTCCTTACAATTCCCATGTCTAGTTTTACTAGATCTATAATCAAGGGATATCCTAGGATCCTCAATGTTTCCAGAACAACAGGATCTTTCCTGCATAACGCATTCGCGACATTGTTTCCTCTTCCAAGGTGATAATGAATTGAACAATCATAGTCTTTAATAAGCTCCAACCATCTCCATTGTCTCATTTTAATTCTTTCTGCGTGAAAATATACTGTATACTTTAGTGGTCGGTGTATATATCACATTTCTCCCCATAAAGATAGTTCCTCCATATCTTTAGATCAAAAACAATTGTCACTATCTCTAGATCATGCGTAAGATAATTCTGCTCATGAATCTTCAACTGTCGAGATTCATAAGCAATCACCTTGTCATTTTGCATGAGGACACACCCAAGCCCTTTCAGAGATTCATCGCTAAAAATAACGATTCCTTCTCCTATAGAGGGTAGAGTTAACCCAGGTGAAGTAAACAATCTCTCCTTCAGATCTTGCAAACATTCCTCGCATTCCTTCGTCCAGCTCAACTTAACCCATTTTCGAGTCAACTTGGTTAGCGGATTAGAAAGCCGTGAAAACTTTTTCACAATCCTCCTATAATATCCTGCAAAACCACGTAAACTACGAATCTCAGTTCAAGTTGTGGGTTGAGGCCACTCCTCCACAACCATTGTCTTTTTAGGGTCAACCGAGATTCCTTCATTGGTTACGATGTTCCCCAAGAAAGACACTTGTTGTAACCAAAACTCACACATGCTGAACTTTCCAAAGAGCCTCTCCTTCCGCAGAGTTTTAAAAATTACCCTTAGATGATCCTCATGCTCCACACGACTTTTTGTATATATCAAAATATCATCAATAAAAACTACCAAAAATTTATCAAGGTATTCCTTAAAGACTCTATCCATCAAATCCATGAAAATAGCAGGAGCATTAGTCATGCCGAAAGGCATAAAAGTAAACTCATAATGCCCATATCTTGACCGGAAATCAGTCTTTGGAATATCTTCCTTCTTCACCCTCAGTTGATGATAACCAAATCGAAGGTCAATCTTGGAGAAGAATTGAGCCCCACGATGTTGGTCAAATAAATCAGCAATTCTTGGAAGAGGGTATTTGTTCTTGACTGTGATCCCATTATGTTCTCTATAATCAATGCATAGCCGCATTGATCCATCCTTCTTCTTCACAATAGAACTGGTGCTCCACAAGGAGACACACTCGGTTGGATAAACCCCTTCTCCAACATGTCTTGGAGTTGTTTCTTTAACTCTTCTAGCTCCACATTTTCCATTCTATATGGAGTCATTGATATCGGTTGATAATCAAGTATGAGTTCAATGGAGAACTCTACCTCTCTTTCTGGGGCAGGTCCAGGTAACTCCTCAGGAAATACATCCATGTATTCCTGAACAATCAGAACATCTTCTATTTGTATACTCCCTTTTCCTTCTTCATCATCACCGATTAAATCCATAAAGAAAGCTATACGAGGTGCTTCTAGATAGGGATCAGTTCGAGATATGTCTCCTTGGAAGATAATTGTAGGTCAATCATTCAAGACTACTGAGATTTCCTTACTTCTGCATTTGATCTTAGCATTATACTTTGAGAGCCAGTCCATCCCTAGTATAACGTCAAATTCCATCATGGGAATGACTACTAGATTTGTGATAAGATTGCGCTCACTGATGTAAACACTAGAGTCTCTAAACACGGTTGATGCATGGATAATCCCACTTGGAGTCTTGACTGAAAACTCTACCTCTAGCAGTCGGGGATTGATTCTATATTCCTTGAAAACATGGAGGAAATAAAGGAATCCGTAGAACCAGAATCAAATAAAGTACATGCTAGTTTTGAGAGGACAACAAGAGTACCTGCTACCACATCGTTCGGAACATCAACTTCAGCTGTTGTCATAGCGAAAGCATGACCTTGCTCCCTTGGCCTCTGCTGACGTTGATGGTGATTCCAATCTACCACCCTCGGATTTGGACATTGATTAGGATAGTGCCCAAGATGTCCAAAATTGAAGCATGTGACTTCGGGTAGGGCCAGAACCATCTTTACTCTGTCATTAGTGTTGGGAAGTTGAGGTTTCACATCACTACGACAATTCTGAGAAATATGGCCTTCTTTTCCACACATGTAGCACTTACCACTTCCGATCAAGCAATTCCCCGAATGTTCTTCCCACATTTATTGCATGTGGCATGTTGAATATGCTTTCCACCACTTTCCTGATCAAAACTTCTTCACAGGCTTGGTTCTAGAGTTCTCTTCTTCTCCTTATATTTGTGAGACCACTATGTCTCCCCAAACTCTAGTTCAACTTTCATAGCACTTTGAACTATTTCTTCATAGCTATCATAGTCCCTGTTGGCTAGATTCTTCCGCAGATGAGGTCGTAGTCCACCAAAAAATCTATCAACCTTCCCATTAGGGTCCATGACAAAGCTTGAGGTATAACAGGAAAGCCTTGTGAAGTTCATCTCGTAGGTTCCAACTGATTCATTCTCCTTCTGCTTCATCTCGAGAAATTCATTCTTCATTCTCGTTCTCATCGAACGAGGGAAATACTTATTAAAGAATATTACCCGGAACTCTTCCCACTCTATAGCTTCCATCTCTCATCGTGGCTTTGTTTTTTTGATCAGTGACCACCATTGATCAGCTTCTCCCTCTAGGAGGTAAACAGCAAGGGTGACTTTTTCTTGTTCCGAACAATGAAGTACAAAAAAGATCTCTCCAATGGAGCTTATCCATTATTCTGCAACCCATGGCTTAGTAGATCCACTGAATGTTGGTGGTTGTTGATGCATAAAGGACTCAACATAATGTTGTTCCCTTCGTTGTGATATTGTCCTCTCAGCATGATTCAAGTTATTACTCATAACTTGAGTCAGTTGGTTCATCATTCACATGAATGTTTCCATTCCGGATTCCATTAGAGGGTTGTCTGCACATGGTGCACTGCGGTCACCATCTGCACGGTTCCTCCTATTGCCCACCATTTTCTAAAAGAATAAAACCTTAGAGAGAAAATTATTTCATTTATGAATCATTTAACTAAGACTTCCTTCTTAGACAATTTGACTTATCTATAATTCCTTCATAATGATTCATAAAAAGCTTGTGATTAACCAAAAATCTCCCCCGGGAGTGTCGTAACCTAGAGTGCAGCAAGGCCCATTATCTTGTACCAGTTCCCGTTCGAGTCTAGCTCAATGCGGTGTTTTTGGGTTTTACCCCTATGTACATCTGTGCTAAAGCCACCTCTACCTGCTTGTATCCAGACAGGGATAAATTTGTTTGATAAACCACTTACTCAATATATACCAAAATACCAAGAATATTTCCTATATTTAACTTTTCTATAGGGTTCTTCCTAAATTTTTTATATCCTAATTTCCAAAAATAACTAAACCTCTCTTTGAAAACAAGTATAGATTCCCGCCATATAATAACATAAACTTTCCTTACATTACACAAAACTGAGGATCTTTAAGGTTTAGTGTCTTGGAAACCATGAACATAATACATGAAAATAACATAAAACATTCTTCTTAAACACTTGAAAGTATTCTCCTTAAGTTCATCCTAGGTTCATTTCTGCATCTCATAACCTGGGAACATACATCAAAAGAAAGGATGAGCAGAAGGCCCAGTACAGGAAACAAGAGAAACATTTAACATGTGAACTTGAGATACAATTACTATGTCATGAAAAAGAACTTTAAGGCATGAGAAAGATATCATGTGGCATATCATAATAAAAATAACATTTTTCATAAAATGATGATGTGGATACATCATTTAACATAGACAATCATGAACATATCCCCAAGGTTCATCCCCAAGGTGTCATTTGAAAATTACCATGGTTATTCACCAAGATATCGTGAAAATTGTAATCTCTAGTGGTTACATCATTACCCAATGCATTGAAGCGCTATTAGGGGAACCCTTAAATTTTCCTTTATTATCATGTGAGCCACATATATCATCATCAAACATTTAAAAAATAATCCATATAACATAATATAAATGGGTTTCATTTCATAATCATAACGTTTTAAAAACTTCTTTAAAGACATGACGTTAATGACACTTTAAACCCACAGAAATGGAAAGAGGGTCTCATGTATGTAAATCCCAGAATTTAAAATAGAAAATTTTGATATATATGTGAATACCCTTGTAGAAATAAAAGCTTTGAGTATTCACTTTATAACAGAAAATAATTTTGAGAAAAGAGAGAGGCATTTTGAGACGAAAATTCTTCAGCATAACGACTACGTTTCGGGGTTTTAGAAAACATAGAAAGGAGAAGGGACATCGGTCAAAAATTCATTAATGACACATAAAACAATATAGGTAGAGAATAAGAAGGTTTTATGAACATTGTAATGAAATTTTAAGGGCATTCCATTTGAAATGAAAAACATAGAAGGACGACAAAAATTAGATTTCTCTTATGAAAATTCGGCAGCCTAGCGGCAACACTTAAACTTGAAATAAATGATTTGAAAAGATAAAATAGGGTCTCTCATAATGTGAACATAAGAGTTAAGTATCATAGATATAGAGATCATAACCCAACATAATAAAAAAAGAAATTGAAATACGTGACATTAAAGTAGAATTTTGAAAAGAATGAGAAGGGTGAAAGAATCCCCTTAAAAATCTGGCAGCCTAACGGTGTCACTTAAACATTCATAAAACGAATTGATGAGAGAAATAAGGGGTATCTCATAATTTGTACATGAAAAGGGATGTAATATGAATATATAATAACATCCTCCAACATAAGAACATAGATTATAAAAGAAATGACATAAAGAGATTACTTGAAAAGAAAGAGAGAGGTCGGATCCCTTACCTTAAAACGTGACTCTTAAAACTCAAAGGTTTGGACCATGAGGGATTGGGGGCACCTTGGGAGGACTCCTTGGGAGGTATGGAGACCAGAACTTCGTTGGGAGAGTGTTGGGATTGAAAACTAAAGGAGGAAAGGGTGGGTATTTATAGGGAATGTGAGGGGACAAGGCATTAATGGCCAAGGGACACCTCACAAGGGCTTTTCTCAAAACCATGTGCTCTCCCATGGAATTTACCATGGAGTTAGGCCACATGGGGCCCCCAATACAATAAATCATCACCTGTGGACGGCCAACCTTAAAATATCTCATGAAATCATCATGACACAGTTATGATGTCATTAAACATACTGAAACCCTAAAACTGCATTTTTACTATTCACTGAAAAAATCATCTTTCTCAGAAAAATCCCAAAATTACACTTTAACCAAATTTTGATGCTCTAATTACATTTATGAACTTCATTTTATAAAAATAATTTTCGAAATATTTTTAATTTAATTTTTATATAAAAACACTATTCATAGAGAATTCATTTTTTTCAGAAAAATCTCCAAAAATTTCCATAACATAATATCGATGCTCTAAGTTCAAAAATAAAGTCCATTTTATAAAAATAATTTTCTATTTATTTTCAATTAAATTTTTAATTAAAAAACATATTCACCCAAAAAACTAAAACATGACTAATAATTTATGAAACCGTTATTTACCCATTTAATTGAATCTCATTACCTAATTAAGGTGTCTAAATTATATTAAAACTTTCTTTAAGTGAGTTTACTAATACATTTGGTCACATTACTAATCGTAAGCATAAAATCACTATTCATAATTTACTATTCATCAAAAATTAAGTTGATCTTATTAGACTCCAAATTCGTTACTGAAAATATTTGCAGAAGACCATTTTTTGAAAATCATTACACATCATTAATTATTTAAGGTTTACATAAATATTTAAAAATATCGTTTTTCCAAAATACATCCTAAAATTGTCCAGACATTTGAAATTTCACAAACATCACTAAAGGAAGGAATCTTAATTTATTCATCCCAAATGATTACACAATGAAGCTACGGTCTTGAAACATAGCCCCTTATAACACCAGCATATGACATAAGTGTAAGGTGTGTTATGGTGAGAGAATCTGAGGGAGGCTCAAATAACATTGCCCTAGTAGTAATCTCTATTAACTTGAACTTCTCCCGCAGGCGTTTCTGTTCAAGCTTGACACACTGGTATTCGGCTTGGTCTTGGTCCAAAGCGAAACCCAAATATTCCTCCCCCTTCCCAAGCTTTGATAAGTGGGATTTATAAGGCTTGAGTCTACTGAATGAAGCCATCGACTCCCCTTTCTACATTAACCATTAACATCTCTATTAAATCGTTAAGAGTAAGTTAATATACTATCTAAAAAGTTTGGGTCGTTACACTTTGTAAGACGTTGCATTGAAACCCAGTTAGCATTGATTCCAATGGATTCCTTTGGAAGTCCGGTGTCAAAGTCCATGGTGATTTTCTACCATTTCCATGTTGTTATGTGTAATGGTTGCATCAACCCCTTATACTTTTACATCCCATACTTCACCTGATGCCATAACAGGTACATTGATGTATACTCATCGATCTCCTTCTTCATGTTATCCCATGAATAAATATCTCAAATATCTCGATACATCTTTGTGTTTCTTTGGTTAATATAGAAATTCAAACTATGTGCATAATCCAAAGTATCATTCATTAACTCTTAATTTGATGGAAAGAATATCTGTGACCCAAATATCACAATTCCTTCCCCATAAACATTGGACTCGGAGGATTTTCCTTTCCTAATAGTTTCCACATTCTTCTAAATTCCCACATCATCCATTTGAGCATCCTTTAACCTTTCCAAAAGTAATTGTTGACCAATATTTTGTGAAAGGATTTATGATGATCCCTTTTTTTATGATTCCCATATCAATCATCATAAAACCTAAGAAGATTGGATCCTTTTCAATTCTCATCAACGATTGAATCCCAGGGTCCTTTCTACTCAGAGAATCAGACACCATGTTATCCTTCCTAGGGTGGTAATGGATTGAGAATTCATAGTCATTGATCAGCTCAAATCATATTCATTGGTTCTTGTTAAAATATTTTTTTGTGAATATATTATTGAGGATTTTGTGATCCGTGTATATTTCACTCTTCTCCCCAAGGAGGTAATATCACCAAATTTTCAAAGAGAAGATTACTAAAACCAACACTAGATCATGGGTAGGATAGTTTTACTCATGAAAAATAAATTTACTTGAAACATAGGCAATGAATTTTTCATTTTTCATCCACACACATTCCTTGAATTTCTTTAAAGAATCACTAAATACCCCAAAAATATCTCCACTAATTGGCAGTTTGAGCACTAGCATAGTGGTAAGACTCATTTTCAACTCCTTGAAGCTCTCTTCACATGAATCAATCCAATAAAACATGACTCTATCCCGAGTTATCTTGGTAAGAGGGTTTAAAAATTGTGAAACATTTCTCAAAAACCCGCGATAATATCAAGATAACCCCCAGATGCTACGTATATCTGTCACCGATGTTGGACTCGGTCGTCCCTCTATTGCAGCTGTCTTAGAGGGATTCATAGATATCCCATTTCTTGTGAAAATATGACCCAAGGACGGGACTTCCTTCAACCAGAACTCAAATTTTATGTACTTTTCATAGATTTCTCCTTTCACAAGGTCTCTAGTACAATTCATATACGATCATCATGCCCCGCCTTGGTTAGGGAGTATATTAGAATATTATCAATAAGTACTAACACAAATTTATCAAGGTAATCTTTAAAGACAATATTCATCAGTTCCATGAATATTTCATGGGAATTAGTGATTCTGAAATGAATTACTATGAATTAATAGTTCCTGTAAATTTTACAAAAACTAGTCTTGGTGATATCCTCATTCTTCACCCTTACTTGGTAATATCCCTATCACAAATCCACCTTGGATATGTATTGTGACCCATGTATCAGATCGAACAAGTCATCAATTAAGATTAGTGGATGCTTGTTCTTTATCATGATTTTGATGAGCTCATGATAATCAATGCAAAAGCACATTGACCCAACCTTCTTCTTCCCAAAGAGGACTGGTGAACCCTATGGTGAAGCACTTTGGTATATAAAACCTTTATAAAAATTCCGAATAGTTGTTTATTTAGCTCCTAAAGATCCAAAAAAACCATTCTATATGGAGTCTTGGATATTGTAAATTCCCCAGGAATATGATCAATTGATAATTCAACATCTCTTCTAGAAAAAATACCATGGAATTCCTCGGGAAACACTTCAGTGAAATACCTCAGAGTAGGAATTTCTTCAAGGATGGTTGCTTTCTTAGACGCAATCATCTGAGCAAGATATGTGTTCTCATAGGGCAGTAATATCCACAATTTATATGATGTTGCTAAGGAAGATTCATCCACCTCCTTTCACTTGTATAAAATCTGGGGTCTATTCACTATATATAGAGTGATTTTCCGCTCACAACAATTTATGTTGGATCTATATCAGGAAAGAAAATCCATGGAAATAATTGCATTAAATTACAGTAGATGGAGTATGATGTGGTATTATAGGAAGTTAAAATGAAAAATTATGATAAGGGAGGAGTTATATTCTTCATATTCTATTATTTAACCAATTTTCATTCAAATCGACATTTTTACTTTGATGATTTTTGGTGGTGTTGAGATTTTTATACTAAAAATTCGGGATATAAAAGAATTTATAGAACTAGAATCAAAATATAAATTCTATAATTTTGAATGAATAACTAGAATACCTGCCATCACTTTGTTTTCAGGGTTTTCTTCAGTGGTAGAGATGGAAAAAGATCTCCCTTTCCGCCTTAGAGGTTGTTGGTTTCCATTGAAAACCCTTTGATTAGGGAACCAGTGTGAAAAGTTCCTTGGTTATTTGTATATGAAGAAATGAGAAATGTATTGAGGGTCCAATGTATAGTTCCCCTTCTATGTCACAACAAAAGGTTTTTATTGCCAATAATTAATGTCCATGTTCCCTTATCTTCCACACCTAAAGCATTTCCTCACCCCCTTTAAGCAATTTTCAAGGTGATTCTTTCCACCCATTTGGAAATTTTGGTGCTCAAATTTCTTATCACCATTGTATTTATCCATAATAATTACAAAATTAAATTCCACATTACACTTATTATCCCTATGATACCCCTGAGATTCACTGATCTCCTTTAAAATTTTGAGGGCACATCAAAAAGATTCATCGTAGCTCCCAATGTCACAAATAGCTAAGCCTCTTCATATTATAGGTTATAGCCCACCAACGAAGCGGTCAACCTTGAATTTTGGGGTAACAAAAAAATCTAGAGGCGTATCTTGCAAGCCCTGTGAAGTTCCCCCCATAGGCTCTAATAAATTTTTTTTCTTTTATCTTAAGGGAAAAGAAGTCGCTTTCTATCTGAAGTTAGAGGGTGTGAGGAAAATATGTATCAAAAAACATTTTTCTGAAATATTTCCACTCCAATGCCTCAATCCCTTCCTCAAGATTTTTATTTTTGATCAAATTCGACCATTTATCATCTTCACCCTCCATATGGTAAGCAACCATAAGAAACATATCTTGTGATGAAAATTGAAGGATTGATAAGATCTTTTTAATGGAGTTGATCCATTTCTCAGGGATTGAGGGATCAGATGATCTATTAAAAGTAGGATTCCTTTGTCTCTGGAAGATCTTGATTGCATATTGTTATTTCTTGGGGGGGGGGTTAGAGTTGCTCTTGAAACAAGATTCTATTCAAAACATGAGTTAACTGAGAGTCTATCATGAAAATTTTTGTGATTCCCACTCCAATCAGACTGGACATCTCATTAGAACAGTCATCGCATTGATCTTCATGGCAGTTGTTAGCCTAATTCCTCTAATTAATATCCATTGGATGATATAAAAGTAATTTTAGGGGGACCCCATAAAGGGGAATCCAATGAACAAACGTTATAACATATAAATTACATTTATTTCCTTAACATATCTATATTATCAAAGATATACTTCTCAACATATATTGTTAGGGAAATGTTTTTAATTACCTTAAAAATGGTTCACACTAATATTATGAATTTTCCAAAGCATATCCCCTAGGAGTGTCATATACAATAGTATATGAAGGCACTTTTCATGCACTAGTTACCTTTCGAGTCTAGATCAAAGTGGTGCTTTTGGATATTACCCAGAGATACATTTGTTTTAGAGATTCCTCTACCTTCTCGTATCTAGATAGGGATTTAATTTCTTGATAAACCTCTTTCTCGATTAACACCAAAATTTAGAGATGTTTTCATTATACTTAGTCATACCCCTAAGGATTTCAATAGGGTTTTCTAATCCTAATCCCAAAAATAACTAAACCTGTAATTTGATATCAGCTATCATAACCCATATTTTTATTACACAGTTAAACATGATTTATTACATAAACATGCACTTAAGGAAAATATGAGGATCAAGAGTTCTAGTTTTTGGGAAATTTATAACATTTCACAGATACTTAGAACATATAACCCAACATATATATTAAAACCTTCTTTTACATGACCTGAACATTCCTTCGTACCATGAATTGCATTGGATAACCTGAGGACATTCATAAGAAAAGGGTGAGATATAAATCCTAGTAATGGAGTAAACAGGTAATAACATGAAAAATATCATACTTTTTAGTAAAATAGTCATATCAAGGGAGAACAAGAGAAACATGAACATAATGAAATGATATAGCATGATTATCATAACATGGAAATGTGGTAATGAAATTTAACATGATGTTAGCATGACCCAAGGATAATTTAACAATGAGCATGAGTAAACCCTCATTGAAAATGTATTATCATGAGTAAATCAAAGTGGAATGTTATTTATCATGATACTAATCTTTATCCATTCCATTAGAGTTCTATCAGGGTTCACCCTTCTTAATCATTTCATTTCTCGCAGAAGTGTGCCACATAAATCATAAAACACTAATTCATTAAACATCATCATTTATTCCAAGATAAGTTAATGTGGAATTAATACCTGAATCTATATAATCAATAATTAAATTTGAATTAATGATAATACACTTTATAGAGAAATGGGCATGGTATTCACTACACAATGACTTTGTCTGGGAAAGTCACGGTGCAATTTCGGCAGCATAATTATGTGACATGAGAATTCATAAAAATGGATAATGAGAGAGAAATGTGTATCTCATAATATGTACATGAAATAGAATGTAATGGTGGCATATAGATACATTTACCAGTGTATGTAATGGAATTTAGATTCAAAAAATAAAATAATTTCTTGAACGTAAACGAGGAGAGGGAAACCCCTTATAAAAATTCATCATAATAACAGTTGTACATGGTAGGTGTTAATGAGATAGAAATGGGTATATAATAATTGAAAATTATATAGGGTAGTATGGGGGAGGTTTTAAATATTACCCCATCATTTTCTGTGGAAAATAAATGTTCATAACAACATAAATAAATTTGGACAAAAATGATAAAGGTTGAAATCCCTTACTTGGAAGTTTGATCCCAAAGTCTAGGGAGAGGCTTGAGAGGGGACTCTTGAGAGCATGGGGTGCCATGGTAGGATTATAGAGAGAGGAGGGCAGGGTTTGGTCTAGATCCAAATTGTTTTTGTCAATAGTAATGTGAGATTGAGTGGGTTTATATAGGAAAAGAGATGGAATTCATTATTATTTTGGTTTCAGACACTACACATTAAACTAATCAAATCCACAATCCCTCAAATGATTTTTGCCCATGGTTTTTACCTATGTGGAGTGTCAAAATTTATTTTATAAGGGAAATGGACGAAATTATTAAAATATTAGGCTTTCTTATTTGGAGGTGAGTCACTCACCCTGAAAATAATTTTAAAATGTTAAAATGTTTTATAAGTGTTGGAGAGTCCACTAAGTCATTGTAAAATAAATCAATATAACATAAAATGACAATATTATAAATGTATATAATATATTGGTTGAACATTTCATTTATATTATTTTATTACTTCACTATTGCGTAATTATGATTACATAAAACACCTTATATATTTAATTGGTATTTAATTTTTACCCAATCATTTGATTGTCTCAGAAAATTATTAAAAATTTACTATTGGATAATTTTGACGTACTAATTCCCAAAATTTTTTCATTTTAACTAAATAATTTTCTAAATATTTGTATTTTTACTTTTAAAATAATAATTGAAATCTATCGAAAATTCCTGGGTTTGACAAAAGAAGCTTTCAAACCATAATAAAAATTACAATTATTTTCATAAAAATTATACTATCATTTAAATTTAATAAAAATTATTTTAGTAATAATATTTTATTAAAATATTATTTAATTAAAATAACCATTAATACGTCAAATTATATTTCCTAATTTAATATTAACTAAAAATACAATTTCTGCTTTAAAAACAATTTAAAAAGTAACAATAATATAATGAATGTATATTATTGGTTCTATACAAAAACTATTCACATAATCACAGTGATTGTTTTTTATTTCATAACCCCTTATAACACCCACATATGACCTAAGGGTACGTTGAGCGATGGTTGTTGAGTCAAAAGTCCTCTTTTGACTTCTATGTTTTGTTTTGGAAATCACAAATGTCTTGTTAATCCTACTAACCTTGTCTATCGTATCATACGGATCATGCTGATCGTATTGACTATGCATATCTTACAGATCATACTGATCGTACTGATCATGCCAACCATATAATGCTAATCGTACTGACCATAATGATCGTACTTATCATGCTGATCGTACTGACCAGTCTAATCGTACTGATCATGCTAATCATTCTGACTATATGTATCGTACTGATCATACTAATCGTACTGACCATGCCAATCGTACAATGATGATCGTACTGAATATGGAAATTGCATTGACTCTGCTTCTCATATCTTTCATTACATACTTGTTTTGGTACATTTTCAAAAACACATTCTTCATTTAAATCGTACTCAGTAGTATATTATTCATATATCTTGTTTTAACCAATACGATGTCGTTGAATTAGTTTCAAACTAATCAAAATGATGTCGTGCTTTCAGTTTCAATATGACCATTATTCTGCCAGGTGTCCAAGTACCTTCGATTTTTTCGAAGAAATATAACCGTTGGAGGAGATGTGACCATTGGAACCCGAGGCCTGTAAATAGGAGGTCATTTGAAGCTGAGAGCACAACAGACTACTGAGAGAATTTTGTAACAACTGTGATACTCTACTTCAATCATGATTCTAGAGATAGATGCTATGACTTCTCTCATGCTATGTGCTTTGTGTGTCTGATCGTCGTATCAAGGGATTTCAAGTGATTGAAAGACAGAGGTGCCGATTACCTACAAAATTGAGGGCTACCAGGGATAGGCAGATAGACGTTCCGATCATCATATCGAGGGCTGCCGGGGATAGGCAGATAGACAGTCCAATCATCGTAATCGAGGGCTTACCAAGGTGTTGGTGAGACAGACCTTTTATCCTAGGTGAAAGGATAAACCTTCACTTTGGGTTAAAATAATTTTAATTCTTTTACATTTCCACTACTAATTGTATTAGAAAAAAAATTGTTTTTGTTTCATTTTTTCTATCTTTTATACTTTTGTATTTATTTCAATTACAATCATTATATTACATATTGTATTGATTGATTCTATATGCTATAAGGTATAATCATTCATCTTTATATTACTATGATTATTGTGTTCATGTTGAATACAATTGTGTTACATTTCATTAGTATTACATTACATCATACCTTTTTATATTCAATACAATTGTGGGTGTTTGTATTTGTATTAGTTTAAGACCTTTTAAACTAATCTCTTAAGTTGCTAAAACACAAAGGATTTTTAAACCAACAATTCACTCCCCACTTGTATTGTTCCATATAATATACATATACATCTACTTATTCAATACAAAAATTGGTATCCAAGGAGGTTTTCCACTAATTTGTATTTCTTGTTCTATTTCTTTCATATTACTATTTTAAATACTTACTACACTAACGTGTGGTGGGGAAAAGTTTTTTTCTATTTTACTAGATGGAAAGAATGAATATTGGGTCAATAGACAATCTGAATCCTTCTAGACCACCTATCATTGATGGGAATGATTATGAGTAATGGAGAGATCCTATGAAGACGTTTGTTATCAATACTGGTGTAGACAATTTTATTATGCTTACTGGAGGTTACAAAATTCCTGACAAAGAAGTGAGTACTTTCACTAACCAAGAGAAGAAAGAATATCAACTGAATTACAAGGTATGAAATACTTTATTATGCTCTATGACCAGGAATATATATAGTCATATATCTTCAGGTGAGGCAGCCAACTGTATTTGGAAGAAATTGGAAGTCACTCATTTTGGTAAATCCAAGGTTATAGAAATAAGAAGAGCAATGCATTGAGCAGAGTATCATGGATTTTTTTTCCTTATGAAGAGCCAGTATGGAAAGTACAACAATGGTTTATGAAAATAGTAAACAGATTACCATCCATGGTTGAGAAAGGTCTTGATGATGAAGCTCTATTTGATAATATTATAGATATAATTCGAAATGAGTGGGAGTGAAAAAGGACAGGACAGCTATTGATGAAAATAGAAAAGTTTCCCAGATTTCTCTAGATGAACTCTTTGGAACTCATTTATAGAATGATACAATAATGAAGAGAGATGATGATTGAAAAAAGAAAAATAATGGGAATGGAAGTTTAGACATTGAATCTAATAATAAAACACCTGAAAGGCTTACAAGATCCAAATCCAAGAAAGTTGTTATATCTGATTCAAGTGATTGTAATCATTCGGATAATGAGTTAGCCAACATTGCTCGAAGGATGAACAAGATTATGGGAAAGAAGGACTTCCAATATAGATTCAAAAAGAATGATAGGAAGGATAAGAACGATTATGAGGTAACTTGTTATGAATGTAAGAAAGTAGGACATATAAGGCCTGATTGTACTTTACTGAAGAGGAAAGATATAAAGGAGAAACACTATCAAAGAAACAAGAAATGGTTTTATAAGACAAAGAAAGTATTGAAGGAAAACGATACGTGGAGTGCAAGTGGTAGTGATTCTTCAGATGATTCTTCAGAATATGAGTCCTCAGGATAGAAAAATATTGGATTTTTAGCCAGATTACCAATTGAAGATCATTGTCTCATGGCTAAGGTGCACAATCCTGAATCTATTACAAATGTCTCTTCGAATAAAAATTATATTGATAATAGATATTATGAATCTTCAAATGATGAATATTCATCATCAGAAGATGATACATGACCTTCATTTGAAGAAGTCTCTAGATTTGATAAATTACTTGAAACTGAAAATTCTAAACTCCAAAGGAAGCTTGAGAAAGAAAATTCTAGAATTTCAGTTTTAACTAAAGAAGTAACATATATTTTTAAAGATATTTATGTGAAAACATCTGATCTTGAAAGTATTTTAAAAACCCTTGAGAAATCCAAATCTGATAAGGATAAACTTTCAAAGGATCTTGAAAACGTAATTTCAAGGAAAAATATTTTAGAGCCTAACTGTAGTTCAAATTCAAATGTTTGGGAAAATAAAAACAAAGTTTTAAAACTAAAGTCAGAAATTTTATCCTTAAATAAATGTTTGTCATATTTTACTCATGGAATGAAAAACTTAGAAAATATGTATTCTCAAATTAGACCTTTAAGAAATCGTTCTAGTCTTGGTTATACTCATTCCAAACCAGTTTTTAGTAATAACTATTTTGTTCCTAAAAAACATCGTTTTGTTCTAAGTGTCAATGTGGATGACACTGGATAAGAGATTGTTCTCTTAACAGAATTCAATCATTAGGATTTCATAAAGATCATTTTTCAAAACAAATGTGGATTCCAAAAATTCTTTTATCTAACCCTTCTGGATCCAAACAAGATTGGATTCTGAAAAACTAATTATTTCCTTTTCAAGAAAATGAGAAGTGTACTAATAAGAATATTTGGTACATGGATAGTGGTTGTTCTCGACACATGACTGGAAACAAATATCTCTATGAAAAGGTTATCAAAACAAAAGGTGGAAAAGTTACCTTCGGAGATAATGCTCAAGGAATGATTGTTGGTATAGGTAATATTTTTTTTATTGGAATGTTCTTATCTCAAATGTTTTGTTTGTTAAAGGTCTTAGGCATAATCTCATCAAAAAAAATTCATTTATCTGATGAAGGTTACCTTGTGAATTTTAGAAATGATAAGTGTGTAGTTCACAATTCCAAGGATGAATTCATTATATCTACCCATAGGAAGGAGAATGTTTACACTATTAACATAGATGACCTTAGGAGCCAAAACATACCCTGCATAAGTGAAATAGAAGACCAATCATGGCTATGGCATAGAAGACCAGGACACTGTAATCTGAGAAACCTTAGTAAACTCTCATTGAAAAGACTTGTGAAGGGTCTACCGGACCATAGATATGATTCTTCAATGGTCCATGATCCTTGTCAATTTGCCAAGAAACATAAAACTAGCTTTAAATAAATTAATAAAGTTTCAACATCTAATGCATTACAACTAGTGCATATGGATCTTTTTGGTCCTTCACAATCTGGAAGCATTGGAGGAAAATACTATGTATTTGTTTTAGTTGACGACTTTACTAAATTTACATGGGTCTACTTTCTCACAAGAAATTTAAAGCCTTTTTCTATTTCTAAACTTTTAGAGCACAAGTTAAAAATGAGAAAAACCTACCATTGATAACTATTCATAGTGATCATGGTGGTGAATTTCAAAATTAAAATTTTAAATCTATATGTAGTAAGAAAGATATTACTCACAATTTCTCAGCTCCAAGAACTCCTCAAAAAAATGGTTTTTTTGAATGAAGAAATCGTATTATTCCGGAAATGACTCGAACCATGTTGAGTGAATACTCAATTGCTAAGCACTTCTAGGTTGAAGCTGTTAGTACTGCCTGTTATACTATAAATCGTGTTTTAAGTTGACCATTTCTTAATAAAGCTCTTTATGAGTTATGGACTGGCTGAAAACCTAAAGTTTCATACTTCAATTTTTTTGGATGCAAAGTATTCATTCTGAATACAAAAGATAATCTAAACAAATTTGCACCAAAATATGATGATGGAATATTTCTAGGTTACTCCACAACATCTATGGATTATAGAGTTTTCAATAAAAACACTTGTACTATTGAGGAAACAGTACATGTAAAAGTCAATGAAACTAATCATTTTGTTTTCAACCAACCCAATCCTACATCCTCGGATGTATTTTCTAAAAATTCTTATCAACCGTTATTAGAAGATCACTATGGTGAGGAAAATGTTCAAGAAAGTATTCCTGAAACATTTACCATGGAAGATTTTCTACCATATGTTGATGGTAGGTTTTACAAAACCCAAAACAATTGTTTCTTAAGAATCATCCCAGTGATAAAATCATTGGTGATGTAAATCAACCTGTAAGGACCATAAATTCCATACGAAATAAAGTAGAACATCATGATTTTCTTTCCCAATTTGAACATAAAAGTCGATGTGAGGCCTTAGGTGATGATGATTGGATCAAAGCAATTCAAGATGAACTAAATGAATTTGAAAGGAATCATGTATGGACTTTAGTTGATATACCTAAAGAAACAATTGTAATTGGTGTAAAATGGGTTTTCAGAAACAAATGTGATGAAAATGGAATCAATTTAAGAAATAAAGAAAGACGTGTTTCTAAGGGCTATAATCAACAAGAGGGAATAGACTATGAAGAAACATATGCCCCTTTAGATAGACTTGAATCTATTCGTATTATATTAGCCTTTGCATCATTCGTTAATTTCAAACAATTTCAAATGGATGTAAAATGTGCTTTTCTAAATGGTTTTGTTCAAGAAGAAGTTTATGTCGATCAACCTCCTGCTATTCGAGACCCAAAACATCCTGATCATGTTTTTAAACATACCAAGGCTCTATATGGTCTTAAACAAGCCCATAGAGCATGGTATGATATACTTACATGATTTAATTTAAAAAACAATTATATAAAAGGTACATCAGATCCAACACTTTTTATAAAAATGGAAAATAAAAACGTTTTAATTATTCAAATCTATGTTGATGACATCATATTTGGATCAACTCAGAAATCTTTAACTGATTCTTTTGCAAAGTTAATGAAATCTGAGTTTGAAATGAGTTTGATGGGTGAGTTAACATTCTTTTTAGGTTATCAAATTTCTCAAAAACCATAAGGAACATATATATCTCAACATAATTATATTAAAGACTTACTCAAAAAGTATGGATATGACAAAACTAAAAGTATTAGCACTCCAATTGGTACCTCAAATACTCTTGATCTTGATGAAACTAGGGAATAAGTAGATCAATCAATCTTTAGAGGTACGATAGGAAGTTTTCTATACTTGACAGCTAGTCGACCAGACCTACTGTTCTCTGTATGATTATGTTCAAGATATCAGTCTATTCCAAAAGAGTCTCATTTAAAATCCTTAAAGAGAATCTTTCGGTATTTAAAAGGCACTATGGATTTAGTCTTTTTTACTCTTTTGGGAATGATTTTGTTTTAAAACGTTTTTCAGATGCTGACTTTAGAAGTTATATAATGGATAGAAAAATTACATCTAAAACATGGCATTTAGTAGGAGATTCTCTGGTTTCTTGGTCCTGCAAGAAACAACACTCAGTTGCAATATCCAATGCTGAAGCTGAATATGTAGCTGCTGGAAGTTGCTGTGCTCAAGTATTGTGCATGCAACACACACTCACTGATTATGGATTGAGTTTCTCCAAAACTCAAATTCTTTGGGATAATACTAGTGTTATAGCTCTTAGTAAGAACCTATCACACCACTCTTGTGAAAAACACATAGATGTTAGCATCCCTTTCTTAGGGATCACACACAAAAAAGAGATATTAATCTACAATTTATCAGAACGCATGAATAACTTGCTGACATTTTTACAAAACCATTATCTTCCGATAGGTTTGAGTTTATAAAACATAATCTAGGAATGATTACATTAAAATAATCATTCATATATACTTCATGTTTTAAAATTCTCCTAACATTAAATAACTCCCTTTGAAATGGGGAGGACATTTCTTACTATTTCATTTTACTATGTTTCTTTTTATCTTATGATCTTTAATTATTTACTCACCTGGTATGTGTTTTTGTTTTTCTATTTATCGTATTCATAGTTTTATCGTAATATATAACTAATTGTTTATCGTATTGACAGTCTTATTTTATTATTTACTTCATCATATCGACCGATGATGGTAATGATTTTCTTTTCCATCGTACTGACCGATGATGGTAATGATTTTCTTTTCTGTCGTACTGACCGATGATGGTAATGATTTTCTTTTCCAACGTACTGACCGATGATGGTAATAATTTGGTTTTCTATCGGCTTGTCAGTTCATGGTAACAAAATTGTTTTCCATCGGCTTGTCAGTTCATGGAAACAAAATTGTTTTCCATCGGCTTGTCAGTTCATGGTAACAAATATTTTTTCCATCAACTTGTTAGTTCATGGTAACAAGATTGTTTTCCATCTATATGACATTCTTATTCCATCATACGGTTTTGTTTTCCTTTTAGGTCTACTAAAACCAACAATTTCCTTACGTTCCTCGGCTGGTACTGTCCATTTTTTTCTTTCATTTTTAATCCTAACCATTGATATGTTTTCCTATAATCTTGACCATTGAAGATCAACGGTCACCCCTGTATCGACTATAAATATCCCCTCCCTTCCCAAACCCACATTGTATTTTCAGGATTTGAGGCGAAGCTCTGCTCCACTGTTTTTAAATCATCGTACGATCTTTCTTCGGCAGTATCCCTATGTCTCAGTCTTCTGCCAACACTCCTGTCGATATGTCATCAAAGGCTTTCTCAGAAAAAGTCCGTTTAAGGGAAAGGTTAGTTTCCCGCGACTTCTATGATTCATTTGATTCTACTATCAAGGGGATTATTCTGTTTCAAGGATGGGAACATTTGTGTGTTGAAATGCCTGTTTCTTAAGATCCAGTTCTCTTTGATGAAGTCTGTCAGTTTTATAAAACTGTATCTTTCGACAAAGACATGACTATCAATTTTTCTGTGTACGATAGAAAGCTATCTATGTCTGTGAAACAAGTGGAACATTTTCTTAATGTCCAAACAGAAGGGGATTATTTCTATCAATCTCATAAACTACTAGAGGAAGTTGGAACGTTTAATAGAGTATGTGCCGAGAAGTCTCTGTTTGTTGTGAATGAAGAGAAAAGGAAAGTGGCTCATCTTTCACCAGAAAATAGGTTTGTGGCTTTATGAATTCAAGGTTTTCTTATCCCAAGGAAATTGGATAGAGAAACATAGAAAGTTTCTGATATTTTTATTCTTGACTATCTAGTAAATATGAGAAAATTAAATCTCATGGAAGATGTTTTCGAAACAATTAAGAATGTGAAGTCAGGGGAAATAAAATCACATTAGATTATGTATCCATCCATTCTTACAAAGTTTATCATCGAGAGTATGATGTTTTTCATCATTACTTTGAATGGGAAGTTGATAGATTTGAAGCCCTCTATGATTAGAAAAAGTACTATGAAGAAGTTGAATGTTTGTTTTGATCAGAATTCAAAACTTTTTGTCAGAGATGTAGAAGCTAAATCGGCTCATAATAAATTGGCACCTATTCCAACCAAAGACATTCAATCTAATGGTTTTACTCAAAATTTTGATCTGCAAACCAGTTCAATGCCTAATAATAAGCCAAAGTAGAGTATAGAGGATGTAGCGAATTGGAGAAAGGATAAGGAACAGAGAAAGGAAGGTGATCCAAAGTTCAGTCTTGACCCTGCTGAGGCTTTTGCAGAAAGAATAAGGGTAGAAGAAACCCTTAAGTATGAAAAGAAACGGAAAAATGTTTTGAAAATAAAGGATCAAGACTTTGATATCTCTAAAGTCCTGAAAATGGTTGAGGATGCTAGTGCTCAACTGACGGAAGAAGTGCATCAAGAACCCATCGTACAGAGTCTTCCTGAGAAAGAAAAAGGAAAACATTTGATGGAAGAAAGAAAATAAGTTGAAGAAGAGGAAGAATATTTTCTTTTATAATTCCTTCAGAGTTCAAAGAAGAGTATAGAGGAATTAGTTAAAAAGCAAAGTGATGATATTCAACAAGTCCCTCGTGCCGATCAAGCATGAACTCCGGATAGAATTTTCCCTCAAGAAAATAAAGGTGCTCAATCCTCTCACACTGAAAAAGTTGTTGTCATTAGTGATAAAATGGAAGAAGAAAGAAATAATAAATAAAAATCAAAAGGAAAACAGCCAGTTGTAGATTAAAGCCGATCAAATGAACTGGCTTCGTACGATGAAGATACTGATTCTAAAAATACAATCTCTCTCACGATGAATGATTACATCGTCCATGTTTTAAGAAGGGTTGAGAACACCATTCCATATTTCCCTAGGCTATAAGGGAAGATTTATTTTATTACTATATTTCAAAAGAATATGTTTGGATTTGTAAAAGAATTAAGAAAGAATGTTTTTTCAGTTGAAGCCGATTTGAATGTTCTTTCAGAAAGATCGGTTGCTCATAAGAAGGTCTGCAACAAGATGACCAAGTGGTCGTACAAAACAGAGAGCTCAATCAATGATCATGAGATATCAATTGATGATATAAGAAGGTTGTCAAATGATCTTGGAATTGCTTTCAATAATCTTTACAGAGAAACGGTTGAAAGGTTGAATCTTTTTTCATCCCAACGAGCTGATGTTCCTTCAGTAAAAGACATGCATGACAGAATGAATGCCTTTCAGGCTGAGTTTTCGAAAGTTTCATCTTTCAAAGATGAAATAGTTCTCTTGAAGAAACAGAACTCTGGGTTATCCAAAGATATCAATAATTTTCATGATATAATTGATTCTATTGAAGAAGTAATCAGAGTTCAGGAAGAGACAATCAGAAATTAGGTTCAACTCTTTACTGATCAGCAAGACCTTCTCAGGTCTCAGGGTGATTCTATTTTTGAAGACAAGAAGGAGATACAAAAGATGAAGGAAGTTCTTTATGAGTTGATAAAAAAGGAGAAGTAAAGAGAAAACTAGTGACTTGTATTTGTTCTCAATATTAGTGTTATTTGTTATCATAATGAAATTTCTTTTATCCATTGTCTTCTGTTTATTTTAAAACTCTTTTAGACAATTCAAGTTTACCCCTTTCTTTTTTTAAATCACAAAGGGGAGAATTTTTACAAAGTGGGAGAATGTTTACAAAGGGAGAAAATGTTTATAAAGGGGTAGAATGTTTTATAAAGTGGGAGAATGATTTACAACACTCTTAAGGAAAATCTACGAATACAATCCTTAGGAAAGTCCATACTTAAGGGGGAGTTAGTTGTATTAAATTTCTTATTCAGAAGAGTTTCCAATAACTCAGGGGGAGATAAGTATTTCTTTTAGTTATTATTTTATGATTTGTACTTTCCAAAAAGGAGGATATTGTTGAGTCAAAAGTCCTCTTTTGACTTCTATGTTCTGTTTTGGAAATCTCAAAGGTCTTGTTTATCCTACTAACATTGTCTATCGTATCGTACTGGTCATGCTGATCGTACTGACTATGCATATTGTACTGATCATACTGATCATACTGACCATGTCAATCGTACAATGCTGATCATACTAACCATAATGATCCTACTAATCATGATGATCGTACTGACCAGGCTGATCATACTGATCATGCTGATCGTAATGGCTATGCGTATCTTACTGATCATACTGATCATACTGACCATGCCAATCGTATGATGCTGATCATACTAAATATGGAAATTTCATTGACTCTGCTTCTCATATCTTTCATTACATACCTGTTTTGGTACTTTTTCAAAAACACATGCTTCATTTTAATCATACACATGATTATCTTATACATATATCTTGTTTTAACCAATACGATGTCGTTGAATTAGTTTCAAACTAATCAAAATGATGTCATGCTTTCTGTTTAAATACGGACGTTATGAGGCTAGGTGTCCAAATCCCTCTGATTTTTTGGAGAAATATGACCGTTGGAGGAGATGTGACCGTTGGAACCTGAGGCCTATAAATAGGAGGTCATTTGAAGCTGAGAGCACAACAGACAACTAAGAGAATTTTGGAACAACTGCGATACTCTACTTCAATCAAGATTCTAGAGAGAGATGTTGTGACTTCTATCATGCTATGTGCTTTGTGTGTCCGATCATCGTATCAAGGTCCATCAAGTGATTGAAAGATATAGGTGCTGATTACCTACAAAATAGTGGGATGTTAGGGATAGGCAGATAGACGTTCTGATCATCATATCGAGGGATGCCAGGGATAGGTAGACAGACAGTCTGATCATCGTAATCGAGGGCTCACCAAGGTGTTGGTGAGACAGACCTTTTATCCTAGGTTAAATGATAACCCTTCTCATTGGGATAAAAGAATTGTAATTCTTTTACATTTCCACTGCTAATTGTATTAGAAAGGAAATTGTTTTTGTTTCCTTTTATCTATCTTTTATACTTTTGTAATTGTTTCAATTAAAATCATTCTATTACATATTGTATTGATTGACTCTATACGCTTTAAGGTAAAATCATTCATCTTTATATTACTCTGATTATTGTGTTCATCTTGAATAGAATTTTGTTACATTTCATTAATATTACATTACATCATACCTTTTTATATTCAATACAATTGTGGGTGTTTGTATATGTATTAGTTTAAGACCTTTTAAACTAATCCTTTAAGGTGCTAAAACTCAACGTTTTTTTAAACCTACAATTCACCCCCCCTCTTGTATTGTTCCATCTAATATACATATACATCTACTTATTTGATCCAACAATGGTGACCAACTCATTGGGTGGCTCGAATAACATCGCTCGGTTTGTAATTTATATCAACTTCCACTTCTCCCATAGGCAGTTCTGTTCATACGTAATGTGTCGATGATCGACTTGGACTTGTTAAAGATAGAATCCCAGTGATGTGACCTACTTTTCAAGATCTGAAAAATGGGTTTCGTACAGAGAAATTCTAGTAGATGATGCCATCAGATACATTGTCTGAGTAAATTGGATTTGTTAAAGCCATATATTTATACTAATCATTCGATCACTATTCAACATATATATTAGAAATAGTTACATTTATTAACAGTATTTTGAAATCCAAAAACATAAAACCAATGAAGTGTAAATGTTTTATATAACCATATTATATAATAATAGAATTAATAAGATAAAGATGAATTTTCATTAGTAAATGTTTGGGTCATTACAATCATACCCCCTTAAAAAATTTCTCCCTAAAAAATTTCCTTTTCCCACTATAAAATAGATGATGGTATCTCGGATTCATAAATTCCTCCAATTCCTACGCTGCTTCTTTAAACATGTAGTTTCTCCACAAGACCTTGAAGAGGGGCCTTGTATTATTTCATAGAACTTTTTCTCTACAATCTATGATCTTCACTGGATTCTATTAATAGGAGAGGTCATTATCCAATAGTACCACATCTGGATTGAGTAAATGTGATGGGTAAGGTATTTACTTTATAAAGAGCGATACATATCATACATCATGTACTTGAGATAGGTTTAGTGGGACTTATAGTTGATAGGCCAATACTCCAATGTTATCAAGGATCAAAAAAGGTCCAATTTACCATTGACAAATCATTCATTTCTTCACAAATCTCACAACTCTCTTCCACAACGATATGCAGAGGAACATTATGTCTCCAACATTAAAATCTATTTCTTGTCGATGATTATAAGCATAAATCTTTTTTTGACTCTAAGGAGCTTCAAATATGCGGCTCGATGGTCTTAATTATCTCTACTATTTCTATGACCATATTTGGACCAATGAGTTTTTTCTCCCCAATTCATCTCAACATTTTGGTGTATTACACATATTCCCATAAAGGGATTTTATAAGGAGTCATTTTGATGCTTCAGTGGAAACTGTTATTGTAAGATAACTCTACAAAAAGAAGATGTTTATCCCATCCTTATTTAATGTCTATTGATCATTCACTTAAAATATCCTCAAGTTTCTAGATAGTACACTAAGATTTTCCATCAGTTGCGAGATGATAAACTGTACTAGAGTTCAGCTCAGTATTTAGAGAATGTTGAAGATTCATCCAGAACTAAAAGGTGAATCTTGGATCTCAATCAGATACAATAGATAGTGGTATTCCATGCTGTCGTACCACTTATCTAATATATATTTGTTATAGTTTATCCAATGAAAAATCTTCTTTAATTGCAATGAAGTGTGCTATTTTTGTATGATTATCCACGAAAACCAAGAGAACTATTTCATTTAGATTTCTTCGGATGTCCGGTGACAACTTCCATAGTGATTTTCTCCAATTTCCATGCGGGTATGAGTAATGGTTAATCACCCCCTTAGACTTTAACCTCTCATACTTCACAGGTTGGCATACCAGGCACATTGATGTATACTCAAGGATCTCCTTCTTCATGCTATACCACCATAAATTCTCTCAAATATCTTGATACATCTTTGTGTTTATTGGGTGAATAGAGAAATTTGAACTATGTGAATCATCCAAAAGTTCTTTATTTGACTTCTAATTTGATGGAACACATAGTAGTGACCCAAATCTCACAATTCCATTTTCTTTAACATTGAACTCTAGGGATTTTACTTTTCTGATAGATTCCACTTTCTGTGGAATTCACACATCATTGTTTGGGCATCCTTTAACCTTTCAAAAAGAGATTGTTGAGAAATTATTTGTGAAATGACTCATGATGTTACCTAATATGTGATTCCCATTTCCATATTCATCAAATATAAGATGATTGGATCCTTTTAAATTCTCACCAGTGAAAGAATCTCTAGGTCCTTTATACATAGAGCATCCAACACCTTGTTTACTTTCCTAGGGTGGTAATGGATTCAGTAGTCATTGTATTTGATTAGCTCTAACCATCTTCATTGGCACATGTTCAACTCATTCTATTTGAATATATACTTTAGGATTTTGTGATCCTTTTATATTTCACACTTCTCCCCAAAGAGGTAATATCTCTAAATTTTCAAAGCAAAGATTACTACAGCCAACTCTAGATCTTGTGTTGTATAGATTTTCTCATGAACATTCAATATCTTTAAAGCATCAGAAATGGATATTTATATTTTAATCAACACATATCTCATGGCCTTCTTATAAGCATCACTAAATAACACAAAAATTTATCCACTTTGTGGGTAGTGTGAGTATAGGTACAATTATAATCCTCCTTTTCAACTCCTTGAATATTTATTCTCATTGATAATTCTATGAAAACTTGACACCCTTCTGAGTTATCTTGGTATTAGGGTTTTAAAATCATGATAAATATCATACAAATCCAAAATAATGTCTAGATAAACCCAGGATGCTATGGATATCTGTCACCGATTTTGTCCTTGGATGTCCTTTAATTGCAGTTGTCTTGTAGGGATCCATAGGTTTTCCATTGTTCATGATGATATGACCCAATAATGAGACTTAATGCAACCATAACATACACTTCCTGTAATTATCATAGAGTTTCCCCTTTGGAATGGTCTCTAGTATAGTTCCTAGATACTCCTCATGATCCTCCTTGGTTTTGAAGTATATTAGAATATCATCTATAAATACTACATAAAATTTGTCCAGGTAATATCTAATGACTCTATTCATTATGTTCATGAAACTTTCCGGAGGATTAGTGAGTCTAAAAGGCATTACTATGAATTCATATTGTCTTTACCTTGTTGGAAAAGTATCCTTTGAGATATTCTCCTTCTTCAACATTACTTGGTAAAATCCCAACCAAAAATCTACATAGGAGAATTATTGTACTTCGTATAGCTAATTGAACAAGTCACCAATTCAGGGAAACTGATTCTTTTTCATTATTGTGATTTTGTTGAGCTCAAGATAATCAATGTAAAGCTGAATTGACCCATCCTTCTTCACGATGAATAGGAGAGGTTCACCCCATGGTGAACACTTGGGCGTATAATCCCTTTATCCAGATTCACCCGTATTTGTTTCTCAAACCTCACATGCTCCACAACACCCATGCATCTTTTATAAATGTTGATAAATTAATGTTTAATAAAAATTTATTTTGTAATAATATTTTATTAAAATAATATTTATTTTAAAATCCATTAATTCATCAAAAATAGATTTCTTAGATGAAAATTACCTATTAATACTATTTTTTATTTAAAATCAATTTAAAAATTTACAATAATAAAATGAATTTGTATTCTTTATTCTATTAAAAAAAATTCACATAATCAAAGTGCTAGTGTCTTGTTACAAAACCCCATATAACACCCGCATAAGGCATATGGGTAATGTGTGCAATGGTGGCAGACTTTTGGGGTGTCTCTGATATCATTTCACGAGTGGTAATATATATCAACATACACTTCTCCCATAGGTGGTTCTATTCAAGAATAACGTGTTGAATCTCAGCTTGGGATTGGTCAAGAGTGAAGCCCCGTGATGCTACCCCCTTTTCATGATCCGACAAATTGGCTTCCTACAGAGCAATTCTACTAGATGTGGCCATCTCATCCTTTGTCTGATTAATTGAATTTATTAAAGACCTATATTTATATTAATCAAGTTATCATTATTCAACAGATATATTAGAAATGGTAGCAATTCTTAACGTTATTTTGAAATCCCAAAAACATAAAAACAAGTTAGTGCATATGTTTTATATAACCATCATACATAATAATACATTTAATCATATCTAAGGTAACTTTCATTAGATAAAGTTTGGGTTTTTACAATCGTCACCCCTTAAGAAATTTTCCCTAAAATATCCTTTTCTCTCACTAAATTAGATGATGGTAACCCTGCTTCATCACTTCCTCTGATTCCCATGTTTCTTCTTCAAACTTATGGTTTCGCTAAAACTTGATGAGGGGTATTGTATTATTCTGTAGAACTTTTTCTCTATGATATAATATATTCAATGGATTTTCTTCATAGGATAAGTCATTCTTAATGGTACAACCTAGATATTTTGTACATGAAATGGGTCAGGTATTTACTTCTTCAAATGTGATACATGTGATACATCATGTACTTGAGATAGGTTCAGTGGGAGTGATAGTTAGTAGACCAATGCTCCAATGAGATCAAATATTTCAAAAGGGCTGATATACCTTGGAATAAGATTTATATTCTCCCAAAATCTCATAACTCTTTTCAATAGTTATATGTGGAGTAATACTATTTCCTCAATATCAAACTCTTGGTCTCGTCGATAATTATCAACATAGCTCTTTTGTCGACTCTGAGCAGCATTAATGTGCTACTGGATGATCTTATCCGTATCTACCATTTCTTTGATAATTTATAAACTTAAGTGTTTTCACTCCCCATCTTCATTCCAACATGATAGTGTATTTCACCTCTTCCCATAACGGGTTTCATAATGAGACATTTGGATTATTGAGTGGAAACTTTTATTATAAGAGAACTCAACAAGAGGAAGATGTTGATCCAATCCTCCTTTGAAGTCCATTGATCATGTTCTCAATATTCCGTCGAGTTTTTGGATAGTCCACTCAGATTGGTCATCAGTTTGAGGATGATAAGCCATACTAAAGTTTAGCTCAGTATTTAAGGCATGCTAAATACTCTTCCATATCATAGAGGTGAATCATGGATATTGATAAGATATAATAGATGGTGGTATTCCCTAAAGCCTTACCACATATATGACATATATCTATTCCATTTGATCTAGATAAAAATCATCTCAAATTGCAATTAAGTGTACAGTCTTTGTAAGAACATCCATAACAACCCGGATATCATTTTATACTTTGGACGTTCTCGAAAGTCAGGTGAAAAAGTCCATGGTGATATTCTCCCATTTCGATGTTAGTATAGGAAATGGATGCATCATCTCCTTAGAATTATACCTCTCATCCTTCACCTACCTATATACCAGGAACATTCATGTATACTCAAGGATCTTATTCTTCATGTTATCCCACCAATAATTCTCTCAGAGATCTAAATTCATTTTTATTTTTCCAAGGAGAATGTAGAAATTCAAACTATGTGCATCATCCAATAGGACATTCATTAACTTCATATTTTTTGGAATGCATATTTGTGACCCAAATATCTCAATTCAATCTTCATTATCATTTAACTATCAGAATTTCCCTTTTCTGATAGTTTCCAATTTCTTCTGAATTCTCACGTCCTCCATTTGAGCATCCTTTAACAATTACAAAATAGATAGTTGAGAAATAATTTTCTAAAGGATTTATGGTGTTCCCTTCATTATGATTCTCATGTACATCATTAACAAATATATTAAGAGAGGATCCTTTTTAATTCTCATCATTTATAGAATCATTGGGTCCTTTATAATTATATCATCTTCCACCATGTGCACTTTCTTAGGGTTGTAATGGATTTAGCAGTCATAGTATTTGATCAGATCTAACCATTTTTGTTGGCTAATGTTTATCTATTTCTATGTGAATATATAAATGATTTTTTTGTGATCCGTGTATATTTCACACTTCTCCATAAAGAGGTAATGTTGAAAAATTTTCGAAGCGAGGACTACCGAAGCTAGCTTCAGATCATGTGTTGGATATATCTGATCATGAACTTTCAATTTCCATGAAGCACTATAAATTACTTTTTCTTTTTTCATCAACACACGACCTATTTATTTCTTCAAATAATCACGGAAGACCATAAAAATTTCTTCACTTTGGGTTAGTGTCAGCATGAACACAATGATATTTCTCTTTTTTAATTATTTGATGATCTCTTCGAAATCATCACTCTAGGAAAACATGACCCCTTCTGAGTTATCTTGTTATAAGTATTTAACAATCATGAGAAATTTCTCACAAATCATTGATAATATCAAGATAACCCAAGGAAGCTACAGATATCTGTCACCGATTTTGGCCTCAACCATCTTTCAATTGTAACTGTTTTGGATGGATCCATAGATATTACCATGAGTATGAAGATATGACCTTGGAATCAGACTTCCTTTTACTATAACTCACACATGATGTACTTTTCATAGAGCTTATCCTTTCACAAGGCCTCTAGTATAATGGTTAGATGCCCCTCAGGCTCTTCCTTGATTTTTGATTATAATATAATATCATCTATAAATACTAGCACAAATTTGTCGAGGTAATCTATAAATAATCTATTCATAAAGTATATAAAAATTACACTAGAATTTGTGATTCCTAATGGCATTACTAGGAATTTATAGTCCCCATTCCTTGTAGGAAAAGTATTCTTGAGTATATCCTCCTTCTTCACCCTTATTTCATAATATTCTGACCACAAATCCACCCTTGAGAAGTACTGTTCTCTATGTAGCTGATTGAACAAGTCATCAATTCATGTGAGAGAATACTTTTTCATTATCATGATTTTTTGAGCTCATGATAATTAATGCAATGGCACATTGACCCATCCTTATTCTTGATGAACAGAACTATTGTACCCCATGGTGAAGCACTAGGGTGTATAAACCCTTTATCTAGATTCTCCTATAGTTGTTTCTTCCACTCATAATTATATTAAACAACCATTATATTTGGAGTCATGGATATTGGAAATACCCCATGTATAAGATCAATTAGGAATTCAAAATCTCTTCTAGGAGGAAGACCGTGAAAATCCTCGGGAAACACTTCAAAAAATGCCCTCACAATAGGCATGTCTTCAAGGATGGTTTCATCCTTAGAATTAATCATCCGAGCAAGATACACATTGACATAGGGTAGTAATATCCATGCATTAGAAGATGGTTCTAAATAAAATTCATCCACCTCATTAAACTTACACAGAATCGGGGGTCGATTATCCAAATGGAGAGTGATTTCCCTCTCACCACAATTTATGTTGGCTCTACATAGGGAAAGTCAATCCATTCCCAGAATTGCATCAAATTCTACTAGAGGGAGAATGGAGAGCTTCTTTGAGATGGTCAAACCAAAAAATGTAATAGGGGATAAGTTATATTCATGGGATGCAATGTTTTCCCCAATTTTCATTTTCAACGACATCTTTACTTTCTTGATTTTTGGTGCTGTTGGGATCATTCTACAGAACATAAGGGTTATAAAAGAATGTGTTGAACTAGGATAAAAAATTACGTTCAATATTCTTTAATGAATAACTATAAAACATATCACCATATCATTTTCATGGTTCTCTTTAGTGGTAGTGGTGGAAAACGATCACCCTTGCTACCTTGGAGGTTGTTGGTTTCCTAAAAAAACCATTGGATTAGGGAATATGTTTGAAAAATGTCTTGGTTTTTTGATGATGAAGCAATGAAAAATTCATTGAGTATTGAATGTTTAATTCCTCTCCTCTGTCATAGTGGTACGCTTTTCTTGTTGAATATTAATAGCTAGGTGCCATTATCTTCCACACCTAAATCGTTTCCTCATCCCCTTCTTGTAATTTTTTTGGAGCTTCATTTCACACCATTGGCTAGTGGGGAGATGGAATTTCTTAGCACTATGGGATTTATCCATCAGACCACTAGAATTAAATTCCACCTTCCACTTCATATCACCATGATACCTCTAGGATTCTCCAATATCCATTTCTACTTTAGGGAACATCAAAAATTTTCCTCATAGAAATCGAAGTCACATGTTGCTATGGATTTCTGTAGGCTAGGTTTTATCCCACCTATGTAGCGGTAAACCTTGAATTAGGGGGTAATGACAATGCCAAATCCATATCATGAAAGACTTGTGATGCTTTCCTCATATGCTTAGATGGATTCATTGTCTTTTTTCTTGAGAGAATGGATGTCCCTTTCCATCTTGTGTTAGAGGGTGCATGGAAAATATTTTTCGAAAAACATTTTTTGGATATCCATTCATTCCAACGCCTTGATCTATTCCTCAGCTTTCATATTTTTGATCAATTTCCAACATTTATCAGCTTCGCTATCCATATTATAATCATTTAGAAGAAACTTATCTTAATAAAAACATTGAAGGTTGGGTCAATGGTCCTCTGCATTGATTATCTAGATCTCAAAAAAATCACGATAAAGTAAAAGTATCCTCTTACCCTAATTGTTGACTTGTTTGATCAACTACATAGTGCACAATACGTCTCTAAGGTGTATTTTCAGTAGGTATATTACCATGTAAGGTTGAAGAAGGAGGATATCCCCAAGACTATTTTTGGTACAAGGTTTGTGCACTATGAATTCATAGTAATTCCTTTTGGACTCACTAATTCTCTATAAATCTTCATGGAATTGATGAATAGAGTGTTTATAGTTTACCTCTTCAAATTTGTGGATGTATTTATAGATGATATTTTAATATACTCCAAAACCATGGATGATCCTTAGGAGAATGTAATAACTATACTAGAAACCTTGAAAAATGATAAGCTCTATGAATATTACAATAAGTGTGAGTTCTGCTTGATTAATGTATCATTCTTGAGTCATATCATCACAAGTAATTGGATATCTTCCCTTCATATTTTTTCAAAAATTTCATTATGTTTTTATACCCTTTTATTTTAAATTACAATTGTTTGGGTATGATTTCTCAACTATCCCACAGTTCCATCCACATGTTTTAATGATTATAGATCTTTTTCTATCTCATTAATGCCTCTCAAGTACAATCATTACCTTGCAAAATTTTTGTAATGTATTTATTTATTTCTCATTTTTTCCATGTTATTTTATATTTTTATACCCTTTTATCTTTATTTAATAATGTTGGTGTATGATTTTGTACCCCCCCATACTTCCCTCCTTATATTTGTATGACTAGAGACCTATTTATCTCTCTTTAATGCCTCCCATTTACACTCATTACTATGCTGGAATTCTATATGGAATTTATCTCTCCTCATTTACATTCAAGAAATTATTTTATATTATGAATCCAAAATACCTAAGTTGGATGTGTGATTCTAAAGGTCTGGGAGAGGCTTGAGAAAGGATTATTTTTATTGTGGGGCACCATGGGTGGATTATAGAGAGATAATGATAGGGGTTGGTTGAGATCCAAATGATTTTAGTGAAGAGGAATGGGAGATTGAGTGGATTTATATTGGAAATGAGTGGAAATTCTTTATTATCATGGTTTTGGTCACCACACATTAAACTAATCAAAACCAAAAACCATATGATTGGTTTTGACCATGTTTTTTTTAAAAGCGGAGTGGAAAACATTTTTTTATAAGTAGAATGGCCTAACATATTAATATATTTCGATTGCTTATGTGGAGGTGAGTCACACTCTCCATGATATACATTTAAAATTTTGAAATGAATTATAAGTCTTGGAGGGTCCACTAAGGCATTGTAAAATAAATCAAACAAACAAAAAATAAGATTATTTACAAGGTAAACCATATATTGGATGAACATTCCATTTATAGTATTTTATTACAACAATATTGGCTCATTATTCAGTCATAAAACACATTATATATTAAAACGGTGTTTAGTTTTTACCCAAAAAATTGACTCTCAAAAAATTATAAAAACATTAAGGTTGGAATATGTAGACATCCTGATTCTAAATATAATATTCAATTTAACTAAATAATTATCTAAATATTTTAATTTTTTATATTTAATATAAAAACCGACATTATCTAAAATTCATGGGTTTCACAAAAGTAACATTCAAACCATATTAAAAATTAAAATTTTATTCATAAAAATTATATGATCATTTACATTTAGTAAAAATTAACCTAGTAATGACATTTTATTAAAATATTATTTAATTAAAAAATCCATCAATTCATAAAAATAGATTTCTTAATTTAATATTAACTCAAAATACTATTTGTGCTTAAAAAAATATCTAAAAAGTAAAAATAATAAAATGAATGTATATTATTTATTATATAAAAAAATGCACATAATCAATGTGCTAGAGTCTTGTCACATCTCCCCATATAACACTCACATATGACCTAAGGGTAAGGTGTGAAATGGTGATAAACTCTTGGGGGGGGGGATCAGATAATATCGCTCGGGTGGTAATCTCTATCAACATTCACTTCTCTTATAGGTGGTTCCCTTCAAGGTTAACATGTTGAAGCTCAGCATGGTCATGGTCAATAGTGTATCCTAGTGACACCACCTCCATTCATAGATTTGAAAAATGGGATTCGTATAGAGAAATTGTATTGGATGAGGCCATCACATCCTTTTTCTAAGTAAATTGGATTTTTTAAATCCCTATATTTATACTAACCATGTGATCACTGTTCAACATCTATATTTCCAATAGTAACAATTATTAATGGGATTATTAAATCAAAAAACATAAAACTAATGAAGTGGATATGTTTTATATAACAATTTAACATAATAATGCATTTAATAAGATCAAGAGGAATTTTCATTGTTAAAAGATTGAGTCATTACAATCTTCCCCCTTAATAAATTTCACCCTCAAAATTTTCGTTTCCCATACTAAAATAGATGAGGGTAACTCTTATTCATTACTTCATCTTATTCCCACTTTTCTTCTTCAAACACATGGTATCGCAACAAAACCATGATGTGGGGAATTGTCTTATTTTCTTGAACTATTTCTCTATGATCTAAGATATCCAAGGAATTCTCTTCACAGTTGGAATATTTAGTCGATAGGCCACTGCTCCAATGTGATCAAGGATATCAAAAGTGCTGATGTACCTTGGACTATGGTTTCCTTTATTCCAAAATCTCATAACTTTCTTATAATGTAATATACAGAGGAATACCATGTCCACAACATCAAACTCTATGTCAGACTGAAGATTACTGGCATAGCTCATTTTTCAACTCTGAGCCTCTTTAATATTTTTCTAGATGGTGTTAAAATTATCCACCACTTCTTCGACTATTTCTGGACCATGGCGTTTTCACTCCCCAACTTTATCCCAACATGACGGTGTTCTGCACCTCTTCTCAAAAAGGGGATTCCTAAAAATCCATTTGGATGCTTTAGTTGAAACTGTTCTTGTAAGAGAACTCATGTAGAGGAAGATGTTGATCCCATCCTCCTTTTAAGTCTATTGATAATTCTATAAACATTTCCTCAAGTATTTCTATATTCCATGAAAATTAGACCTTAGTTTTAGGATGATACGCCTTACTGAAGTACACCTTAGTATAACTGTGTGTTTAAGAATCTTTGGGAATATAGAGGAGAATCTTGGATATCAATTTGATACAATAGATAGTGGTACTCCATTCAGCCTTCCAACTTCTCTAATATATATCCATGCTAGATGATCCTGTGAGAAATCCTCTCGAATTACAATGAAGTGTTATGAATTTGTAAGAAGATCCATAGCAATCTAGACAGAATTGTTTCTTTCGGATGTCTTTGGAAGTTTGGTGACAAGGTACATGGTAATGTTCTCCCATTTCGATGTTGTTATAGGTAATTGTTTCATCATCATATTAGTTTACTTTCTATAATTCCGCATATAATGACATAGTAGGAACATTGATGTATACTCAACAATCTTCTTCTTTATTTAATCCCACCAATAATTATCTCAGAGATCCTGATTCATTTTGTGTTTCCAAGGTGAATGGAGAAATTCAAACTATGTGCATCATTCAAAAGTTCTTTCTTTAAATATGGATTTTATGGAACGCATAGTAATGACCAAAATATCACAATTCCATCTTCATTAACACTAAACTCCAAGGAATTACCTTTTCTGATAGATTCCACTTTATTCTATATTCCCACATCATCCTTTTGAGCATCCATTAACCTTTCCAATAGAGATGGTTGAGCAATCATTTGTGAATGTATTGATGATGCTACCTTCCTTAGGATTCCCATGTTCATATTCATCAAATCTAAGAAAATTGGATCCTTTTAAACTCTCATCAATGATAAAATCATTGGGTCTTTTCTACTTAGATCGTCTACCACCTTTTTTATTTCCTTGTTTGGTAATGGATTGAGAAGTCAAAGTCTTTGATCATCAATAACCATCATCATTTGTGCATGTTCAACTCTTTTTGTGTGAATATATACTTGAGGATTTTTTTGATCTGTATATATTTCACAGTTCTCCCAAAAGAGGTAATACTGCAAAATTTTCAATGTGAAGATTATAGTAGCCATGTCCAAATATTGTGTTGGATAGTTTTTCTAATGAAATTTAAATTTCCTTGACGTATAAGGAATGACTTTTTCATTTTATGCTAACACGCATCCTATAACCTTCTTCGAAGCATTAAAAAATACCAAGAAAAGTTCTCTACTTGTTGGTATTGTTTGCACGGGTGCAGTGATAAGTGTAATTTTTAACTCATTGAATCTATCCATGCATTCATCACTCCATGAAATCTTGACTCTCTTCCATGTTAGCTTAGAAAGAGGGTTTGAAAATCGTGATAAATTTATCACAAATCGGCATTAATATCCTACTAACCCCATGATTAAATGAATATCCATAACTGATGTTGGCCTCGACCATCCCACAATTGCATCTATCTTGGATGGATCCACAGATATCCCATTGTTTCTGATGATATGACCCATGAATGATATTTACTTCTACCAGAACTCACACTTTTCTGTACATTTCATAGATCTTATCCTTTTTCAAGGTCTCTAGTATAGTTCCTAAATGCTCCTCAATATTCTCTTGGTTTTGGTTTATATTAGAATATATCTATAAACAATACCAAAAAAATCATGTTAATATCTAAATACAATATTAATCATGTCCATGGATATTTCAAGAGCATTAGTGAGTTCTAAAGTAATTACCATGAATTCATAGGGCTACTTTGTCCTAAAAGAATTATTGGGTATATCCTCCTTCTTCACCCTTAATTGGTAATATCCCGACTACAAATCCACCTTGAAGAAGTATTGTGATTTACATATATGATCTAACAAGTCATCAATTTAGGGTAGGGGATACATTTACATTTTCGTGATTTTTTTGAGCCCACGATAATTAATGCAAAGACGCATTAACTCATCATTCTTCTTGGTGAAGAGTACTGGTGCACACCATGGTGAATCACTTCTATGTATAAACCCTTTATCCAGATTCCCCTATAGTTTTTTCTTCATCTCTTAATTCTCCACAAAATGCATTCTATATGTTGTCTTGGATATTGGAAATGTCCTAGCTATAAGATCAATTAAGAATTCAACATATCTTCTTGGAGGACGACCATGAAATTATCTGGGAAACACTTTAGTGAATTCCCTCACAATAGGCATGTCTTTAAGGATAGTTTATTACTTAGAATCAATCATCTGAGCAAGATATGCTTGATCATAGTGTAGTAATATCCACACATTAGATGATGGTGCTAAGGAATATTCATCTTTTTCCTTGAAGTTGTACAAAATCATGGTTTGATTCTCCATATAGAGAGTGATTTCCCTCTCACGACAATTTATAATGGATTTATATAGGGAAACCCAATCCATGACAAGACTTTTGTCAAATTCTCTTATAGGGAGTATGACGAGGATCACCATGAATTTCAAACCACAAATCATGACATGGGAGTAGTTATAATCATGTGATGTAAAGATTTCACCATTTCTCATTCTCACCAACATCGGTACTTTTATAATTTATGGTGGTGTTGGAATTTTTATACTAAATATTAGTGATATTAAAGAATGGGTATAACCAAAATCAAAAAGATAATTTGATATTATATAATGAATAACTAGAATAATTGTAACCACTTTTTTATCAGGGTTCTCTTTGGTGATAGTGTTGGAAAAACATCACCCTTTCTACCTTGGAGGTTGTTGGTTTCTTATAAAAACCCTTTGGATTAGTGTAATGGATTATAAAGTGACCATGTTCTTTGAAGTTGAAGCAATGAACATTGTGTTGACAATCGAATGGAGCCTTCATATCCTCTATCGTAGTAGGGAATTTTTCTGTTCGGTAGTTAATGTACAAGTGCCCTTCTCTTCCACACCTAATGAATTTTATCGTCCCTTTCAGGATATTTTTTGGGTGCTTCTTTCTGCACATTTGGCATGTGGGGTGAGGAAATTTATTAGCACCATTGGATTTATCCATAAAACTACCAAAATTAATGTCCACCATACACTATTTATCCTCATGATACAATAAGATTATCTGATCTCCATTTCATCTTTGAGGGAATATCAGATAATTTCATCATAGCTATCGAAGTCACGGATTTTTAGGGCTTTTTGTATGTTAGTTTTTAGCCCAACAAAGAAGTGGTCAGCCTTGCATTCGGGGGTAACGACAAAGTCAGAGGTGTATCATGAAAGCCTTTTAATTTTATCCTCATACGCTCTAATGGTTTCTTTATCTTTTTGTTTGAGTTAAAGGAAGTCCCTTTCAATCTTTAGTTGAAGGGTGTAAATAAAAATATTTATTAAAAATGGTTTTCCGGAAACACTTCCATTCCAATGCCTCGATTTCTTACTAATGATTCATATTTTTGAAAATTTTCCACCATTGATGACCTTCACCCTCCATATGGTAATCATACATAATAACCTTATATAGTTATGAATATTGAAGAATGTAGAAGTTCTTTTCATGGGAGTTGATCCATTGTTTGGATTTTGAGGGATCAAATGATACATTAAAAGTAGGAGGCCTTTGTCTCATGATGTTCTCAATTACAAGTTTTTATTTATTAGGGGAGTTGAACCCTCATTGTATTTGACGTATCATGATACTAATACTTACCCATTTCATTGGAGTACTATCAGGGTGCACCTTTATTAATAATTTAATTTCATGTATATGTCCTCCACATGGATCATACATCTTAGAATCATTAAACATCATCATTTATTCCATGATAATGGAATTTGGAATACATACAAGAAAATATATAATAGATAATTAAATGTGTGTAAAGGTTAATACACTTTATAGAGAAATGGAAATGGTAGTCACTACACAATGACTTTGGCTTGGAAAATTGCAGTGCAAATTATGCAGCATAACAGTGTGACATACAAATTCATAAAAATGGTTGATGAGAGAGAAATGGGTATCTAATAATATGTAGATGAAATGGAAAGTAAAGGTGTAATAGATACACATGTACCAATATATGATATGGAAAGTATAAATATAAAATAATTCGTAAATGTAAATGAGTAGAGAGAAATCCCTTACAGAATTTTGGCATGGTAATAGGTGTACGTGGGAGGCATTAATGAGAGAGAAAGAGGTATCTCATCATGAAAACAATAGGATTAAAGTATGTCTAGGTGAAAAATTATACCCCAACATTTTTAATAGAAAATAAAATTAATAACAATATAAGGAAACTTGGACATAAATAAAGAAGGAAGCAATGTGGGGATCCCTTACATGGAAGTGTGATCCAAAAGGCTTGGTAGAGGCTTGAGATGGGATTCTTGGGATCATGGGGAACCCTGGGAAGAGCTTATGGAGATTAGGGATGGGGTTGGTCGAGATTAAAAAGGTTTTAATGAAGATTAATTGTAGATTTAGTGGGTTTATATAGGAAAGGGGATATAATTCATTATTATATAGTTTTCGACTCCAAAAATTAAACTAATGAAAACCAAATTCTATATCATGGTTTCTACCAATGGTTTTTTAAAATATGTCGTGAAAAAAGTTATTTATAATGCCAATGGCCGAAATTATTAAATTATTAATCTAGATTATGTGTAGGTGTGTCACACACTCATGATATAATTTTAAAATGATAAAATGTTTTATAAGTCTTGGAAGACCCACTATGGATTTTTAAAATAAATAAAAGAAACCTAAATTCTAATTATTTTAAATATGAAATATATATTGGCCCAAAATCCAATTTATAGTATTTTATTACATCACCATTGTGTCATTGTGATGTCATAAAACACATTATATATTTAAACAATATTTATTTTTTACACAAACATTTGATGTCTCAGAAAATTATGAAAAATTCCCCATTGGATAATTTTGACATCCTGATTCCTAATATATTATTATTTTTATCAAAATAATTTTCTAAATATGTGAGTTTTTAATTTTAAAATAAATACCAACATTTATAGAAAATTCATTGGTTTGACAAAATAATCTTTCAAAACTTAATACAAATTAAAATTTTATTCATAAAAATTATACAATAATTTATATTTAATAAAAATCAATTTAGTAATAATATTTTATTAAAATATTATTTAATTTAAAAATCGATTATTTCATCAAAATTGATTTATTAATTTAATAGTCACTAAAAATACAATTTTTTATTTAAAAACAAATTACAAAGTAACAATAATAAAATGAATGTATATAATTTATTCTATACAAAAATAATGCACAAAATCATAGTGTTAGGGTATTGTTACATAACCCCTTATAACAAACGCATATGACCTGAAGGTAAGGTGTGCAATGGTGACAAACTCATGAGGTTTATCAGATAACATTTATCGAGTGTTAATATCTATCAACTTACACTTCTTCTATAGGTGGTTCCGTTCAAGATTAATGTGTTGGGGCTTAACTTGGTCTTGGTCAAGAGAGAAGACCATCTATAATACCTCTTTTCAAGCTCCGACAAATGGGCTTCATATAGAGAAATTCTACCAAATGTTCTTGTCGGTTCCTTTATCTATGTAAATAGGATTTGTTAAATCCCTATATTTATAATAATTATGTGATCAATGTTCAAAGACTATATTATAAATGGTAATAATTATTAACAGTATTTTGAAATCCAAAAACATAAAGACAAGGATGTTCATTTGTATCATATAACCATCTTAAAAAAATATACATTTAATCAGATCAAGATAAATTTTCAATAATAACAGTTTGAGTCGTTAAAATTTACCCCCTTAAGAAATTTCACCCTCGAAATTTACTTTTCACACACTAAAATAGATGAGGGTTGCTCTGCTTCATTACTTCCTCTGATTCCCACGTTGCTTATTCAAACTTGTGCTTTCACCACAATATTTGGTTGAGGGGTATTGTCTTATTTCTGAGAACATTTTCTCTATGATCTACGATCTTCACTGAATTCTATTTATAAGAGAGGTCATTCTCTGATGGTACCACCATTGGATTGAGTACATGCGATGGGTCAGGTATGTACTTTCTCAAGAGTGATACATGGATACATTATTTACGTGATATTGATTCGGGGGGATTTCTAGTCAATAGGCCACTGCTCTAATGTGATCAAGGATATCAAAAGGGCATATATACCTTGTACTAATATTTCCCTTCTTCCCAAATATCATAACAATCTTTCACAGCGATATGTGGAGGATTACCATGCTCTCAAAATCAAACTCCAGGTATCCCCGACGATTATCATCATAGCTATTTTGACAACTCTGAGCATCATTAATTTGCTTCTGTATTGTCTTATCCTTATCCACCATTTCTTTGACCATTTTTTGACCCAGGATATTTCACTCCCCAACTTTAACCCAACATGCTGGTGTTCTACACCTCTTCCCATAAAGGACATCATAAGGAGCCATTTGAATTCTTGGGTGGAATATATTATTGTAAGAGAACACAGCCAGTGGAAGATATTGATCCCATCCTCATTTGAAGTCCATTGAGAACTCTCCCAACATGAACTCTTGTTTTTGAATAGTCTGCTCAGATTAGACATCAGTTTCTGGATGATAAGACGTACTGTTCTTCAGCTCAATATTCAGAGCTTGTTTAAGACTCTTCGTAAACCTAGAGGTGATTCGTGGATCTTGACCGGATACAATAGATAGTGGTACTCTATTCTTCCTTTACACTTCTCTGATATATATTTATTCCTGTTTGACCAATGTGAAATCCTCTTTAATTGCAATTAATTGTGCAGTTTTTGTATGACGACCCACAACAACCCATATAGTATTGTTTCCTTTGGATGTCTTTGGATGTCTGGTGACAATGTCCATGGTGATTTTCTCTGATTTCCATGTTGTTATGGGAAATTTTTTCATCATGCCCTTATACTTATTCCTCTCAAACTTCACATGATAACATATCAGGTGATTTGATGTATACATAGTGATATCCTTCTTCATGTAATCCCTCCAATAATGCTCTTGGATATCACGATATTTCATTACCTTTCCTTGGTGAATGAATATATTAAAACTATCTGCATCATCCAAAAATTCTTTATTTTACTATGGATATGATGGAAGGCATAGTTTTGACCCAAATCTCACAAGTCCTTCTTAATTAACATTCAACTTTGAGGATTTACATTTTCTGATAGTTTCCATCTTTTCTAAATTTTCACATCACCCTTATATGAATATTTAAACTTTTTCCAAATGATAATGCTGAGAAATAATTTTTAAAAGGATTAATGATGTTCTATTCTTTATAATTACTATGTCCATCTTCATAATGTTTCAGAATATTGGAACATTTTCAATTCTTATCATTGAATGAATTGTTGGGTGAATTTAACATATCACATCTACCACCTTTTTCTCTTTCCTAGGGTGGTAATGGAATGATCAGTAATATAATTTGATCAACTCTAACTATATTTTTTGGGGCATGTTAATCCCTTTCTTTGTGAATATATACTTAAGGATTTTTTTGATCGGTATGTATTTCATACTTCTCTCCAAAGTGGTAATTCCACCAAATTTTCAAAGAAAATATTATTACAACCATCTGCAGATCATGTGTTTTATAATTTTTCTCATTAAATTTCAATTTATTTGAAGAATAGGAAATGAATTTGTAATTTTTCATCAACACAAAACCCATTCCCTTCTTCTACGAGTCATTGAATACCATGAAAACTTTTCCACTTGTGGGTAATGTGTAAACTGGTGTTGTGGTAAGCCTCATTTTCAACTCCATTAAGCTCATATCACATTCATCACTCCAAGAAAACATGACTCCCTTCCATGTTAGCTTGGTAAGAGGGTTTGAAAATCATGATAAATTTCTCACAAATCTGTGATAATAACCAGCTAACCCCTGGATGTTATGAATATTTTTCACCAATGATGGCCTCACCCAACCCTCAATTTCAAGTATCTTGTAGAGATACACAGATATCACATTTTTTTTAATGATACAAACCACGAATGAGACTTCTTTCAAGAAGAACTCACACATGATTTACTTTACATAGAGAATATCCTTTTACAAGGTCTCTAGTATAGTGCATAGATGCTCCTCATGATACTCTTGGTTTTTAAGTATATAAGAATATAAATTATAAATACTACCAAAACATTGTTGAGGTAATATCTAAAAACTCAATTCATCAATTCCATAAAGATTGTTGGATCATTAGTGAGTCCGAAAGGCATTACTATGAATTCATAATGCCCATACCATGTACGAAAAAACACTCTTGGGGATATTCTCTTCCTTCACCATTACATGGTAATATCCCAACCACAAAGCCAACATGGAGAAGTTTTGTGCTCCACATAGCTAATCTAACAAGTCATCAATTCAGGGTAGAGGATGCTTGTTCTTTATAGTGATTTTTTCGAGCACATGATAATCAATGCAAATGTGTATTGAATCATCCATCTTCTTGACGATGAGAACTAGTTCACCCCAAGGTGAAGCACTTGGGTGTATAAAAACGTTATACAAATTCTCCTATAGTTGTTTTTTAAGCTCCTCAAGATCCACAACATCCATTCTATAAAGAGTCATGGATATTGGAAATGTTCCTACTATAAGATCTATTAATAATTAAACATATCATCTAGGGGGAATACTAGGAAATTCCTAAGGAAACATATCAAAATATTCATTCACAATATGAATTTTTTCAAAGAATGTTTCATCCTTAGAATCAGTCATCTAAGAAAGACACAAATTCTCATAGGGAAGTAATATCCACACATGAGATGATGGTTCTATAGAAGATTCATCCTCCTCCTTGAACTTGTACAGAATCAGGGGTCGATTCTACTTATGTAGAGTGATTTCCCTCTCATTAAAATTTATGTTGGATATATATAGGGAGAGAAAATATATGCCAAGAATTGCATTAAATTACACCAGAGGGAGTATGATATAGTTTTCTTTGAATTTCAAAAATCAAATTGTGACAGGGGAGGTGTGATATTCATGGGATGCAATGATTTCCACATTTTCCGTTCTCATCAACATATTTACTTCTATGAGTTGTGGTTGTGTTGGGATTGTTATACTAAACTTTAAGGCTATAGAATAATGTGTATAACTAGATTCAAAATGTGAATTCTCTATTCTTGAATGAATAAATAGAGTACCTATCACTACTTCGTTGTCAGGGTTTTATTTAAAGTAGTGATGCAAAAATATATTCCTTCAGCCACATAAGTTTTTGGTTACTATGAAAGACATAGGCTTAGTGTAATCATTTGAAAAGTGCAATGGTTATTTGATGTTGAAGAAATGAACAATGTGTCAAGGGTTGAATGGAGAATTCCCCTCCACTATCACAACTACATGTTTTTCTTGTCAACAAATAATTTCCATGTTAACATCTCTTCAACACCTAATGAATTTCCTCATCCCCTTAAGCCAATTTTTGGGGTGCTAATTTCTGTACCTTTTGGAAAGTGTGGTGCTAGAATTTCATAACACAATTGGATTTATCAACAAGGCTTCTAGAATTAAAGTCCACATTACAGTTCTTATACCTATGATACCCTAGTGATTCTTTGATCTCCATTTCATATTTGATGGAACATCAGACAGCTTCATCATAACTCTCTATGTCACAATATAGCTAGGGCTTTCCATAGGCTAGGTTATAACCCACCAAAGAGTAGTCAACCATGTATTTTGGGGTAAAAACTAATCTGGTGGCATATCTTGCAAGCATTGGGAAGTTTGCCTCATAGGTTCCAATGGATTCGTTGTCTTTTTTCTTGAGGGTAATGAAGTCTCTTTCCATATTAAGTCGGATGTTGTGAGGAAAATATTCATCGAAAAACATTTTCTGGAAATCCTTACACTCCAACGCCTCAATATCTTCCTCGTGCTTCATGTTTTTGAAGAATTTCAACTATTGTTCAACATCACCCTCTATATGGTAAGCAACTAGAAGAACCTTCTCTTGTTCATAACATTGAAGGATGTATAATATCATTTCAATGGAGTTGATCCATTTTTCAACTATTAAGGGATCAGATGATGCATTAAAATTAAGAGGCATTTATATCATGAAGCTCTTAATTGCGGAATTCTCTTTCGTAGGTGTGGTTGAATGTTCCTCTTCACCCATGTTTCTATTAAAAACATGAGCTAAAAGAGAGATTATCATGAAAATGTTTGTGATTACCACTCCCATTGGATTGGGATTCTCATTAGAATAGTCATCACATTGATCATCACATCGGTTGTTAGCCTAAGTACTTCTATTAAAGACCATTGGCTGAAATAAAAGAAAAGTCAGGGGTAACACCTAATGGGGAATCCAATGACTAAAAGGAATAAATTATAAATTACATTTAGTTCCTTAACTTATCTATGTTATCAATGATCTACATCCTAACATATATTATTAGGGGAATATTTTTAATTACCCTTAATAATGGTTCATACTTGGCTTTTTAATTTACCGAAGAATATATACTGGGAGTGTCATGACCAATAGTTTATCAAGGCCCATTATCGTGCACCAGTTCCCATTCGAGTCTAGCTTAAAGCAGTGTTTTCAGGTTTTACCCCCAGATAAATTTGTTTTAGAGCCACCCTTACCTTCTCGTATCTAAACAGATATGTATTTTCTTGATAAACCAATTTCCCTATACTCACCAAAATTTAGGGATGTTTTCAATATACATAGTCATACCTATAAAGATTTCAATAGGGTTTTATAATCATAATCCCAAAAATAACTAAACCTAAACCTTGATACCAACTATAACACCCCTTATCTTTATTACACACTTAAACATTATTAATTACATAGAAATGCACTTAAGACAACTCTAAGGATTGATCGGACTAGTTTCATGGTAAATTAGTAACATTACATAACAACATAGAACATATAACCCAATATCTTTATTGAAACCTTCGTGTACATGACCACAACATTCCTTCATACCAAGAATTGCATGGGATAACCTGAGGACATGCATAAGAAATGAGTGAGATATAATTCCATGTAACGGATTAAACAAGGAATCACATGAAGAATATAGTAAATATTATGAAATAGTAATATCAATGGAGAACAATAGAAACATGAACATAAAGAAATGATATAACATGATTATCATAACATGGAAATGTTGAAACAACATTTAACATGATATTAGCATGATCCAAGGTCCATTGCACATGTGGAATGATTAAAACATAATTTAAATTGAATTAGACTGAGTAAAACCCAAATTACCATTATGTATAACGATACTAATCTTTACCCAATGCATTGGAGCACTATCAAGGCACAACCTTCTTAAACATTTCATTTTATGCCTAACTATGCCACATGACCAAAAAAGATGGATTCATTAAACATCATCATTGATTCCAAGATAACGTAATGTAGAATTAATACATGAAAATATATAATAAATAAGTAATTGTTAATAAATTTTAATACACTTTATAGAAAAATGGGTATGGTATTCACTGCATATTGACTTTGTCATGGAAAATCACGGTGCAATTTCAGCAGCATAATAGCGTGACAGGAGTACTCATAAAAATGGTTAATGAGAGGGAAATGGGTATCTCATAATATCTACATGAAAATGAAAGTAATGGTTTCATTTATAGACATGTCCCAACATATGTAATGGAATTTAGATTCATAAAATAAATGAATTTCTTGATTGTAAATGATGAGAGTAAAATCCCTTAAGGAATTTCGGCATATTAACAGATATAAATGAGAGGAATTAATGAGAATGAAAGGGGTATATAACCATTAAAACATATTGAGGGTAGTATGGAGGAAATTTTAAATCATACCCCGTCATTTTAAAATAAAAATTAATGTTCATAACAACATAAATAAATTTGGACAAAAATGAAAATGGATGAAATCCCTTACTTGGAAGTGTGATACCAAAGGCTTTGGAGAGGCTTGGGAGGGGATTCTTGGGAGATTCAGATTCCTTGGAAGGATTATATAGTGAAGAGGTCAGGGGTTTCTCAAGCTCCGAATGGTTTTAGTGAAGTGGAATGGATTATTGGGTGGGTTTATATAGGAAAGGAGATGGATTTCGATAATATTTGGGTTTGGGACACGACACATTAATCTAATAAAAACCACAAACCATCCCATAATTTTTGCCCATGGTTTTTTCCAACGTGGAGTGGATAAAATTATTTTATAATGAAAATGACATAAACTATTAAAATATTAGGCTTGTCTATGTGTAGGTGATTTATGCTCTCAAATAAATCGTTCTAAAATGTTAAAATGTATTGAAATTCATGGAGGGTCCACTAAGGTTTTGTAAAATAAATCAAACTTAACTAAAATCACATTATTCTAAAGTAAAAAAATATATTGGTCAAACATGTCATTTACAGATATTTATTTCTTCACTATTGGGTCATTATGATGTCATAAAACACATTATATATTTAAAAGGTATATAATTTTTACCCAAAACTTCGACTGTCTCAGAAAATTATGAAAAACTCACCATTCGTTAATTTTGATGTCCTGATTCCAATAAATAATATTCATTTTATCTAAATTATTTACTAAATATGTTAATTTTTTACTTTTAAAATAAAAACCAAAATTTATCGAAAATTCATGTGTTTGAAACATGAATTTTTCAAACCATAATAAAAATTAATATTATATTCATAAAAATTATACGATCATTTATATACAATAAAAAGTAATTTATTAATTATATTTTATTAAAATATTATTTAATTACAAAATCCCTCAATTCACCAATTGATATTTCTTAATTTAATATTAACTAAAAATGATATTTTTTCATCAAAATCATTTTACAAAGTAACAATAATAAAAAGAATGTAAATTTATTATTATATACTAAAATAATGCACATTATCATTGTGCTAGGGTCTTGTAACATAACCCATTATAACACTGTTTCCTCTAGAATTGGGTTTGATCTCATTGATTTAAGATTCAAACATTCCAAGTAGTTTCTAATGAGTTTTTTCGTAGAACCGGAAACAGCCAATGAATCCACATATATTGGTACTTATTATCCAGAGGTAGTTCCTCATTAGTTGTGAACTGACGAGACTTAAGAATTTTCAATGGTCGAGAGGATGGGAGGACGGACTCATTAGACCTTTTTGAGGGGAATTATTTTCTACTCCCAGACTCTATAGATTTAAGTTATGTTCTTGAATCCTTATAATATTACCAAGTATGAAAATGATCTTTTCTTTAGATCTAAAAATAAATGATTAATATGTATGAGATTTATTGAATATTTTATATGTATTTAATGTTATTCATTGATAGAGACTCATATTTGGTTTTTTAGAGATTCTTAGTCAATGGTATTCTTTAATACATTATATAAAAGTCTCTTTGTTATTATGATTACCATACTGGATTTAAATCCACTCATTGGGGAACTTGAATTTTATTTTAATTTTGAAGGACACTAATTATTTCATAGTTGGGATCATACCCGCATATGGACTACCTACATATCATTTGTTCTTAGAAAATGAATCTAAACCCACGTAGTTCGAGTAAGGGAGTATAATGTTTATTCATTATTGATGGATCAAAGAAAAATTTCATTGTTACTTTTAAAATCTAAGCTCACGTGAGTCATGCTCGGTGTGAGAAACAAAAGGTACTGAAAAAACCAGACAGTTGTGCCATCAAAGATACAATTATATGAAATGATTTGGGGCTTATGTATATATTAATGCATAAAATAAATTAATATTACGATTTACTTCATGGAAGAAACCTAGGAACATGGTCCATAATGATATATATACTTTATGGAGATTTGGGCACTCTTACTTGTGGATTATTCATGAGGAAGATGCCCAAATTAAGAGGGGAATTATGATTGGGTTTTACTCTTGAGAAGGAATCCCAAATCAAAAGAAAATTAGGACTGGTTAAGAGAATTATGACTGGGACTTACTCCAAAGGAGGAGGCCCATGTTAAAGGAAATTATAACTGGGACTTACTCCTGAAAAGGAAGCCCAGGTTAGGGAAATTTGTATTTTGGGAACATGGGACTTACTCATAAGCTGGATTCCCATATTAAAAGAATTACGAATGGGGCTTACTCTTAAGGAGGATTCCCAAAATTTAAGGAAATTTAAATATTGGGTATTAATCTTAAAAAGGAGGCCCATGTTAAATGGATTTGAAAAATAAAGGTACGTGGGGCTTACTCCTAAGGAGGATGCACATATTTGAGACTGGGGCTTATTCATGAAAAGGAAGCCCATGTTAAGGGAATTATGTGGGTATTACTCCTAAGGAGGATGCCCAAATTAGGGGTCTTGGGGCTTAATCCTGAAAAGGAAACCCAGGTTAAGGAACATGGGGCTTAATCATAAGGAGGATGCCCAAATTAATGAGAACATGGACTAGGGCTTACTCCTGAAAAAGAGGCCCAGGTTAAGGATTCTCTCATCTTAAATGAATAGGTTGAATGTATGAAATCTCTAACCTTAGTGAAATGATGATATGTAAATCACTTGGTTTTAAGAGATGTTCTATATAATTCCTTTCAGATAAGGAAGCCAACAAGGAAATCGTGCCATGAATGGCTTTAGAGAGAGTTCTGAAGGATTAATCTTGAAGTTTACTGGCGGTTAGGCACAAGAGAGTGAAATAGGTAGGAGGGGCACCCAAAAAGGTGGTGGCGTGCATGTCCTGTGTGGGTGTGCATGTCATGGTTGCTCAAGTATACATGCGCGACATAGGGGTACTTGCGCGACAATGAACACATAGGGTAATACTTGGGTGAGACTTGGCTCAATCCCTTAATACAATCCCTAGATGCTTCTAGAAGAGGGGCGCACATGTTCTGTTGAAGGGGTATGGTGGCACACACGTGTGGCCATTTCCCTTAAGTGATGGCCACCTAGGTGTGCAAGTATTGATGAGTCTCAACACTTAGGCCTTCCTCCCCCTCTTTTGATCTTCCATTCTAGGTAAGAAACTACCTTAGAAGTGTTCAGAAGCTTTCAGAAGAGACTAGGGCACCGGGAGATCAAATTTGAGGTTCTGGAATTTTTCATCCTCAAAATTGGGGGGCCACATCGGGTATTTATAGGCTGGAGAAGACCCTGGGGGAAATTCAAAGAGGGTGTGCAAGTCACCTACAAGACCAATGGGGGCGTGCAGGTATACCTTCACGACCATGGTGGAACTTGCGTGACTCACGTGCATTTGAACCTTTGTTCATTCCTTTGTCAATTTTTTATGTTTCCTCAAAGGATAAATCACTTTGGGTTCAAGGTATTTTCCCTTTTCAATTCGTTAGACTCTGTGATAGAAAGGGGTGTCAACAAAAGTCCCCACTCAGAGTTGGATCTGAAATATATGAGGATGTAACACTAATGAAAGATGAAAACCAAGGGAAATTAGGTGCACAAGTGGTTAGCACGTAGATGGCGTCGCGCAAGTGCAAGTCGTGCAGGAATTAGCGCAACTGGTTGTGCACGTTGTCTTTAGGGGTGAAGGGTTGAGGCCTGGCCTGTAAATATGCTGCCATTTCTCTCGCAAAGCACCGAATTTCATAATTTTTATCTCTCACCTCACACGTTGTCTTCGCCGGGAAAGTTGCTCGGTTTTCCTCTATTTCATTGTTGTCGCGCTGTTGTCAATGTATTTTGGACATGCGGTGTGATACCTGTGTGCCATAAAATTGAGCAACACATCCATACTTCCGTGACAGATGCACACTTGTACGACACATCCATACTTCTGCAACACCTGAAGAAGTATCATCTTGATCTCCAACAGAGCATATACATGCCTTGTATGGGAATGGTCATCTGCAAGACGTCAATAATCGAGATGCAAAGACCTATATATCCGAGATGCAACCACACTTCTACTCCTCGATTTTGGTTATGTTGTGCATTAAGAGCAACAACAATGATTCGAACATTCCAATTTTTCCTCCATGACATTTCTTTGCATATTTGAAAATGGAAAACCATGGGCTAATATGTTTTCTACTGCCATTTGATGGATAAAAGACTATCATGACATTAGAAACAATATCTGAAAAGAGTACTCTTTCCAAATTCCTCTTTACTTTCAATTCTCTATTCACAAATCCATGTATCCATCATCCAAGTATCTTGGACAGAAACAGAGTCACTGTTTGATCAGCAGATAATTTTCTCAGTCCGCACTCAAGAAAATTCTTTTAAAATTGTTCCAAGAAGATTTGGTATCCATGTGTCTCTTAATGTATCCAGTTGAATGTATCAATTCATGGTGGTTGCTGATGAAGCTAGGAACTTCATAAATCAAATGAAGAGTTATGTTTAAAATGCCTTGTAATCCATTAAAAAGATAAGAGACTCTAGTCTGTGGATGTCCTTATAATTCTTTTGTATCAATGAAAAATAATTTCATATTCAATCATTTGTTCTTGCATTCATTTTCTACCTGCTTAAAATATTTACTTAATCCAATGGGCCTAGTAAGCATAGTTTTAATTTTTCTAGGATTATTAAAAAATAACACTACAAACATTGAATCATTTAATTTGTCAATATTACCTAAATCATACGAAATGTATGTTTAGTGAGTTGGGACTTGAATTTAATTTATATTGCCCTTATCTTTTGTGGGTAGTTTAATGATATAGACATCAGTCATAATGATAATGTTTAAGGATGAAATATCACTGACCAAATTGATTAAAATTGACTCAATTCCTTAGAAACATATCTGAAAACATTTTACCACACTCAAGTATGAGGTAAAATCTATAAACTATGACTTAAGAAATTTTGAATCTAATGGATGACATGAAAAAAGGGATAAAAGTAATTTAGAAGAAGTAGTTCCCATGATTGATGTTACTGTTATTTAACAAACCCATTAGGGGGTTGAATTATGCTGGGCCGCCTAAGGGAATTGGCTGCATAGTCAAATAATATCTTTTTTTGGCTGACATGTATGTTATGTAGACTATTTATGCAAGGCCGCCTAAGGTCATGAGCTGCATGGTCCGGAAAAAGAACTCATGGAAATTTACCTTTCTACTTCTAAAATCTAGTGGAAGTTTATGTGGATTCGAATTTTCGAAAGCATAGAGTTTGTTGTATGGAGAGTGGTACTTGAATATGGCAAAGATATTTCCAAACAAGCTTTTCTATGAACTTGATGAATGTCACTCCTATGAAGGTATGAACCAAACATAGGGAAGGAAAATATAAACCATAGACTTGAATAATTTCAAATCATGAAAAAGAGTATGAGACAAATATATTATGGATGGCTATTTTTTGCAGATCCCTACATATTGACATTAAGAAAACTAAGGATAAATGTGATTTTCTTCACAAGAATGAAGTTACCACTATTTGAAAAAACCATTAGGGGGTTGAATTATGCAGGGTCGCCTAAGTGCATTGGTTGCATAGTCAAATAATAGCATCTTTTGGCTGGCACATCTGTTATGTAGACTATTTATGCAAGGCTGCCTAAGGGCACGTGCTGCATGGTAAGGCAAAAGAACCCTCAGAAATTGAGAATTTTTTTACCAGAAGTTAATAAAAGGGTTATGAAGATCTGGATGTATTTTAATACAATGAGTATGACACATCAAAATGGCAATTTGTTCAATGCATGTAGAGATACACATACCAATGCTAACCATAATCATGTTGTGACCGGGTCCTGAATTGAGATGATGGACTTCACTACGTATCCCAAAAGGATGAGAATCATGCCATACGTAGTTCTTGAAATACATTTTAATGCCACGTGGGATGAAAGTATGATAGATCATAGTTTAGGGTCATAAAGATCAGACCATAATAATGAATACACAGTGTGTGTTTCCATAGGGACTTTTCAGCCAGGGGACTGAAAATGGAATTTGGAGTCAGGCCCAAATACTTGGTGCTGGATTCAAGGGACTCTCGAATTTTACTACGTATCCCGTAAGGATGGGAATAAAGAAGTATGTAGTTATTGAAATACCCTCTATACAGTTCTGGTCTGTACAAGTGAAGGGTGAAAGGGGACATTAGAGAAATGATGGTTTGTCCCATGATAAAAGGTTCAGGCATTTCCATTCATGCATGTAGTCATTAGAATATAACATTATTGGAAATCAATTTAAATATTGATTCCCTCTCTGGTGAAGGTATGAAATAATATTGTAGTTTATTGTCATACATGACAAAAGTGTTGTATTGTTTAACGACATGAAGCATGGACAAAGGTGAACCAATGTGAGGAGGTTGATTTTGTGCTTGAACCCTCGAGAGGATTCCTACATACCCAGCCTAAAAGGCAAGGATCAAATTCCACATAGTTCAATTATAGAATGAATTAGTGATCAAGTTGTTCTTGGGGACAACGACCTAAAAAACGGTGTTGGGACTGACACATGGTTAGCATCCAAGAGAGGGGGGTATAGTTTATGTTTTCTCTAATCTCACATGAGTCATACTCGGTGTGAGAAACCAGAGGTAGAAAAAACCTTAATGATACACAGTTTAACATCAAGTAGTAGGGACAAAACATAGTTTAACGTTGTGTAGGACATATTAAGGGAATATGCAGTTTGAAGTCCTTTAGTGAGGAGTATTTGTGATGAACAGTTTAATATTATGTAGCAGGGACAAAATACAGTTTAACGTCGTGTATGACATATTAAGGGACACAGTTTAACGTCATGTTTGAAGAATGGAGTACTATGCGATTTAATTTCATGCAGTAAGGATAAATATAGAGACACAGTTTAACGTCATGTTGGACGTTATAGGGATTTTTTTTCACAGTTTAATGTCATGTTGGACCAAAGGGATGCCAATAGTTTATGTTCGTATGCATGGACAATTGGTTATGTAGTTTCATGTCTTGCTGGACGTAAGGGACTTCTGTACAATTTAGCATCATTTAGTTAGGACGTCACAGTTTAACACCACGTTGGACGTAAGTGCCAATAGTTTAAGGTCATATGCATGGACCGTAACTGATGATGTAGTTTAACGTCTTTATGGAAAAAATGAAATGCAAAGAGTTTAAGGATGTATTCATGGACCATTGGTTATGCAGTTTCACATCTTTCGAGATGTAATGGACTTGTAGATGGTTTAGTGTCATGTAGTTAAGACGTCATAGTTTAATGTCATGTTGGACGTAAGTGCCAATAGTTTAAGGTCATATGCATGAATCGTAACTGATGATGTTATTTAACGTCTTGCTAGAAAATATGAAATTCTAATAGTTGTATACATGGAAAGATTGTGTATTTTTTCTTTATAAAAAATAATTCTTCAGAAATCTGGTATTGGTTGGAGTAGTTATGAGTTATCCATTCATTGAGATTAATTAATAAGCTCCATTGGAATAGACCTTATGTATTGAATACGGTCCTTCCAATTTTGGTTCATGCGTGGGAGTTTTATTTCCTGGTATCATTGGAGTTCTAATAACTAATACCAATTCTCCCGGAATGAATGAAAGAAGATGAACTTTTTTGTTGAATGCATGTACTATTCGATTCTAATAGACTTCCAAGTGGTGCTGGGTGCACAATATTTTCTCATCTAACCAGTCTAATTAATCCAATCGCTTTTGATATTGTTAATATTTAGATGATTGATCACAAATGGCTACTCTGAGTGAGGGTAGTTGAACCTCAATTGGCAAGACTGCTTTCGTTCCATATACCAATGAATATGGAGTTGACCGCGTTGCAGTGCGGGTAGTGGTCCAATAAGCCCATAAGGTATGAATGAGTTTATCAGGTCATGACTTATTAGCATTATTCACCATCTTTTGTAGTATATTTGATAGAGTTTTGTTGAAATATTCTATCTGGACATTGTCCACTGCATGATACTGAGAGGAATGACTGGATTTAATGTTGTATACTTGATACAACTTCCTCACCTTGGATGAACAGATGTTTGTGCCATTGTCCGTCAGTATGGTATGAGGGACACCAAATCTGGTAATGATGTCAGACATTATGAAGCTAACAATGCATTTAGAACTAAATTTTTGAGAGGCATTTCCTTTGACCATTTAGAAATGAAGTAAGTAGCAGTAATAATATACATAATCTGTTTGGATGTAGCCGAAGGATAATGTCCTACTACATCCATTCCCCATGTGGAAAATGGACATAAGTATTTAGTTATATGAAGAATCTCTTGAGGTTGATGAATGAATCTGGCATGTACTTGGCCAGAATGACACTTATTTGTGAAATAAACACAATCTTGTATCATTGAAGGCCAAAAGAATCCAAGCCTTCGAATTTGATCAGATAGTCTATGTCTAGACTAATGGGAACCACCGACTCCTGCATGCACTCCTTTCATTGCAGCTATTGTCTCTTCACCATCAATGCATCTGAAGAGAACTCCATCAAAACCTATTTTGTAGAGAACATTCATTGAGTGATTTGGGCTATCGTAAAGAGTGAAATTTACTACATGTCTTCGGACTTGTTCTTTGCCGACTCTATCAAGTGGAAGTGTTCCATTTTGAAGGTATTCCTGGATAGGTGTCATCCATCCTGTCGTATGACCATATGGTTTAGATATGGGACTAATTTCATTGATTTCCTATGTTCTGGCTTGAAAATAAGGTAAAATTGTACGATGATGGGAAATACTAGTGGTTTTCTCATCCCGATTTGGATCTGCCAGAGTTGTGGCTATATAAGAAAGTGAATCATCTTGGGCATTTTGTGATATCAGGACGTAAGAAAATGTCAGTTATAAAGGAAATTATTCCATTAACTGTCTAACATAATCATAAAAAGGTATTAGTTCTTCTTGTTTGATTACATAGTCTTCATTTACTTGTTTGATTACAAGGTCTTAATCACCTTTCACCATTAGGTGATTCACTTGCGCTTGAAGTTCCAACTCCAAGCCTGTGATGAGAGCTTGGTACTCTGATTCATTATTTTTACCACCTCCCAATAATGAGATAGAATAAGGTATCACTGCATTTTCTAGGGAAATGTGTACAATTCCTAACCCACCATTGTTGAATTTAGGATTTTCCATTTTCCTCCCAGTTGGACTTCGGAAGGAACCATTAAAGTACATTTACAATGTTTGAAGACATTCAGGAATTGAGAAGACATCTCCATCAGGGAGTTAAATATCTAAATATGTGTCTTCTACTGATGGGTGTTCAGTGAGGAAATCATCCAGAGCTTGGCCCTTTATTTCCTTTTGAGACACATATTGAATATCAAATTTCTGAAAAATAATTTCCCACCTTTCCAGACGTCCTGTAAGCATTGGATGACTAAGGATGAATTTGAGAGGGATATTTCAAGATACCAATTGGACCTCATGATGTTGAAGGTAGTGTCTCAAATTCTAAACTGCAAAGATTAATTCTAGGTAGCACTTCTCAATATTTGAGTATCGGGTTTCTGCTTCAAGCATATTCTGACTGAGATAGTAGAGGTTGTTTTCATTCCCAGCATCATTCTTCTGAGCAAGAAGGGTACCCAATGATCCCTCTAAATCTTTCACATAGAGGAAATGTGGTCTTCCTTCAATAGGTGGAATTATCACCAGTGGACTGAAGAGATACTTCTTGAGAATATTGAATGATACTCGACATTCTTTAGTCTACTTGTATGTGAGTCCCTTCTGCCTCAATTTGGTGAAGGGTAAACTTTTTTTGCCAAATTGGCGATGAAAAGCCGAATATAGGCCAAGTGTCCTGGAAGTCCTCTTAATTCCTTTAAATTTCAATGAGGTGACATACCATGGATTGATATTGTCTTCTCAGGATCGACTTTGATATCACGATTGCATACAACACGCCGAGAAATTTTCCTGAGGTTACCCCAAATGCACATTTTAAGGGGTTCATCTTCAAATTATGTTGCTGATGTTTGTGGAATATGATTTCAAAATCATCCAAGTTATTAGAAATTTGATTGGATTTAACCACCAAATCCTCCACATAGCATTGAAAAAACTTCCCTAAAAAGGGTTTGAATATACGATGCATGGCATACTGATATGTTGAGCCTGCATTCTTTAGGCCAAAGGGCATTCCCCGGTAGCAAAACACACCCTATGGGGCTCTGAAGTCTATTTGATTCTTCATCTTCTGGAGCCATTTGGATTTCATTATTCCAAGAATATCCATCCATGATGTAAAGTGCTTCATAGCTAGCTGTTGCATCAATTAACAGTTCTGGGATCGGATCTTGAAAATCATCCATAGGACAATGCCGATTAAGATCTCATAAATCAATAAAAACTCTAATTTGCCCATTTTTTTTCATGGGGACAATATTATCCAAACATTTGGGATATTTAACTTCTTTGACGAAGTTATATTTGATATGTTTATCCACTTCAGCTTCAATTTTAGAATCATAGGTTTGGTGGGTTCTTCTAGCGGATAGTTTGAATCCTCGATGTTCTTCAAGAAAATCCAAACGATAAGTGACAAAATCAGGATCAAGCCCTGGCATCTCTGTATAGTTCCATGAAAATATATCTCGATTTTTCTTTTGTACCTAGATTTATTTCTTTGTGTTCATCCACGGTGGTAGAGATACACTCTTCAAATGCTGGAGGTTCAACTCTGAGATCTTCCTCTTCTTCTTAAACATGTGTTATTTCTTCGGTTTCTACTTGCGTAATAGATGAAGAAGTAGAATTTTCATGATCGGAAGAGATGTTAAAATTTAAACATCTTGAAGAAGAAGATTCCATTTCCGACTCGATTGATGATGAAGGGTCTCCCTTGGGTAATATAGAGGAGATGATGGATTGAGAATTGACACCATCTTTTACCTCTAACATTTTTATAACTTCTTCTGATCTAATTGGAAAAGTATAGACATGCTGAATTTTAGCATATAAAATGAATACATCCCAATTTGAGATTTCATCATTGCTTGGTGAATCACCAATTTCTCCCATGCTCTCTGTCTTGATTGCTGTAATTGTCATTAAGGAAGATTCCATATAATTATTTTGATTTGGGTCAATCCTACAAATTTGACTGATAGGCATTACATAATCTACACTCACATGTGTAAATGGATTCACTGTAATTTTTTCCAAAACATAGGGAGCACTAACATTGGTAATCTCCATTGTTGTGGATTTCTCCTCTACCTTCATGAGATAGAATTCCACCTCAATATATTGAGATTCACATGTCTTGAATGGTGACTTATCACCGTACAATGTCCCAATTTGACCATTGAAACAATATTTTATACATTGATTGTATGATAAAGGGATAGATGCATGTTGTTGTAGCCTGGGTCTTCCAAGAAAGATGTGGAAGGATGAGTCCTGATAAAAAACCATGAAATCTGAATTGGATACAAGATCTCCATACTGAGTTCTGAGTGTAATCTCCCCCAGTGGTTGTTGTTCATTTTTATCATATCCGTGTAACATAAAAGTAGAAGGAGATAAATCATATTCTGTGAGGCCCAATTGACGAAGTGTACGAATGGGGATGAGGTTGACTCCAGAACCATTATCAATGAAAACAATTAGGACCTATCCACCATTAACCATTCCAGATAAGTACAAAGGTCTAATATGTCCATTAAAACATTATCTTCATTTTCATCTTCATCTGTGACGGATATCACTGCATGGCATTCTGTAGGATTATTCTCTACATGGTATACTTCAGCTGCATCAATTTAAGTTTCAAACTCATGAGGACTCGACAAAGACTCGATGAGTTCCTCCCAAAGATCCTTCGATAAATTCAAAGAATCCAGAATTGATAACCTGGCTGGTATGTGGTCCAAGTGTTTTAATACATCATACTTTTGATCCAAAGGTCTGTATTTACTAATAAGAACATGTAGCTTCGCAGGTTCCATAGAAGTTGATACTTTGGAGGTATATGTATATTGTACCAGGATAGGAGTTTGTAATACTCCTGGATTTGGAAGATTATACTGATTAAGTCTATTTACTTTCTAAGAGGAATAAGATGGAACTTTCAACTGTTCTTCCAGAATAATTGTGTCAGGACTGAGTCTGCCTTGTGTGGAAGAACTTGCTTGTTCTTGTTGAGCTTGTTGAAGGTCTCTACCATGAGTTCTTGTTGTATACACAGTTCTAGTAGGGGCAGAATTAGAATAGTGGCCTATAAATGATCCACATCTTCCCTTGTATCTTTTGCCTCTGTAACTTCCTCTGATTCCTCTATTTGCTACAGGGAACTCTAGCTCATCAAAATCGAAACTACGACTGGCATATGGATCTGTTAATTGAATCATATTAACAGAACCAAAAAAAATCTTCCACTGATAAAGACTATACATAATTAGCCTATTTAGGTTGTGCCATTTGGTGGGGTGGTGCCCGTTGCTTTGAAGTAGATGGCATAAAATCTGCTAGAGTCAAAGACAACTTGGGCTTTCACACATACTCATCTTCTTCTGATTGTTTATCTTTCTTGGAATTATGCCACCATTTTGAGGATTTTCCCTCTGATGAAGAGGGTTTTACTGTGGAATTCATGGAAAATGACACAATTGTCTTCTTCAATTGCATTCACAAAATGACATGAGTTCGGTTGATCATTTTTCTAACCATCCAATCATCATATATTTGTGAATTTTTGTTCTTGATTTCTTGTCACTCACCTTCTTCCTCTGGATGTGTAGCAGTAACACATGCTACCTGAGCTGAAAAACCTTTCAGTTTGACTTTTCTTAAGACAACCATTTTTTCAGAAGGTCTTTGAAGACAAAACACTTCTGAATGGGATTCCCCAACATATAATGAAATGGGTAATAGTTCAGACGGTCTTCATCTCCTTCCTTGTTTGGCCTCTTGGGCCTTGGCAATTGAACCAAATTATTTTCCAAAGCTGAAATGAAGTAACCAGGAACTTGTTCATTTTGGAAAGATTATGTTTTTCTATTTTAATACTCAAATTGATTTCTTCATTGATTTATTTGATCATCTTGACGAAATAACCTCTGTTTTAGTCTCTCATGAGGTGGAGCCCATTGAGAATGTGAATGTTTTGAGGTAGAATTAGGTACAGGTGCTTGTTTAAGCATAACTATAGAAGTATATGCTTTACACATTTTCTTTCCTAGAGTTACTGGAATTACATGAGCATTATCCTTAGTCTTAATAAGAGAATCTTTAATCTTTTGAGTGATTTAAGTAAGGTCTCAGAACCCTCATGTGTATTTAATAGGGATCAACAGCGTGCGTAATTCATCACGAAGATTTTCCACACAGGTTTTCAATAATTCCACTTGAGGGAGTTCTAGGATCAGGGAATAAGTTGATCCCTTCCAGTGAGAAATGAAATCTGTAACCCTTTCATTCTCCCTTTGATTTCAGTTTGTATGAAAAAAAACTTTTGTCTTTGGAATAGTTTAACTGAATTGAAGAAGTAATATTTGGAGGAGATCCTCCCATCTGGTAATTGACTATTATAGTAATCTTGTGTACCTGACAAAGGTGGTCCCTTGTAATGACTGTAAAAAAAACCGAGCTTAAATTCTTCTTGATGCTGAGGTTTTCCCTTCATAGGATCACAACAGGAAACAAAATGTGTTAAATATTGCTCTGGGTCTCACGAACCATTAATGATTGGGAATGTGATACTTGCAAAATTTGATGGGGGAGGAATTTCATTAACCCACTCAGGGTAAGCTCCCTTTTCTAGTTGAATTTTAGCCTGCTTTCCCTCTATAGCTTCCAACCGAACTGTTAATGACTCAATAGTAGTTATAAAATTTTGAGAAACATCTGGTTGGGCTTAGACCTGAACAGGTGCAATGACTGGAGCCGGTACAAATGTGGTGACTGGTACTGAAACTGATGGCAGAACCGCCTATTGTTGTTGCACTTGACCCATAGGATTAGACCTATGTGGGTGTACTGAAAGAGGAGGATATTCTAGATCCATCATAGTAGCCACAACAAATTCCCTTGGCTTACTGACTCCAGCAAACATAGGTGGAAGACTACTATGAAGTAATTCTGGATTCAACCTCCTTAATTCCTTCATTTTCGCCTCTTGTTGTGCAAATATTTTCTCTATTGAGAGAAATTGGACTTCTATAGAGGAAGGGTATGTAATATGATTCTCTCCTTTCCCCTTTTTGGCTCCCATTGGTAGAGGGGGAAGTGGGTTACTTGAAGGATTACCCAAATTCTTGGTAAGCCTTTGATTTCGTGTATGCACACCTTCTTCATTTGTGTATGTGCATGCAGCTTCTTAAGCATGAACCTCCTCATCTAATCCCTTTGAGTGAATCTCATCTGGTGGATCCACAAAAATGGAATTAATAACATTAATTGATGCATAAGTCCTTGCATCTCTTCTATCGTCATTTCTGGAATAATGCATTTTTCCATGTCCATGATGAGACATTGCCTTTTTTCATTCGATCCCTCAGGAACTTCTTCACGAACAATAATTTGGAGGGAATCTCATAATTGTTTGGCTCTTCTTTCCTATTAAGGTTTCTTCCCTAATAGAGAGAAGAATGAATTTTTCTGATAGAGGGATTGAGGATTCAAAAAAGTCCCCAATGCGATGGACTGGGGTTGTTCCTGCTCAAGTCCTCGAATCCTATTTTTTGATTCTGATGGTTGGGTTAAAAGAGTTCCCAGTCTAGATAGCTGGGTTGGTTCTTGACATGCTATATCTGAGACCATCATGAATTCACTCCTGATCATGTGGACATTAGTCGGAAATTAGCTGGATGCATCAACCTGCATCCACTTTTATCACCTAGTTCAAAAGATCGTTGGATTATTTTTGACACTTATGTCACTTGATGATGTGCTTGCTCCAAACGAGAGGCCTGTTCAATATTCCCATTTGCTTGATGTAGGAGTAATTCAACAAATTTTTATTTGTATTCTTGATTTTGAGAAGAAATAGGCGAGGCCTGTCCTTGGGAAATATTTTGATTACAGACAAAACCCATTCACTGTGACCGACCATGGGCAATAACATTGCATTAGACCATTTTCAGCGGGCTTTTCTGACTAGAGAGAACATTGAAATGTAGTAATTCATGAATTCCCTATCCCCTGATATGAATACCATATGGGGTATTGTCAAATAACTGGTGCAACCTTCTTAGTGCGCCATGGAATTTACGCTGAAGGGCTCTCTACTGTTTTTCAGCCTTCAGATATCGAGAAACTGAGAGTGATGAAAAATAAATTTGGAGTTGTAACCCTTCTATTATCTTGAAATGATTTTCATAATAATCGTAAGATAATATATTCTTTTTCAACTGAAATAGAGTTTTCTATATGTTGGGATGGATATCATGAATTCCATCTTCCATCAACATCTCTAGAATGTTATACCGAGAATCAAGAAAAGGCCAAAACATAACTGGTACATCACCTTTCTTCAGCTGTTTTCTCATATTCAGTACCTCCTCTTTATCATTTTTGAAGATTATTCTTCATGATTATACCAGAGCTAGTGCTTCCTTATTGCATCATCAGATTCAACAAGATTGGTAGAGAAATCACTGATCAAACTAGAAGATGCATGACTTTGGGGTAGTTTGGAGAATGAACTACACCCTGGGATATATTATGGTTGAGAAAGTATTTCACCTTATAATGGTAAAGCATCAGACATGATTGCCTTCACATTTTCAAGTGCCTCAAAACAAGAGGTCATTCTCATCACTACATTTTCCATTAGAGCGTTTTCCAAGCAATGTGCATTACTACTACAGAGAGGACTTTCGTAGCTAAATTCATCATCATGGAGAGGACCACCATGGTGGGATACAACAAAAGATGAAACATTTTTCTCCTTGGTCTTCTGACCACACAAAGGGTGCTTGTGGATTTAATCTAAAGATGAATCTTCGAGATCAACCGAATTTTCATGAAGCGAGCATTCATGAGGATGTTTCTGATATATACCATCGGAATTAGTGACCCGACTATTGGGAATTGAGAGAGTATAATCTTGAGTTGCAATATATAATTGTCTGAGTGCATCAAGAACTCTAGCATCGAGTAAGGCCTTATTACAGATTGACCCTTTATTTCATGACTGCTCAGGGTGGGTCATCTTATTAGATGCCTTCATACTCACATTAGTATCATCTTGTTGACGAATCTGGTCATTATGGGTAGGTGTATGTGCCTGCATAGGATAAATGATCAGGTTAGGCTGACTATATCCTCTCAAATCATGTGTATGTGCATGACTTGGTTGTCTATATGATAAGGGGGAGTATTCCCCACAACCCTCTTGGACTGGAACAAATGTGTGTGTCTGTTCCAGAGTGAACTATTGATGTGACACTCCACTAGTAGGGATAGATTTATGTGTCTTTCCATAAGATGCTATTGAAGGTGTTATCACATCCTGGAAGGCATCCAGTATATGAGAAGGGGTTTTCTTTTGTTCGTTACCCATTGATAGAATATAATTTGTGACTTTAGCTGCTAAAACGGGGATATATGTCCATTCCGTGCTTGGAGTAGGTGTATGTTCCTGCTCCTGTCCTCCTTTTCCATCTTGTGAATTCTAACAGTACACAAGTGTGGGGGCAGAGATTTGAGTCTGCCTCATGTTTGTCATCGGAGCTTTCTGACTGACTTCTCCGAATGCTACAAAATTGGATTTTTGGTAGGCTTGATCAATACTAGCAGGTGTATGTGCCTGCTGATTGCACTCTGCCGAACATGGTTGATGATATTCCTTCAATACGGACAGACGAGGCTACTGGTAGGACAAATGAGTGTAAGTAGGTGTATGTGCCTATTTACCAATTGTCAACACATTGGGTTGGTGGGATCTATCACATGTAGTCAGACGAGCCTGTTGACTAGCCGTTGATTCATAAACAGGTGTATGTTCCTGTTTATAGAACTCAATCGGAATTGCCTAGCGGGATTGGCGTGCTGCTGCCAAATGAGTCTGCTGGACAGCGGAATTAAAACGGACGGGTGTGTGTGCCCCCTTTTTTCCTGCCACCATGTAATGTTGGTGGACTTCTTTCAAAACAACAGAGATAAGAACCTGCTCACTGTTAACTGGTTTTCGCCTATGGTGGTTCGTCTTGCCTGCTCGGGTTTGAGGTACCTGAGCCGAACGCCTGGAGACGACACCCTAATCATGTTGAGGGCGCACTACCGCACGAGTCTGGCGGCGATTGTTTATTGGAGCCCTTGTGAAGGACTCTTGTCACTTTGAGTTAAGGCCCTGAGGGACCTGCTCATTCACATCCCCAGAATACGAGAGGTAATGGTGATTTCATTCCATGGATAACGACCTGATACTGTTGGAGACGGTAGTTAGCACCACCTGCTTCTTGATCACTGGTTGTCACTATCCGGATGACGAGGGTGAGTTATTCACTTGGAGGGCATGTCTAGAAGACTCCAGAGTTGGAATAGTACCATTTTGATGGTACTCCTTAACCAGCGGATTTGATACCCAGCGTTGAAGACACTGAGTAATTGATGTCTTCCTCAGAGTGGACGACGATCCAGCAGGAGTAGCAGCAGATGCATTCACAACAGAGGTTTTCATAGCAGAAGTATTCACAGTAGTGAACAGAAGAAATGTCATTCATGTAATGCCAAAGATCATGGAAAAGAGTTCCTGTTTGATATAACAAACATATTCAGGACTAATACGGCTGCTACAACTTTTGGATGAGCACATATGTTATTGACTATCTTGCTAGCCCTCTCATTGAGTTTAAATAGGGGCCTAATAAATAAGTAAAATATCATTTTAACATGGTTAAGGATTCATGTTGTGTTCACCATTTTTTATTTCCTCTCGAATTGGGGATGATCTCATTGATTTAATATTCAATCATTCCATGTGGTTTATAATAGGTTTGTTCGTAGAACCAGAAACATACAATGATTCCATATCCATTTGGACCTACATTCCAATGGTAGGTGCTCATTATTTGTGAATTGATAAGACTTAATAATTTTCATTGGTCTAAAGGATGGGAGGTCAGACTCATCACACCATTTTGATTGTAATTATTGTCTACTCTGGGAATCTCTTTATATATTTATGTTATGTTCGTGAATCCTTATTATATTACCAAGTAGGAAAATGAGCTTTTCTTTAGATCTGACAATCAATGATTAATATGTATGAGATTTAAAGAATATTTTATATGTATTCAAGTTTCTTCATCGATAGAGAATCTTTTTTATTTTTTAGAGATTCTTAGTCAATGGTATCCTTTAATACATTATATAAATGTCTCTTGGTTATTATGATAACCATACTAGTTTTAATGCCACTCAACGGGGAAATTCACGTTCATTGTTATTCATAAGAACATGAATTGTTTCATTGTTGGGATCGTACCCGCAGATGGGCTACCTACATATCCATTGTTTTTAGAAAATGAATCAGAACCCACATAGTTTGAGTAAGGGAGTATAATGTTTATGCATGGTTGATGGCTCAAATAAAGATTTCATAATTACTTTTAAACTCTAAGATCACGTGAGTCATGCTTGGTGTTAGAAACCAAAGGTATACGTAAAACCAGAAAATTGTTCTATCAAAGATGTAATTATAAGAAATGATGTGGGGCTTATGTATATATGAATGCCCAGAATAGATGATGATTAGGATTTACTTCAGGGAAGAAACCGAGGAACATGGTCCATAAAAGTATATGAACTTTATGGAGATTTGGATACTCTAACGTGGGGCTTATTCCTAAGGAAGATTTCCAAATTAGGAGGGGACTTATGATTGGGTTTTACTATTAAGAAGGAAGCCTAGATCAAAATTAAATTATGACTGGTTAAGTGAATTATGACTGGGACTTACACCTAAGGAGGAGTCCCAAGTTTAAGGAAATTATGGCTGGGGCTTACTCCTGAAAAGGAAGCCCAGGTTAAGGAAATTTGGATTTTTGGAACTTGGGACTTACTCATAAGGAGGATTCCCATATTAAATGAATTAAGTTTGGGGATTACTCCTAAGGAGGATGCTCAAAATTTAAGGGAATTTAAAGACTGGGGTATAATCTTGAATAGGATGCTTAGGTTAAAGGGATTTGAAAAATTAAGGGACTTGGGGATTACTCCTAAGGAGGATGCCCATATTTGAGACTAGGGATTAATCATGAAAAGGAATCCTAGGTTAAGGGAATTATGACTGGGGCATACTCCTAAGGAGGATTCCCAGATTATGGGACATGGGGCTTACTCATGAAAAGGAAGCCCATGTTAAGGAACATGGGGCTTACTGCTAAGGAGGATTCCCAAATTAATTAGAACAAGGACTTGGGCTTACCCCTGAAAAGGAGGCCCAGGTTAAGAATTATCTCATCTTAAAATAAGAGGCTTGATGAATGAAATATATGACCTTAGTGAAATGTGGATATGTAAATAACTATGTTTTAAGATATGTTATATATAATTCCTTTCAGATAAGGAATCCAACAAGGAAATCATGCCATTAATATATTTGGAGAGAGTTCTGAAGGCTTAATCTTGAAGAGGATAGGTGGATAGGAATAATATTGGTCAAATAGGCATGAGGGGCACCCAAAAAGGAGGTGGCGTGCAAGTCCTTTGTGGGAGCACAAGTCATGGTCGCACAAGTTACTTGTGCGACACATGGTTACTTGCACGATAGTCAACCCTTAAGGTAATACTTGGGTGATACATGGCTCAAGCCCTTAGTACTATCCCTAGAGGCTTCTAGAATAGGGGCGCACAAGTTCTGTTGAAGGGGTTAGGGGCTCTCAAGTGTGTCCATTTTCCTTAAGGGCTGGCCACATAGGCGCGCAAGTATTGATGAGTTTCAACACTTATGCCAACCTACCCCTCTTTTGATCTTTTGTTCTAGGTAAGAAATTAACATAGAAATTTTTGGATGCTTTGAGAAGAGACTATGGCACCGGGAGATCAAATCTGAGGTTCTAGAATTTTTCATCCTTGAAATGGTGGGCCCACAGGGGTATTTATAGGCTGAAGAAGTCCCTCAGAGATTTTCAAAGAGGGAGTGCAATTCACCTGCACGACCATTGGTGGAACGCATGTATACTTGCATGACCTTGGTGGAACTTGCACGACTCATGTTCATTTGAACCATTGTTCATGCCTTTGTCAATTTTTTATGTTTCATCGAAGGATGAATCACTTTGGGTTTAAGGTATTTCCCCTCTTCAATTTTTTAGACTCTGTGATAGAAAGGAGCGTCAACAAACACCCAAATATGACCTATGTGTATGGTGTGCAATGGTGACCGACTCTTGGGGTGGCTCAGATAACATCGCTCATGTGGTAATATCTATCAATTCCACTTCTCCCATAGGCGATTCTGTTCAAGCTTAAAATTATGAAGCTTGACTTGGAATTGGTTTAGAGAGAAGCCTAGTGACATGACCACCATCATGAGTTCCAAAAAATGGGCTTCGTATAGAGAAATTATTCTGGATGAGGCCATGAAATCCTTTGTCTGAGTAATTGGATTTTTAAGATCCTATGTTTATACAAATAATAAGATTGTTGTTCACCAGCTATATTAGCAACGATACAATTATTAATGTTATTTTGAATTCCAAAATCATAAAACCAAATAAGTTAATATGTTTTATATTACCACCTTATATAATAATAAATATAATCACATCAACATAAATTTTCATTATTAAATGTTTGGGTCATTACAATCCCCCCCCCCTTAAGAAATTTCTCCCACGAAATTTATTTTTACAACTATAAAATAGATGAGGGTATCTCTAATTCATCACTTCCTCCGAATCCCATTTTGCTTCTTCAAACTTTTGATTTTTCCACGAGACCTTGACGAGGGGAATTGACTTATTTCATAGAACTCTTTCTTTATGGTCTAGGATCATCACTAGATTCTATTCATAGGAGTGGTCATTCTCCAATGGTACCCCATCTAGATTGAGTACATGAGATGGGTCAGGATTGTAATTTCTCAAGGGTGATACCTGGAATACATCTTGTACTTGAGATAGGATCGGTGGGAGTTCTAGTAGATATGTCACTACTACAATGTGACCAAGGATCACAAAAGGGCCGATTTACAATGGACTAATCTTTCCCTTCTTTCCAAATCACATAAATCTCTTCCATAACGATTTGTAGAGGAATACCATGTCTCCAAAATCAAACTCTAGGACTTTTCGATGATTATCGGCATATATCTTTTGTCAATTCTGAGTATCTTTAATGTTCTACTCGATGGTATAAACTATCTCCCCAATTTATTCGACCATATTTGGACTGAGGAGTTTTCAATCCCCAATTCATCCCAACATTCTGATGTTCTACACCTCTTCCCATATAGGGATTCATATGGATCCATTTGGATTATTGAGTAGGAATTTTTGTTGTAATAGAACCCTATGAAAAGAATATATTGATAAAATCCACTTTTGAAGTCCATTGATCATGCTCTAACAATTTCCTCAAGTGTTTGGATAGTCTAATCAGATTTTCCATCTTTTTGAGGATGATATTCCATACTGGAGTTTAGCTCAGTATTCAATGCAAGTTGAAGATTGTTCTAGAACATATAGGTGATTCGTGGATGTTGATTGGATACAACAGATAGTGATATTCCTTACATACTTACCACTTCTCTGATATATATCCTTTCTAGTAGATCTAATTAAAAATACTCTTGAATTTCAATGAAGTGTTTAGTATTTGTAAGAAGATCCACAACAACCCAGATATTATTGTTTCCTTTGGATGTATTTGGATGTCCAGTGACGATTTCCATCATGATGTTCTCTCATTTCCATGTCAGTATGGGTAATGGTTTCATCATCCCCTAAGACTTCTGCCTCTTATCCTTCACAAGCTGACATACTGGGCACTTTTATGTATACTCAGTGATCTCCTTATTCATATTATCCCACCAATAATTCTCTCAAATATCATGATACAACTTTTTGTTTCCTGGGTGAATGGATAAATTCGAACTATGTGCATTATCCCAAATTTCATTCTTTATCATTGAATTTTTTGGAACACATACTCATGACCCAAATATCTCAATTCCTTCATCATTAACATTGATCTATTAGGATGTCACTTTTCTGATAGTTTCCAATTTCTTTTGAATCCCCATATCATCCTTTTTAGCATCCTTTAACCTTTCTAAATGATATGGTTGAGAAATCATTTGTGAATGTATTGATGATGTTACCTTATTTATGATTCAAATTTCCATATACATCAAATATAAGAAGATTGGATCCTTTTCAATTATCACTAATGATAGAATATCTAGGTCCTTTCTAATTAGAGCATCCAGCACCTTGTTCACTTTCCTAGGTTGGAAATGGATTGAGAAGTCATACACTTTGGTCAGCTCTAACCATATTTGTTGTAACAAGTTCTGATATTTCTATGTTAATATATATTTGAGTCTTTTGTGATCCATGTATATTTTACACATATCCCCAAAGAGGTAATTTCGCCAAATTTTCAAAGCGAAGATTATTGCATCCATCTCTAGTTCCGGTTTTGGATAGTTTTTCTTCTGAACATTCAATTTCCTTGAAGCATATGGAATGAATTTTTCATTTTCCATCAACACACAGCTCGTGCCCTTCATCAAAGCATCACTACATTCCACAAAAAGTTCTCCACTTATAGGTAGTGTGAGCAAGACGCAGTGATAACCTCTTTTTCAACTACTTGAAGGTCTGTTTACATTTATCATTATAAGAAAAAAGTACTCCATTAGGACTTATCATGGTAATATGGTTTGAAAATCCTGATAAATTTCTCAAATATCGGCAATAATATCCAGTTAGCCTGATGAAACCTCAGATATCCACCACCAATGTTGGCATCGATCATATCTCAATTGCAGCAGTATTGGAGGGATCTATAGATATCCTATTTCTTGTGATGATATGTCCTATGAATGAGAATTCCTTCAAATCGTACTCACACTTGTTTTACTTTTCACAGTGCTTCTCCTTTCGCAAGGTATCTAGTGCAGCACATCGATGCTTCTCATTCTCCTCTTTGGTTTTGGAGTATATTATAATATTGTCTATACATACTACCACAAATTTCTTGAGATAATCTCTAAAGACTCTATGCATGAAGTACACAAATGTTTATGAACTATTATTGAGCCTGAAAGGCATTACTATGAATTCATAGTGCTCGTACCTTGTACAAAAAGAATCCATGGGGATATCCTCTTTATTCACCCTTACAAGGTAATATCCCGGCCACAAATCCACATTACAGAAATATTGTGCTTCATGTAGCTAATCGATCAAGTCATCAATTTAGGGAAAAGGATACATGTTCTTTATCATTATTTATCTCATCTCATGATAATCAATTTAAAGGTGAATTGACCCATCATTCTTCATGATGAAGAGGATTGGTTCACCCCATAGTGAAGCACTTGGGCATGTAAACCCTTTATAAAGATTCTCCTGTAGTTGTTTCATAATCCCATAATGCTCTAAAACACCTTTGAATTGTCGATAAATTTTGATAAATTTGGGTTTAATAAAAATTATTTTATTAATAATATTTAATTAAAATAATATTTAACTTAAAAATCCATTAATTCATTAAAATATATTTCTTAATTGAATATTAACTAAAAATACTATTTGTGATCAAAAATAAATTTACAAAGTAACAATAATAAAATGAATTTAAATTCTTTATTCTATATAAATATAATTCACAAAATCATTTTTCTAGGGTCTTATTATACAACCCCTTATAACACCCGAATATGACCTAAGGGTAAGGTGTGCGATGGTGACAAAATCTTGGGGTGGATCAGATAACATCACTATTGTAGTAATCCCTATCAACTTCCACTTCTGCTATATGTGGTTCCATTCAAGCTTAATGTTTTTAAGCTCATGTTGGGAATGGTCATGTGTGAAGCCCGATGATGCTACCTTTTTCTGAGATCCAACAAATGGGCATCATATATAGAAATTTTACTAGATGTGGCCATCACATCCTTTGTCTGAGTAAATTGGAATTTTAAATCCCTATATTTATATTAATCAAGTGATCATTGTTCAAAATCTATATTAGAAACAGTAACAATTATTAACGGTATTTTTAAATCCATGAAACATAAAACCAAATAAGTGAAAAAAATCATATAACAATCTTACATAATAATACATTTAATCAGATCTAGAGTAATTTTTATTAGAAAATGATTGGGTCATTACAATATCACCCTCTTAAGATATTTTTCATAAAAATTTCATTTTCCCCCAATAAAACTGATAAATGTAACTCTAGTTCATCACTTCCTCTGATTCAGACATGTCTACTTCAAACTTATGGTTTCACCACAACACCCTAATGAGGGTAATTCTCTTATTTCATAGAACAATATATATATGATATAAGATCTTAAATGAATTCTTTTTATAGGATAGGTCATTCTTCTATGGTACCAACATTGGACTGTGTACATGCGATGAGTCAGGTATTTACTTCCTTAATAGTGATACATGGGATATATCATGTACTTGAGAGGGGTTTGGTGGGAGTGATAGTCGATAAGCAACTACTCAAATGTTATCAAGGATCTAAAAAAGCCTGATGTGCCTTGGATAGTGCATTCCCTTCTCCTAAAATATCATAACGCTCATTGATAGTGATATGTGGAGTAATAATATGTCCCCATTATTAAAATCTTGGCCTCATCGATGATTATCAGAATAGCTCCCTTGTCGACTCGGAGCAGCTTTAATGTGTTGTTGGATGGTCTTAAAATTCTCTACATTTGTTCAACCATTTATGGACCTAGGAGTTTTCACTCCCCAACTTCATTAGAACATGCTGGTGTTCTGCAACTCTTCCCACAAAGGTCTTCATAAGGATCCATTTGGATGCTTGAGTGAAATCTTTTCTTGTAAGAGATCTCAAAAATAAAAAGTTGTTTATCGCATCCTCCTTTGATGATCATTGAGTATTCTCTCAAAATTTCCTCAACTGTTTGGATATTCCACTCAGATTGGCCAGTAGTTTGAGGATAATAAGATGTATTGAATTTCACCTCAGTGTTCAGAGTATGTTAAAGACTCTTCTATAACATATAGGTGTATCATGGATATTGATTGGATACAACAAATAGTGGTACTAAATGAAGCCTTACCACTTCAATGTAATATATATATATATGTACCAGTTGATCCAATGAGAAATCATCTTGAGTTGCAATGAAGTTTGAAGTCTTTGTAAGAAGATCTACAATAACCTAGATAACATTGTTTTCTTTGGATGTATTCGGAATTAAAGTAACCAAAACTATGGTGATATACTCCTATTTTTGTGTTGGTATGGGAAATGGTGGAATCATCCCTTTAAACTTCTACCTCTTTGGCTGAACCTACTGACACACTAGGCACATTGATGTATACTCAGTGATCTCATTCATCATGTTATCCCACAAATAATTCTCTTGGATATCCCGATACATATTTATGTTTCCTGGGTGAATGGAAAAATTTGAACTATGTGCATCCTCAAAAAGTTCATTCATTAACTCTGGATTTTATGGAACACATAGTCGTGACCCAAATATCAAAATTCCTTCTTCGTTAACATTGAACTCTGAGGATTTCCCTTTTTTGATTGTTTCCACTTTCTTATGAATTCCCACATCATACTTTTGAGAATCCTTTAATATTTAAAAAATATATTGTTAAGCAATAATTTTTTAAAGGAATGATGATGTTACCATATTTATGATTCCCACATCCATCTTCAACAAGTCTAAGAAGATTGGATCATTTTTAATTATCATCTATGATAGAATAATTGGGTCCTTTATACTTATAGCATCTGCCACATTGTTCGCTTTTCTTGGGTGCTAATGGATTGAGAAGTCATTGTCTTTGATCAGATCTAACCATATTTATTGTTGCATGTTCCACTCTTTCTGTGTGAATATATACTTATGCCTTTTCTGATCCATGTATATTTCACAGTACTCCCCCAAAGAGGTAATGTCACCAAATTTTCAAAGAGAATATTACTTCATCCAACTCTAGATCATTCTTGGATAGATCTCCTCATGAACTTCCAATTTCCTTGAATCATTGGAAAATAATTTTTTTCATTTTGCATAAAAATAGTACTTATTTCCTTCTTCAAATAATCAGTGTATACCACCACATGTTATCCAATTGTAGGTAGTGTGAGCATGAGCATAGTGATAAACCTGCATTTCAACTCCTTGAATATCTCTTTTAATTCATCACTCCAGGAAATCATGACTCCCTTCCGAGATAGAATGGTATGAGGATCTAAAAATCATTGGAAATTTCTCACAAATCAGCATTCATATTCCGATAACACCTAGAAGATATAGATATCTGTCACCAATGTTGGCTTCAAAAATCCCTCAATTGTAGCTATTTTCGATGGATCCAAAAATATCCCATTGATTATGATGATATAACCCATGAATGAGACTTCCTTAAACCAAAACTCATAGTTGTTGTACATTTCATAGAGTTTCTCCTTTCACAATGTCTCTTGTATAGTGGTTAGATTCTCCTCATCCTCATCCTTCATTTCAGAGTATAATAGAATATCATTTATAAATACAACCAAAAAATTGTTGAGGTAACCTCAAAAGACTATATTGATCATGTACATGATGATTGTGGGATAATTAGTGAGTCTGAAAGGAATTACTATGAATTCATAGTGCTCATAACTTGTATGATAAGTAGTCTTGGGGATATCCATCTTCTTTACCCTTATTTGGTAATATCCCGATTATAAATCCACCTTGGAGAAATATTGTTCCCCATATAGCTGATCAAACAAGTCATCATTTTGGTTGAGATAATACTTGTTCTTTATCATGATTTGATTGATCTCACGATAATCAATGCAAAGGTGCATTGACCCTTCCTTCTTGACGACAAAAAGGACTAATGCACCCCATGGTGAAGCACTAGGGTGTATAAACCATTTTTCGAGATTTTCCAATAGTTGTTTCTTTTGCTCCTAAAGATCCACAAAAAACATTCTATATGGAGTCTTGGATATTTTAAATGCCCCATGTATCATATAAATTGATAATTCAACATATTCTCTAGGAGGAAGACTATGGAATTCCTCAGGAAACACATCAACAAATTCCCTCAAAATAGGCATGTCATAAAGGATGGTTGCTTCCATAGAATCAATCATCTGATCATGATACACATGCTCATAGGGTAGTAATATATCTTCTTGATATGATGGGGATAATGATGATTTTTCCTCTTCCTTGAACTAGTACAGAATCAGGGGCTGATTCTCCAAATAGAGATTGATTTTCCGCTAACAACATTTTTGTTAGATCCATATAGGGGAAAAAAATCCATTCCAAGATTTGCATAAAATCTCACTAGATGGATTATGAATAGATTCATCGAGATGTTGAAACCACAAATTGTGACAGGGGTGAGTTATATTCATGGGATGCAATGATTTCCCCATTTTTTGTTCTCGCTGACATCATTACTTCCATGATTTCTAGTAGTGTTTTTGATTGTTTTGATAAACTATAGGTATATAAAAGAATGTGTAGAACTAGATTCAAAATGTACGTTCACTATTCTTGAATGAGAAAATAGCATACATATCACAACTTCGTTGTCAGGGTTCTCTTTGGTGGTAATGATGGAAAAATATCACACGTGCTGCGTTGGAGGTTCTTGTTTTCCTCTGAAAACTATTGTCTTAGGGCATACGTTTGCAAAGTGTCGTGGTTCATTGTAGTTAAAGCAATGAAAAATGCGATGAGAGTCAATAATATGGTTCATATCTTCTGTCACAATATTATGTTTATCTTGTATGCTATTAATATCCAGGTTCCCTTCTCTTCTACAACTTGCATTCAGGGGTAATGACAAAGCTGGAGGCATATCCTGAAAGCCTTATGAAGCATTCCTAATATTCTTAGATGGATTATTTGACTTTTTTATTATTTGAAAGGAATCACCATTCCATATTATGTTAGAGGGTGTGCAGAGAATATTTATCAAAAATCATTTTTTGGAAATCCTTCCATTGCAATTCCATGATCTCTTCCTTAGGCTTCGTATTTTTGATCAATGTCCACCATTGATCAGCTTCAGCCTCCATATGATAATCATCCAGAAGAACCATCTCTTGTTTAGAAAATTGAAGGATGGGTCAATTCACCTTTGCATTGATTTTATTGAGCTCAACAAAATCACGATAAAGAACAAGTATCATTTTCCCCTAATTGATGACTTATCCGAACAGATACATGGAGCACAATACTTATCAAAGTTGGATTTACAGTAGGGATATTACCATGTATGTGTGAAGAAGGATTATATCCCCATGAATGTTTTATGTATAAGGTATGAGCATTATGAATTCGTAGTAATTCCTTTGGGACTCACTAATGATCCAGAAATATTTAGGGACAGGATGAATAGATTCTTCAGAGTTTACCTCATCAAATTTGTGGTAGTCTTTATAGATGATATTCTAATATACACCAAAAACACGGAGGAGCCTGAAGAGAATCTAAGAACTATACTAGAGACCTTGAGAAAGGAAAATATCAATAGAAAGTACAGTAAGTGTGAACTCTAGTAGAATAAAGTCTCATTCTTGGGTCATATCATCACAAGCAATTGGATTTCTTCCATTCATATTTTTTTCCAAATTTCATTATCTTGATATAACTTTTTATTTTCAATGAAAAATGTTGGGGTATTACTTCACACCTCCCCCACACATAAATCTCTATGTTTTAATAGTGAGAGACCATTCTCTCTCTTATTAATGCCTCCAATATACACACCCTACCATGTAGAATTTTTGTAAGGTATTTCTTCAATTCACATTTTTTTCTATGTTTTTTTATATTGTTATACCCAGGTATTTTCAATTACAAATTCTTGGGTATGATTTCACACGTAAAAATAAATCCATCTTTATGTTTGAATAATGAGAGGCTTATGTATCTTCAATTAATGCCTACCATGTAGACAAGTTACTATACAGAAATTCAGTAAGGAATTTCTCACTCATTTACATTCAAGCAATTCTTTTATATTATGAATCTGAAATCCCTTACTTGGAAGTGGGATCCCAATGGATTGAGAGAGGCCTGATAAGGGATTCTATGGATCTTAGGGTACCTTGGAAGGATTATAGAGGGAGAAGGGTGGGGGTTGGTTGAGCTCCAAATGTTCTTAGTGAAGAGTAATGAGTGATTAAGTGGGTATATACAAGAAATGAGAGGAAATTCTTTAATTTTTTGGTTTTAGACACCACGAAATAAACTAATCAAAACCACTAACCTTACCATGGTTTTTATTAATGGGTATTTCCAATGTACAGTGGAAAAAATTATTTTATAAAAAAAATTTCCTTGTATATTAAAAAATTAGTCTTTCTTATGTGGAGGTGAGTCACACACTACAAGAAATCGTTTTAAAATGGTAAAATGTTTTTAAGTCCTAGAGGGTCCACTATGGCTTTGAAAAAAAATAAAACAAACATTAAATCCCCTTATTTTCAACCTAAAACTTATATTGGCCGAAAATACAATTTATATAATTTTATTACATCACTATTGGGTCATTATGGCCTCATAAAAGACATTATATATTTAAATGGTATTTAATTTTTACCCAAAAAATTGAATGTCTTAGAAAATCATGAAAAATTCACTATTGGATAATTTTGACTTCTTGATTTCAAAAATAATATTCATTTTAACTATATAATTTTCTAAACATGTGAATTTTTAATTTTAATATAAAATTTTACATTTATCGAGAATTCATGGGTTTGACAAAAGCAGCTTTCAACCCATAATAAAAATTATATTTTATTTATAAAAATTATACGATCATTTATATTTGGTAAATATTAATTTATTAATAATATTTTATAAATTTTTTTTTGAATTAAAAAATTCACTAAATCATCAAAATAGATTTATTAATTGAATATTAACTCAAAATTCAATTTGTGTTTTATAAAATATTTACAAAGTAAAAATAACAAAATGAATGTATATTATTTATTCAATACATAAATAATTTAATTAATAATAGTGCTATGGTATGGTCACATAACCCCAAATAACACCAGTATATGACTGAAGGGTAGGGTTTGCAATGGTGACATACTCTTGAGGTGGCTCAGATAACAACACTCATGTGATAATCTCTATCAACATCCACTTATCACGTCGGAAGTTCAATTAATGCTTAACATGATGAAGATCGGCTTGGGCTTGGTCAAGGGTGTAGCTTAGTGACACTACCTCCTTTTTGAGCTCCGAAAAATGGGATTCATAAGTATCAATTCAACTGGATGAGGCAATTGCTTCCTTTTTCTATGTAAATTTGATTTGTTAAAGCCGAATATTTCTAGAAAGCATGTGATCAATGTTAAACAACTATATTAGCAGTGGTAAAAACTATTAATGGTATTTTGAAATCCAATAATATAAAACCAATTAATTGAAAATGTTTTATATAACCATGTTAAATAATAATATATTTAATCAGATCAAGAGGATTTTTCATTGGTAAAAGTTTGGATCATAACAATCTTCCCCCCTTAAGAAATTTCACATTTGAAATTTTATTTTCCCTCCCTTAAATAGATGAGGGTATCTTTGCTTTATTATTTCCTCTGATTCCCTTGTTTCCTCTTCAAAATTGTGGTTTCAACAAAACACCTTGTCCAGGGGAATTGTCTTATTTCATATAAATATTTAACTATGATCTATGATCTGCATCAGCTTCTCTTCATAAGAGAGGTCATTCTCCAAAGGTACCTCCAATGGATTGAGTACATGTGATGGGCCAGGTGTGTACTTATTCATGAGTGATATATGTAATACATCATGAACTTGAAATAGTTTTGGTTGAAGTGTTAGTCGATAGGCCACAGATCCAATGTGATCAATGATCTCATAAGGGATGATGTACCTTGGAATATGATTTCCTTTATTCCAAAATATCATAGCTCTCTTCCATGGCGGTATGTGGAGGAGTACCATTTCCAAAAAATCCAACTCTAAGTCTCATCGATTATTATCATCATAGATCTTTTGTCGACATTGAGAAGCTTTAATGTGTTTCAATATTTTCGTAACATTTTTGACCATTTCATCAACCATTTCTGGACCTAGGATTTTTCACTCCCAAACATCATCCCAACATGTTGGTGTTCTGAACCTATTCCAATAATGGGCTTCATAAGGATCCATTTGGATTCATGGGTGGAAACAGTTATTGTAAGAGGACTCAAGCAGAGGAAGATGTTGATCCCACCCTCCATTGAATCCTACTGAGTATGTTCACAACATGTCTTCATGTGTTTATATAGTTTGATCATATTGTCCCTCAGTTTTAGGATGATAAGCCATACTGATGTTCACCAAAGTATTCAGATCATGTTTCAGACTCTTTCAGATTATAGAGGAGAATCTTATATATCGATCAGATATAATAAATAGTGGTACACCATGCAGCCTTACAAATTCTGTGATATATATTTTTTCCAGTTGATCCAATGATAATTCCCCTATAATAGTGATGAAGTGTGATGTCTTTGTATGATGATCCACTACAACTCAGACAGAATTGATTCATTTGGATTTATTTGGAAGTCCGATGATGATGTAATGGTGATGTTCTACCATTTCTATATGGGTATGAGTAATGGTTTGATCATGTCCTTAGTCTTCTACCTCTCAGCCTTCACCTGCTGACATACTAGGAACATTTATGAATACTCATTGATCTCCTTCTTCATGTTATCCAACCAATAATTCTCTTGGAGATCTCGATTCATTTTTTGTATCATAACTGAATGGAGAAATTCACTCTATGTGCATCATCCAAATGTTCTTTCTTTAACTCCAAAATTGATGGAACACAAAGTCATGACCCAAATATCAAAATTCTTTCTTTATTAACATTGAAATATAAGGATTTACACTTTCTAATAGTTTCCAAATTCTTCTAAATTCCCACATCATCTTTTTGAGAATCCTTTAACCATTCCAAAAGAGCTGTTTGAGCAATCATTTGTGAAATGATTTATTATGTTACATTCTTTATGATTTCTTTGTCCATCTTCATCAAATATAAGAAGATTGGATCCTTTTAAATTATCATCAATGATAGAATCGTTGGGTCCATTCAACATAGAGTATATTCCACCTTGTTTTATTTACTATTGTGGTAATGTATTGAGCAGTCATAGTCTTTGATCAGCTCAAACCATCTTTATTGGTGCATGTTCAACTCTTTCTATGTGAATATATACTCGAGGCTTTTGTGATATGTATATATTTCACATTACTTCCCAAAGAGGTAATGCTACAAAATATTCAAAGATAATACTATTTAATCTATCTCTAGATCATGTGTTGGATTTTTTTCCTAATGAAATTTAAATTTCCTTAAAGCATAGGCAATGAATTTTTCATTTTGAATCAACCCAGATCCCAATACCTTCTTCAAAGAATCACTGAATACCATGAATGTTTCTCCATTTCTACGTAGTTTGAGCAAAAACACCATGATAAGACTCTTTTCAACTCATTACAGCTATCCTCACATTCTTCACTCCATGAAAACATAACTCCCATCCATGTTAGCTTAATAAGATGTTTTGAAAATCATGAAAAATATCTCACAAATCTGAGATAATATCAAGCTGACCTCAAGATCACAGAGATATCCATCACATGTGTTGGGCTCAGCCATCACTCAATTTCAGCTATTTTGAAGGGATCCAAAGATATCCCATTGTTTGTGATGATATGAACCAATAATGGGACTTCCTTCAACCAGATCTCAAACATGCTACACGTTTCATAGATCTTCTCATTTATCAATGTTTCTAGTACAATGCTTAGATGATCCATAGGCTCCTCTTAGTTTTGGAGTATATTATAATATAATCTATAAATACTACCAAATATTTGTTGAGGTAATCTATAAATAATATATTAATCATGTCCATAATGATTCATGCATCATTAGTGTGTTATAAGGCCATTACTATTAATTCATAGTGCCCGTACCATGTGTGAAAAGCTGTCTTGAGGATATCCTTCTTCTTCATTGTTACTTGGTAATATATCAACTACAAATTCACCTTGTAGAAGTTTTGTGCTCCACGTAGTTGATCAAACAAGTCATCAATTTAGAGCAAGGAATAATTTTTCATTATCATGATTTTGTTGATGACATGATAATCAATTAAAATACGCATTAAACCATCCTTGTTATTGATGAAGAGGACTAGTGCACACCATGGTGAAGCACTTGGGTGTATAAAACCTTTATCCAGATTCTCCTATAGTTGTTTCCTCATCTCCTCATGATACTCAAAATCTATTCAATATATATTCTTGTATATTGGAAGCACCTTAGGTATAAGATCAATTAAGAAATAATCATATCTTCCTGAAGGAAGACCATGCAATTCCTCGGGAAACACTTCAGCAAATTCCCTCAAAATAGGCATGTCTTCAAGGATGGTTTCTACCTTAGAATAAATCATCTGAGAAAGATACGAATTCTCATAGGGTAGTAATATCCACACCTGAGATGATGGTGATAAGTAAGATTCATCCTTCTCATTGCACTTGTATAGAATTCGGGTTCGATTTTCCATATAGAGAGTGATTTCTCTCTTAAAACAATTTATGTTGGATTTATATAGGGAAAGACATTCCCTACCAAGAATTGAATCAAATTCCCCCAGAGGGAGTATGATGAGGTTCACCAACCACAAATTGTGATGAAGGAGGAGTTATATTAATTGGATGAAATGATTTCCCCATTTCACGTTCTCACAAACAACTTTACATCCCAAATTTGTGGTGATGTTGGAATTTTTCTAATACATATTTGGGATATAAAAGAATGCATAAAACCGGAATAAAAAACTACATTCACTATTAATTAATGAAAAACTATCATAACTGTCACAAAATCATTGTCGAGGTACTCTACGACGATAGTGATGGAAAATGATCTCCCATGCTACCATGGTGGTTGTGACATTCTTCTTAAAACCCTTGTCTTAGGACACTGGTTTACAAAGTGACCTAGTTCATTGTAGTTGAAGTAATGAACACTCTGTTGGGGGTTGAACAGAGAATTCCTCTCCTCCATAATAGCATAAGTTTTTTCCTGTCAGTATCTAATGGCTAGGTTTCCTTCTCTTCCACACCTAATGCATTTCCACATCCCCTCATGAAATTTCTGGGGATATTTTTTTATACACATTTGGCAAGTGGGGTGTTGGAATTTCATAGTACCATTGGATTTATACATTAAATTTCAAAAATTAATGTCCACTGTATTCTTCTTATACCCATGATACCCCTGATATTCTATGATCTCAATTTCAACATTGAGGACACATCATACAATTTCCCCATAGCTCCCGATGTGACAGATCACTAAGGATTTTTGTAGGCTAAGTTTTTTCCCACCAAAGAAGTGTCCAACCTTGCATTAAGGGGTAATGACAAATCTGGCGGTGTATTGTGAAAGATTTGAAAAGTATTCCACTTATGATTCGATGGTTTTTTAATCTTCTGGATTGAGGTAACGGAAGTCCCTTTCCATCATTAGTGGGTGTGAGGAAAATATTTATCAAAAAAACATTTTCCCGAAATCCTTCCATTCCAATGCCTTGATCTCTTACTCAGTCATCATATTATTGTTAAATTTTTACCATTTATTTGGTTCACCCTCCATATGGGAAGTAGCTAGAATAACCTTCTGTTGTTCGTAACATTGATGGATGGAGAAGATCTTTTCAATTGTGTTGATCCATTGTACAAAGATTGAGGGAATAGATGATCCATTAAATGTAAGAGGCATTTGTCTCATGAATCACTCGATTGCATATTTTTATTTCTTATAGCTGTTGAAACCTCAATGCACATGACATAAATGACACTAATATTTACCCAATGCATTGGATCGCTATCAGGGATCACCATTCTTAATTATTTCATATCAATCATATGTCTACCACATGGATCATACAACATGGAATCATTCAACATCATCATATGTTCCATGATAAAGGAATGTGCAATAAATACGTGAAACTATATTATAGATAATTGAATGTGCGTAAAGGTGAATACCCTTGATAGAGAAATAGGAATGGTATTCACTACACCATGGCCTTGTCTTGGAAAATCACGGTGCAAATTTGGCAGCATTACAGTGTGATATAAGAATTCATTAAAATGGTAGATGAGAGAGAAAGGGGTATATCATCATATGTACATGCAATGGATAGAGATGGGGTCATATAGATACATGTCCACACATATGTAATGGAATTAAGAAATAAAAAATATTTTCTTGAATGTAAATGAGTAGAGAGAAATATTTTATAGAATTTTGGCATGGTAACAGGTGTACATGGGAGGCATTAATGAGAGAGAAAGAGGTCTCTCATCATTAAAACATAAGGAGGGAAGTACGGGGGACGTGAGAAATCACACCCCAAATTTTTTTTATTGAAAATAAAATGCATAACAATATAAGGAGACTTGGACATAAATAAGGAATGAAGAAAAGTGAGGATCCCTTACATGGAAGTCTGATCCCAAAGTCTTGGGAGAGGCTTGAGAGGGGATTCTTGGTAGCTTGGAGAAATTTTAGGGATTCTATTGGGAGGATGAAAGGGGATGGTTGATCTCCAAATGGTTTTAATGAAGATTAATGGAATATTATTGGGTTTATATAGGAAAGGAGAGAGAATTCTTTATTATTTTGGTTTTGACACCACACAATAAACAAATAAAAACCACAAACTATCCTATGGGTTTTTTCCATGGTATTTGAAAAATTGGCGTGGGAAAATTATTTTATAAGGCCAATGGCCGAACATATAAAATATTAGGGTAGCTTATGTGGAGGTGAGTCACACTCTCAAGAAACCAGTTTAAAATGATAAAATGTTTTATATGTCTTGGAGTGCCCCCTAATGCTTTGTAAAATAATTAAAACAAACCTAAAATCACATTATTTTGAAGGTCAGCATATATTGGCCAAACATCCCATTTATAGGATTTTAATAAATCACTATTTTGTCATTATGATGCAATAAAACACATTATATATTCAAACGATATTTAATTCTTACCCAAAAATTTGATTTTCTCAGAAAATTATAGCAAATTCACCATGGGATAATTTTAATGTCCTGATTCCAAAAAATAATATTCATTTTTTATAAATAATATTCATAATATGTGAGTTTTTAGATTTAAAATAAAAACCAACAATTATCGATAATTCATGGCTTTGACAAAAGAAACATTCAATCCTTAATAAAAATTACAATTTTATTCATAAAAATAATACGATCTTGTATTTTAAAAAAAATTAATTTTGTAATAGTATTTTATTAAAATATTATTTAATTAAAATATACATTAATACATCAAAATGGATTTATTAATTGAATATTCACTAAAAATACTATTAGTGCATTAAAAACTATTTTCAAAGTAACAATAATAAAATGAATGTATATAATTTATTATATACAAAAATAATGCACATAATCATAGTGCTACGGTCTTGTTACATAACTCCTTATGACACCCGCATATGTCATAAGTGTAAGGTGTTCGATGGTGACATACTCTTGGGGTGGCTCAGATAAATTTTCTTGGGTGGTAATATATATCTACATACACCTATCTCATAGGGGGTGCTGTTCAAAATTAATGTGTTGAATCAAATCTCGGGCTTTGTCAAGAGAGATTCCTAGTGATGCTACCTCCTTTGCGAGATCCAAAAAGGGATTAGTACAGTGCAATTTTACTGAATGAGGCATTTGATTCCTTTGTCTGAGTAAATTGGATTTGTTAAAGACTTATATTTATACTAGTCATGTAATCAATATTCAACAACTATATTAGAAATGGTGAAAATTCATAACAGTATTTTGAAATCCAAAAACATAAAACCAAGGATGTTCATATGTTTTATATATCCATCTTAAAAAATAATACATTAAATAATACCAAGATGAATTTTCATTAATAAATTTCTGGGTCATTACAACATTTCCCCCATAAGAAATTTCATCCTTGAAATTTACATTCCACAAACTAAAATAGATGTGGGTAGCTCTATTTGATAACTTCCTCTGATTCACACATTTCTTATTCACACTTTTGGTTTTTCCACAACACCATGATGAAGGGAATTTAATTATTTCCTAGAACTTTTTTCTACGATCTAATATCATCACCAGCTTCTATTCATAGGAGTGGTCATTGTCTAATGGTACCACCTCAGGATTGAGTACATGTGATGGGTCCACTATTTACTTCCCCAAGAGTGATACACACAATACAACATTTACTTGAGATAGTTTTTGTGGAAGTGCTAGTGAATAGGCCACTAGTCCAATGCGGTCATGGATATCAAAATGGCTGATGTACCTTGCAAAAAGTTTTAACTTCTTTCCAAATCTAATAACTCTGTTCTATGACGATATTCAAAGGAATACTATGTCCATATAATTTGACTCTTGGTCTCATAGAAGATTATCTTTATAGCTATTTTGTTGATTCTGAGCATCTTTAATGTGATACTAGATGGTCTTAACCTTCTCCACCATATCGTCAACCATTTTTAGACCTATGATTTTTCACTCCCCACCTTCATCACAACATTATTTTTTTCTTTACCTCTTCTCATAAACGGATTCATAAGGATCCATTTGAATGATTTGGTGGAATCTATTATTATAAGAGAACTCATCAAGAGGAAGATGTTGATTCTGTCCTCCTTTGAAGTCCATTGAGAATTCTCTCAACATGTCCTCAAGTGTTTGGATAGTCCACTCAAATTGGCCATTTTTTTAAGGATGAAAAGACTTACTGTTGTTCAACTTATTATTTAGAGCATGTTGAAGACTCATCATGAACATAGAAGTGAATCTTGGATCTTGATCAGATACAATTGATAGTGGTACTCCATAATGCCTTACCACTTCTCTTATATATATATGTGTGCCCATTGATCCAATGAGAAATCCTCTTGAATTAAAATGAATTGTGCATTCTTGGTAAGACGATCCACAACAACCCAAATAGCATTGTTTTCTTTGGACGTCTTCAAAAGTCCAGTGACAAAGTCTATGGTGATGTTCTCTGACGTCCATGTTGGTATAAGTAATGTTTGCATCATCCCCATAGAATAATTTCTCTCAGCCTTCTCTTGCTAACATAATAGGTTCTTTGATGTATACTCAGCAATGTCATTCTTAATGTCATCCCACCAAGGATTCTCTTGGATATCTCGATACATCATTAAGTTTTAATGGTGACTGGAGAAATTCAAACTATGTATATCACCCAAAAGATCGTTGTTTAACTCTGGATTTGGTAGAACACATAGTCGTGAACCAAATCCCTCAATTCCTTCTTCATTAACATTGAACTCCACAGATTTCACTTTTTAGATAGTTTCCACTTTTTCTAAATTCCCACATAACCCTTCTAATCATCCTTTATCCTTTTTAAAAGAGATGGTTAAGCAATAATTTTTGAAAGGATTGATAATGTTCCATTATTTATGATTCCCATGTATATCTTCATCAAATATAAGATTATTGGATCCTTTTTCAATTCTAATCAATGATAGAATTTCTAGGCCCTTTCTACTTATAGAATCTGCCACCTTTCTCTCTTTCCCAAGGTGGTATTGGATTGAGGAGTCACAGTCTTTTATCAGCTCTAACCATCTTTGTTGGTGCATCTTCAACTCTTTCTGTGTGAATATATACTTGAGGCTTTTGTGATCTGTATATATTCTCACTTCTCTCCAAATAGGTAATGCTACCAAATAATCAAAGTGAATATTACAAAAACCATATCCAGATCGTGTGTTGGATAGTCTTTATCATGAAATTTCATGTTCCTTGAAACATAGAAACTGACATTTTCATTTTTCATCAACACACAACATAGTCCCTTCTTCGAATAATCATTGAATACCACAAGAAGTTCTACACTTTAGGGTAGTGTGAAAACATGCACTATGATAAGCCTCATTTTTAGCTCCGTGAAGCTCTCCTCTCGTTCATTACTCCAAGAAAACATGACTCTCATCCAAGTTAGCTATAGAATAGGGTTTGAGAATAGTGAAAAATTTATAAAAAAGTAGCGATAATATCCAGCTAACCTCATTAAGCTACGAATATATGCCATGAATTTTGGCATCACCCATCCCTCAATTGCTCCTATCTTGGAGGGATACACATATTTTCCATTTTTTGTATAATTATAAACCAAGAATGAGACTTCCTTCAACTATAAATCACACTTGTTGTACTTTTCATAGAGCTTCTCCTTTCACAAGGTATCTATTACAATGCTTAGATGCTACTCATGCTCTTATTGGTTTGGAGTATATTAGAATATCATATATAAATACTAACAATATTTTGTGGAGGTAATCTCTAAAAACTCTATTCATAAAGTCCATTATGATTATTGGAAAATTAGTGAGTCCTAAAGGCATTACGTTGAATTCATACTGCCCATACCTTGTTTGAAAAGCAGTCTTGGGGACATCCTCCTTCTTCACCATTACATAGTAATATCCCGTCTGTAAATCCACCTTGGATAAGTATTGTTCTCCATGTATCTGATCGAACAATTCATCAATTCGGGGGAGATGATAGTTGTTTTTTATCATGATTTTGTTGGTCTTATGATAATCAATGCAAAGGCGCACTGACCCATCCTTGGTCTTGATGAAGAGGGCTTATGCGCCCCATGGTTAAGCACATCAGTGTATAGAACCATTACCCATATTCTTCTATAGTTGTTTATTCATATCCTAGAGCTCCACATCAACCATTCTATATAGAGTTCTAGATATTGGCAATGCTCCAAGTATAAGATCAATTGGGAATTCAACAACTTTTCTAGGAGGAAGACCATGAAATTCCTCGAGATCACTTTAGCGAATTCCATAAAAAAGGAATGTATTCAAAGATTGTTTCTTCCTTAGAAAAAATCATTTGAGGAAGATACACATGCTCATAGGGCTATAATATCCACGCTTGATATGATAGTGCTAAGGAAGATTTATCCTCCTTTCACTTGTACAGAAACAGGGGTCGATTCACTATATGGAGAGTGATTTCCCTCTCATGTAAATTTGTGGTGTCTCTATATAGTGAAATACAATCCATGATAAGAATTGCATAAAATTACACGAAAGTGAGTATGACGAGGTTGGACGGGATGTTCAAACAAAAAATTGTGACAATGGAGGAGTTATATTCCTGGGATAAAATGATTGCCCCAATTTTCATTCTCTCCAACATCTTTACTTCCATGATTTTTGGTGGTGTTGGGATTGTTCTACTAATATTTCAGGATATAAAAGAATGTATAGAACTATAATTGATAGTAAATTTGATATTATTTAATGAATAACTAGCATACCATTCACCACGTTGTTTTTCAGGTTTAATTGAGAGGTAGGGATGGAAAAAGATTTCCCTTGTTGCCTTGGAGGTTATTGGTTACCTCCAAAAACCCTTGGCTTATAGAACTAGTTTGCAAAGTTCCATGGTTCACTACAGTTGAACCAATGAACATTACGTCGAGGGTCGAATGGAGTGTTCCACACCTATTTCGCTACAACTAGTTTTTCTTATCGGTAGTTAATGGCCAGGATCCCTTCTCTTCCACACCTAAAGAATTTCCACATCCACATCAGGAAATTTACAAGGTGATTTTTTCTACACAATTGGGAAGTGGGGTGCAGGAATGTATAGCACTTTTTCATTTATCAATCAGACAACCAAAATTAAAGTTCGTCTTAAACATCTTATCCACAAGTTAAACCAGAGATTCACTGGTCAATTTTTCAACATTGAGGGCACATCATAAAATTTCCTCAAAGCTCTCGAAGTCATGGATCACTAGGGATTTGCATAAGCTAGGTTTTCTCCCACCAAATAAGCCATCAACCTTGCTTTTAGGGGTAACAACAATTCTAGAGGTGTGTCATGCAAGACTTGTGATTTTTACCTCATACTCTCTAATGGATTTGTCATCTATTCTCTAGAGGTAATGGAAGTACCATTCCATCGTAAGATGGATGGTGCGAGGACAATATTTATTGAAAAACATTTTTTGGAAGTCCTTCCATTCCAATTCATTGATATCTTCCTCAGGATTCATATTTTTGATCAATGTCCTCCATTTATCAACATCACCCTCCATATAGTAAAAAGCCAAAAGAACGTTCTATTGATCAGAACATGGAAAAATGTAGAAGATATTTTCAATTGAGTTTATCCATTTTTCAGCAATTGAGGGATCCGATGTTCCATTAAAAGTAGGAGGTGTTTCTCTCGTGATGTAATCGATTGTGGCTTCTTATTTCTTGGGGGAGGGGGGTTGAATGTTTCTCTTGACCCATGATTCTATTAAAACCTCAAGTTAACAGAGAGAGTATCATGAAAACTTTTATGATTCCTGCTCTAATCGGATTGGGCATCTCATCCGAATAGACAACACATTTAAGGCCCATTTTCTTGCAAGGAATATCCACTAGGAGTGTCATAACTAGGAAAGAAGTAATGCCCATTTTATTGCAGAAGTTTCCATTCAAGTCTTGATCAATGTAGTGTTTTCGGGATTCCCCCTAATACATCTGTGTCAGAGCCACCTCTACCAGATCATATCCATACAAGGATGCATTTTCATGACAAACCACTTACTCAATACTCAAAAAAAGTTTAGGAATGATTTTATTATACTAATTCTTTTCCCGTAAGCTTTCACTAGGGTTCTCTATTCCTAATCACAAATATAAAAAGACCTATCATTTGATGCCACATATAACGACCCTTCTCATTATTAAAAACATAACCATGATTTATTAAATAAAAATTAACTTATGAAAACTCCTAGGATTTATAGGTATAGTTTCTTTATAATTAGGACCATTACATAAAATCTTAGAAAATATAACCACACATCTTTATGGAAAGCTTCATTTACATTACCACACCATTACTTAGTACTTAGCATTGAATGGGATAACCTGAGGACGTGAATTAGAAAATGGTGACCTATAAATCCCAGTAATGTATTAAAAAGTAATAACATGAAGAATATAGTACATGATAGTAAATTATAATATCAATAGAGAAGAAGAGAAACATGAACATAAAGTCTTGAAATAGCATGATTATCATAACATGGAAACAAAGGAACAACATTTAACATGATATTAGAATAATCCAAGGATCATTGCACATGGAGGTTGAGTAAACCCTTATTGAACATAAATTAGCATGATTAAACATACACTTCACTTGATGTATCATGATAATAATTCTTTCCCAATTCTTTAGATCACCATTTGGGAACACCATTCATAAACATTTCTTTTCATTCGAAAGTGTTCCTCCTTGATCATACAACAAGGATTCATTAAACATCATAATTTATTCCATGAATAGGATATGATGAAAGAATAAATGAATGTACTTAATCAACATGTAAATGTTCATAAATATGAATATGCTTGATAGTGAAATGGGTATGGTATTAACTTAAACTATGATTTTTTCATGGGAAATATTGGTGTACCTTTGGGAGAATAACAACATGAAATAGAAATTTTAAAATGGGTTGATAAGATCTAAAGGGATATCTCATCATTTATAAATGAAATGGGAATTAGGTGGGTCTTATAAAATAATATACCAATATATTTAATGGGATTTTATAAATAATATAAAAGAATTCATTGAATATAAATGAGAAGAGAGAAATTCCTTATGGAATTTCAGCATGGTAATATGTGTACATGGGAGGCATTAATGATAGAGAAATAGGTATCACATCTTTAAATCATAATGAGGTCTGTATGGTTGTGGTTAGGAAGCATACCCAATCATTTTTAATTGAAAATATAATTGTATAAAATCATAAATAAATTTGGAAAAATATGAGAAATGAGGAAATCCCTTACTTTGAAGTGTGATCCTAAAGTCTTGGGATAGTATTGAGAGTGGCCTATTGGGAGCTTGGGGTGCCCTAGGAGGATTCTAGAGAGAGGAGGTAAGATTTTGTACATTCTCAAAATGGTTTTATTGAAGATGAATGGTAGATTATGTGAGTTTTTATAGAAAAAGAGTGTGAATTCTTAATTATATAGGTTTTGGACACCACACATTAAACTAATCAAAACCACAAAGCATCCAATGTTTTTTGACAATGGATTTTTCCAAAGGTGAGTAGAAAACATTATTTTATAAGGAAAATGGCCGAACTTATTAAAATACTATTCTTTCTTATGTTGAGGTGAGTCACACTCTCAAGGAAATCATTTTAAAAGTTAAAATGTTTTATAAGTCTTAGAGGGTCTACTATAGAACCATAAAATTAACCAAACAAATCTAAAATCACATTATATTAATGGTAAAACATATATTGTCTACAAAAATGTTTTATATTACTTAAATACATAACTATGTGGTCATATTGATGCCATAAAACACATTATATATTTAAAAATATACTTAATTTTCACAGAAAATAATATTATTTTAATGGTAAAACATATATTGGTCAAAAATCCTTTTTATATTATTTTATTGCATCACTATTGGGTAATTATGACATCATAAAACATATTATTAATTTAATTGGTACATAATTTGTACCCAAAAATTCAACTTTATGGGGATAAGATTGTAATGACCCAAAATTTTATTAATAAAAATTACTCTTGATCTGATTGAATTTGTTATTATGTAATATGGTTATATAAAACATATGCACTTCATTGGTTTTATATTTTTGGATATTCAAATATCGTCAAGAAATTTTAAAATTTCTTATATATCCATTGAACATGGATTACATGATTTGTATAAATATAGGTTTTTAACAAATCCAATTTAATCTGAAAAAGGAAGCAATGGACTCATTTACATTCAAGAAATTATTTTATTTTATGAATATAAATTACATTACATATGTTGGGACATGTATCTATATGACCCCCTTACTGTCCATTTCAAACATGTGGTTTCACAACAACACCTTGATGATGGGCTTTGTCTATTTTCATATAACTTTTCACTATGATCTATGATCATCACCAACTTCTCTTAATAGGAGAGGTCATTATCCAATTGTACCACCTATGTATTGAGTAAATTTTATGGGTTGGGTATGCGCTTCATCAAGAGTGATAAATGGAAACACCATTTACTTGATATAGGTTTGGTGGTATTTCTAGTCGATAAGTCACTGCTCTAATGCGATCAAGGATCTTAAAATTGTTGATGTACCTTGGACTATGTTTTCCCTTCTTCTCAAATATCATAAATCTCTACCATGGAGATATGCATAGGAATACCACATCTCCAACATAAAAATCTATGTCTCATTGATTATTATCAAAATATCTCTTTTTTTGACTTAGAGAATCTTCAATATGTTGTTAGATGATCTTAAACTTCTCCACCATTTCTAAGACCATTTCTAGACCAAGGTGTTTTCTCTCCACTACATCATCTCAGAATGACAATGTTCTTCACCTCCTCCCATAAAGGTCTTCACAAAGATCCATTTGGATTATTTAGTGGAAACTGTTGTTTTAAGAGAATTCAGCCACAGAAAGATGTTGATCCCATCCTCATTTAAAGTACATTGAGCATGATCTAAACATGTCCTCAAGTGTTTGGATAGTCGGCTCAGATTTTCCATGAATATAACTCATCCCCTGTCACAAATTTTGGTTTGAACATCCCAGAGAACCACATCATACTCCCCAAGTGGAATTTGATGTAATTCATGGCATAGATTGGATTTCCATATATAGATCCAATAAAAATTTCTGTGAGAGGGAAATAACACTCTATATGGACAATCAACCCCCAATTCTATACAAGTGTGAGGAGGAGGATTAATCTTTTTAGCACCATTATCTCAAGTGTGGATATTACTGCCCTATGAGTATCTGTATCTTTCCCAGATGGTTGAGTCTAATGAAGAAACCATCTTTGAATATGTTCCTATTATAGGGGAATTCTCTGATGTGCTTCATGGGGAATTACTTGGTCTTCCTCCTAGAAGGCATGTTGATTTCTCAATTGATTTTATACTTGGGACATTTCCAATATGCAAGACTCCATATAGAATGTATATTGTGGGGCTATAGGAGCTAAAGAACTAATTACATGAGAATCAGGATAAAAGTCTTATATGCCCAAGTGATTCATTATGGGGTGCACTGGTCCTCCTCGTGAAGGAGAAGGATTGTTCAATGTGCCTCTGCATTGATTATCATATGCTCAACAAAATCACAATAAAGAACAAGTATCCTCTAACCTAAATTTGGGACATGTTTTATTAGCTACGTGGACCACAATACTTCACCATGGTGGATTTGTGGTCTTGATATTACCAAGTAACGGTGAAGAATGAGGATATCCCCAATATTTCTTTTCTTTCAAGGTACAGTCACTATGATTTCATAATAATTCCTTTTAAACTCACTAATGGTCCATAAATATTCATAAACATGATGAATAGAGTATTTAGAGATTAACCAAACACATTTTTTGTAGTATTTATAACTGATAATTTAATATTCTCCAAAAATTAGAAATAGCATGAGGATCATCTAAACACTTTATTAGAGACCTTGTGAAAGGAGAATCTCTATTCAAAGTACACCAAGTGTGATTTTTGGGTGAAATTAGTATCATTCAAGGGCCATATCATCACAAGAAATGGGAGATATTTGGTTCCCTCTATGAAAAATGCAATATAGGGATGTCCAAGGCCAACACCGGTGATATATATCCATATCTTTCCAGGGTTAGCTGGATATTAACACTGATTTGTGAGAAATCACTCATGATTTTCATACCCTCTTACCGAGCTAACTTGGAAGGGAGTCATGTTTTCAAAGAGTGATGAATGTGAAGAGAGTTTCATGGAATTGAAAAGGAGGCTTATCACTATGCCCATGCTCACACTACCGATTAGTGGAGAACAATTTGTTGTATTTAGTGATTCTTCCAAGAAAGGCGTGGGCTTTTTGTTCATGAAAACTAACAATGTCATTGCCTATGCTTCAAGAAAATTGATATTTCATGAGAAAAACAATCCAACACATGATCTGGAGTTGGATGTAGTAATATTTGCATTTAAAATTTGGCAACATTATCTCTTTGGGTAGAAGTGTCAAATATACATTGATTTCAAAAGCCTGAAATATATATATTCACATATAAAGAGTTGAACATGCACTAACAAAGATGGTTAGATCTAAATAAAGACTATTACTGCTCAATCCATTACCACCCAAGGATTGTGAACAAGGTGGTAAATACACTAATTAAAAACGACCCGGTGATTCTTTCATTGAAGAGAATTGAAAAGGATCCAATATTTTTTGTTGATTGTAGATAGACATGGGAATCATAAAAAATGGAACATCAACAATCCTTTCAAAAATGATTTCTTAGTCTTCTATTATAAAAATGTTAAATGATGCTCGAAAGGATGATGTGGGAATTCAAACGAAAGTGGAATCCATCAAAAAGAGAAATTCTTAGAGTTCAATGGTAATGAAAAATGAATTTTTAGAATTGGGTCAAGAATATGTGTTTTATCAAATATGGAGTAAAAAAAGAACGTTTGGATTATGTACAAATTTCTAATTTATCCATTCAACTAAGAAACCAAAAGATGTATCGAGAATCTGATAGAATTATTGGTGGGATAAAATGAAGAATGATATCACTGAATATACATCAATGTGCCTAGTATGCCAAAATATGATGGGAAAGAGGCAAAAGTCTAAGAGGATGATGCAACCATTACCCAAAACAACATGGAAAGGGATAAAATCACCATGGACATTATCGTCAGACATACGAATACATTCAATGGAAACAATTATATCTGGGTTTTTGTGGATTATATTAAAAATACTAAACACTTTGTTGAAATTTGATTGTATTTCTCATTGGATTATGTAGAATGTATATATATTAGAGAAGTTGTAAGGCAGCATGGAGTAAAAATATCTGTTGTATCTAACCGAGTTCCATGTTTCAACTCTACGTTATGAATCAGTCATCAACATGCTGATAATACTGAGCTAAACATGTGTACAACTTATCATCCTCAAAAAATTTTCCAATCTAAGCATACTATCCAAACACTTGAAAAAATGTTGAGATCATGTTCAATTGAAATCAAAGGTGGATGGGATCAACATCATCATCTGGTTGAGTTATCTTACAATAATAGGTTGTACTCAAGAATATAAATGGAAATTTATGAATCCATTTATGAGAAGAGGTGCAGAACACTGACATGTTGGGATGAAGTTTGGGAGCGAAAAATTCTTGGTACAGAAATGTTCGAAAAAATGGTGGAGAAGGTTAAGATCATCCAAAAACACATTAAAGCTACCCAAAATTGAAAAAAGTGTTATGCTTATAATCATTGATGAGACATAGAGTTTTATGTTGGAGATATGGTATTCCTCCGCAAATTTATATGGAAAAGAGTTATGAGATTTGGTAAAAGGGAAAGCTTAGTCCAAGGTATATCATCCCATTTGAGATCATTGATCGCATTGGAGAAGTGTCCTATCAATTAACACTCCCACTGAACCTTTATCAGGTATATGATATATATTCCATATATCAATGGTGAGTAAGTACATACCCAAACATTCACATGTACTCAATATATAGGTGGTAGCATTGGAGAATCAACTGTTCTATGAAGAGAAGCCAGTGATGATCTTAGATCGTAGGGAAAAAGTTCAATCAAATAAGACAATGCTCGTCATCAAGGTGTTATAGAGACAGTGCTAGAAAATGAGGTTATATCAATGGTTGTAAACTATTTGTGTAAACCATATAACCATTGGGATATTTTATACCAACGGATTCAATAATCATTGGGTGTAATTCCATGGATATAGACTTTTACCAATTTTTATAAATCAATTGTTGGTATATGCCACATCGAATTGAACTATAACACCGGATTATTGAGAATAGTGGCAACAAATATATTCCTATAGTTTGTTACCTGTTGGTGTAGAACATATGCCTGAAAACTCTACCAATGGTAAGAAACCATTGGTATAGAGTTCTGCCAATGGTTTCCCAATAATCGTTGTTATACATTACCCTTAAAACTATATCAATGGTTTATGAACCATTCGTAATGAGATTCTGCCAAACTTTTTACAACATCCCATGTGGTTTTTCCCAAAGCAGCTCCAGGTATACAAGTCTGCAAAATTCACTACAACAAGCCCACTGTACTTCCCAGAGCAGCTCTTGGTATACAATTCCTAAAAAATTCAGTACAGTATCCCCCACTATTTTTCCTAGAGCAGCTTCAACATTCAATACGGTAGACAATACCATCTCTAATATTCAATACAACTAACAATACCATACATAACCACATTGAATATAGTACAATACCATATAGAGAATTTAATAAACTTATACAACACATGAAAAAAGTACAATACCATACACAAAGCACAAACACGAAATAAACAGAATTCCCTCACATTGAAATGCATAGAAATGCATTGTTTTCCATACACAAAGAACAAAGCACAAAATAAACATAATTCACATTGGATTAAACTGTTTTTCACAGTCCTATTTCCCACAAAATTACAGACTTCTATTTACCATAGTATCCAATGAATTCCAGTTCTTCCTAGAGAATGCACAAAACTGCCACACAATTTTCCACTGTTTTCCTCTCCATTTCACAATACAACACCTGTAAATACACTAGAATACAACATACATAATTCAAAAAAAGTTATGCATACAATATAAATAATACTATAGGATGAATTCAGATGTTTAGAAGTCATTCATATTCAATTATTCATGGTATTGTTATCAAAAAACGCCACATTGGAAATCACAACATGCCACTTGAGATCAAATTTAATTCCTATCCCCAAAAAGTGAAACATTTTGGACACATATATTTTCTAAATTTCTATTACAGTATACATTGTTTCATATTTGATTAATCTCCTGTGGGAAATATATACATTTATTGAAAATAGGTTGTTTTGTAATCATAATAAAAAAATAATGGAAAATAATAAACCACAACATGAATGGTAATTCAAATATATCTATGTAGGATAATTATTCTATCATGAGAAACACTACAAAAGATGTGGTCTTGGACTATGCTAAATCTAATGAAAGAACAATCCCAATTTTAATCATGTGTATCATATCATGGGATTTGACTATATGTAAGGGTAATTGGACTTTAAATGGGTCGATAGGTAGAGCATCGAGTTAGATAAAAGGATAAAAATTTCCATGATTTCACTAAGGTTGATTTTCAATTGGAGATCATCATTCCAAGTACATTATATATTTACAAAATGTGTGATTTTGGATTGTGTCCTGTTATGATGATAGACAGACTAATAACCCATTTTTTGGGAACCATATGATAATTATTTTAGATTTTTACAAGTCTAACATGCTTATGGAAGAATTGGTATTAACCACAAGGGATGAAATCATCAACCACTTCATCCAATATGAAAGGAAGACAATGTTCTTTATTAATTACATTTTTTGGTAATTTTTCCTCAAAATGTAATTGGGGAAAGGATTGTTTCTTATACCACATTAAAGGAAATTGAGATTATAAATGATGGAGGAATGTAAATTAGAATAATCAAGTCCTTGATCTAATGATTTGAGACATTACTGGACCATAATATGTTGATAAGAAATGGTAATTCTCTATGGACAATGAATACAATACTGGGAATACCACCCCCTCTACTAATGACTTCCGGACATATTTACAGGATATTAATATCACACAGTGTATTGATAACTCATGTGAGGGTGACTCTCAAGGTCACTCTAGTGACACCCATCTTTATGATGACATCCATAATTTGTGTAAGGAGATTTAGGAAGCACAACCGGTCTATAATGATAGTTAGGTAAGAACCCTCCATGTGGAGGATGGTCATCCTGGTGACAACCCCATTCCATGTGCACAACATTAATAGGATTAGAATGGCATAGAAAATGGTCGGGTGGAAACTGGATTTGAATCCACTAACCACAATAATGTTGATATACCTTTAGAGACTACCCCTTATTAAAAGTTGCATATTCATATTTCTATTGTGACATTGATCGGGATCTCTACTTTTAGGTATTGTGTTCATGATTCGAGCTATTATCAGATATTTTAGTATGACCATAATGATAGATAAGTGGTGATCAATGTTTAGATTGACCTGTATAGATACCCTATATAGCGAGGGGTTGGAGTTTTGGTTATGGAGATGGATGTGGAAAGGGTGTGTCATATCTAATTCATTGAAAATACTAAACTAAATGGTTAAATAAGGCAAATGAATTATTGATGAAAAAATATGTATCTTATTTTTTTTATAAAACCTAGAGAATTAAAAATATTGGTATTGTTTTTTCCTACATAAGGGTCTATATAGGTTGAGGTGTAATGTTATTATGGAATGGAAGGATGAATACATTATTAGAAGTGACTCTATCTAATCTTCAATGGTCGAAACTTACTAGATGAGTTTAACCAAGATAGATTTTGATATCTCTTAGATATTGGGTAGGAAGAAAAATTTCGATTGAATATGAATCCACGTTCAATGATCTGGTAAGTATATTTCAATGAATATGATTAATATAAGGCTTAAAATATGATGATTTGGGATGAAGCAATGACTAATGTTGTGATCAGGGACCAGTATTCTGATTTTTCACACAAATATATTTTTGGTCAGTATGATGTCTTTGGAAAATATATATTTTACATGAACATGGAAGGGTATTTATTTACTTCTTCATTTTGGTGGAGGGAATACTTCATTTATTTGTTTGAAGCTGAAGTATAAGAACCTCCATGGAAAATTGTTTGAGGTGTCACTTTATGATTCTAATAGAAGAGGATCACTATAGTGTATTCAGTATAGAGATCTAAGACACCCAAACATATTTTTTCCAAATCCAATATGAAAAGTTCCAATATATGAGAATATTGGATATCATAGAAGATAGTTTGAGTGATTCACATGCCTAAGAAATGTTGGTGCATCTAACTAAGTGATGGAATAAAAATTGTAGAGAATCTTGATGAGATTGGATGAGTTATGGTCTCCTTATTGAGTAATAAGAAATTTTTAGAAAGATATTATTGTATAAGTAAAAAAATTATACTCAAATAATCTACCCACTATAGTTTTATTGGTTTGGGTGTTATAAAATATGAAAAATCAAAGTACAACATGGTAGAAAATGAAAAACCCAACACAAAAACTATTAAGTGTTAAAAATGAAACTGAACTAAGAAGAAAGTACAATTCGAAAAAAAAATATAAACGTCAAAATAGTGCATGGATATTTAGATAAAAGCATGAAATGTCCAGGACGTTATATTATAACATACCAGTTCTAATTCATAAGAAATATATCCTTTTACCAAAGAGTAGTAGAAAAATTAGTGACTAGATCCATGGTATAAAATAACTTGAAAAAAAACCTAATTGATATTAATGATATAACGAAACATGTTTCAGGCCTGAATCATCCTCAATAATAAATCAATAATATAAATCCCTTTCCCTCAGAATTTATTTAATATGTATGATTGATGAAAAATTTGTCCCCAACCTTTTTCAAACTACACATTTTGAAAGAAATAGACTCCACAAATAGAATCATTGTGACCACTAAGATAAGAATAAATAACTATATATAGATGATAATTATCATTTCTAAATATTAATCACTAAATATAATTTGTTAGTAATCACATTGAAAACGACAATAATAATATGCAGAACATGAAAAAAGATTATTAATATCTTCAAAATTAAAAGTATCAAATATCATTACTATGTATCTTCCATTAATAAAAGCTTGGTGAGATTTATAGATGATTTTGTAACAACGTTAAAATGGTAGTTTCCAACATCATCACATTCGGATATTAATGAATAAAAATAAATTAATATTTCTCTGTTGGATTTTTTTAGCATGATACCATAATTCTTTGAAAATTATATGGTTGATTCCATTCAAAAAAACATATAATACTCTGTTAAAAGACATATAGATAGAAATTATATAATCCTCATGTTACTATGACATCAAAATTGTGTATACTATGATATAAAAATATGATTAGAAATTACTCAGTATATTCATCTATCTCCACTTTTTAACAATCAATGGACACAAAATAAAAAAGGAAGAAATTATAAGTATAATCAAAATTAAAAATGGAATATCCTTATAGAATTAGATAAAATTTAACTTGAATATATCATTTTAATAATATCTATTTTAAAATTATTTCCCCTTTAGACACAACTTAATAAACCATATGTACAATTAATTTCCTACACAATGAAATGAAAGCATACATAAATATAAAAGGTATCCCTCACATCTCTCATAAATATGTATAAATCAAAAATTACATGCAGGTATAACACATAAGTTAGAAGTTAATTACCATGGAAAACCTGGAGGAAGTCCAATCGCGAATTAGGGTTGAAAACCTTGAGATATCTATTCGGGGGGAGGTGACTCATGAATCAGTTGAGAACTGTAGTTCGAGGAGATCTCTATTGGAGGAGGAGGAGAGATCTGGTCATGAATCAGTCGAGATGTAGGGTTCGACGATATCTTTTTAGGAGGAGGAGTATATATCTGCTAGCGAATTGGTCGGGAAGTAGGGTTTGAGGAGATCCCTATCTTTGTCAAAGGAGATATCTTCTTGGGAATCTTTGTTGGAGGAGGAGGAGATATCTGCTTGTGAATTTTTCAAGAAGTAGGGTTTAAGGAGATCTCTGTCTTCATCGTCATAGATATCTTATCATGAATCTCTGTTGGAGGTTAGGGTTCTTCTGTATAAGGAGATATATGTTGCATAATCAATTGGGGTGTGGAATTATTGGTGTTTTTTCCAACGGTTACTTAAAACCATAGGTAAAGGTTCTATATTCAAACACTTTGAAAAACCAAAGGAATAGTTCAATTTTATATAAGATTTCTCAAATGTTTTATAAAATTGTTGGGGAATTCTATTCCTTTACAAACATGTTTCTTAAAACGTTGGTAAAAACTAATTTATAATGGTTATGCCAACAATTTACTAGAACCGTTGGCATAGCCTCATTATCCAAACAGTTCAAGAAACCTATGAGAAATAAGTGTTGTTATATGTTGAATTTCTACCAGTGAGAAACCAAAAGCTTACAGTGGAAATGTGGTAATCAGAGGAAGTGATGAATCAGAATTACCCTCATATATTTTAGTGTAGGGAAAAATAAATGTAGAGGAAGATATTTCATAAGGTGGGATGATAATATCAACCCATATTTTTATTAATGTAAATTCATCCTCATCTAATTAAATTTCTTATTATGTAAAATGGTTATATAAACCTTATTCACTTCATTGGTTTTATGTTTTTGGATTTTAATATAAAATTATGAATTGATACCATTACTAATATAGTTGTTGAACAGTAATGACTTGATTAGTAAAAATATAGGGCTTTAAAAAATCCAATTTACTCAGACAAAGGAAGGGATGGCCTCAATCAGTAGAATTCCTCCATAAGAATCCCATATGTTAGAGATTGAAAAGGAGGTGGCTTTAGTAGGAATCACTCTTGACCAAGCCCACGATGAGATTCAACACATTAAGATGAGACAGAATAACTTATGGGAGATGTAAAGGTTAATAGAGATTACCACCCAAGTGATGTTATCCGAGCCACCCCAAGAGTTTATCACCATCTCACACCATACCCTTAAGTCTTATGCTGGTGTAATAAGGGGTTATGTTACAAGACCCTAGTACTGTGATTATGTGCATTATTTTTTTTATAGAATAAATAATAAATATTCATTTTATGATAGTTACTTTGTAAATGGGTTTTAAAGAAAAAATAGTATTTTTAGTTAATATTCAATTAAAAAATTTATTTTGTTGAATTATTGGATTTTTTAATTAAATAATATTTTATTAAAATATTACTACTAAATTAATTTTTATTAAATACAAAATATTGTATAATATTTATGAATACATTTGAAATTTTTATTTATATTTAAAATATGTTTTTGATAAAATCGGTGAACTATTAATAAATTTTGGTTTTTATTTTAAAAGTAAAAATATATAGGAAAATATTTATATAAAATGACTATTATTTTTGGAATCAGGATGTTGAAAATATCTAATGGATAATTTTTCAAAATTTCTGGAGACAATCAAAATTTTATGTAAAAATTAAATAGATTTTAAATATATAATGTGTTTTATGACATCATATTGACCCAATAGTGTTGTAATAAAATACTATAAAATGGTTTTTCGACTAATATATTTTTTTAATTTAAAATAATGCGATTTAAGAATTGGTTGATAAATTTTATAATGCCTTAGTGGACCCTCCATGATTTATAAAACATTTTAACTTTTAAATTGATATCCTTGAGAGTGTGACATAGCTCCCCATAATCAATCCTAATATTTTAATAAGATCATACATTGAACATATAAAATAATTCTTCTACTCCCTTTTGGAAAAAAACATGGAAAAAATCTATGGGTTGGTTTGTGTTTTTTGATTAGTTTGATGTGTGGTGTCAAAGACCTAAATAATAAATAATTTTCTCTCCTTTGTTATATAAACACACTCGATATTCCATTCCTATTAAATAAAACCATTTGTATGTAAACAGAACTCTACACTCCTATCTATATAATCCTCCCATGGTACACTATTCTCCCAATAATCTTCTCTCAAGACTCTCCTAAGCCTTTGGTATCACACTTCCATGTAAGTGATTTATTCCTTTCTTATTTTTATCCATAATTATTTATGTTGTTATACCCTTTTATTTTCAATTAAAAAAGTTGGGGTTTGATTTTCACCCACATATTTTTCACCTTATTTTTGAATGATGATATACCCCTTTCTCTATCTCATTAATTCCACCTATATACACACATTACTATGCTAAAATTTCGCAAGGGATTTCTTCTTTTATCAATTTTTTCTAAATTTCCTTATGATTTTATACCCTTTAATTTTTAATTAAAAATATTGTGGTATGATTTTTAACCATCATAATAACTCCCTCATTATGTTTTAATGACGAGAGACCTCTTTCTCTCTCATTAACGCCTCCCATGTACACCATTTACTATGTAGAATTTTCTTAAGGGATTTATTCCTTTATCATTTTGTTCAAAAAAAATTTATGTTGATATTCCATTTTATTTTCAATTAAAAATTTTGGGGCTTTATTTATCACATCCACTATACATCCCTACTTATTTATGAATGATTATATACCCATTTCTCTCTCATTAATGCCTCCAATGTACACCAGTTATGATTTCGAAATGTCGTAAGGGATTTCTCTCTCCTCATTTACATTCAATGAATTATTTTATATTACTAAATTCCATTACATATGTTTGGTTATGTATCTATATAACCAACATACTTTCCATTTCATGTACATGTGACGAGACAAGCCATTTTCTCTTATCAACCTTTTTTTATGAATTCCTATGTTATGTCGTTATGATGCCAAATTTGCACCACATTTTCTAAGCCATTGTCATTGTGTAGTGAATACCAAGCTGAATTCTCTATCTAGTTTATTAACCATTATAAAAATTTACTTATTGATTATATAGTTTCATGTTGGTATTCTACTTTCAATTATCATGGAATAAATGATGATGTTGAATGATTCCATGTTATACGGTCCATGTGGGACACTTATGGATGAAATGAAATGATTAAGAATGGTGATCCCTGATAGCACTCCAATGCATTGAGTAAATATTGAAATCATGATTTGTCAAGTGAAATGTGGTGAATGTGGGGACAGAAAAATCCTATGTCTAGAAATGGTTAATGAAATGGTGGATATGGTTAATACCATCCTACAACATATTAAAGTTTCCCAGAGTCGACAAATGAATTATGATGATAATTGTTGACCAGAAATAGATTTTGATGTTGGAGACATGGTATTCCTTTCATATCACTATGGATGAGAGTTATGATATTTGGGAAGAAGGTAATACTTAATCCAAGATACATCAGCCCTTTTGAGATCCTTGACCGCATTAGAGTAGTGGCCTATCGACTATCACTTCCAACGAAACTATGTAAAGTACATGACGTATTCTAGGAATCACTCTAGAGGAAGTAAATACCTGACCCATGGCGTGCACTAAAATATAGAGGTGGTACCATTGGTTAATAACCTCTCTTATGAAGACAAGACAATGAAGATCTTAGATCGTAGAGAAAAAGTTCTACAAAATAATACAATTCCCCTCGTCAAGGTGTTGTGGAGAAACCTCATGTTTGAAGAAGAAATGTCGGAATCAGACTAAGTGATGAAGAAGAGTTTCCTTTATCTATTTTAGTGATGAATATGAAAATTTTTAGGGTGAAATTTTTTATGGGGAGAATATTTTAAAGACCCAATCTTTTAATAATGAAAATTTATCTCGATCTATTTAAATGTATTATTATTTAAGTTGGTTATATAAAAAATATACACTTATTTGAATTTATATTTTTGGATTTCAAAATACCAATAATAATTGTTACCATTGCTAATAAATAAATTGAATAGCGGTCACATGATTAGTATAAGTATAGGGATTTAACAAATCAAATTTAATCAGAAAAATGAAGTCATGGCCTCATCCTGTAGAATTTATCTGTACGAAACCCATTTTTTGGATCTCAGAAAGGAGGTAGCTTCAATGTGATTCAATATTGACCAATCCCAATTCAAGCTTCAACAGGTAAAGCTTGAATGGAACTGCCTATGAGAGAAGTGCAAGTTAATTGAGATTACCACCTGAGAGTTGTTATCTGAGCCACTGCAAGTGCCTGTCACCATCACACCCCTCACCCTTAGGTCTTATGTGTAGTGTTATAAAATATAGGTAAGAAGACACTAGAACTATGATTACGAGACTTAATTTTTACAAAATGAATATATTTATTTATTTTTACTTTGTAAATGGGTTTTAAAACACAAATAATATTTTATGATAATATTCAATTAAAAAATATATTTTGATAAATTAATCGATTTTTTAATTAAATAATATTTTTATAAATTGTTATAATTAAATTTCATTTTGTTAAATATAAATGATCGTATAATTTCTTATGAATACAATGGTAAATTTAATTATGGTTCGAAAAATATTTTGTCAAAACCGATGAATTTTCAAAAAATGTCTGTTTTTATTTTAAAATTAAAAATTCACATATTTAGAAAATAATTTATATAAAATGAATATTATTTTTGTATTCTGAATGTTGAAATTATAAAATAAATTAATTTTTCATAATTTTCTGAGATAATTGAATTTTTGGGAAAAAATTACATACTGTTCAAATAAATAATGTGTTTTATGAAAAAATAATGCCCCAATTGTGATTTAATAAAATTATATCAAAGGGATGTTCCAGAAATATATGTTTTACCCTTAAAATAATCTGATTTTAGATTTGTTTTATTTATTTTATGATTCCTTGGCGGACCCTCCAAGGTTTATAAAATATTTTAACCTTTTAAAATGATTTTATTGAGAGTGTGAGCCACCTCCATATATACAAGCATAACATTTTAATACATTCAGCCATTAGACATATTAAATAATGTTTCCCAGTAAAATTTAGAAAAATCCCTGGGAAATACCCATGGGATGGTTTGTGGTTTTGATTAGTTTAATATGTATTTTCCAAAACCTAAATAATAAAGAATTGCATGTCTCTTCCAATATAAACCCACTCAATCTCCCTTTCCTCTTCACTAAAAATATCATTATATCAACCAACATCTGCCCTATATTCTCTAAAATCCTCTATATGCGCCCTAATCTCCAAACAATCTTCTCTCAAGCCTCCCCCAAGCCTTTGGGATCACATTTCCTTGTAAGGGATCATCACTTTGACTCCTTCCTAAATTAATTCCATGTTTCCTTATATTGTTATTATCTTTTATTATCAAACAAAAATATAAGGGGTATGTTTTTTCACCTCCCCTATACTTCCCTCCTTATTTTTTAATTATTATAGACCCCTTTCCCTTTTATTAATACTTCTCATGTACACTCATTACTATGCTGAAATTCAATAAGGTATTTTTACCTTTCTCATTTTTTCTGAATTTTTTATGTTGTTATGCCCTTTTATTTTTAATTAAAAATTATGTGGTATTATTTCAAACTGCCAAAACATTTCCCTCCATATGTTTTTATTATTATAGACCCCTTTCTCTCTCATTAATTCCTCCCATGTACATCTGTAACCATGCTGAAATTCCAAAATTGATTTATCTCTGCTCATTTATATTCAAGCAATTTTCACATGTTTCTGAATTACATAACGTATATTTGGACATGTATCTATATGACCCATTTAAATTTCATTTCATGTACAAATGATGAGATACTCCTTTCTCTCTGATCAACCCATTTTACAATTTCTATTTTACGTCGTTATGCTACAGAAGTTACACCAAAATTTTCATGCCAAAATCATCGTGTTAGTGAATACCATACCCATTTCTATATCAAGGGTATTCAAATTTTTTCAAATGTATTTATTTATTGAGGACATAAATTTAGGTATTCCAAATCTCTTATTCTCTGAATATGTTATGATTCTTAATGAATCCATGTTTTATGATCTATGTCGCACACTTATGCATGAAATGAAATGATTAGGATGGGTGCCTCCGGATAGTGCTCCAATGCTTTGAGTAAAGATTAGTATCATGAAAAGTCTTGTGTAAAGAGGTTTTACTCATTATAATTCACGTGAAATGACTGTTTACTCATGGTAATTCATGTTAAATGAGGGTTTACTCATTCTCCTTTTAAAATGAGTCATAGTTCATGCTAAAATCATGTTATGACAGTCCTGGGGGATATGATTTGGTAAAGTAATATGATTAGTACGAATCATTATTAAAATAATTAAAAATTCCCCTAAAAATATATTTTAGTAATTATATCATTGGAAAAATAGAAATGTTAAGGAAATAAATTTAATTTATATGTTATCCTTTTTTTCATTTGATTTCTATTTATGTGTTACCCCTAACTTTTCTTTTATTCCAGACAATGGCTGGTAATAGGGGGACTTAGACTAACAACCGATGTGCATATCAATGTGATGTATTTTTTTAATGAGATTCCAAATGTAACGAGAGTGGTAATTACAAAATTTCACAATAATATCTCAGTTAACTCATGTTTTTAATAGAAACGTGGATCAAGAGTAAAGTTCAACCCCCCTAAGAAAGAACAATCTTCCATCGAGTGATTTATGATTAAAAAGCCTCTTACTTTTAATGAATCATCTAATCCCTCAATATATGAAAAATTGATAAACTCTTTTTATAATATCATTTCTATATATCAATTTTATGAAAAAGAGAAGGTACTTTTGGTTTCTTATCGTATGGAGGATGAATCTGGTCAACGCTGGAAATTGATAAAAAATATGATGCTTGAGGAGGAGATCAATGATCTGAAAGGGAAAAATTTTCTAAAAATGTTTTTTGATATTTATTTTCTTCAAACCCTCGAAATTAATATGTAAAGGGACATCCTTTACCACAAGAAAAAAGACAGATAATTCATCAAATAATATGAGTAAAACATCACAAGGCTTTCATGATATGCCTCGCGCTTCGTTGTTGACCACAAATGTGAGGTTGACCGTGTCATTGGTGGGATGAAACCTAGCCTACAGAAATCTGTAGAGATCTATGACATTGATAGCTATGATGAAGTTTTCTGATGTTCCCCCAAAGTTGAAATAGAGACTAGAAAATCTCATTGGTAACATAGGGGTAGAAAGTGGAAAATGGACTTTAATTCTAGTGGTTCTATGTATAAATCCAACAGTGCTAAGAAATTCTACCACCCCACTTCCCAATGGTGGAGAAAGAATAACCCCAGAAATTTTCTAATGTGGAAGAAGAAATGCTTTAGGTGTGGAAGATAAGGGAACCGGACTATTAACTAATGATAAGAAAAATACACTATTTTGACAGAGGAGAGGAACACTCCGTTTGACCCTAAATATATTTATCATTGCTTCAAATACAAAGATCCCATGAAACTTGCAAACTATTTCCCTATGAAAATGGTTTTCAGAGGCAACCATAATCCTCCAAGGTAGAAAGGTAGAGATATTTCCATCACTACTGCTGAAGAAAACCCCAAAAAAAGTGGTGATAGATATGCTAGTTATTCATTCATGAATAGGGAACATACTTTTTGATTATGTTTCAACACATTTTTTTATATTTCAAAAGTTTGGAAGAGAAATCCAAAAACCACCAATAATCATGGAATTAAATATGTCAATGAGAATGGAAAATGGGGAAATCATATCATCTAATAAATATAACTCCTCCCCTCTCTCAATTTTTGGTCTGAACTTCCACGAACACTTCTTCATAATCCTTATAGTGTAATTTTATACAATTATTAGCATGGATTGTCTTTCCCTATTATGATCCAAAAAAAATTCCGTGAAATGTAAATCACTCTCCATATAGTGATTGACCACATATTCTGTACAAGATCAAGGGGAAACATGAATCTTCTTTTGAACCATTATATGGAGAGTGGATATTACTACCCTATGAGCATGAGTATCTTTCTCATATGATTCAGTCTATGGAAACAACCATCCTTGATGACATGCCTATTTTGCAGGAATTTGATGAAGTGTTTCCTGAGGAATTTTCTAGTCTTCCTCCTAGAAGATATGTTGAATTCCAAATTGATCTTATACTAGGGGATTTTTAAATATCCAACACTCTATATAGAATAGATTTTTTGGAGCTTGAGGATCTGAAAAAACAAAGATATAATAATTTGCATAATGGGTTTATACACCCATGTGCATCACCATGGGGTGAAAAAATCCATATATTTAAGAATAAGGATGGGTTAATTGGAATTTTCACTGATTATCATGAGATCAAAAAAATTCATGATAAAGTACAAGTATCCTCTACACCAGATTGATGACTTGTTTGATCATCTATATGGAACACAATATATCTCCATGGTTGATATGAGGTCAGTATATTACCAAGGGTGAAGAAGGAGAATATCCCCAATTCTTATTTTTGTACAAGGTACGTGCACTATGAATTCCCATGAATTCCTTTCAGACTTACTAATTCTCTAGAAACCTTTATGGACATGATGAATAGTGCTTTAGAGATTACCTCAAAAAAATTTGACAGTCTTTATAGAATATATTAAAATATATTCAAAAACCAAGGATGAGCATGTGGAGTATCTAAGTATTGTACTAGAGACCTTGGGAAAGTAGAATCTCTATGAAAAAACAACAAGTATGAGTTCTGGTTTAAGGAAGACTCACTATTATCTCATATCATTACAAACAATGGGATATCTATGGTTCCTTCCAAGGCAAATGCAAGAGAGGTAAGTCCGAGTTGAACATTGGTGATGGTTATCCGTAGCTTCCCGGGGTTAGCTAGATATTATCACTGATTTTTGAGAAATATCTCACTATTGTCAAACCCTATTACAAGGATAACGTAGAAGAGAGTCAAGTTATTATATAGTGATGAATGTGAAGAATGATTCAAGGAGTTGAGAAGAAGGCTTATCACTGTGCTCGTGCTCACACTGCCATAGGTAGAGAGCTTTTTGTGGTATTTAGTGATTCTTTAAAAAAGGTTATGGTCTTTGTGTTGATGAAAAATGACGAATTCATTGCCTATGATTCAAGGAAATTGAAAGTTCATCAGATAAAAAACCAACCCATGATATGGAGTTGGTTTCAGTAATCTTCTCTTTCAGAAAAGGGGGACATTACCTCTTTTTGGATAAGTGTGAAATATACACGAAAAAAATCCTCAAGTATATATTCACATAGATGGATTTGAAAATTCACCAATGAAGATGGTTAGAGCTGATCAGATACTATGACTTCTCAATCCATTACCACTCTGGGAAAGAGAAAAAGTTGACTAATGCTCTATATAGAAAGGAACCATTGATTCTATCATTGATGAGACTTTAAAAGGATCCAATTTTCTTAGATTTGATGAAGATGAACATGGAAATCATAAATAAAGGAAAATAATTAATCCTTTCACCAATGATTTCTCATCCATCTATTTTTCAAATGATAAATGTTGATAAAAAGGATGATGTGGGAATTCAGTAGAAAGTGGAAACTATCGGAAAAGGGAAATCTTTATCGTTCAATGTTAATGAAGAAGGAATTGTGAGATTTGGGTCATGACTACGTGTTCCATAAAATATGGATTTTAACAAATAACTTTTGGATGATGCAAATATTTTCAATTTATCCATTCACCATGGAAACACAAAGATGTATCGAGATCTCTGATATAATTATTGGTGGGATAATGTGAAGAAGTAGATCTCTGAGTATACATCAAAGTGCTTGGTATGTCATTAGGTGATGGCTAACAGGAAAAAGTATAAGGGGATGATGAAACCATTACCCATACCAACATGAAAATGGGAGAAAATCACCATGGAAATTGTTATCGGACTTCCAAATACATCTAATGAAAAAAATGTTATCTTGGTTATTATGGTTAATCTTACAAATGCTAGACATTACATTGCAATTTGAGAGGATTTCTGATTGGATCAACTGGAATGGACATATATCATTTATATGGTAAGGTTGAAATGAGTACCACTATCTATTGTATTTGATCAAGATCCAAGATTCGCCTCTATATTCTAGAAGAGTTTTCAATATGCTCTAAATAAAATGCTAAACATCAGTATGAATTATCATCCTCAAACTTATGTACAATATGAGATGTCTATAAAAATACTTGATTAAATGCTGAGATCATGGTAAATGGACATCAAAGGAGGATGGGATCGACATCTTACTCTGGTTGAGTTATCTAACAATAACAGTTTCCACTTAATCATCTGAATGGCACCTTAGGAAGCCCTTTATGGGAAGAGGTGTAGAACAATGGCATGATGGGATGATGTTGGGTAGAGAAACCTGCTAGGTCCAGAAATGGTCGAAGATATTGAGAACAAGGATAAGACCATCCATCAATACATTAAAGATTCTAATAGTTGAAAAAAGATCTATGCCGATAATCATTGATGATACCTATATTTTGATGTTGGAGACATGGTATTCCTTCAAATATCACTATGGAAGAGTGTTATGGGATTCAGGAAGAACAAAATTATTAGTCAAAGTTACATTGACACTTTTTATATCCTTGATCACATTGGAGTAGTGACATATCGACTAACACTCCCACAAAACCTATCTCGAGTACATGATATATTATATGTATCACTCTTTAGGAAGTACTTGCCTGACCCATCACATGTAACCAATCCAATGGTGGTACCATTGGAGAATGACCTCTCCTCTAATGATAATTTAGTGCAGATATCAGATCCTAGAGAAAAAGTTCTACAAAATAAGACAATTCCACTCATCAGGGTGTTGTGGGGAAACAAAAACTTTGAAAAGAAATGTGGGAATCAGGGGAAAGTATGAAAAAAAGTTAACCTCATCTCTTTTAGTGTGGGGAAATTAGATTTCATGGGTAAAGTTTATTAAGTGGGAGATAATTTAATGAAACAAACTATTATTAATAAAAATTCCCATGTTCTGATTAAATGTCATACCATGTTAGAAGGTTATATAAGAGATATGCACTTGCTTCATTTTATGTTTTAGGATTTTAAAATACCACTTTCAATTGTTACCATTTCTACTATATCCATTGAACAGTGAATACATGAATTTTATATATATTGGGCTATAAAAAATCCAATGTATTCATAAAAAGGAAGAGATGGCCTCATCTAGTAGAATTTATCCTTACAAATCCCATTTGTTAGAGCTCATAAAAGAGGGAACATCATTGTGATTCACTCTTTACCAAGGCCAAGATGTGCTTCAACACATTAATCTTCAATGGAATCACCATGAGAGAAGTGGAATTTAAAATATATTACCACCCAAGAAATGTTATCTGAGCTGCCCCAAGAGTCAATCACCATCGGAAACATTACCATTAGGTCTTAGGCTATTGTTATAAGAGGTTTTGTAACAAGACCATTTCACTGTGATTATGGTCATTATTTTTTTATATAATAAATAATACACATTCATTTTTTTATTGTAGCTTTTTAACTGGTTTTTAAATACAAATAGTATTTTTAGTTAATATTCAATTAAGAAATATATTTTTATGAATTAATGGATTTTTTAATTAAAACATATTTTAATAAAATATTACTACTTAATTATTTTTTATTAAATATCGATGATCCTATAATTTTATATGAATAAAATTGAATTTTATATTATGGTTTGAAGACTGTTTTTGTCGAAACCCACAAATTTTCAATAAATGGTGTGTTTTATTAAATTGAAAATTCACATATCTATAAAACTATTTTTATAAAAATAAAATCATTTTTAGAATGAGGACTTTGAAATTATCCAATGGTGAATTTTTTATAATTTTCTGAGACAGTCGAATTTTAGGGTAAAAATAAAATTCTGTTTAAATATATAATGTTTTTATGACATTTTAACGAACCAATAGTGATATAAAAAATACTATAAATGGTATGTTCAGAAAATATATGTTTTACCATTAAAATAATGTTATTTTAGGTTTGTTTTATTTATTTTTAAAAGCCTTAGTGGACCCTCTGAAACATATAAAAAATTTCAAAATTTTAAAATTATTTCCTTGAGAGTGTGACTCAACTCCACCTAAACAAGGTTAATATTTTAGAAATTTAGGCCGTTTTCCTTATAAAATAATGTTTTCCACTCTATCTTGTGAGAAACCATTGTCAAAAACCATGGGATGGTTTGTGGTTTTGATTAGTTTAATGTGTGGTTTCCAAAACCCAAATAATAAAGAATTCCCTCTTCTTTCCTATATAAACCAAATCAATATCCCATTACACTTAACTAAAAACATTTGGAGCTCAACCAAAACCAACCCTCATATCTCTAGAATCATCCCAATGAGCCCCAATCTCCCAAGAAGCCTCTATGAATCCTCTACCAAGCCTTTGGGATCACACTTCCATGTAATGGATTTCTTCCTTTTTCGTCTTTTTCAAAGTTTCATTATGCTTTTATAACATTTTACATTCATTTAAAAATTTCAGTGTATGATTTATCACCACCATCATTCTGACATCCTTATTTTTGAATGATTAGAGACCTCTTTCTCTCTTATTAATGCCTCCCTTGTACACCCGTTACCATGCCGAAATTCCGTAAGGTATTTACCTCATCTCATTTACATTCAAGAAATTATTTTATATTATATATCTAAATTACATTAAATATGTTAGGAAATGTATCTATATGGACCCCTTACATTCTATTTCATGTACATATGATGTGATGCCTCTTTCTCTATCATCTATTAGTTTTATGAATTATCATGTCTTGTCGTTATGCTGTCAAAATTGCACCACAATTATTCAAAACAAAGTCATTGTGTGGTAAATACCATTCCCATAAGAAAATGGTGACATTAAATGTCCAGTAAGGGAGTAAACATGGAATACCATGAATAATATAGTACATGTTATGAAATATGAATATCAATGGATCACAAGAGATACATGATATAGCATGATTTTCATATCTTAGAAATGTGGAAACAACATTTAACATGATATTAGAATGATCCAAGGATCATTTCACATGGAGAATTAATAAACCCCGATTGAACATGAATTAGAATTATTAAACCCACATTTGAATTTAATTATCATGATACTAATCTTTACCCAATGCATTATAGAGCTATCATGATGCACCCTTCTTAATCATTTCATTACATGCATAAGTATGCCACATGGATCATATAACATGGAATCATTAAACATCATCCTTTATTCCCGAATAAAGTAATGTGGAATATATACATGAAAATATATAATGAATAAGTAAATTTTCATAATGGTGAATACTCTTGATAGATATGTTTGCATGGTATTCACTACACAAGGACATTGGCTTGAAAAAATGCGGTGTGAATTTGGAAGCATAAAAGTGTGGCATAAACATCATAAAAATGGTTTATGAGAGAGAATGGGGTATCTAATCATATGTCCATGAAATGGATAGTAATTGGGTCATATAGATACATGTCCCAAAACATGTTATGGTATTTAGATGCATAATATAAAATAATTTCTTGAATGTAAATGAGGAGAGAGAAATCCCTTACAGAAATTCAACAGGGTAACAGATGTACATGGGAAGAACTAATGAGAGAAAAAATGATCTATCATCATTTAAAATTAATGAAGTATATATAGTGTAGGTGAGAAATAATAACATATCATTTTTAATTGAAAATAAAAGGTCATATCAACATAATTAAATTTGGAAAAAATGAGAAAGGAAGAAATCCCTTACATGGAAGTCTGATCAAAAAGTCCTTGCAGGGGTTTGGGAGAAGATTATTGGGAGCTTGGGGTTCCTTTGGACGATTATAGAAAGATTAGGGAAGAGGTAGGTCGAGCTACATATAGTTTTTGTGAATAGGAATGAGATATTGAGTGGATTTATGTAAGAAAGGAGATGAAATTCTTTAATATTTAGGTTTTAGACACCACACATTAAACTAATCAAAAACACAATCCAACCCATGGTTTTGCCCATGTTTTAATACAAAGCGGATTATAAAGTGTTATTTTAAAAATAAAATGGCCTAAATTACTAAAATACTAGGATTTCTTATGTGGAGGTGAGTCAAACACTAAAGGAAATCATTTTAAAGATTAAAATGTTTTATTTTTCTTGGAAGGTCCACTAAGGTACCATAAAATTACTCAAAAAAATCTAAAATCACATTAATTTAAATGAAAAATATATTGGACAAAAATAGTTTTTAAATTATTTTATTACACCACTATTTGATCATTATGATGTCAGAAGACACATTATATATTTAAACAATATTTAATTTTTATTCAAAAGTTCGACTATCTAGGAAAACAATAAAAAATCACCATTAAATAATTTCGATGTCCTAAATCTAAAAATAATAATCATTTTTTCTAAATAATTTTTTAAATATGATAATTTCTACTTTTTAAATAAAAACCTATATTTATCGAAAATTCACGGTTTGATAAAATTATCCTTCAAACATTAATAAAAATTAAAATTGTATTTAAAAAAATTATATGATCATTTTCATTTAACAAAACTAAATTTATTAATAATATTTTATTAAAATATTATTTAATTAAATAATCTATTATTTCATCAATATGTATTTATTATTTGAATATTGACTAAATATACTCCTTGTGCATCAAAAACTATTTAGAAAGTAATAGTAATAAAATGAATTTATATTTTTCATTCTATAAATAAATAATGCACATAATCATAGTGCTAGATTTATGTTACATTACTCCTTATAACACCCACAAATTACTGAAGGGTAAGGTGTCCAATGGTGACAGACTCTGAGGGTAGCTCAGATAACATCACTCGAGTGGTAATTTCTGTCAACTTCTACTTCTCCCGTAGGAAGTTCCGATCAAGATTAACATGTTGAAGCTCATATTGGGCTTGTTCAAGAGAAAAGCCTATTGATGATACCTCCTTTCTGAGATCTGATAAATGGGGTTCGTATAGATAAATTCTGATGGCTGAGGCCATCAATTCTCCTATCTGAGTAAATTGGATTTGTTAAAGCCCTTTTTATCATTATTCAATGATTATATTAGAAATGGTAAAAATTATTTATGATATTTTAAAATCCAAAAACATAAATCCAATGAAGTGGATATGTTTTATATAACCATATTACATAATAATACATTTAATCGGATGAAGAGGAATTTTCATAAGTAAATATTTGGTCTATTACAATCTTCCCCCTTATGAAATTTCAGCTTTGAAATTTCTTTTTCCCACACAAAACCATATGATGGTGAATCAGCTTCATAACATCCTATAATTTCTACATTAATTCTTCAAACATGTGGTTTCTCTAAAACACAATGATGAGGGGCATTGAATTATTTTATATAACATTTTTTCTACAATCTATGATCTTCAATAGCTTCTCTTCATAAAAGAGGTCATTTTCCAATGGTACCAGTTCTGGATTGAGTACATGCAATGGGTCAATTATGTACTTATTATGAATTGATACATGGAATACATGATGTACTTGATATAGGTTCTATGGGAGTTCTATTTGATAGGCCACTACTCCAATGAGATCAAGGATATAAAAAGGACCGATGTACACTGGAATAAGCATTACCTTATTCCAAAATCTCACAAATCTCTTCCATAGTGATATGCCGAGAAATACCATGTCTCCATGCTCAAATTCTAGGTCTCATTATTGATTATCATAAAAAACAATTCATCGAATCTGAGCAGCTATAATGTGTTTTTGGATGGTTTTACCCTTATCAACCATTTCTTCAACCATTTCTAGACCTAGTAATTTTCTCTCCCCAACTACATACCAACATGTCTGTGTTCTTCACCTCTTTCCATAAAGGTATTTATAATGATTCATTTGGATACTTGAGTATAAACTATTATTGTATGAGAACTCAACCAGAGGATGATGATGATGACATAGTCCTTTTTAGTCTTTTGATAATGGACTCAACATGTCCTCAATTGTTTGGATAGTGCACTTAGATAGGCCATCAGTTTGAGAAAGATAAACCATACTAAATTAATCTCATTATTCAGAGCATGATGAAGAATCTTATAAAATTAAAGGTGAATATTGTATCTAAATTAGACACATTAGATAGTTGTACTCCATTCATCCTTACCACTTCGCTAATAAATATTCATGCTAGTTGATCAAATGAAAAATCCACTCGAATTGAAATGAAGTGTGTAGTAATTGTAAGAGGATCGATAAAAATGAATATATAATTGTTTCCTTTGCATGTATTTGGATGTCTGGTGATAATTTCCATGGTGAGGTTCTCCCATTTTTATGTTGGTATGAGTAATGGTTACATCATCCACTTAGAATTCTACCACTCAGCCTTCACCTACTGACATACTAGGCACTATGATGTATACTTAGTGATCTAATTATTCATACTATCCCTCCAGTAATTCTCTCAGAGATCTTGATACATCATTTTGTTTCCTGGGTTAATAGAGACATTTGATTTTTGTGCATCGTCAAAAAGTACTTTCTTTAACTCCATATTTGATAGAATTTCTAGTAATGACCCAAATGTTACAATTCCATCTTCATTAACATTACAATCATATTATTTTAATTTTATGATAGTTTCCACTTTCTTATAAATTCCTATATCATTATTTTGAGCATCCTTTAAATTTTCCAAAAGAGATGGTTGAGAAATCAATTATCAATGAATTATTGATTTTCCCTTCATTACAATTTCCATGTCTATCTTCAAATGATCTATGAATATTAAATCCTTTTAAATTCTCATCAATAATAGAATCACCGGGTCCTTTCTACATAGACAATCTTCCACCTGGTTCTCTTTCCCACAATGGTAATCGATTGAGCAGTCATAGTCTTTGATCAGCTCTAACCATCATCGTTGGGACATGTTAAAATATTTCTGTTTGAATATATACTTGAGGCTTTTTTTATCCATGTATATTTCACACTTCTCACCAAAGAGGTAATGTCACAAAATTTTGAAATCAAATATTACTGCAGTGAACTCTAGATCATCTGTAAGATATTTTTTCTCATGAAATTTCAATTTCATTGAATCATAGGAAATGCAATTTTAATTTCTCTTCAACGGAACACCCATTCCCTTCTTTGAAGAATCACTAAATACCACAAAAATTTCTCCACTTGTGGGTAGTCTGAGCACAAACATTGTGATAATCCTTATTTTAAACTCCATGAATCTATCTTTGCATTCATAATTCGCATAAAACTCAACTCCCTTTTAAGTTATCTTGGTAAGAGGGTTTGACTATTGTGAGAAATTTCTCAAAAATTGGTGATAATATCATGCTAACCCTAGGAAGCTAGGGATATCCATCATCAATGTTGGACTCATCCATCCATTAGTTGCAGCTATTTTGGACTGATCCAAATATATCCCATTGATTGTGATGATATGACCCATGAATGAGACTTCCCCCATCCCGAACTCATACTTTTTGTACATTTCATAGAGCTTCTCCTTTCATACGGTCTCGATTAAAGTGCTTAGATGATCCTCCTTTGTATTGGAGTATATTAGAATATCATCAATAAATACAACCAAAACTTTGTTGAGGTAATCTCTAACGACTCTATTAATCCTGTACATGAAGATTCATGTAGCATTAGTGAGTTTGAAAGTCATTATTATGAATTTGTAGTGACCGTACCTTTTACAAAAAGATATCCAGGGGATATACTTATTCTTCACCCTTACATGGTAATATATCATCCAAAAATCCATCTTGGTGAAATATTGTGCTCCATGTAGCTGATTGAACTATTCAGCAATTCAGGGTATAGAAAACATGTTCTTTATTGTGATTTTTCTGAGCTTCCAATTATCAATGGAATGTTTCATTGACTCGTCCTTCTTCTTGACAAAGAGGATTGGTGCACACCATGGTGAAGCACATGGGAGTATAAAACCATTATCCAGATTCTCTTGTAGTTGATTATTTAGCTCATAAATCTCTAAAAATTCAATATTATATGGAGTTTTGGATATTGGGAATTCCCCGGGTATAAGATCAATCACGAATTCAACATCTCTTCTATGAGAGAGACTAGAAAATTCCTTGGGAAACAATTTATCAAATTACCTCAAAATAGCCATGTATTCAAGGATGTTTGCATCCTAAGACTCAATAATCTAAGAAAGATATGCATGCTCATAGGGAAGTAATATCCACACTTGAGATGATAGTTCTAAGGAAGATTCAACCTCCCCCTCGCAGTTGTATAGAATCGGGGGTCGATCTCTATATTGTGAGTGATTTCCCTCTCACGGAAATTTATGTTCACTCTATATATGGAAATCCAATCCATGTCAATATTTTCATCAAATTACACTAGAGGATGTTTGACAAGGTTTTCCAGGAATTTCAAACCACAAATTGTGATAGGGGAGGATTTATATTCATGGGTTTCAATGATTTCCTCATTTGTTGTTCTCACCAATATCATTACATCAATGATTTATGGTGCTGTTGGGATTGTTCTACTAATCATTTTGGATATAAAATAATGCATAAAACTATAATCCAAAATTAAGTTCAATGTTCTTGAATGAATAACTATTGTACCTTTCACCACTTCATTTTGGGGTTAAATTTGACTATAGTGATGGAAAAATCTCTCATTTGCTTCCTTGGAGGTTTTTGGCTGCCTTAGAAAACCCTTAGATTGGTGAACTAGTTTGAAAATTTGCCCAGTTCTTTGTAGTTAAAGCAATAAAAAATGCGTTGAGGTTTGAATGTAAATTTTTTCTCCATTGTATCAATAGCATATTTTTCTTATCTAATTTTAATGGCCAGGCACCCTTCTCTTCGACACCTAAAGCATTTCCTTGTCCCCTATAGGAAATTTTTGGGGGCTCCTTTTCGTACCATTAGAAAGAGGGGTGCTAGAAATTCTTACCACCAATGGATTTATACATCAGGCTGTCAGAATTAAATTCTACCTTATGCTTATTATCCGCATGATACCCCTGAGATTCAATGATACCTATTTCAAATTTGAGGGCAGATCGGACAATTTATTCATAGCTCTGAAAGTCATAGATCACTAGGCCTTCTCATAGGATAGATTTTATCCCACCAAAGAAGCAGTAAACCCTACACTCGAGGGTAACGATAATGTAGTTGGCATATCGTGCAATCCTTTTGATGTTTTCCTTGTATGCTCTGATGTATCTGTCGTGTTTTTTCATGACGGAAAGGAATCCCCTCTCCATATTAAGTTGGAGGGTGCGAGGAAAATATTTATCAAATTTTTTTTTCCAGAAATCCTTCCATTCCAATGCCTCAATCTTTTCCATAGGATAAATATTTTTTTTGTCAATGTCCACCATCGATCATCCTCTCCCTCAATATAATATACATCCACAATAACCATCTCTTGTTCGGAAGATTGAAGGATAGAGAAGATCTTTTCAATGGAGTTGATCCTTTTTTTGATGATTGAGGGATCAGATGATCCATTAAAATTATGAGGCCTTTGTCTCATGAAGCACTCAATTGTGGATTGTTCTTTCTTAGGGGGGTTGAAATTCCTCTTGAAACATGTTTATATTAAAAAAATGAGTAAACTAAGAAAGTATTGTGACAAATTTTGTGATTCTTGCTTCAATCTGATTGGGTATCTCATTATAACAGTCATCACATTGATCTTTGCATCAGTTTTTAGCCCGAGTCCACTTATTACTGGCCATTGGATGATGGAAAAGGAATGTTATGGGTAACAAATAATGTGTACTCCAACGAAAATAAGGGATAACATTTAAATTACATTTATTTCCTTAACTTATCTATGTTACCAATGCTCTACCTCCCAATATATATTCATAGGGGAATTTTGTTATTAATTCTATTAATAATGGTTCATTCCATTATTATAAATTTAAAAAATCATATCCCTTGGTGATTTTGTAACCAATATTGTTGCAAATCCCATTGTTGTGCACAAGTTCCCATCAGAGTCTCACTCAAAGCGGTGTTTTCAGGTTATACCCAAATATACATCTATGTTAGATCCATCTATACCTGCACATATCCAGACATGGATTTATTTTCTCTTTAATCCCCTTAGTAAATACTCACAAAAATTTTTTCCAATTTTTTATTATATTTAGTCTTATCCTTATGGATTTCACTACGGTTTTCTAATCCTAATCCCAAAAATAACTAAACCTCCATCAGATATCAACAATAATAACCCTACTATTTATTACACACTTAAACATGATTTGTTACATAATATATCACTAAATGAAACTCTTAATATTGAGAGGTCTAGTGTCATGGGAAATTAGAAAAAGTACATAACAAAATAGGACATAGAACCCAACATCTTTATTGAATACTTCTTTAAATGACCACAACATTTCCCCGTACTTAGCATTGCGCGTGATGACCTGACGACATGCATAAGAAAAGGGTAAGGTATAAAACCCAAAAAGGGAGTAAAAAAGGAAAAACATGAAAAATATTATGAATATTAGGATATAGGAATATCTATGGAATACAAGAAAAATATGATCATAAATGCATTATATAGCATGATTATCAAAACATTGAAATGTGGCTACAACATTTAACATGATATTAGAATGATTGAAGGATCATTGAACATGGGGAATGCGTAAAACCTCATTTCACATGAATTATTATGTATAAAACATCATTTCCTATGACGTATCATGATACTAATATTTACCCAATGCATTGGAGTGCTATCAGGGAACACCCTTCTTAATCATCTCATTTCACGCATAAGTTTTCCACATAGATCATACAACATGGATTAATTAAATATCATCATTTATTCCACAATAAAAGAATTTGGAATTAAAAAATTAAACTCTATAATCAATATGTAAATTTGAATATAGGGTATTACCCTTTATAGAGAAACAATCATGGTATTCATTACACAATGACTTTGGTGTGGAAAATGGTGGGGCGATTTTGGCAGAAAAACTCTGTGCCATATGAATTCATAAAAAATGGTTGATGAGAGAGAAATGGGAATCTCATAATATGTAAATGATGTTTACAGTAAGGGGGTATTATAGATATATATCCCAATATATGTAATGTAATTTATATTCATAAAATTAAAAAATTTCAAGAATGTAAATGAGGAGAGAGAAATCCATTACAAAAATTTGGCATTGAAACAGGTGTACATGGGAGGCATCAATGAGAGGTAAAGGGGTATATTATCATTAAAACATAAGTATATTAGTATGTTGGAGGTGAAAAATCATACCCCAACATTTTTAATTGTAAATAAAATTTTATAACAACATAAAAAATTGGATAAAAATAATAAAGGAAGAAATCTCTTACTAAATTTCAGCATGGTAACAAGTGTAAATAGGAGGAATTAATTGGAAGTGTGATCCCAAAAGTTTGGTAGAGGATGGAGAGTGGAATCTTGGGTTCTTGGGGACCCTTGGGAGGATTATATAGAGATGAAGGAAGATTATGGTTGATCTCCAAAGGTTTTGAGTGAAGAGTAATGGGAGATTGTGTGGGTTTATATAAGAAAGGAGAGATAATCCCTTATTATTTTGGTTTTGGACACCACACATTAAACTAATCAAAACCACATACCATACCATGGTTTTTGCCCATTTATTTTCAATATTGTAGTGGAAAAAATTAATTTATAATGAATAATTCAAAACTTATTAAAATATTAGTCTTACTTATGTAGAGGCGAGTCACACTCTCAGGGAAATCATTTTAAAATATAAAATGTTTTATAAGTCGTGGATGGTCAACTAAGGCACCAAAAAGTCAATCAAACAAATATAAAATAAAATTATTTTAATTTTAACTCATATATTGGCCGAAATTAATTTTTATATTATTTAATTGTATCATTTAAGGGTCATTATGATGTCATAAAACACATTTTATATTTAAATGGTACAGAAATATTACCCAAAAATTTGGTTGTCTCAGAAAATTATGAAAAATTCACCACTAAATAATTTTAACATATATAAATAAAAAAATAATATTCATTTTATATAAATAATTTTCTATATATGTGAGTTTTTAGTTTTAAATAAAAAACCGACATTTATTGAAAATTCAAGGGTTTTAACAAAAACAGTTTTCAAACCTTAATAAATATTAGAATTTTATTTCAAAAAATTATACAATCATTTATATTTAATAAAAAATTAGTTTAGTAATAATATTTTATTCAAATTGTATTTAAATTAACAATATATAAATTATTCGAAATAGATTTTATAATTTAATATTAACTAAAAATATTATTTCTTCATTAAAAAATATTTACAATGTAACAATAATAAAATGAATGTATACTCTTTAATCTATAAAAAAATAAGTCCCATAATCATAATGATAGGGTCTTGATACATAACCCCTTATAACCCATTAATATGACATAAGTGTGAGGTGTCTGATGTTGACTGACTCTTGGGGAGGCTAAGATAACATCGTTCGGGTGGTAATTTCTATCAACATCCACTTCCCCCATAGAATATTCCATTCAAGCCTAACTTGTTGAAACTCAGCATGGGTTTGGTCAAGAGTAAAGCCCAGGGATGCCACCTTTATTCTAAGATTTGAAAAATGGGCTTCGTATGGAGAAATTATAATGGATGAGGGAATCACTTCCTTTGTCTGAGTAAATTGGATTTGTTAAAGCCATATTTTTTTTAATTATGAGATCACTGCTCAATGACTATATTAGAAATGATTACAATTCATAACTGTATGTTAAAATATAAAAATATAAAACCAATGAATTTAATATGTTTTATAGAACCATTATACAAAATAAAATATATAATCAGATCATGTACATGATATAGTCCATGTATCACCCTTGAGGAAGTACATACCTCAAACCTCGCATGAACTCAATCGAGAGGTGGTACCAATGGTGAATGACCTATCATATGAAGTGAATCCAGAAAAGATCTTAGATCATAGAGAAAAATTTATATCAAATAACACAATGCCACTAATCAAGGTGTTGTGTAAAAACCACATGTTTGAAGAAGCAACGTTGGAATTAGAGGAACTGATGAAGAAGAGTTACCCACATTAATTTTCGAGTGGGAAAACTAAATTTTGAGGGAACAATTTCTTAAGGGGGGAAGATTGTAATGACCCAAATATTTATTAATGAAAATTCCTCTTGATCTAATTAAATGTCTTATTCTATAAAATGGTTATATAAAACATATGCACTATTTTTGTTTTTTTTGTTTTGTTTTTAAAATACCATTAAGAATTTTTACCGTTTCTAACATAGATATTGAATAGGGATCACATGAATATTATAAATATAGGGGTTTAACAAATCCAATTTACTCAGGCAAAGGAATCGATGGCCTCATCTAGTACAATTTCTCCAAACAAATCCCATTTATTAGATATTAGAAATATAGTAGTATTACTAGGATATTCTCTAGACCTAGACCAAGCCGACTTACAATACGCTATGTTTGAATGGAAACACCTATGGGATTAGAGTAAGTTGGTGGATATTACCACCTGAGCAATTTTATTCGAGCCACCCCATGAGTCTGTCACCATCACACACTTTACCCTTAGGTCATATGTGACTGTTATAAGAGGTTATATAATAAGACCCTAGAATTATGATTATGTGCATTATTTTTGTATAGAATAATGAATATACATTCATATTATTATAGTTATTTTTTAAATATTTTTTAAAGAAAAAAATAAAAATTTTAGTTAATATTAAATTAAGAAATCTAGTTTGATGAATTAATGGATTTTTGAGTTAAATAATATTTTAATTAAATATTATTACTAAATTTTTCTTATTAAATATAAATGATCATTTAATTTTTATCAATACAATTGTAATTTTTATTAAGGTTTGAAAGCTATTTTTTTTAAATCCAATGAATTTTCGATAAATGCTAGTTTTTATTTTAATATTAATAATTCAAATATTTAGTAAATTATTTAGATAACATGAATAATCTTTTTGGATTAAATATGGAAAAATAATGTAACAATGAATTTTTCATAATTTTCTATGACAATCAATATTTTTTTGGTAAAAATTAATTACTATTTAAATATATAATGTGTTTTATGACATCATAATGAAAAAATAGCAATGTAATAAAATAATATAAAAATATTGATCGGACAGTTTTTTTCATTTAAAATAATGTGATTTTATATATGTTTGGTGAGTTTTTTGGTTCCTTAGTGGACCCTTCATGACTTATAAATCATTTTGACTATTAAAATGATTTCCTCAAGAATGTGACTCAACTCCATATAATAAAGGATAATATTTTAACAATTTAAACCATGTGCCTTATAAAATAATGTTTTCTAATACCCTTTGGAAAAAAACATGGGAAAAAAATTGGGTTGCTTTGTCGTTTTTTTTAGTTTAATGTGTGGTGTCCAAAACCTAAATAATAAATAATTCCCTCTCATTACCTATATGAACCCACACAATGTCCCATTTCTCTCAACTAAAACCATTTAGATCTTCACAAGACTCTTATATCCTCTCTCTATAATACTCCAAAGGCACCCTAAGATCTCGAGAAGCCCCTTTCATGCCTCACCCAATCCTTTGGGATCCCACTTCCATGTAAGGGATTTCTTCCTTTCTCATTTTTATCCAACATTCATTATGTTGTTATGTCATTTTATTTTCAATTACAAATGATGGTCTATGATTTTTAACCTCCCCTATAATTCCCTCTTAATTTTTGAATTAATATAGACACCTTTCTCTCTCATTAATGTATCCCATGTACACCTGTTACCATGCTAAAATTCTCTAAGGGATTTCTCTCTCCTAATTTACATTCATGAAATTATTTTATTTTATGAATCTAAATTCCATTACATATGTTAATAAATTTATCTATATGACCCTTTTACATTATATTTAATGTAAATATGATGAAATCCCCATTTTTCTCTCATCAACCATTTTTATGAATTCTTATGTCATGTCGTTGTGCTGCCGAAATTGTACTTTCATTTTCCAAGCCAATGTTATTGTGTAGTGAATACCATGTTCATTTCTCTGTCAAGGTTATTCACCTTTAATAACATATACATATTGATTATATAGTTTTATTTATTAATTCCACATTCCTTTATCATGTAATTAATTATGATGTTTAATGAATCAATGTTGTATGATCTATGTGGCACACTTATGCATGAAATGAAATGATTAAGAAGGGTAAGCCTTGATAGCACTCCAATGTATTCGGTAAATATTATTATCTGGATATGTCACTATCAATGAGGTTTTAAACATGATAATTCATGTACAATTATGGTTTACTCATGCTACATGTGCAATGAGTCTTGGCTCATTCTAATATCATGTTAAATGTTGTTTCCAGATTTCCATGTTATGAAAATCATGTTATATCATGACTTTATGTTCATGTTTCAATTTTGCTCCATATATATGCTTATTTCCTACCATGTACTATATTATTCATTTTATGAATTGTTTACTCCCTTAAAAGGATCTACAGCTCACCCTTTTTTATGCATTTATTAGGTTATCCCATGCAATGAAAAGTACGAATTAATGTTGTGGTCATGTAAAAGAAGTATTCAATAAATATTATGAGTTTTATGTTCTATGATATTATGTAATGTTCCTAATTTAATAAGACACAAGAAATCTAGATCCACAGAGTTTTCTAAAGTGATTTTTTTGTAAACAATCTTGTTTAAGTGTGTAATAAAGAACAGGGTTGTTACAGTTGGTAACAAAGGATAGGTTTAGTTAATTTTTGGATTCGGATTATAAAATAATAGTGAAATCCTTAGGGATAAGAATAATTATAATAATTTAATTCCTATATTTTGGTGAGTATTGAGTAAGTGGTTTATCAAGAAAATACATCTTCGTTAGGATACGAGCGGGTATAGGCGGCTCTAGAACATATGTATCTAGTGGTAAACCCTAAAAACACTGATTTGAGATACACTCTAATCGGAACTAGTGCATGAAAATGGGCCTTGCTTCACTATTGGTTATGAGACTCCCAGGGGATATGCTTTGGTAACTTCATATGCTTAGTATAAACCATTATTAAGGAAATTAAAAAAATCCCTAATAATATATGTTGGGAAGTAGATCATGAATAACATAGTTATGTTAAGGAGAGAAACATAATTTATAAGTTATCCATTTTTTTCCTTGTATTCCAGTTTATTTGTTACACCATACATTCCTTTTATTTTAGCCAATGTCTGGTAATATGAGGAATCAGCCTAACAACTGATGCGAATATCAATGTGAATACTATTCTAATGAGATGCCCAATTCAATGGGAGCTGGAGTCAAAATCCTTGTCATGATACTCTATCAGTTAACTCATATTTTGAATAGAAACATGGGTCATGAGTAACATTCCTCCACCCCTAATAAAGAACAATCATAAATTGAGAGATTCATGAGATAAAGGCCTCCTACTTATAATGGATCATCTAATCCCTCAGTCGTCGAACAATGGATAAATTCTATTGTGAAGATCATATTCATCCTTCAATGTTATGAATAAGAAAAGGTACTTCTAGATGCTTATCATATAGAGGGTGAAGCTAATCAATAGTGGAAATTGATAAAAAAACAGGAATCTTGATGAGGATATCATGGCGTTTGAATGTAAGGATTTACCGAATTTTGTTTTCATAAATATTTTCGTCGCACCCTCTATCATAAGATGGAAAGGGACTTCTTTGACCTCAAGAAAAAAGATGCTGAATCTATTGGAAAGTACAAGGCAGACTTCAAAAGTCTTTCATGATACGCCTACGACATTATCGTTACCTCAGAATGAAATGGTGACTGCTCGTTTGGGGGGATAAAACATAGCCTACGAAAAGCCATAAAAATATCTGACTTCGGCAACTGTGGAAATATTGTTTGATGTTCCCTAAAAGTTGAATTTGAGGTGTATCATGTGGATAATTAGAATAATGTGGACATTAATTCTAGAGGTCTGATGGATAAACCCAATGGTGATAAGAAATTATAGAACCCCACTTGAAAAAGGTGAGGAAATAATCACATCTAAAACTGCCTAAAGGGGATGAGGAAATGCTTTATGTGTGGAAGTGATGGGTAAATGGTCATTAACATCCAAAAAGAAAATACCAACTACTATGAAGGAGGATAGTAATTCACTATTTTACCTTCAATTAATTTTTCATTTCTTCAACCGCAATGAAACTGTGAACTTTGCAATCCAGTTCCCCAAGCCAAGGGTTTTCAGACTCAACCATCGTCCTCCAAAGCTACAATGGTGATCTTTTTCTATCACTACTACAGAAGTGAACCCTGACAATGAAGTGGTGATATTTAGGATAGTTATTCCTTCAATAATATAAGGAATAATTTTTTATTATAGTTATATGAATTATTTTATATCCCAAATGATTAGTATGACAATCCCAACACCACCACAAATCATGGAAGTAATGATGTGTGTGAGAATGGAAAAATGGGAACTCATTTCATCCCATGAATATAAATCTTCCCATGACACAATTTGTGGTTTGAACTTCCCTTAAAATCTCTTCATACCCACTTTGGTTGAATTTCATTAAATTCCTTGCATGGATTGAATTTCCTTATATAGAGCCACCATAAATTGTTGTGAGAGGGAGATCACTATTTATATAGAGAATCTACCCCTGATTCTATTCACGTGCATAGAGGAGGATTATTCTTCCTTATCACCCTCATCTAAAGTGTGGATATTATTGCCCTATGAGAATTTGTGTCTTTCTCATATGATTGAGTCTAAGGAAGCAACAATTGTTGAAGACATGCCTATTGTGAGGAAATTAACAGAAGTGTTTTCTAAGAAATTTCCTAGTCTTACTTTAAGAAGAGATGTTGAATTCTCAATTGATCTTATACCTGGGTCATTTCTAGTATCCAAGACTCTATATAAAATTGATGTTGTGGATCATAAAGATATTAAAAAACAACAATTGGAGAATCTTGATAAAGGGTTTATATGCCCAAGTGCTTCACCGTGGGGTGCACCAGTCCTCTTTGTCATAAAGAAGGATTGGTCAATGTGCCTTTGCATTAATTATCGCGAGGTCAACAAAATCACGATAAAGAAAAAGTATCATATTCCACAAACTGATTACTTGTTTCATCTACTACATGGATAACAATATTTCTCCAAGGTGGATTTGTATTTGGTATATTACTATGGAATGGCGAAGTAAGTAGATATCACAAAGACTACATTTTGTACATCGTACGAGCACTATGAATTCATAGTAATGCCTTTTAGAATCATTAATGCTCCAAAAATCTTCCTGGACATGATGAATTATGTTTTTAGGGATTACGTTGACAAATTTTTTCTTGTCTTTATAGATGATATTTTGATATACTCCCAATCCAATGAGGATTATCAGAAAAATATAAGCACTATAATAAAAAACATTCAAAAGGAGAAGCTTTATGATATTTATATCACATGAGTTTTTTATTGAAGGAAGTCTCATTCATGGGTCCTATCATCATAAGCAATGGGATATTTTTGGACCCCTACATGGTATCTAGAATAGATGGACGGACAAGGCTATCATTGCAGACAGATATTTGTATCTTATTGGGGTTATTTGGATATTAATAATGATTAGTGAGAAAGTTATCATGATTTTCAAACCCTCTTACCAAGATAACTCAGAAAGGTGTCATGTTTTATTAGAATGATGAATGTGAAGAGAGATTCATGGTGTTGAAAATGAGGCTTATCACTGCGCCTGTGCTCACAATACTAACAAGTGGAGAAGTTTTTGTGGTATTTAGTGAAGCCTTTATGATGGGTCTGGGATATGTGATGATGAAAAATGTAAAATTCAATTCCTATGATCAATGAAATTGAAATTTCATGAGAAAAAATATCCAACACATGATCTCGAGTTGGCATCAATAATCATCACATTGAAAATTTGGAAACATTACCTCTTTGTGGAGAAGTGTGAAATATACACAGATCACAAATTCCTCACGTATATATTCACACAGAAAGAGTTGACCAATAGCAAAATAATATGGTTAGATCTAAAAAATATTATGACTTATCAATCCATTACCACCATGGGAAAGAGAGCAAGGTGGTAGATTCTCTAGGTATAAAGAACCCAACGATTCTATCATTGATGATAATTTAAAAGGATATAATATTCATATATGTGGTGAAGATGGAAATGGGAATCAACAAGAAGGGAATATTTTTAATCCTTTCACAAATGATTGCACAACCATATCTTTTTGGAGGGATAAATTATTCTCAAAAGCATGATGTGGGAATTCAGAAGAAAGAGAAAACTATCAGAAAAAGGATTTCCTCAGAGTTAAATATATATGAAGAAGGAATTGTGAGATTTGGGTTAAGACTACATGTTCCATCAAATATGGAGTTAAAGAAGGATCTTTTAGATGATTTAGATAGTTTGAATTTATATATTCACCTAGGAAAAAGATTGATGTATATAGATATATGAGAGAATTATTGGTGGGTAACATGTAGAAGGAGATCGTTGAGTGTACATAAAATTTTCTTGTATGTAAGAAGGTGAAGGATGAGAGGCATAAGTCTAAGTGGATTATGCATCCATTACCCATACCAACCTGGATATAAGATAAAATCACCATGGAAATTGTCGCTGCACTAACAAAGACATTCAAAAGAAACAATTCTATCTGAGTTATTGTGGAATGTCTTAAATGACTGCACATTTCATAGGAATTTGAGAGGATTTCTTATTAGAACAAATTACACGAATATATGTTTGAAAACATGTAAGTATTCATGGAATAACATTATATATTCTATCTTATCAAGATCCAAGATTCACCTCTTTGTTCTGGAAGAGTCTTAAAAATTCATGGAATAATGAGCTGAACTTCAGTACAACAAATCATCCTCAAACTAAAGGCTAATATACGCAAACTATTCAAACACTTGAGAATAAGTTGAGAGCATGCTAAAAGGACTTCAACAGAGAATGAGATCATAATCTTTCACTGGTTGAGTTCTCTTATAAAAACATTTTCCACTAAATCAACCAAATATATACTTATGAATCCCTTTATAAGAAGAGGTGAAGAACACTTACATGTTGTGATGAAGTTGGGGGAAAAACTGTCAATTCCAAAAATGGTAGAAGAAATGGAAGAGAGGGTTACGACCATCCAAAATCACATTAAAACTGGTTTGATTCGATAAAATATCTATGATGATAATCATCAATGAGACCTAGAGTTTGATGTTTGGGATATGGTATTCCTCTGTATATCAACATGGAAGAGTTTTATGAGATTTGGCAAGAAGGGAAATATTAGTCCAAGGTACATTGACACTCTTGAGATCCTTTATTGCATTAGAGTAGTGGCCAATCGAATAACACTTCCACCAAACCTATCTCAAGTACATGAGTTATTCCATGAATCACTCTTGTGGAAGTACATACTTTTCCCATAACATGTACTCAATCTAGAGGTGGTTCCATTATAGAATGACCTCTCAAATGAAGAGAATCTGGTCATGATCTTAGATCAAAAGGAAAAAGTTCAACAAAATAAGACAATTCCCCTCATCAAGATTTTCTAGGAAAACCACATGTTTGATGAAGCAATTTGGGAATCAGAGGAAGTGATGAAGTAGAGTTTACCTCATATGTTTTTGTGTGGGAAAAAAATTTCGAGTTCGAATGTTCTTAAGGGGGGAAGATTGCAACGACCCAAAATTTTATTAATAAAAATTATTCTTGATCTAATTAAATCTATTATGATGTAAAATGGTTATATAAAACATATTCACTTATTTTGTTTCATGTTTTTGGATTTTAAAATACCGTTAAGAATTGTTACCATTGCTAATATAGTTGTTGAACATCAATCAGATGATTAGTATAAATACACGGCATTATCAAATCCAATTTACTCAGCAAAAAGAAGTGATGGCCTCATATAGTAGAATTGCTTCATACAAATCCCATTTGTTGGATCTCATAAAGGAGGTGGAATTATTGGGCTTATCTCTTGACCAATCCCATGTCGAGCTTCAACACCTTAATCTTGAACAGAACTGCCTATGGTTGAGGTGAAGGTTGATAGATATTACCACCCGGGCGATGTTATCAAAGCCATCCCAAGAGTCTGTCACCATTGAGCACCTTACCCTTAGGTCACATGTGAGTGTTATATGGGGTTATGTAAGATGACCTTAGCACTATGATTTATTCATTTTTTTATAGAGTAAAGAATATAAATTCACTTTGTTGTTGTTACTATGTAAATTGTTTTTAAAGCAAAAATAGTATTTTTAGTAAATATTCAATTAAGAAATCCATTTTTATTAATTAATTTATTATTGAATTAAAAAAAATTGAATAAAATATTAATATAAAATTAGTTTTTATCAAATATAAATCATAATATAATTTTTATGAATATAATTATAATTTTTATTAAGGTTTGAAAGATGTTTTTGTCAAAATACATGATTTTTCGATAGACAACGATTTTTATTTTAAAAGTAAAAATTAATATATAGAAAATTATTTAGGTAAAATGATATTTTTTGGGGATTCAGGATGTCAAAATTATGTAATGTTGAATTTTTCATAATTTTTTGAGATAGTCTATTTTTTGGATAAAAATTAAGTACTGTTTAAATATATAATGTGTATTATGACATCATAATGAAACAATAGTGAATTAATAAAATACTAGAAAAGGATTTTCGGCCAATAATTGTTTTTCATTTAAAATAATGTTAATTTAGATTTGTTTTATTAATTTTATGGTTCCAGAGTAGACCCTCCAAGAATAATAAAACATAATAACTTTTAAAATGATTTCTTTGAGTGTGTGACTCACCACCATATAAGAAAGACTAATATTTTACTAAGTTATGCTATTGACCATATAAAATAATTTTCTTACACTCCCATTTGAAAAAAAATGAGAAAAAGCATGGTTTGGTTTGTGGATTTGATTAGTTTAATGTGTGGTGTCCAAATCCTAAATAATAAAGCATTCCCTCTCCTATCATATATAAACCCACTCAATCTCCCATTCCTCTTCACTAAAATCATTTGATCTTTACCAACATCTTCCCTCCTCTCTCTAGAATCCTCCCATGGTTCCCAAAGATTACAAGAATCCCATCTAAAGCCTCTCCCAATCGTATAGGATCACACTTCTAAGTATGGGATTTCAACCATTCTCATAATTGTACAAGTTTCTTTATGTTATTATACCCTTTTTCATTAAATTAAAAAATATTGGGGTATTATTTCAATCCTACCCAAGACTGACTTCCTTATGTTTTAATGATGAGATACCCCATTATCTATCATTATGGCATCCCCAGTACACTTTTTACCATGTCAAAATTTCGTAAGGGATTTTTCTCTCCACATATACATTGAAGAAAATCGTTTGTATTTCTAAATTCCATTACATATACTCCAAAACCTAGGAGAAGCATGAGGATCATCTAAGCACTATACATGTGACCTTGAAAAAGAATAAAATCTATGTAATGTATAGAGTGATTGAGTTATGGTTGATGGAAGTCTCATTATTTGGTCATAACATCACATGAAATGGGATATAGGTGGATCCTATAAAGATAGCTACATTAGTGGGATGGCTGAGGCCAACATCGGTGAAGGATCTCCCTAACTTCATGGGGTTAGCTGGATATTATCATCGATATGTGTAAATTTTTCAAGATTTTCAAACCCTCTTACCAAGCTAAATTAGAAGTGAGTCAGGATATCATGGAGTGATGAATACGAAGAGAGATTCATAGAGTTGAAAAAGAGGCTTATCACTATGACCGTGCTCACAATACCCACAAGTGGAAAACATTTTCTGGTATTTAGTGTTGCTTTAAAGATGGGATTGGGATGTTTGTTGATGAAAAATGTTAAAATAATTGACTATTATTCAAGGAAATTGATTTTTGATGAGAAACACTATCCAACACGTGATTTTAAGATGGTTGCAGTAATCTTAGATTAAAAAATTTGGCAAAATTACCCCTTTGGAGAGAAGTGTGAAATATACAAAAGTCACAAACGACCAAAGTATATATTCACATAGAAAGAGTTGACATGTCCCAATGAATATGGTTAGAGCTGATCATAGACTATGACTGCTGAATCCATTACCACGCAGGGAAAGATAACAAGGCAGCATATGCTCTTTGTAGAAAGGACCTCGTGATTCTATCATTAATGAGAATTGAAAAGGATCCAATCTTATTAGTTTTGATGAAGGTGGACATAGAGAATCATAATTAAGGGAACAGAATCAATCCTTTCATAAATGATTTCTCAACCATATCATTTGTAAAGGTTAACAGATGATCAAAATGATGATGTTGGAATTCAGAAGAAAGTAGAATCTTTTTGAAAAGGGAAATCCTTAGAGTTCAATTTTAATGAAGAATGAATTTTGATATTTGGGTCACGACTATGTGTTCCATAAAATAGGATGCAAATGAAATAACTTTGGGATGATGCACATTGTTTGAATTTCTCTATTCACCCAGGAAACAAAAAGATGTATTGAGATCTCTAGGGGAATTATTGGTGGGATAACATAAATATTGAGATCACGGAGTATGCATCAATGTTCATGGTATATCTACAGATGAAGTCTAAGAGGTAAATGTATAAAGGGACGATGCAACCATTACCCATACCAACATGGAAATAGGAGAACATAACCATGTACTTTGTGACTGGACATCCAAAGACATATAATGGAAACAATGTTATCTGGGATGTTGTGGATCATCTTACAATAATTTTACACTTCATTACAATTTGAGATGATTTCTCATTGGATCAACTAGCATAGATATATATTATAGAAGTGGTAAGTCTGCATGCAATACCACTATTTATATTATCCGATCAAGATCCAAGATTCAACTCTATGTTTTGAAAAAGTCTTCAACATGCTCTAAATATTGATCTGAAATTTAGTATGGATTATTATCCTCAAACTGATTTTCAATCTGAGAAGTCTATTAAAATACATTAGGACACGTTGAGAGCATAATCAAAGGACTTAAAAGGATGATGGGATAAACATATTCCACTTTTTAAGTCTTCTTAAAACAACAATTTTCGCTCAAGAATTTATATGGATCATTATGAAGCCCTTTATGGGATGAGGTAAAGAACACCGGTATGTTGGAATGATGTTGGGGAGTGAAAATTCCTAGGCCTGGAAATGGTTGAAGAAATGGTGGAGAAGGATAATACTATCCATTAGCACATTAAATCTACTCAAAGTCAAAAAATGTGCTATGGTGATAATCATCGATGATACATAGAGTATGATGTTGGGGAAATGGTATTCCTCTGCATATAGACTTCAAAGAGAGTTAAGATATTTGGGAAGAAGGTAAAGCTCAGTCCAAGGTACATTTTCCCTTTTTAGATCGTCGATCGCATTGGAGTAGTGGCCTATTAACTAGAACTCACACCAAACCTACATAAAAAACATGAGGTATTCCATGTATCACTATTGATTAAGTACATACATAACCCATCAAGTTTACACTATCAATAGATGGTATCATTGGAAAATGAAAAACCTCCATACATGATTTATTGAAAACATCATTTTCATGACCACACCATTCATTCATACTTAGCATTGCATGGGATAACCTGAGGAAATTCTTATGAAAATGGTGATCTGTAAATCCCAGTATGGGAGTAAACAAGGAGTAACTTGAAGAATATAGTACATTTAGGAAATAGGCACCTAAATGGATCATAAGTGAAACCTGAACATAAAGGCATGATATAATGTGATTATCATAACATGAAAATGTTGCAACAACATTTAACATGATATTAGCATGAGCCAAGGATCATAACATAGGGATCATGAGTAAAACTACATTTTAAATGAATTATAATGATTCAACCTCTATTTCACTTAATGTATCATTATACAAATGTTTACCCAATGCATTGGAGCGCTATCAGGGGGCACCTTTCTTAATAATTTAATTTCATGAATAAGTGTGCCACCTAGATCAAACAACATGGAATCATTCAAGATCATAATTTATTCCATGATAATGGAATTTGGAATAAAAAATGAAACTATATAATAGATAAGTAATTGTGTGTAAATTTTAATACCCTTGATAGAGAAATGGGCATGGTATTCCTTACACAATGACTTTGGATTGGAAAATCACGGTGTAAATTCGGCAGGATGACAACATGACATAAGAATTCATAAAAACGGTTGATAAGAAAGAAAGGGTTATCTCATAATATCTATATGAAATTTAAATTAATGGGGTCAAATAGATACATTTCCAAACATATTTAATGGAATTTATAAATATAAAATAATTTCCTGAATGGAAATGATGAGTGAGAAATCCCTTACGGAATTTTTGCATGGTAATGGGTGTACATGGAAGACATTAATGAGAGATAAGGAGGTATATAATAATTCAAAAATAAATAGGGAAGTATTGGGGATGTGAAAAATTATACCCCATCATTTTTAAATTAAAATAAATGGGCATAACAACAGATTGAAATTTGGACACAAATTATAAAGGAAGAAATCCATTACATGGAAATGTGATCCCTAAAACATGGGAGAGGAAGGAGAGGGGATTCATGGGAGCCTAAGACACCAGAGAATGATTTTAGAGAGAGGGTTACATGGTTTGTTCAAGCTGTAAATGTTTTAAGTTAAGAGGAATAAGAGATATATTGCGTTTATATAGGGAAAAATATGGAATTTTTTATTATTTAGTTTTTGGACACCACACATTAATGTAATAAAAAGCTAAAACCATTCATGGTTTTTGACCTAGGGTTTTTTCAATGTGGAGTGGAAAAAATTATTTTATAAGTCCAATGTCAGAACTTTTTAAAATATTAGTCTTGATAATGTGGAGGTGAGTCACACTATCAAGGAAATCATTTTAAAATGATAAACTGTTTTATAAGTCTTGGAGGGTCCACTAAAGGCTTTGTAAATAAAATCAATCAAACATAAAATCACATTATTTTAAAGGTAAAAAATATATTGGATGAAAATATCATTTATATTATTTTATTACATAACAATTGGGTCATTATGATGTCATAAAACAAATAATATATTTAAATAGTATTTAGTTTTTAACCAACAAAAGGTAACTGTCTTAGAAGATAATTAAAAATTCAACATTGGATAATTTTGACATCCTAATTCCAAAAATAATATACATTTTATCTAAATATTTTCTAAATATGTGATTTTTTTCTGTTAAAAAAATTTATCTTTATTAAAAATTCATAGGTTTGCAAAAGAAGCTTTCAAACCTTAATAACAATTAAAATTGTATTCATATAAATTATATGATCATTTATATTTAATAAAAAATAATTTAGTAATATAATTTTTTTAAAATATTTTTGAATTAAAAAAATTATTAATTCATCAAAATATAATTATTAATTAAATATTAACTGAAAATACTATTTTTTCATTAAAAACTCATTATAAAATAAAAATAATAAATTGAGTGTATATTCATTATTCTATACCAAAAATAAGGCACATAATCATAGTACTAGTGTCTAGTTAGATAACTTCTTACAAATCCCGTAGATGAAAAAAGGGTAAGATGTAACGCCCCGACCCTAGTTACCTAGAGTCGTTGCATTATTTGTATACATTGGCATGATTACAAGGAATCATGTCCATAAGGACCGATCAGTTTATTAGTATTGGAAAATAGATTACATACATTAACGTTATGTTACATAATAAAATGACAAAAAACAACAAAATTGTCTCCTTTTGAACAAATTCATATCCCTTAGCCTATCCATATAGGTCAATTATAAAAACTTCATCACATATTCGAAAAAATAAAACATAGAAAGGGGAGAGCTTCGATGCTCAGTAAGGATAACAATATAGCTGAAACATTCATAAATAATTATAAACATTTAATGCAATTTATAAGACTAAAACAAAATCCATTTAAACATAAACATTAGAATATTATAGAAAATATAAAATCAAATAATTCCATTTACTTATTAAAAATTATATTCTACTAGTCGAATAATCACATGCAATATCAATAGCCACTTTCATAATGATGGAATGCATAATGCAAGACTTCATAACCACATAGTCAAGGCCTCGTGCCGAGACTAAAAATATAATTTTGTCAAAGCCTAGTTCCGAGACACTATTTTGTTTCATGAGACCTACCAATGCATCGATGAGCTATAACAGGACCCACCCGTCACTTACTAAGTCCAATGAATTCCTAATATGAAATAATTTAAAAATAACATAAACATTCATATTAAAACTAGCATACGAAATGTCAATACATTATCCATAAACCATTAATGTAATAAAAATAAAACATCCATAGTAAATAATATCACAAAACCTTCAATACATTATTGAATATTTGTATCATACAAATCAACATCAAATAAGATTAAAATCCATCAAAGTATGTTGACATAGATGAAAATGATTTGTAAAAATCATTGAGAGAAATATCCCTTTTTCATGAAAACATATAAAAGTAACACAATTTAGAAATGAAGACATTTAAATAAATTTTTGAATCAAAGTTCCCCATACCACTTTGAAACTTTTGATTGGAATTAACATTTTTAAAACATTCATGTCCGTATAAATAAATCCTTAAAAACCATTTTGAAAAAATTGACATTAATGAGAAAGGATTAGAAGATTAAATATTTAAAACATTTAAAATGATGTTTTAGAAAAAGAGTACCTTAAATATAATCCCATGGTAAACAATTCTATTAAAAATGGACATGGATATTAAAATTTTACAATTAATAACTTACACATAAACAATCTCGAATAATAACGAGATTGAGGAATTAACCCTTACCTTGCACTTTCTGTTGGTTGAGGGTACATTTAACCTCATGTATAATGACGATTTTATGTTATTAAATTATTCCAGAACCATATTCATATTTATTATATCATAAATGATTCATTTATTACATTATAACATCCATTTAATAATGATTTTTATATTAAATAAACATTTTCAGTAATAATCGCTTTCTTTATCATACATGTCATAACTTGTTATTCTTGATCGTATCATTTAGATCACGATTTAAATAATTCCAGATTATAACACATGACTTATATATCATATATATTTATAATATATATATGTATAATATATATATATATATGAAACGGGGAAATCTGTTTATGGAGACGGTAGGCCGTACGTGTGCATAAACATTGTTTTTGTTTTCATATCGTATTGAATAGAACCAATTGAATAAGATATATTTAACCACACAAACACACAAATATATATATGTTTTAGTATAATTATTGTTTCATATTTTTCATACTTATTAATAATATGTATTTTCATATTCATCATTGAATGATTAATGTAGAAATGAATCTCATCGCATCGTGGAGAGGGTAATCAGTATGTACGCACGAGCGAAAATATCATTATATTGAGGGTGAAATTATATGTAATTGGATGTTATATCATATATATATAATCATTAAAATGTAATGTTTATTATTTAAGTTAGTTATAATCCTTATTATACCCATCCAAATAATGAAGTGTTTGAATAACAAACTACACCACGACGTGGAGATGGTAAGCCGTACGTACGCACATACATAGACTTTTTCATTTATAGGATAGATAGAATAATGAATATGGTTTTACCATTTTATAATAACATCATAGTATATAGAAGGTAATTTATTTATTATTTTTGAATGGAAACAACAAATAATGAGGAAGTGGAAGATGAAAAGAACCTGAAAGAGGTGATGAAATATTTACCTCTTCTTTTGGTTCTTCCTTGTAATTTGACCAAAAGGGATCCTTAGGTTAGATTTAATAAAAACGGAAGGCCTGTAGGATAAATATAAGAAATATGGTAGGATATTTCGACAGTTTTTGGACTATCCAAAATCCTTTTGAGGTGTGAAATTAAGAGAAGGGGAAGTGCCCTTTTATAAGAGAGGTGAGGGTCACTTTAGTAATAGTATGAAATATTGTTTTATAATTAAATAATTTTCCATTTCTAATGACACAAAAATGAATTATTTAGAGTTTAAGGTAGGGATGGGTCTAAAACCTCTCAACCATTTGGTTTTAGATAGGTTTTGTTCATCATATTAACCTTATCATTTGTAGTTAACTCTTAGTTAAATAGTCTGACATTTATCATATCTATTTATATTTCCATATTATATGATTAATAATCATACTATAACCAACCAATATACCCCCATGTGGTTCATTATTAATATATATAACGTTATATTAGTTCATTTACCAAGAATTGTATTTTTAGAAATATTATATCAATTAAAATTTTTTTTTTTTTTAAACTCAATTATGTCATTTTTTACTATATTTAGTATTTCATTTTTTTGAAAGCCATAAAAAGATTATAACACTAAATAAAACAGATTTATCCAACTATAACATGTAATATTAACCTATAAAATTAGTGGAATTTATCAAAAGTCTCAAATTACATTTATTTGGATATTTATAATATCAATTATTTTAATCATTCATTAATAAGGTAATTATTGCATCATCATTGTGTCATAAATATATTAAATTATATAATGTCTTAAAATTAAAAATAATATACCATTGTGTAGGATAGTTTGATATCTTTCTAATGAGTTTTTATTTTTGAATTTACTTAATGTATTACCCTATATTAGAAATGGTTTAGTTATTAAACATTGAATTTAACTCTTTTAACTTATCTTTAAATAAAATAATAATAAATGTCCTAATCTTATCTATGTAGGCCAAAGGCGGGAATTTATATTCCTTAGGTTTTTTTGGTCTAATTATACATATACAATAAAATTAGGACATGTGTTATGGTAATTATAATATAATTTTTACCCTTAATTACCCTATTTACTTTTAACTGTAGTAAAGAAATGTGAGAAGTTACTATTCACAAAAAATTATTTTCCTCTTATTGAATCAAATTTGACATACTGATGCCGACCGTGTCTCTTTAATTTTTGAAATTCAACTCACAGAATCGGTAAAATTGTGTTTTATGCAAATTTGTAAAAGCACTTAGAAGGAGGGTAAAAGAAGGTAAAATGTTCGATACAATTTTTAAAATATAAACATATTATAAAATGACTCCTATGAATTATGTTGAACATATATTCCTATTATGTATCTATTTTGACCAAAAATAAATTAATATAAAATAAATATTTATTTAAATAAAAAAACGGTTTTAAATAATAACTCATTTTTTCAATTTTCATCAAAATTTTATAGTTTCCAGAAAAATACCCAAAATTTACCCTAAGATAAATTTGATATTATAAATTCAAAAATGATATCTATTTTACCAAATTCAAAACATAGAACTGTCACTTATTAATATAATATATATTCCTGTTTTCAAAACCAAAAAGCAGGTTTTTGAAAAGTAAAAACTATTAAAAGATTGACATGTGTTTATGTCAAATTTAAAATTAAAATTTCTTATAAGGAACTAAATTGTTTTAAATGATTTAAATATAATATAAATATACTTTGAAACTATAAAAATTCATAAGTAGTCATTATAAATTACTTTGATTAAAAATGATGTTTTCAATTAAGACATAGTGTTTTTACTATTCATCAAAATATGAAAGTTATATAAAAAATACCAAATATTTATCCAAACTAAAGTTTTATGTCAGTATTATAAAAGAGAATATAATTTCATTAAATTTAATATATAAAAGTTTTAATTATTGGTTTTAAAAACGGTTCACCATTAAAAGGTGGTTAAATTTGATTTTCTAAAAAATATTTATTTTATATGGAAAAATAAATTTGTTCTTATATTATGTCTAAGAAGCACATAATATGGATGTAAAATAATATAGAGTATATAATATTCAAAATTCAGTTAATACTATCCACAACCTATTTTTGAAAGGTTATTTTAGTATGTTGTGGTGTGCTAAAACTCGGTGTTGTAGGTAGCACAAGCTATTGAATTACTTTAATGAGATAAGGTACAATGGAATGTTGGGGTGTTACATTCTCCCCTAATTTAACAAATTCCATCCTAGAAATTTGAAATTTTTATTTGAAAATAAATTGTTAAATATGGAAAAATAACTTTGTGGAAAACTCACATAGAAAATTGGGTTAAGAAAATTTAGGCTTAATAAAAAGGAAAGAGAAATGAAAAAGTCACCACCAAATTATGATATAGATTAAGAGAACATTGGGGGAAATTAGAGACACATAATTGGAAGAAAATTGTAAATATTTATACGTAGTGATTGTGGTCATCAATCACAAAAATGTGTAAAATTAATGGCATCAACGCCATCAATATATGATGATATAAAATATCATCATTTCAAAAACACACATATGGTACTAGGATAAATTTTTTTGGTTTTATATGACCTTCCCTAATGTTTAAGAATTAATTTATTCATAGAATAAGAGTAATATATATATATATATATACTTGAAAAGTAGAGTTTCATTATTCAACTAATTTCTACCACAAACTCATCATTAACAAAAAAATATAATAAAATTTCAAAATATTCTACTTATCCTAATTGTATTGGGTTGAAAAAATGAATTTATATTAATTTTTCAGACTATTTACAAAAAAACATTATACAAAGTATGAAATCACATAGGCTAGTTGTAGTTGATGCACCCTTGTCACCCTTTCGTTGCGGGTTCATGTCTCATGGCCTAGCCAAACATGACGACATGTCGCCCAACCTCAGCGTTGTCATTTTTATGACAATCCAAAAATAATCTCAAGAAATTATTTAACCTTAACAATAGTATCCAGTATTAAACATAATCGATTCAAACATTTATACTTATCCAAAATACTTCGGCCAAACTCAAAATCCAAAATATATAAGGAAGGTAACCATAATGAAGATCATTTTTCCATTTAATAACATGTCAATACCATCATCATGTATTCATTTAAAACATGGTAACACTCTAAATTATCATAAAACATTATTGATTACATTCATTCTCCCTTATTCCTTATAGAATACATGATATACTCCTTATATCCAAAAATTTTGTAAACTTCAACAACGATATAATATAAAAATCATTAATTAGTTTCAATGTAGACAATAATATCCAATATAATTTATCCAAATCAATCATATATTATTCAAAAATTACTTCCTCTGTATCAGAATCATATTAAGGGTTATCATTCTTTCGACCATATATTTTCATAAAATTTGACCTTCTATTGAGTCACTTTTCATGGTTCTACACAATCTCAATTCCTTCATGAAATAGTACTACATTATAATCCCTATATACTATATAATTCTTATAACATTTACATCATTAATACAATACTCAAATGACACAATACCTTAATAAAAACCTAAGAACTCTTAATAATTCCTCTTCATATTCAGTAGAATCATAACTTGATTTTTACCCAATTGAAGCATTTGGGGTATACTATGATGATTTGGACATTGATTCGCGTAGTGTCCCAACTCCTTGAAGATGAATAATTGTACATTTCAAATATTTTTCTTACCCTTACAATCATGTACATGGTGTCATTTTTATCGACACTTATAAAAAACTCCCATTCCCTTAAATAATTTACCATGGTGATTCTTTCCACAGTTATCACATATAGAGAAATCCATATTTCCCTTATTCCTTTTATCCATCTTTTTATCAACCAACCTTTTCTTATCTGGCTTCCCTTCAAATCCATTAGACTCAAGGAATTATTTACATATCTTATTAATACATGATACTATTTCTTGATATGATAATAATATATAGGGGTCTATTTCCTTTATAAATGTTGTCTTAATACCATCAAATATATTATCCTTCTTAATCTTTGGATCATGTGTATTTCTAGAATTCACATTCTATCTACTAGAAACCATTTCAAAAAAATGGCAAACACTAGGTTAGTTTATGAATCAAAATTCATAATTTCAAACATGTTAAATACCTAACATAAATTAAAAATATTAAGCATATAATCTATAATAGTAAAAAAATTTCTTTGAGGAATTATTTTTTCATTTGTCCTTAATAATGGATTGTAATGAAAATATGAATAATCCAAAGCATATTCCCCAGTAGTGTCGTAACCAATAGTGGAGAAAGGTCCATTCTCGTGCACCAGTTCCCATTCGAGTCTATCCTAAAGCGGCGTTTTCAGGTTTTACCCCTAGGTACATCTGTTCTAGAGCCGCCTCTACCTACTCGTATCTATATAAGGATGTGTTGCCTGAAAAACTCACAAAATCACTATAGTACCAAAATACTTGGAGGATCTTCTATACTAATCCTCAAAGTCATTCTTATTGTAATGTTCACTAATCAAAGTTTTTATAAATCTATTTTCAAGGTTGTTGCTAATATTCCTCTGATATCAACTGTAACTTCTCGACCCTAGTTATCCTGAGTCAGTGCATTATTTTAATACATTCACATGATTACAAGTAATCAAGTCCTGAAGGACCGATCAGTTTAGCAGTCATGGATAAAATATTACATACATGAATGTTACATTACATTATAAAATGTAAAAAGCAAAAAAGTTCTCCCATTTTGAACACGTTCATATCCCTTAGCTTATCCCTGTAGTTCAATCATAATATAATTTTTCACATGTTGGAAAAAATAAAACATGGAAATAGGTGTGCTTAGATTCTCTGTAAGGATAAAAATATATTATAAAATTTTATAAATATGAAAAAACATTTGAGGAAATGTATATGACTAAAAAATCCTTTTAAACTTAAAAATAATCATAATATGGCTGATATAAAATCCTATAATCCCATTTAATTTGTCACTTGGTTATTTTATTAGTTGAATAATCACATGAGATATCAATATCCAATTTCATAATGATGGAATGCATAATTCCAGAATTTATAAAAAAATTGTCAAGGCCTTGTTCCAAGACAACAAATAATATGTTGTTAGGTAATTGTTATAAGAAACTTGTTTGTCTCATGAGACATACATATGCATCGAGGAGGTATTGTAGGCTCCACCCGTCACTTACTAAGTCCAATTCATTCCTCATATGAAAAGGTTTAAAGAAACCATAAACATTCATATTAAAACTAGAATATGAAATGTCATTACATTATCCATAAACCCTAAATGGTATAAAAATAACACATCCAGTATAAAAATATAACAAAACCTTTAATATAATATGGATTATTTGGATCATTATAAATCAACTTCAAACATGTTTAAAATCTATCAAAAGATGTTGACATAGATCAAAATGTTTTGCAAAACGCTTTGAGAGAAATATACTTTTTTCATGAAAACATTTCAATATCATACAATTTATAAAGGAAGATATTTAAAGACATTTTGAATCAGTGTGTCCCATACAACTTTGAAACTTTTTAATAAAATTAAAATTTTAAATTCAATCATGTCCATATAAATAAATCCTTAAAAACTATATTAAAAACATGGACATTAATGAGAATGGTTTATAAGAATAAATATTTAAAAAATTTAAAATAATGTATTAGTAAAAGAGTCCCTTAAAAATAATTCCTTTGAATACTATTTTATGAATCATGTACATGGATAATGAATATGTCCCAGTGAAAACATACATATAAAAATCTCAAATAATAATGAGATTGAGGAATTAACACTTACCATGCTAATTCCATTGGTCGAGGGTACGTTTATCATCCTATATAATGGACATATAATGTTGTTAAAATATTCTAGAACTATATTAATATTTATTATATCATAAATGATTCATTTATGACTTTATATTACCCATTTAATAACGATATCCATGTTAAATTAACATTTCAGGTAATAATCACTTTCTTTATCATGCATGTTTTAACTTGTTATTCATGATCGTATCATTTAGATCATGATTTACATAGATCCATATTATAAAAAATGATTTATATATCATATATATTTAGAATATATATATGTATAATAGATATATATATGAAATGAAAAACACCATTTATGGAAACAGTATGTCATACATACGCATAAACACTTTTTCTATTTTCATATAGTTTTGAACAGATCAAAGTGAATAAGATATATTAAAATACACACAGACACAAAAATATATATATATATACATGTTTTCAATTGAATTGTTATTTTATATTTTTGTACTTATTATTAATATATATTTTTATAATCTCCGTTGAATGGTGATTGTGGAAATGAATCTTATCGCGTCGTGGAGATGGTAATCCGTACATACACATGAGTGACAATATCCTTATATTGATGGTGAAATCGTATGTAATTTGTTGTTATATCATATATAAAGAATTATTAACATTTTATATTTATTATTTAAATTATTTATATTCATTATTATACCCATCCAAATAATGGAGTGCTTTAATAACAAACTACACCACGACGTGGAGAAGGTAATCCATACGTACCCACATATGGTGACTTTGTCATTTAAAGGATAGATAGAATAATGAATATGGTTGTAAAATTTTTATAATAAAATCAAAGTATATAGAAGGTACTGGATTTATTATTTTATAATGGAAACAATAAAGAAAGCGGATGTGGAAGAAGAAATGAACTTGAAAGAGGTGATGAAATATTTACCTCTTCTCCGTGTTCTTCAATTTGATTTGATCAAAGGGGATCCATAAGGTGAATTTATGACAAAAGTAATACCTCTAGGATGAAGGGAGAAAATCCGGGAGGATGTCTAGTTAGGGGATGGCCGAGTCAAATGTCTTTGGAGGTATGAAATTAAGAGAATTGGAAATTCCCTTTTATAAGAGAAGTGAGGGTCACTTTATGAAATGTTTGAAATATTATTTTATAATAAAATAATATTCGGTTTCTAATGACTCAAAAATGAATCATATAAATGATAAAATGGGTATGGGTCTAAAAACTCTTAACCAATTGGTTTTATACATGTTTAGGTCATCATATTAAACTTATCTTCTAGATTTAACTCTTAGTTAAATAGTTTGACATTTACCATGTCTATTTGGATTTTTTATTATATGGTTAATAATATAACTATTACCATCCAAGAGTACCCCACATGGTTCATTATTAATATATATATCCAAATATAATTCATTTGTCTGAGACAAATATATTTAGAAATTTTATATCAATTAATAATATATTTTTTGTTTTAAAAACTCAATTACGTCAATTTTGACACTATTTAGTATTTAATTTTTTTGAAAGTTATAAAAACATTATGACTTAAAATAAAAATTATTTTAACCAACTCTAACATGTCATATTAACATATAAAATCAGTGGAATTCATAAAACGTCTAAAGTTACATTTATTTGTATATTTATAATATCAATTATTTTAATCATTCATTAATAAGGTGATTATTACATCATCATTGTGTCATAAATAAATTAAATTATTTAATGTAGAAAATTTATAAATAAAATACCACTAAATAATATATTTTTTTATATTCATAATGAATACTTATTGTCGAATTTATCTTATGTACAACCCTATATTAAAAAATGTTTAGTTATTAAACATTGAATTTAACTCTTTTAACTCTTCTTTAAATAAAATAATAATAAATGTCATAATATTATCCAAGTAGAACAAAGGGGGTCATATTTTAGTCCTATGGTTTTTCTTGGTCGATTTATACTTATCCAATATAATTAAGACATGTGTTAGGGTAATTATAATATCATTTTTACCCTTAATTACCCTATTTACTTTTAACAGTAGTAAATAAATGTCAATAGTTACTATACACAAAAATTATTTTCATCTTATTCACCCAAATTTTATTTAATAATTTAAACTGTGTCTCCCATATTATTAAATTCAACTCACATAAATGGTAAAATTATGTTTTAAGAAAATTTGTTAATGCTCTTTATAGGGTGGTAAAAGACGGTAAAATGTTCAATAAATTTTTTCTATATATAAACATATTATAAAATGACTCTAATGAATTATGTTTAAAATATATAGGAATTATGTATATATTTTAACATAAAATATGATATAATATAATATAATAATTAATTAAATAAAATCTTAATTTTAAATAATATCGCATGGTTTTTCATTATTCATAAAATATTGAAGGTTTTCATAAAAATACAAATATATTAAACTAAGCTAAATTTGATATTCCAAATTAAAAAATTAATTCTATTTTACCAACTTCAAAACATATAAGTTTCATTTATTAAATTAAATTTAATTCCCACTGTAAAAACGAAAAAGAGGATTTTTAAAAAGTAAAAACTATCAAAAGATTGACATGTCTTTACGTCAATTTTAAATGTGAAATTACATATAATGACCTAAATTTTATTAATTGATAAAAATATAATTTAATTATTCTTATAAACCATTCACATGTATAATTTATCAATATAAATTATTTTTATTAAAAATGTTGTTTTCAATTAAAACAAATTATTTGTCACTATTCATAAAAATATGAAAGTTATCATAAGCGTACCAAAAATTTATCCAAACTAAATTTTTATGTACCTCTTATAAATAAGAATATAATTTCATGAAATGTAATATATTAAAGTGTAAAATATTTATTTTAAAAGGGTTCTCCATTAAAAGGCGCTAAAATTAATTTTTTTTAAAATACTTATTTTATCCAAAAAAATGAATTTGTTCTTATATTATGTATAAGAAAAACACAATTTGGATGTTAAAATTATATAGAGTATATAAGATTCAAAATTTAGTTAACATTATTCATAGCCGCTTTTTGAACATTTTGTTTAGTAAGTTATGGTGCGCTCGAAATCGATGTGGTGTGTAGAGAAAATTATTGAATTACTTTAATGAGATAACATATTATGTAATCTTTTAATGTTACATAAGGTGTGTGATGGTGACGGAATCTTGGGGTGGCTCAGAAAACATAACATGGGTGATAATCTCAATCAACTTCTAGTTCTCTAGTAGGTGGTTCCGTTCAAGCATGATGTGTTGATGCTCAGCTTGGTCTCGGTCAAGTGCAATGAATAGTGATGCTACCTACATTACGATATCTAAAAAATGGGCTTCATATAGATAAATTATTCTAGATGAGGCAATAAATTCTTTTATCTGAGTCAATTGGATTTGTTAAAGCCCTATATTTATACTAATCTCTTGATCACTATTGGACGATTATATTCACAACGGTAAAAATTATTATAGGTATATTAAAGTCCAAATACATAATACCAAATAATTTCATATGTTTTATTAAACCATCTAACATAATAATCAAATTAATTTGATTAAGAGGAATTTTCATTAGTAAAAGGTTGGGTCGTTATAATCTTCTACCTTCATGAAATTTCTACCTTGATATTTACTTTTTCCACACCAATACAGATGAGGGTAACACTGCTTCATAACTTATTCTGATTCCTACATTTTATCTTCAAACTTGTGTTTTCTCCACAACATCTGGATTAGGGTAATTGTCTTATTTCATAGAAGTGTTTCCTTAAAATATATGATATTCACCGAATTCTCTTCATAAGAGAGTTCATTCTCCAATGGTACCACCTCTAGATTGAGTACATGTGGTGGGTCAAGTATGAACATCCTAAGGAGTGATACGTTGAATACATCTTGTACTTGAGAAATTTTTAGTGGAAGTTTTAGTTGATAGGCCATATATCCAATGTGATCTCGGATCTCAAAAAGGTCGATATACCTTGGACTATGTTTTAAATTCTTCTAAAATCTCATAACCCTCTTCTATAGTGATATGTGTAGGAATATCGTGTACAAAAAATCAAACTCTAGGTCTCATTCATGATTATCGACATTTCTCTTTTGTCGAATCTGAGAATATTTAATGTGATGTTGGATGGCCATATCCTTAACCACCATATCATCGACCACTTGTGGACCTCAGAGTTTTCAGTCCCCAACCTCATCCCAACATGTCAGTGTTCTGCACCTCTTCACCTAAAGGGATTAATAAGGATCTATTTGGATGCTTAGTGGAAACTTTTATTGTAAGAGAACTCAACTAGAGGAAGATGTTGATCTGATCCTCCATTGAAATTCATTAAGCATCCTATCAACATATCCTGATGTGTTTGGATAGTCCACCTAGATTGGCCATCATTTTGAGGATGGTAATCCCTAATGAAGTTCAGGTAGGTGTTCAATGCATGTTGAAGACTCTTCTAGAATGTAGAGGTGAACTTTGGATCTCGATCAGATATAATAGATAGTGGTACTCCATGCTGCCTTACCAAATCTTTGATATATGTCTATGCCAGTTTACATAATGATAAATCCTCTAGAATTTCAATGAAGTCTGAAGCCTTTGAAAGACAATCCACAACAACCCATATAGATTTTTTTAAATTTGAATGTCTTCAGAAGTCCGGTGAAAAAGTCTATGGTGATATTCTCCCAGTTCCATGATGGTTGGGGTAATGGTTTCATTATACCTTAGACTTTTACCTCTCCTCCACCACCTGATGACATACTAGGAACATTGATGTATACTCACTAATCCCCTTATTCATGTTTCCCAACCAATAATGCATTCCAAGATATCTATACATCTTTGTTTTTCCTTGGTGAATGGAAAAAAATCAAACTATGTGCACCATCCCCATGTTGTTTCATTAACTCTAGATTTGATGGAAAGCATAGTCGTGACACAAATATCACAATTCCTTCTTCAATAACATTGAACACTGAGGATTTACCTTTTCTGATAGTTTCTACTTTCATCTGAATTCCCACATAATCCTTTTGAGCATCCTTTAACCTTTCCCAATTATATGGTTGAGGGATCATTTGTGAAAGGATTGATGATGTAACCTTCTTTATGATTCCCATTTCCATCTTCATCAAATCTATGAATATTTTTTTTGCAATTACCATCAATGATAGAATCACTGGGTGCTTTTTACTTAGAGAATCTACCAACTTGTTCGCTTTTCTTGGGTGTTAATGGATTGAGAAGTAATAGTATTTGATAATATCTAACCATCTTCATTAGATAATGTTAAAATATATATTTGTGAATTTATACATGAGGCTTTAGTGATCTTTGAATATCTCAAACATCTCCCCAAATAGGTAATGTTGCCAAAATTTCAAAGTGAATATTACTGCATCCATTGTAGATCATGTGTTGGAATGTTTTTCTCATGAAAATTCAATTGACATAAATCCTATGAAATGAAATTCTCATTTATCATCAATACACATCCCATTCCCTTCTATTAATCATCACTAAATAGTACAAAATGTTCTCCACTTGTTTGTAGTGTGTGAACGAGCATCGTGAGAACCCTCTTTTTCAACTCCTCAAAGTTGGCTCTGCATTAATTACTCTAAGAAAGAATGACTCCCTTACAATTTATCGTTGTAATATGGTTTGGAAAATGTGAAAAATTTCGAACAAATCAGGAAAAATATCCATCAAACCAAAGGAAGCTACTAATATCCATCACCATTGTTGGCCTTAGTCATCTCTATGATGCAACTCTCTTGGAAGGATCCACAGATATCCCATTCTTTATGATGATATGACCAAACACTACTAGAAAATCTCCAGATACCCATGGTTTTGGCCAAAATTATTGGTATAAGTGTAATATGGGAACCTATAGCAATGGTTTAAAAAAACGTTTCTATACCTCACCTATACCCACGGTTTTGGGAAAAAACATGGGTATAATTGTTTTTTTGAAGACCTATTCCCAGTATTTTGAAAAATTGTGTGGAAAAAGATAGTTATACCCATGGTTTTGGGCCAAACCTTCGGTATATGATTTTTTTTCAAGTCCTATACCATTTGTTTTTCCAAATCCATGGGTACAAATCTTTTTTCGAAGACCTATATCCAGAGAATTATAAAACAGTGGTTACAGATTTCCCGCATTATGTCGGGGGGAAAAATTCCATGGGGCACAAAAAATATTTTGTGGGAAAACCTATCCCCACGGTTTTCCCTCTTATACCCACGGTTCAAATAAATAAATTTAGGAAAATAAAAATATATAAACATATAAGCTTCTTAGGTGAGTTGGTGAAGCACTGTTTATTGTTTGCGGCAGTCGTGGGATGGAAACCTGCTCAACTTATTTTTAATAATACAGCTAGAAAAATTAATATATTATAACATATATTGATATATTAATGAAAATTTAGGCTTGCTCAGCTGGTTAGGTGTTGTATGCGTGAAGAGAGCGTTGTGGGATCGAAACCCGCTAGATTTATTTTTTCAAATAGTGACGTTTGTTAATATATTTAGCAAAATATTGATGGGTATACCTACAAGTGACGTTCCATGATTAGTTAGGTGCCCCAATTTTTCATTGCAAGTGCCGTGTTCAAATCCGTCTATTGTGTTTTTGTACAAAAATTGATACCCACGGTTTTCAAACTGTGGTTTTATGATTTTGACAACATGGTAATAGGGTATGAGTAATTGACACGGTGGAAAAAAGCTATACCCACTGTTTGAAAAATAGTGGTTATTGTTTAGGGACTTATCTCGACGCCTCAGATGCCAATGGTTACATAAACCATGGGTATAGGTCAGTTTTCCAGTAGTGCAAGAATAAGACATCCATTAACCAGAACTCAAACATGTTATACTTTTCATATAGCTTCTCCATTCGTAAGGTCTTTAATATGGTTCTTAGATGCTCCTCCTCAGTTTTGGAATATGTTAGAACATTCTCTATAATGACTACAACAAATTTTTCACTTTAATATATAAAGAATTTATTCATCAAGTCAATGAACAATTTTAGAGCATTAGAGATTCCAAATTGAATTACTATGAATTCATAGTGCTTGTACCTTGTACGAAAATAATTTTTGGAGATATCCTCCCTTTTCAACCGTACATGGTAATATCTTGACTGGAAATCCCCATTGGAAAAGTATTTTTCTCCATGTAGCCAATCCCAGAAGTCATTAATTTGGGGATTAGGTTAGGTTTATTCATTTTTAGGATTAAAATTAGAAAATCCTAGTGAAAGACTGAGGGATAAGACTATGTATAATAAAAATATCTATAGATTTTGGTGATTATTGAGTAAGTGGTTTATCAATAAAATACATCACTTTCTCGAGACACTACTAGAATAAAATGCTACCACCACAGACCTATAACCACTGTTTTAAAACCGTGGATCTAGGTGGCTACGACCACAGTTATGTATCATATATACACAGTTTTGAAAATGTTTCTATAAGACTTTTTTCTTGGGATATATCCATGATTTTGAAAACTATGGCTATAGGTCTCCTGCCCTTGCACAAGAGAAAAAACATCCAGCCAAAAAAATTATATGAATTACTATTTCCATGGTTTTCTATATATTTTTATGGTTTTTAATAAAATATATAACATATTATATATATATACAAACAATCCTTCGTAGTGTAGTGGTTAGGGAATTGGAAGGTGAAGGGAAGGTGCTGGGATCAATTCCTATTGGGCATAAATTATTATTTGGCCATTAACACAATTTTCTCAGGCTATAGCCATGGTTAGAACCACAGAAACAGGCCACCTATTTCCCTGGTTTAAACCAAGGCCACAAGTCAACTGCCACAGTTGAAAATAGAGAGAATTATGGCCGCAATGATCAAAACTATGGAAATAAGACACTTATTTCCATGGTTAAAATAATGGTCATATGTCAGACCTTACTGCCATGATGATAGCGGCCATAGTTGGGTAAATCTGTGGCCATAGCCTACAACCACAGTTTGTGGCCCTATTTCCATATTTTTGAACTGTGGTAATATCCCATTTTTGAAGTTGTGATATGAGAAGGTATAGGCGGAACTATAATAGATTTATCTAGGTGTAAAACCCAAAAATAAAACTTTGAGCTAGACTTGAACCAGAACTTGTGCACAGAAATGGGCCCTACTACATTCTTATTTATGAAACTCTAGGGGTATATGATTTGTTAAATTTATAAGCTTAGTATGAACCATTATAAAGAGAATTAAAAAAATTACCCTAAGAATATATATTGGTATGTACATCAATGATAACATAGATATGTTATAGAAATATATGTAATTTATAATTTATCCCTTTATTCATTGGATTCACCTTTATGTGTTACCCATAACATTCCTTTTATTCTAGGGAATGGACAGTAATTGGAGGACTCATGCTGAAAACCGATGCGAAGATCAATGTGATGACTTTTTTAATAACATGTCCAATAAAATGGGAGTAGGAATAATAATCTTTATGACAATACTATCTAAATTAACTCATTTTTGAATATAAACATGGGTCAAGAGGAATGATCAACCCCCAACCCCTCCTATGAAAGAACAAGAAGCAATCGAGAGCTTGATTAGACAATGGCCTCATACTTTTAATGGATCATCTGATCCACCAACTTCCAAAAAATTGATCGACTACATTGAAAAGATCATTAAAATCCTTCAATGTTACAAATAAGAGATGGTTATTATGGATACATATTATATAGAGGTTGAAGCAGATCAATGGTGGACATTGACAAAAAATGAGAAGCCTGAGGAGGTGATCGAGGCATTGGATTAGAATGTTTTCTGGAAATTTTTTATCGATTAATATTTCCTCACACCCTCTGACTTAATATGGAAATGGACATTATTTCCCTTTGGAATAAACATGAATAATCCATTAGAGAGTATGAGGAAACCATAACAAGGCATTAATGATATGCCTCTAACTTTGTCATTACCCTCGATTGGATGTTTGACTACTTCTTTGGTGTGATAAAACCTAGCCTATGAAAATCCCATTCGATCTATGACTTTGATAGCTCTGATGAAATATTTTGATGTGACATCAATGAAAAAATAGTGATCAATGATTCTTAGGGGTATCATGGGGGTAAGAAGTGTACGACATACATTAATTCTTGTAGCCTGATGGATAAATCCAATAATGCAAAAAAATTCCAGTGCCCCACTTCTCAATGGTGCGGAAAGAAGCATCCTATAAATTTTTTGAAGAGTACACAGAAATTCTTAGGGTTTGGAATATAACAGACCATGGAAATTTACTACCAACTAGAAAAACCCACTTTAGCGACAGAGTAGAGAAATGATCCATTCCACCTTCAACCACTATTCATTGCTTCAACTGGAAATAACCATGGATATTTTCAAACTAATGCCCTATTCTAAAGATTTATGAGGCAACTGACAACTTCCAAGGCAGCTATAAAGATAGTTTTCCATCACTAACACTGAAGAAACCCCTGACAACGACGTAGTGATAGGTACTCTAGTTAATCATTCAATAATAATGAACATAATTTTTTGATTCTGGTGAATCACTTTCATCATATAGTAAAAGTTATAAAAAATAAGACAATTCCCCTTGTCAAGGTGTTGTATAAAAACCTCAAGTCTAAAAAAAATTTGAATCAGAGGAAGTTATGAAGAAGAGTTACCCTAATTTGTTTTAGTGTGTGAAAAGGAATATTTGGGGGCCAAATTTTTTAGGGGGGAACATTGTAACGACCCAAAATTTTATTAATGAAAATTCCTCTTAATCTAATTAAATGTATTATTATGTAAAATGGTTATAATATATATATATATATATATAATCATTTTGTGTTATGATTTTGGATTTTAAAATGACATTACGAATTGTTACTGTTGCTAACATAGATATTGAATAGTGATCACCTGATTTGTATAAATATAGGGCTTTAAAAAATCAAAGTTACTCTAAAAAGGAAGCGGTGGACTCGTCTGGTAGAATTGCTCCATACAAAGATCATTTTTTGGATATCGGAAAAGAGGTGGTGTAACTGTGATTCACTCTTGACCACTCCCAAGACGAGCATCAATACGTCAAGCTTGAATGGAACTCCCTATAGGGAAAGTGGAATTTGATACAGATTACAACTCGAGCGATGTTATCCGAGCCACCCTGAGAGTCTATCATCATCCCACAACACACCCTTAGGTCAAAAGCTGGTGTTAAAAGTGGTTATGCAACAATAACCTAGCACTATTATTATGTACTTTTTTTTGTATATAATAAATAATATACATACATTTTATTATTGTCACTTTGTAAATATTTTTTAAAGAACAAATAGTTTTGTTTGTTTATATTCACTTATGAAATATATTTTTAGGAAATAATGGATTTTTGAATTAAATAATATTTTAATAAAAATAATTACAAAATTACTATTTATTAAATATATATTATCGCATAGTTTTTTGAATATAATTGTAATTTTTATTATGGTTTGAAAGCTTCTTTTGTCAAACTAATGAAATTCGGATAAATGTTAGTTTTTTAAAAGAAAAAATTAAAATATTGGATAAATCATTCAGATAAAATGTATATTATATGTGGATTCAGGAGTTAAAAGTTATCCCATGGTGAATTTTTTCGAATTTTCTGAGACACTCAAATTTTTGTGTAAAAATTAAATTCTACTTAAATATATAATGTGTTTTATGATATCAAAGTTACCCAAAAGTGATCTAGTAAAATAATATAAATGGGTTTTTCCAGAAATATAAATTTTACCTTTAAAATAATTTGATTTTTGGTTTGTTTTATTTATTTTAAAAATCCTCATTGGAACCTCCAAGACTTATAATAAATTTTAACATTTTAAAATTATTTCCTCGTGATTTTGACTCACCTCAACATAAGAAAGTCTAAAAAATTTAGAAGTTCTTCCATTTGTATTATAAAATAAAGTTTTCCACTCAAATTTGGAAAATTACTAGGGGAAAAAACCATATGATGATATTTTTTATTAGATTAATGTGTTTTGTCCAAAACCTAAATAATAATGATTTCCCTCTCCTTTTAGATATAAACCCACTTAATATCCCATTCCTCTTCACCCAAACCATTTGGATCTCAAATAACTCATTAATTTCTCTATATATAATTATCCTAAGTAGGTATGTATAGGGGTGGTGAGAAATAATACCCCATCATTTTTAATTGAAAATAAAAGGGTATAACAAAATAATGATATTTGGACAAAAAAGATAAAGGAAGAGATCACTTACTAGGATGTGTGACCCCATAGTCTTGAGAGAGTCCTGAGAGGAGATTATTGGATGGTTGGGGAACCTTGGGGTGATTATATATAGATAATTACAGTGGTTGGTTGAGCTCCAAATAGTTTCAGCGAAGAGGAATGGTAGATTGAGTGGGTTTATAAAGGAAGGAAAAGAGATGGAATTCATTGTTATTTGTGTTTTGGACACCACACATTAAACTAATAAAAATCCCAAACCATCCCATGGTTTTTAACCATGGTTTTTGACAAAGTATATTTGAAAAAAATTATTTTATGAGGCCAGTGGCTGTACTTATTAAAATATTAGGCTTCCTTATGTTGAGGTGAGTCACACTCTCAAGGACGTCATTTTCAAATGTAATATTTTTACAAGTCTTGGATTATCCACTTGGGATTTTAAAAAGAAATAAAACAAAAATTAAAATCAAATTATTTTAATGTTAAAATATATATTTGCTGAAAACACCTTTTATAGTAATTTATTACATCACTATTTGGTCATTATGATTTCATAAAACATATTATATATTTAAACGTTAATAAATTTTTACCCAAAAATTTGACGGTCTCAGAAAATTATGAAAAATCAACCATTGGATAATTTCATTGTCCTAAATCCAAAGTAAATATTCATTTTAACTAAAAAAATTCTAAATATTGGATTTTTTACTTTTTAAATAAAAACTGACATTTATAAAAAAACCATGGTTTTGACAAATACATCTTTCAAATATTAACAAAAATTACAATAAGATTCATAAATCTTATAAGATATTTTATATTTAATAAAAATTAGGTTAGTAATAATATGTTATTAAAATATTATTAAATTTAATAATCCATTAATTCATCAATATAGATTTATTAGTTTAATATTAACTGAAAATACTATTTGTGCTTTAAAAAATAGATACAAAGTAACAATAATAAAAATAATGTATATTCATTATTCTATACAAAAATAATGCACATAATCATAGTTCTAGGGTATTGTTACATAACCTCTTATAACCCCCTAGATATGACCTAAGGGTATGTTGTGTGATGTTGAAAGACTCTTGGGGTGGCTTGGATAACCTTGCTTGGGTGTCAATCTCTATCATCTTCCACTTCTCCCATAGGATGTTCTGTTCAAGCTTTACGTGGGGAATCATGTCTTGGATTGGTCATGAGTGAATAACCGTGATTCCACCTCCTTTAAAATATCAAAAAAAGGGATTCGTAAGGATAAATTCTACTAGATGAGGCCATCTCCGCCTCTTTCAAAGTAAATTTAATTTTTTAAAACTCTATATTTATATTAATCAAGTGATCACTATTCAACGACTATATCTGCAATGGTAACGATTCATAATGGTATTTCAGAATCCTAAAAAATAAAACCAAAGAAGTTCATATGTTTTATGTAACCATCATACATAACAATACATATAATTAGATCAAGAGGAATTTCCATTGATAAAATTTTGGGTCATCACAATATTAAAAGCATAATAAATTTCTCCCTAAAAATAATTTTTCTCACAAAATTGCAGATTAGGGAAACTCTGCGTCACCACTTCCTCTTATTCCCACGTTGCTTCATTAAACTATTGGTTTCTCCACAAAACCTTTATGATTTGTATTGTATTATTTTGTAGAACTTATTCTCTGTGATCTAAGATATTCACTGGTGTCTCTTCATAGGAGAGATCATTCTCTAATGGAACCACCACTATATTGAGTACAAGCATTGGGTCAAGTATGTACTTCCTCATGAGTGATAAATGGAATACATATTGTACTTGAGATAGGTTCAGTGGGAGTGCTAGTCGACATGACAGTACTCCAACGTGATAAAGGATCTAAAAAGAGACGATGTACATTGGACTTAGTTTTCCCTTCATCGTAAATATCATTAATCTATTCCACGATGATATATAGAGGAATACCATGTATCAAAAATCAAACTCTATGTCTCTTCGACAATTATCAGAAAATAACTTTTGTCGATACTTATCATATTTAATGTGATGCTGGGTGATCTTAACATTATCCCCCATTTATTCGACCATTTCTGGACCTAGGAGTTTTCTCTCCCCAACATCATCCCAATATACTGGTGTTCTTCCCCTCTTCCCATAAATGCCTTCATAAGGAACCGTATGGATGCTTGAGTGGAAACTTTTATTGTATGGGAACTGAACTAGAGGATGATTTTGATCTGATCCTCCTTTGATGTCTATTGAACATCCTCTCAACATGTCCTTATGTTTTTAGAGAGTCCACATAGATTTTCCATTAGTTTATGGATGATTATTCATATTGAAGTTCAGATAAGTATTTTGAGAATGATGAAGACTCTTCTAGAACATGTATTTGATTCTTGGATCATGATAAGATACAATAGATAGTGGTACTCCATGCAGCGTTACCAATTATCAAATATATATCTATTCCAGTTGATCCAATTAAAAATCTTATCTAATTTCAACGAATTGTGCAATATTTTTAAGAAGGTCTATAACCTCGATAAGATTGTTTCCTTTGTATGTTTTCATATGTCCGGTGAAAATTTCCATGGGGAAGTTCTCACATTTCAATGATGGTATGGGTACTGGTTGCATCATCCCCTTAGACTTCTGCCTCTCATCCTTCACTAGCTGACATACCAGGCACTATGATGTATACTCAATGATATACTTCTTCATGTTATCCCACCAATAATGATATTAGACATCTCGATATATCCTTGTGATTATTGGGTGAATGGAGAATTTATAACTATATTCATCATCCAAAAGTTCATTCTTTAACTCTAGATTTGATGGAACACGTTGTATTGACTAAAATATATCAATTACTTCTTCATTAGTATTGAACTCTGAGGATTTCCCTTTTTTATAGTTTCCACCTTCTTCTGAATTCCCACATCATTTTTTTGAGTAACCTTTAACCTTTCCAAAATATATTTTTTAGTAATAATTTGTGAAAGGATCGATGATGTTCCATTCTTTTTGATTTCCATGTCCATCTTAATCAAATATATGAAGTTTCAATCCTTCTCAATTATCATCGATGATAGAATACCTGGGTCCTTTCTACTTAGAGAATCCACCACCTTGTTCAATTTCCCAAGATTGAAATGGATTGAGTAGTCCTAGTATTTGATTAGCTCTAACCATTTTCATTGGTGCATGAATAACTATTTCATTGTGAATATATACTTGAGGCTTTTTTGATCCAGGTATATTTCACAATTCTCCCCAAAGAGCTAATGTCACCAAATTTTCATTGTGAAGATTACTACATCCAAATCCAGATCATGTGTTGGATAGTTTTTATCAAGAACATTCAATCACCTTGAAGCTTGGGTAATCAATTTTCATTTTACATAAACACATATCATAAGACATTCTTCGTATAATTATGAAGTACCACAAAAAATTCTCCACTTATGGGTAGTGTGAGAACATGTGTAGTGATTATTCTCATTTTCAAATCCTTGAAGCTCCATTTTCATAAATAACTCCAAGAAAAATTGACCCCATTATGAATTATATGGGAATATAGTTGTTAAATTGTGATATATTTCTCACAAAAAAAGGTGATAATATCCATCTAAACCCTGGAAGCAAAAGATAATTGTCACCCATGTTGGCCTCGACGATCCATAAATTATAGCTGTCTTAAAGGGAACCACATATATTCCATTGTTTGTCATGTTATTACCCAATACTAAGACATAATTTAACAATAACTCACACTTTTTAACATTTCATAGAGCTCCTCCTTTGGAAAGGTCTCTAGTACAATGCATAAATTATCCTCATGATGCACCATGGTTTTGGAGTATTATAGAGTATAATCTATAAATACTACCAAATGTTTTTCGTGGAAATCTCTAAAGATTCTATTCATCAATTCCATGAATATTTATTTAAAATTAGTGAGTCCAAAATTCATTATAATGAATTCATAGTTCTCGTACATTGTATAAAAAGTAGTGTGACATATATCTTCTTTTTCACCCTTACTAGGTAATATCCCAAACAAAAATCCACCTTGGAGAAGTATTGTGCTTCACGTAGCTAATTGAACAAGTCATCAATTTAGGGTAGATGATAATTTTTCATTATTGTGATTTTTCTGAGATCATGGTAATCAATGTAAATATTCATTGGACCATCATTCTTCTTGACGAAGTGGACTAGTGCACCTCATGGTGAAGCACTTTGGTGTATAAAAAATTTATCCAGATCCTCCTGTAGTTGTTTCTTCAGATCCTCAAGCTCCAAAACAAAAAATCTATATGGAGTCTTGGATATCTGAAAATCACCCGATATATTATCAATTGACAATTCAACATCCCTTCTAGGAGGAAGACCAAGAAATTCCTCAGGAATCTCTGTAGCAAATTCCCTTAAAATAGGAATTTCTGAATGGATGTTTGTGTCAGTAGAATCAATCATCTGAGAAAGATATGTATCCTCATAAGGCATTAATATCCACACGTGAGATGACAGTGCTAAGGAAGATTTATCTTCCTCATTTCACATGGAATGAATCGGGTATTGATTCACCATTTAGAGAGTGATTTCCCTCTGAAAACAATTTATATTGGATCTATATAGGGAAATCCAATCCATGAAAAGAATTGTGTAAAACTCCTCTAGAAGGAGTATGAAAAGGTTGTTTGAAAATGTTAAAACCAATAATTATCAAAGGGGAAGAGTTATATTCATGGGATGCAACACTTTCCCCATTTTCTGTTCTCACCAACATCCTTACTTACGTGATTTTTGGTGATGATGGGATTTTTTTACTAAACATTAGGGATATAAAATAATTTATATCAATAGAATAAAAATTGGGTTCCCTATTCTTGAATTAACAACTGTTGTACCAATCAATTCTTCATTTTCGAGGATCTCTTTAGTGGTAGTGATGGAAAACAATCATCCTTACTGCCTTAGAGGTTGTCTGTTACCTGTGAAAAACCTTGGCATATGGAACATGTTTTAAAAGCTACCTAGTTCATTGTATTTGATGAAATGAACAATGCATTGAGGGTTTAATGGAGAATTACTCTCATATGTCACAGAATGAAGTTTTAATTGTATGCAGTTAATATCCTGATTCCCTTCTCTTTTACACTTAATGAATTTCCTTGACCCCTTCTGGAAATTTTTGGGGTTCTTCTTTCCACACTATTAGAAAGTGGGGTGCTGTAATTTCATAACATTGTTAGATTTATCCATAAGACTTCTGGAATTAATGTCTACCTTATGCTTCTTATCCCTATGATACGCCTACATTTCCTTGATCTCCATTTAGTCAGGGAGGGCACATCATAAAAGTTCCTCATAGACCTCGAAGACACATATAACTTGGGGTTTCTATAGGCCAGGTTTAATACCACCAATGAAGCGGTCAATCTTGCATGTAGTGGTAATGAAAAATCCTGATACATATTGTGCATGCCTTGTGGATATTTTCTCACATGTTCTGATGGATTCCCCATCTTTTTACTTGAGTTCAAGGATGTACAATTCAATCTTAAGTCGGAGTGTGTGGGTAAAATATTTATCAAATTTTAGTTTCTCAAAATCCTTCCATTCCAACACCTCGATCACAAACTCAAGCTTCATATTTTTGATCAATGTCACCCATTGATCAGCTTCACTATCCATATGATAAGCATCTAGAGGTACCTTCTTTTTTTCATAACATTTAAGTAAGGATAAAATCTTCTCAATGGAGTTGATTCATTGTTCAGTGATAGAGGGATCATATGACCCATTAAAATTAGGAGTACATTTTCATATGAAGATCTCGATTGCAACATGTTCTTTCATAGGGGTGGTTGAATGTTCCACTTTACCCATGTTTCTATTCAAAATGTGAGTTAACTGAGAGAGTATCCTGAAAAAGGTTATGATTCCAACTCCCATATGATTGGGTATTAGATTAAAAATGTCATCACATTGATATTCCCATTAGTTGTTAGCCCGAGTACTCATTTTACAGGACATTGGATGGAATAAAATGAAAGATAGGGGTAACACATAAAGGGGAATCCAATGAAAAAATTTGATAACTTATAAATTACATTTATTTCCGTAACTTATCTGTGTTATCCATGATCTACTTCCCAACATATGTTCTTAGGGTTAATTTTTTAATTCCATTAATAATGGTTAATATTAAGATTATGAATTTACCAAATCAAATCCCATGGGAGTGTCATAACCAACAGTACAGCATGTCCCATTTTTGTGCACTAGTTCTAATTCGAGGCTATCTCACAGCGGTGTTTTCGGGTTTTACCCCAAGATACATCTATGCCAGAGCTTCCTCTACCAGATCCTATCCAAACATGGATGTATTTTCTTGATAAAACACTAACTCAATACTAAAAATAATTTAGGGATGTTATTATTATACATAGTTCTATCAATAAATCTTTAACTAGGGTTTTCTAATCCGAATACCAAAAATAACTAAAAATATCCTTTGATACCAAATATAACAACATTGTTCTTTAATACACACTTAGACATGATTTATTATATAAAATTTCACTTAATAAAAATATGAGGATTGAGAGATCTAGTGTCTTTGGAAATTAGGAACATTATGTAACATCTTTGAAGATAAAACCCAACATCTTTGTTGAAAACATATTTTACATGACAAAAACATTCCTTCGTACTTAGCATTGCATGGAATAACCTGAAGACATGCATAATAAAAGGGTGGGATATAAAGCCCAGTAATGGATTAGACAAGGAATAACACGAATAATATAGTACATGTTATGAAATAGTCATATCAAGGGAGCACAATATAAAAATAAAAATAAAGGCATGATATAGAATGATTTTCATAAAATCGAAAAGTGGAAACACCATTTAACATGATATTATTATGAGCCAAGGATATTTTAACATGGATCATGAGTAAACCATCATCACCCTTGAATTAGCATCAGTAAACTCATATTTCATGTGATGTATCATGATACATATCATTACCCAATGCATTGGAGTGCTATCAGGGTGTAGCCTTTATAAACATTTCATTTCATTCACAAGTGTTCCACATGGGTCATACAACATGGATTCATTAAACATCATAATTTATTTCATGAATATGAGATGTAGAATACATAAATGTATGACCTATGTCAATTATTTAATGTTCATAATGGTGAATACTCTAGAATAGAGGAATGTGTATGATATTCACTTACACGATGATTTTGGCATGGTAAATGTTGGTGTTACTTTAACTGCATAACGAGGTCATGTAGAAATTGTAAAATTTGTTAATGATAGAGAATGTGGTATCTAATCATTTATAAATGAAATGAACAATGATGGGGTTATAGAAGAAAATATCCTAACATATGTAATGGAATTTAGATGCATAATATAAAAGAATTTCTAGAATGAATATTAGAAGATAGAAATTCCTTACTAAATTCAAGCATGGTAACAGGAGTATATGGGAGGCATAAATGAGAGAGAAAGTGGAATATGATTAGTAAATCATAAGGAAGAAAGTATGGGGGTGGTGTGAAACCATACACCAAAATTTGAAATTGAAAACAAAATATCATAATAACATAATGAAATTTGGGCAAAAATGATAAAAGAAGAATTCTCTTACATTGATAAGATCTAGCCTTCATTGTTGGGGCATGTTCCACACTTTATGTGTGAATATATACTTGAGGATTTTGTTATCAATTTATATTTTACACTTCTTGGAAAATAGATAAAGTCTCCAAATTTTCAAAAAGATGATTACTACATCCAACTCTTGATCATGTGTTGGATCGTCTTGATCATGAATAGTAAATTTCCTTGATACATAGGCAATGAATTTGTAATTTTTCACCAACACAAAACCCATTACCTTCTTTGAAGCACCACTAAATACCAAAAAATGTTCTCCACTTGTGAATAGTGTTAGAAAATGCAAAGTGATAATCCTTATTTATAACTCTTTGAAGCACTCTTTGCATTAATCACTCAATATAAAGCAAGACTCACATTCATGTTATCTTTGTAAGAGGGTTTGACATTCGTGACAAATTTCTTCACAAATTGATGATAATATCCAAAAAAACCCTGGAAACTACGAATATTTGTCACTGATATTGGCCACATCCATCCCTCTATTACAAATGTCTTAGAGGGATCCATATATATCCCATTCCTTGTGATGATATGACCCAAGAATGAGAAATCCTTCCAAAATAACTCACACTTAATGTACTTTTTATAATACTTATCCTTTAACATGGTCTCTAGTATAGTTCTTAGAATCCCCACATTATCCTGCATGGTTTTGGTGTATATTATAATATAGTTAATAAAGACTACCAAATTCTTTTCGAGTTAATCTCTAAATATAGTAACCATCAAGTACAAGAATATTGCTGGAGCATTAGTGTGTCCAAAAGGCATTATTATGAATTCATAGTGCCTGTACCATGTAAAAAAAGAAGCCTTGGGGATATCCTCCCTCTTCACCCTTAATTGGGAATATCCCAACCCCAAATCGACCATGGAGAAGTACTGTCCTAGACATAGATGATTCAAAAAGTCATAAATTCATTGAAGAGGATACCCGTTCTTTAACGTGATTTGGTTGAGCTCAATATAATCAATGAAAATGCACATTTACCCATATTTCTTCATGATGAAGAGGACAGGTTAACCCCATGGTGATGCACTTGGGCATATAAACCATTTATCCATATTCTGATGTAGTTTTTTCTTCAGCTCCTCAAGCTCTAATACAACCATTATAAATGCATTCTGGGATATTGTAAATGTCCCATGTATAAGATCTATTGAGAATTATAAATATATTCTTGGAATAAGACCAAGAAATTTATTTAGGATACACTTTAGAAAATTCCCTCATAGTAGGCATGTCTTCATGGATGATTGATTTCTTATACTCAATCATAAATGCATGATACACATTCTCATAGGGAAGTATTATCCATGAATTAGATAATTGTGAAAATGGAGATTCATCCCCCTCCTTGAACTTGTACATAATTGAGGGTCGACTCTACATATGGAGAGTTATTTCCATCTACTGACAATTTATGATGGATTTATATAGAGAAATCCAATCCATGCAAAAAATTGCATCAAATTACACCAAAGGAAGTGTGAAGAGGTTCTCTGAGACAATATAGTCACAAATTGTAACATGTGTGAATTTATATTCTTGGGATGCAATGATTACCCAATTTTTTTATTCTCACCAACATCATTAATTACATGATTTGTGGTGGTGTTGGTATTTTTATAGTAAACATTATGGATATAAAAGAATGCATAGAACCAGAATCAATAATTACATTTTTTTTATTGAATGAATAACATGTGTACCTGTCACCACATCATTGATGGGGTTCACATTGGAGGTAGTGATGGAAAATTATCACTCTTGCTGCATTGGAGGTCATTGGTTGCCTCAAAAAACCCTTGGATTAAGGAACTTGTTTGAAAAGTTCCCTGGTTCGTTATAGTTGATGCAATGAAGAATGCGTTGAGGGTGGAATGTAGCATTCCAATCCTCTATCGCAACAACAGGTTTTTCTTATCTGTAGTTAATAGAAATGTTCCCTCATCAATTTGAGTGTGGGAAGAAGAAATTTTGGGGGTTAGATTTCTTATGTGGGGAAGATTTTAATGACCCAAACTTTTATTAATGGCAATTCATTTTGATCTAATTAATTCTTTTATTATGTAAAATGGTTATATAAAACATATTCACATATTTGCTTTTATGTTTATGGATTTTAAAATACCATTAAGAATTGTTATTATTTCTAATATATCCATTTAACAATGATCACATTATTATTATAAATATATGGCTTTAACAAATCCAATTTTCTCAGAAAAAGGAAATGATGACCTCATCCAGTAGAATTTCATAGTACGAATCAAATTTATTGGGGCTTGGATAGGATGTGTAATCATAGGGATTCACTCTTGACCAAGCCCATTATGATCTTCAACAATCTAGTCTTGAATATAACCACCAATGAGAGAAGGGTAAGTTGATATAGATTACCACTCGAGCGATGTTATTCTTGTCATTCCAAGAGTCTGTCACAATCGCACACCTTATGCTTAGGTCATATGAGGGTGTTATAAGGGGTTATGTAACAAGACCGTAGCACTATGATTATGTGATTTGTTTTTATTTAATAAAGAATATATATTCATTTTATAATTGACAATTTTTAAATTGTTTTTAAATCACAAATATTATTTTTAGTTAATATTCAATTATGAAATCTATTTTGATGTATTAATGTATTTTTGAATTAAATAATATTTCAATTAAATATTATTACTAAATTAAATTTTATTAAGTATAAATGATCGTATAATTTTTATCAATACAATTGTAATTTTTATTATGGTTTGAAAGATCATTTTGTCAAACCCATGAATATTCGATAAATGACAGCTTTTATTTTAAAAGATAAAAATCAGATATTTAGAAAATTATTTATGTAAAATTAATTTTATTTTTGGAATCATCATGTTGAAATTATAGAACAACAATTTTTTCATAATTTTCCAAGGCAATCCAATTTTTGGAAAAAAATTAAATTCAAGTTTAATATATAATGTTTTTTTCTGACAACATAATGACCTAATAGAGATGTAATAAAATACTGAAAATTATTTTTTTGAAAAATATATGTTTTACCTTTAAAATAATATGATTTCATGTTTTCTTGGTTTATTTTACAAAGCCTTAGTTGACCCTTCAAGGCATATAAATCATTTTATCAGTTTAAAATGATTTCCTTGAGAGTGTAACTCACCTCCACATAGAAAAGCCTAATATTATAATAAGTTTGGGATTTGAAAATATAAAATAAAATTTTATACTCCACTTTGGAAAAAACCTAGGGAAAAAACCATGAGATTGTTTGTGGTTTTGAATAGTATAATGCGTGGTGTCTAAAACATAAATCATAAAGAATTCCCTATCCTTTCCAATATGAACACACTCAACCTCCCATTCCTCTTCACTCAAACCATTTAGATCTTGACCAAACTCTACCCTCATATCTCTATAATCCTCTAAAGTAACCCTAATCTTCCAATATTATTCTATCTAGCCTCTCCCAAGCATTTGGGATCACAAATCCAAGTAAGGGATTTCTTCATTTTTCATTTTTGTCCAAAATTTCATTATGTTGTTATACCATTTTATTTTCATTTAAAAATTTTGTGGTATGATTTAATACCACCCCCCATACATCTGTCATTATTTTTATTGATGAGATACCCCATTATAGCTCATTAGTCCCTCCCATGTACAGCCTTGACTATGCCGAAATTCAATAAGGGATTTATCTCTCCTCGTTTACATTCATGATATTCAATTATTTTATGAATCTAAATTTCATTAAATATGTTGGGTCATCGTATATATAACCCCCTTAATTTCAATTTCATGTACATATGATGAGATACCCCTTTATCTCTCATCAACCATTTTTATTAATTCTTATGTCAGGTCGTTATGATGCCAAAATTGTACTATGATTTTCCAAGCCAAAGTAGTTGTACAGTGAATACCATGCCCATTTCTCTATCAAGGGTATTAAAATTTATATAAATTTACTTATTGATTATTGAGTTTTATATATGAATTCCACATTATTTTATCATGTAATAAATGATATTGTTTAAAAAATCCATGTTGTATGATCTATGTGGAACACTTTTGCATGAAATGAAATGATTAAGAATGGTTCACACTGACAGTGCTAGAATGAATTATGTAAAGATTAGTATCAGGATATGTCATGTGAAATGATGGTTTAATCAGTCTAAATCATGTTTAATTAGGGTTTAATCATGGTCCATGTTCAATGAGCCTTGGATCATGCTAATGTCATGTTGAATGTTATTGCCACATTTCTATGCTATGATAATAATATTATATCATGCCTTTATGATCATGGTTCTCTTGTGCTCCATTGATATGCCTATTTACTAACATGTACAATATGATTCATGTTATGACTTGTTTACTCTCTTATATTGATTTATAGATCACTTTATTCTTAAGCATGTCTCTAGGTTATCCTATGCAATGCTAAGTACAAAGAAATGTTATGGTCAGGTAAAAGATGTTTTCAATAAAGTTGTTGAATTTTATATTCTAATTTGTTATGTAATCTTTCTAATTTTCCAAGACACTAGATCTCTCAATCCTCAAGGTAATCTTATGTTCATGTTTCTGTAATAAATCATGTTTAATTGGGTAATAAAGAGCAGGGTTGTTAAAGATGGTATCAAAGGATATGTTTAGTATTTTTGGGATTAGGAATAGAAAACCCTTGTAAGAGCCTTAGGTATAAGACTAGGAATAATAAAAACATCCCTATATTTTGGTGATCATTTATTAAGTGTTTTATCAAGAAAATACATATCTATTTGGATACGAGCTAGTAGAGGTGGTTCTGGCACATATATTTCTAGGGGTAAAACCCAAAAACACCGCTTTGAGAAAGACTCGAACGGGAATTGGTGCACAACAACGGGACTTTCCTCACTCTTGGTTAAGAAGATCTAAGGGGATATTACATGGAAATTAAAAAATGTATGAACCATTATTAAAGTAATTACAAAATTATACCTTAGAATATATGTTGGGAAGTAGATCAAGGATAACATAGATAAGATATGGAAATAAATGTAATTTATAAGTTATACCTTTTTGTCATTAGATTCCCCATTATGTGTTACCCCTAAATTTCCTTTTATTCCAGAACGTGGATGGTAATAGGGGGACTTGAGCTAAAAACTGATACAAAGATCAATGTAATGACTATTTTAATGATATTCCCTATCTGATGGGAGTAGGAATCACAATATTTTCCAAGATACTTTCGCATTTAACTAAATTTTTGAATAAGAACATGGGTCCAGAGGAAAGTTCACCCCCACCCCCCTTATGAAAAAAATCCAGAACCAAGACCTTCATCTGGTAATGGTCTCCTACTTTTAATGAGTAATATGATCCCTCAATCGCCAAACAATGGATCAACACAATTGAAATGATATTTTCTATCCTTCAACTTTCTAAAAAAAGAGAAGGTTATTCAAGAAGATAACTGTATGGAGGGTGAATTTTATCAAGGGTGGATATTGATCAAAAATAAGAATCATGAGGAAGATATTAAGGCATTGGAATGGAAGAAGTTTTGGGAAATTTTTTTCAATAAATATTTTCCTCACATACTATTTCTTAGTATAGAAAGGGAATTTCATTCCTCATGAAAAAATGACGTCGAATCCCTCAGAACATATGAGAAAAAATTCATAAGTCTTTCAAGATACACCATCATCTTTATCATTACACACGAATTCAATTTTGACCGCATCTTTGGTTGGTTAAAACCTAGCCTATGGAAATACCTACCGATCTGTGACTTTGAGAGCTATGAGAAATTGTCTGACGAGCCATCAAAGTCAAGAGTGAGATCAGAGAATTTCAAGGGTATCATCAGGATAAGAAGAATAAGTTGGACTTTATTTCTAGTGGTCCGATGGATAAATCCAACAATTCTATGAAATTATAGCACTGCACATGCCAATGGTGCAGAAAGAAGAAACCAGATAATTACATGAAGGGGATGAGGAAATGATTTAGTTGTCTAAGGGAAGGGAACCATGCTATAAATTACTAACATGAAAAATCTACTACTATGATAGTGGAGAGGAATGATCCATTTGAACCTCAATGAATTGTTCATTGCTTCAACAGCAATGAACTGGGGCACTTTGAAAACCAGTTCCCTAAGCCATGGTTTTCCGGAGGCAACCGACAACCTCCAAGGTAGGAAGGGAAATGTTTTTCCCCCACTACTTCCAAAGAGAACCCAAAAAATGAAGTGGTGATAGGTACTCATGTTTTCATCCATGAATACCAAAAATAATATTTGATACTAGTTCTACACATTATTTTATATCATGAAAGATCAGTAGAATAATCCAAATACCACCACAAATCTTGTGAGTAAAGATATTGGTGAGAATAGAAAATGGGAAAATCATTTAATCCAATGAATATAACTCTTCCCTCGTCGTTATTTGTTTTTTTATCTTCCTAGTGAACATCTTATACCCACTTTAGTATAATTTGATGAAATTCTTGGCATGGATTGGATTTCCCTATATAGAGCAAACATAAATTTCTTTGAAAGGGAAATCACTCCTTATATAGAGAATCGACTCCTGGTTCTATACAAATGTGAGGAGGAGGATGAATATTCCTTAGAACCATCATCTCAAGTGTGTATATTATTTCCATATGAACACACATATCATGCTCAGATGATTGAGTCTACAAATGGAACCAACCTTATAGATATTACTCTTGTCTGGGAATTCACTAATGTGTTTCTCGAGGAATTTCCGGGTCTTCCTCTTTGAAGAGATGTTTAATTATTAATTGATCTTATTCATTGGGAATTTCAAATATCTAAGACATGGAATAAGATGGCTATTTTGGTGCTTGAGGATCTAAAGAAACAACTATAGGAGAATCCAGATAAATGGTTTATATGCCCAAGTGCTTCATCATGGGGTGATGTAGTTCTCTTCATCATGAAGAAGGATTGGTCAATGTTCCTTTGCACTGATTATCAAGAGATAAACAAAATCATGATAAATAAAAATTATCCTCTACCCCAAATTAATTACATATTTTCTCAGCTATGTGGATAAAAATACTTTGCCAAAGTGGATTTGTGTTCGGGATATTACCATCTAAGGGTGAAGAGGGATGATATCTATATGACTTCTTCTTGTACAAGTTATGGGCACTATGAATTCATAATAATTCATTTAGGACATACAAATTCACCATAAATATTCCTATAAATGAATAATAGTCTTTAGAGATTACCAAGACATGTTTTCATTAGTATTTATAGGCGATATTCTAATGTAATCAAAAACCAAGGAGTAGTATGAGGAGCATCTAAGAATTGTACTAGATACCTTGCGAAAGGAGACACTCTATGAAAAATGTAATAAGTTTTTTTATGGTTAAAGGAAGTCTCATTCTTGGGTCATATCATCACAAGCAATGTGATATCTATTGATCACTCAAATATAATTGCAATTAAGGTATGGTTTTGGCAAACATCAGTGACGGATAACTGTAGCTTACTAGGGTTATCTAGATATCATGGATAACTCGTGAGAAATTTCTTATGATTGTCAAACCCTATTACCAATCTTACTCAAAAGAGAGTCTAGTTTTTTTGGAGGGATGAATGTGAAGAGAGAATCAAGAAGTTGAAATAAGGATTTTCATTATGTCTGTGGTCACACTAAACATAAGTGGAGTAATTTTTGTGGTATTTATTGATGCTTCGAAGAATGGCTTGACGTGTATGTTGATACAAAATAACAAATTTATTTATCATGTTTCAAGGTAATTTAAATTTCAAGAGAAAAAATATCCAACACAAGATCATGATTTGTCTACAGTAATCTTCACTTTTAAAATTTGGCGACAATATATTTTAGGGGAGAAGTGTCAAATAAAAATAGATCACAAAAGCCTCAAATATATATTCACAAAAAACGAGTTTTACAAGTACCCATTAATAGAGTTAGTGATGATAAAATGAAATGACTTCTCAATCTAATAACACCCTTGGAAATCTAACAGGACTGAGGATTCTCTAAGTATAATGGACACAACTATTAGATCATTGATTAGACTTTAAAATGATCCATTCTTATTAGATTAGATGAATATAGACATGAGAGTCATAAAGAAGGGAACATCATCAATATTCTCAAAAATTATTGTGCAACCATATCTTTTTGAAGGGTTACAAGACGATCAAAAGGATGATGTGGGAATACAAAAGAAACTGGAAACAATTGGAAAAGAAAAATCCTCGAAGTTCAATTTTAATGAATAAAGAATTGTGAGATTTGGGTCACGACTATGCATTCCCTAAAATTGAGAGTGAAATAATGAAATTTTGGATGATGAATATAGTTGAAATTTCTCCATTCACCTAGGAAACTCAATGATGTTTTCAGATCTATGGGAGAATTATTGGTCGGATAACATGAATAAGAAGATCATTGAGTATACATAAATGTTCCTAGTATGTCAGTAGGTGAAGGATGAGGGGTAGAAGTCTAAATGGATGATGACACCAATACCCATACAACCATGGATATCAGAGATGATAACCCTAGAATTTGTCTATGGAAATCCGAAGATATCCAAAGGACATAATGCTATCTGGGTTGTTGTGGGTCATCTTACAAAGTTTGCACACTTCAATGAAATTAGAGAGGATTTCACATTGGATAAATAGGAAAAAATATATATTAGAGAAGTGGTAGGGCTAGATGGACTACCACTATATATGGTATCCATTCAATATCTGTGATTTAAATCTATGTTATGGAAGAGTCTTTAACATGCTCAGAATACTAAGCTATCCATTAGTACAACTTATCATCCTCAAAATGATGGCCAATCTGAGTGAACCCTACAAACACTTGAGGACATGCTGAGATCATGTTCAATGGAATTAAAAGGAGGATGGGATCAATATCTTACTCTGGTTTATAACTCTTACAATAAAAGTTTCCAATCAAGAATCCAAAAGGATCATTATGATGACCTTTATGGGAAGAGGTGTAGAACCCCAGAATGTTGAGATGAAGATATGGAGTGAAAAATCATAGGTCCATAAATGGTCGATGAAATGGTGTAGAAGGTTAGGACCATCCAACATCACATTAATGCTACTGGAGTCAACAAAAGTACTCTGATGATAATTGTCAATGAGACCTCGAGTTTGATTTTGTGGAAATGGTATTCCTCCACATATTGACGTGGAATAATGTTATGAGATTTCTGATGAAGGAAAATCTTATTCCAAGGTACATCATCCCTTTTGAGATCCTTGATCACATTGGAGTAGTGGATTATCGAGTAGCACTCACACTGAATATATCTCATATTAATTATGTTTTATAGGTATTACTATTGAGAAAGTACATACATGACCCCTCAAATGTACTCAATCCAATAGTGGTACAAATTTAGAATAACCTATCCTATAAAGAGAATCTGGTAACGATCTTATATCGTAGATAAAAACATCTAAGAAATAAGACAATTCACCTAATCAAGGTGTTTTGAAGAAACTACATGTTTAAAGAAGAAACATGGGAAATAGAGGATGTGATGAATCAGAGTTACCCTCATATGTTTTAGTGTGGGAAAAGTACATTTAGAGGGAATTTTTTTAAGGGGGGAATATTGTAACGACCCATACTTTCACTAATGTATATTCCTCTTGATTTGATTAAATTTATTATTATTTAAGATGGTTATATAAAACATATTCAGTTATATGGTTTTATGTTTTTGGATTTCAAAATAATGTTATGAATTTTTACCATTGAAAATATAGCCTTTGAACAATGATAACATTAATAGTTTAAATGTAGGGCTTTAAAAATTTACAATTTACTCCGAAAAATGAATTAGTGACCTCATCCTGTAGAATTTCTCCATACGAAACCCATTTTTTGGAGCTCAAAAAGGTGGTAGCGTAAATGGACTTCTCTCATGACCAATCCCAAGATGAAAATCAAGTCGTTAATATTGAATGGAACCACCTATGGGAGAAGTGGATGTAGATAGGGATTACAACCCGAGCGATGTTATCTGAGCCAACCCGAGAGTTAGTTAGCATCACACACCATACCCTTAAGTCATTTGTAGTGTTATAAGGGGTTATGTAAGAAGAAAATAAACCTATGATTATGTACATTATTTTTTATTGAATAAAGAATATACATTCATTTAGATATTGTCATTTAGTTAATAGTTTTTAAGTAAAAAATATTATTTTTAGTTATTATTCAATTAAGAAATATATTTTGATGAATTAATAGATTATTTTAATTAAATATTATTTTAAAAATAATATTATTACTAAATTACTTTTTATTTAATATATATATGATCATATATTTTTTATGAGTACAATTTTAATTTTAATTAATGTTTGAAAGCTGTTTTTGTAAAAACCCATAAATTTTAGATAAATGTCATTTATTTATTTTAAAAGTAAAAAATTTCGTATTTAGAAAATTAGTTAAGTAAAATTAATAATTTCTTTTGAGTCTAAATGTTGAAATTATCTAATAGTGAATTTTTTTAATTTTTTTGAGATGGTCAAATTTTTGGGTAAAAATTAATTACCGTTTAAATATATAATGTGTTTTATGACATCATAATTACAAATAGTGATGTAATAAAATAATAAAAACAAATTTTCTCCCAATATATGTTTTATCTTTAAAATAATTTTTTTTTATATTTTATTTTATTTGTCTGGTGCCTTAGTGGATCCTCCAACACTTATAAAACATTTTAAATTATAAAATAACTTCTTTGAGAGTGAGACTCACATCAAAATAAGAAGGCCTAATGTTTTAATAAGTTATTTCATTGGAAATATAAAATAATTTTTTCCACTCCCCTTTGGAAAAAACCATTGGAAAAAACCATGTGTTGGATTGTGGTTTTGATTAGTTTAATGTGTGGTGTCCAAAACCAAAATAATAATGAATTCCCCCTCATTTCCTATATAAACCAACTCAATCACCAATTCCTCTTCACTAAAACCATTTGTATCTTGACCAACCTATTCCCTAATCTCTCTATAATCCTCCCACGGTTCCCCTCTCAAGCCTATCTCAACACTTTTGGATCACAGTTCCAATTATGGGATTTCATCATTTCTTATTTATGTATAAATTTATTTATGTTGTTATTTCCTTTTATTTTAAATTATAAATGTTGGGGGTAGGATTTAAAACTTCCCCATACTGACCTCCTTATGTTTTACAAATGATATATGCATTTATCTCTCAATAATTCTACCAATGTACACCCATTACGATGCTAAAATTTCATTAGGGATTTCTCTCTCCTCATTTACATTATAGAAATTCAGTTATTTTATGAATATAAATTTAATTACATATGTTGGGACATGTATCTATATTAAACCAGACATTCCATTTCACAATAAATATTACGAGATACCCCCTTTCTATCATCAACCATTTTTATGAATTCTTATGTCACATCGTTATGCTGCCGAAATTGCACTGTTCTTTTTCAAGCCAATGTTGTTATGTAGTGAATACCATGCTTGTTTCACTATCAATGGTATTAAACATCATTCAAAATTAATTAATGATTATATATTTTCATTTATTAGTTCCAAATTACTTTATCTTGGAATAAATTATGATATTTAATGAATCCATTTTGTATGATCAATGTGGAACACTTATGAATGAAATGAAATTATTAAGAATGGTGCACCCTGATATCGCTCTAATGCATTGGGTCAAGATTAGTATCATGATATGTCACATGAAATGATGGATTACACATTATAATTCAAGTGCAATAAGGTTTTACTCATGCTCCATGTTCAATGAGCATTGTCTCATAGTAATATCATGTTATATGTTGTTTCCACATTTCTATGTTATGATAATCATGCTATATCATACCATTATGTTAATGATTCTCCTAGGATCCATTGATATGCCTATTTCATAACATTTAATATATATTTTTAATGTTATTCCTTTTTTACTACCTTACTATGACTTAGATCTCACCATTTTCTTATGCATATACTTTGGTTATCTGATGCAATGTGAAGTACGAAGGAATTTTGTGGTCATGTAAAAGATGATTTCAATAAAAATGGTGGGTTTTATGATCAATTTGTTTATTTAATGTTCTTAATTTTCCTAGACACTATAACTATCGATCATTAGAGTTTTATTAAATGATATTATATGTAATAAATCATGTTTAACTGTGTAATAAAGAGTAGGGTTGTTATAGTGTTGTAATGACCAAAACATTTACTAATGAAAATTACTCTTGATCTGATTAAATGTATTATTATGTTAGATGGTTATATAATAAATATGGAAATATACTGTTTTATGTTCTTGGATTTCAAAATACGGTTATGAATTTTTAATGTTTCTAATACAGATATTGAACTGTGATCACGTTATTAGTATGAATATATGGATTTAACAAATCCAATTTACTCAGACAAAGGAAGTGATGACCTCATCAAGTAGAATTGAACTATATGAAGCCCATTTTTCGAAGTATGGAAATGGGGTAGTATAACTGGGATTCACTATTGACCTTGAACAAGACGAGATTCAACATGTTGTGCTTGAATGTAACCGCCTACGTGAGATGTGGGAGTTGATGGAGATTACCAGCTGGGCAATGTTATCCAAGCCACCTCAAGAGTATCTCATAATCGCGCACCTTTCCATTAGGTCATATGTGGGTGTTATAATGGGTTAAGTAACAGGACCATAGAACAATGATTATGTGTATTATTTTTTAATAGAATAAAGAATTTACATTCATTTCATTATTGTTACTCGGTAAATAGTTTTTAAAGCACAAATAGTATTTTTAATTAATATTCAATTCAGAAATATATTTTATGAATTAACGGATTTTCTAATTAAATAATATTACAATAAATTATTATGACTAAACAAATTTTTATTAAATATAAATCATCTTATTATAATTTTTAATATAATTTTCATTTTTATTAAGGTTTGAATGTTGCTTTTGTCAAATCCATGAATTTTAGATAAATTTCAGTTTATTATTTTAAAAGTAAAAATTAACATATTTAGATAATTATTAATATAAAATGAATATAATTTTCGGAATTAGTATGTTGAATTTATCCAACAGTGAATTTTTCATAATTTTATTAGGTAATCAATTTTTTTGGTAAAAACTAAATACCGTTTAAATATATAATCGGCTTTATGACATCATAAAGACCCTATATTGATGTAATAAAATACTGTAAATGGGTTTTAGGACTATATATGTTTTAACATTAAAATAATACGATTTTAGAATTTTTTTTGATTTATTTTACAATGCCTTAGTAGACCCTCCAAGACATATATAACATTTTAACATTTTAGAATGATTTCTTTTAGAGTATGACTTAAGGAATTGGTTGTTCATCCTCCTAGAAGAAATGTTGAGTTCTCATAAAATATCAGTTTCCACTCAAGATTTCAAATGTCTCCTTATGAATTCAATTATGGGATGAGGTGAGGAATAAAAACATGTTGGGATGAAGTTGGGGAGAAAAAACTCTTAGGTCTATAAATGGTCGAAGAAATGGTAGAGAAGGTTAAGACCATCCAACATCACATAAAAAATGCTCAGAGTAGATAATAGAGTTATGTTTAAAATCATCCATAAATCCAAGATATTGATGCCAGTGACATGGTATTCCTATTCATATCACCATGGAAGAGTGTGATGAGATTTGGGAAGAAGGGAAAGCTAAGTCCAAGGTACATCAACTATTTTGAGAACCTTGATCGCATTGGAGCAGTGGCATATCTACTAGAACTCCCACCAAATCTATCTCAAGTACAAGATGTATTTAATGTATCACTCTTGAGTAAATACATACCTGATTCATCACATGTACTCTATCCATAGGTGGTACCATTGGAGAATGAACCCTACTTTGAAGAGAAGTCGATGAAGATCTCAGGTCATAGAGAAAAAGTTCTATGAAATTAGACAATGCCCCTTGTCTAGGTGTTGTTGTGAAACCACATGTTTGAAGAAGAAACATGGGAATCAGAGGAAGTGATGAAGAAGTGTTACCCTCATCTATTTTAGTGTGGGAAAAAGAAAATTCTAGGGTGAAATTTCTTAAGGGGGGAATATTGTAACGACCCAAACTTGTACAAATGATAATTCCTCTTGATCTTATTAAAAGTATTATTATGTAAGATGGTTATATAATACATATTAACTTATTTTGTTTTATGTTTTTTATTTTTTAAATACAATTAACAATTCTTAGCATTCCTAATATAATTATTTCACAGTGACAACATGATTAGTATAAATGTAGGGCTTTAAAAAATGAAATTTTCATAGACAATGGAAGCAATAGACTCAACTAGTATAATTGGTTCATTCTAAACCCATTTTTATAGCTTCTAAAGGAGGTATAATCACTAGAAATCCCTCTTTACTAATCCCTAGATGAGCATCTACATGTTAATCTTCAATGAAACTGCCTATGGGAGATGTGTACGTTGATAGAGATTATCACCCAAGCGATGTTATCTGAGCCACCTTAAGAGTATTTCACAATCTCAAAACATACCCTTTGGTCATATGAGGATGTTATAAGTTTTTTTGTAAGAATAACCTTGCACTATGATTATGTGCATTATTTTTGTATACAATAATGAATATATTTTCGTTTTATTATTGTTACTTTGTAAATTGTTTTAAAGGACAGATAGTAATTTTAGTTAATATTCAATTAAGAAATCTAGTCTGATGAATTAATGGATTTTTAAATTGAATATTATTTTAATAAAATATTATTACTAAATTAATTATAATTAAATATATATGATCATATAATTTTTATGAATTGAATTGTAATTTTTTATGGTTTGTAAGATTCTTTTGTCAAACACAAGAATTTCCAATTAATGTTGGTCTTTATTTCAAAAGTAAAAATTCACATATTTATAAAATTATTTAGACAAAATGAGTATAATTTTTGAAATTAGGATGTCAAAATTATCCAATGGTGAATTTTTCATTATTTTCTGAGTGAGTCGAATTTTTGGGTAAAAAGTAAATACCATTTAAATATATTTGGTGTTATATGACATCATAATGACCCAATAATGATGTAATAAAATACAATAAATGGTATGTTCGACTAATATATGTTTTAAATATAAAATAATCTGATTTTAGGATTTTTTATTTTAAAACTCCTAAGTGTGCCATCCAAAATGTATAAAACATTTTAACATTTTATGAAGATTTCCTTGGGAGTTTGACTCACCTCCACATAATAAAGGCTAATATTTTAATATGTTCAGCCATTGGTGTTATAAAATAATTTTTCCACTCAACTTAGGGAAAAACCATTTGCACGAACCATGGGATGGTTTGCATTTTTGATTAGTTTAATTTGTTGTGTCCCAAACCTAATTAATTAAGAATTTCTTCTCCTTTCCAATATAAACCCCAACAATTTTACAGTAATCGTAACTAAAACCCTTTAATTCACTACCAAACCCTTCCTTACTCTCTCTATAATCTTCCCAAGTCACCCTAAGCTCCCATTAATCCACTCTAAGGCCTCTCCCAAGCCACTAGGATCACACCTACAATTAAGAGATTTCTTCCTTTCTCATTTTGACAAAATTTCGTTATGTTTTTATAACTTTTTGTTTTCAATTAAAAATATTCAGGTATTATTTGAAACCTCTCCCATTCTACCCCTATTATTTCTGAATTATTATAGACCTATTCCTCTCAAGTTAATGGCTCCCATGTATACCCATTACCATGCCAAAATTCCATAAAAGAATTTTTATATTCTCATTTACATACAAGTTATTATTTTGTATTATGAGACTAAATCCCATTACATAAGTTGGAATATTAGGTTCCATGATGAATGTACTGTCCATTTCTTGTATAAATGATTATAGACCCCTTTATCTCCCATAAACCCATTTTATGATTTCTATTTGATGTTGTTATGCTGCATAAGTGACACCAATATTTCCCATGCCAAAATCATCATGTAAGTGAATAACATACCCATTTATTTATCAAGGGTATTCACCTTTTTTCACATTTACTTGTGGATTGAGTACTTATATTAATTTATTCCACATATCCTATTCTTGTAATAAATTATTATGTTTAACTAATCCATGTAGTATGATCCATGTGTCACACTTTTTCATGAAACAAAATGATTAAGAGGGATGTGCATAGATAGAACTCCAATGAATTGGGTAATGAATAGTTTCATGATACATAAAGTGAGATGGGGGTTTACTCATGAAAATTAAAGTTAAATGAGGTTTTAATCCTACTCCATGTTCAATTATCCTTGGCTCTTGCTATTATCATGTTAAATGATGTTTTCAGATTTCCATGTTATGATAATCATCTTTTATCCATATTTTATACTCATTTTTCTCATGTGCTCAATTGATATGCATATTTCTTAAAATGTTATATATTCATCATGTTATTCCTTTTTTACACCCTTACTGGGTTTTATAGATTAATCTTTCATATGCATGTCCTCGGGTTATCCCAAGCAATGCTTAGTAAGGAGGAATGTTGTGGTCATGTAAAATAAATTTTCAACAAAGATGTTGGGTTTTATGTTCTAAGTAATTATGTAATGTTCCTAATTTACCAAGACACTAGACCACTCGATCGTCAGATTTTTCTTTAGTGGATGTTTTTTAATAAATCATGTTTAAGTGTGTAATAAATGGAAGTGTTGTTATAGATTGTATCAGAGGAAAGGTTTATTTATTTTTCATATCAAAAATATAAAACCCTAGTGAAATACATAGGCATAAGACTATTTATAATAAAAACATCCCTAATTTTCAGTGAGTATTGAGTAAGTGGTTTATCAAGAAAATACATCCATGTCTAGATATGAGCAGTTAGAGGCCTCTCTTGAATAGATATATCTATAGGTAACACCAGAAAAAACTGTTTTTAGGTAGACTTAAACATGAACTGGTGCATCAAAACATGCCTAGAAACAATAATTGTTACAACACTCCCAGGGAATATGCTTTGATAAATTCATAAGCTTTGTATGAACCATTATTAAGGGAAATAAAAAAAATTCCCCTAAAATATATGTTTGGATGTTGATCATGGATTACATAAATAAGATATGGAAATAAATTTAATTTATAAGTTATCCATTTTTTTCATTGTATTCCCCATTATGTGTTACCCCTAAAATTCTTGTTATCCTAGCCAATGGCTGGTAATAGGAGGACTCGGTTGAAAAACTGATGCGAGGATCAATGTAATGACTTTTCTAATGAGATTCCCAATCCAGTGGGAGAAAAAAGAATAAACTTTTTCATTATACTGTCTCATTTAACTCATGTTTTAAATAGAAACAGGGGTCAATATGAATGTTCAACCTCCCTTAAGAAATAAAAACCCATAATCAAGAGATTCATGATACAAAGACATCTTATTTTTAATGAATCATCTGATCCCTCAATTTTTGAACAATTAATCAACTCCAATGAAATGATCTTCATCATCCATTAATGTTTAAAAAAGGAAGAGGTTCTTTTGGCTGCTTGATGTATGGACGGTGAACCTGATCATTTGTTTACAATCATCACATATACGAATCCTGGGGAAGAGATTGAGGAGTTAGAATAATGGGATTGTTATAAAATGTTTTTGGATAAATATTTTCCTAAGTCCCTCCAAATTAATATTGAAAGGGACTTCCTTCCCCTCAAGAAAAAATAAAAAGAATCCAACAGAGTGTAAAAGGAAAAATTCACAAGGACTTCTTTATATGCATCTAAAAATGTTGTTACCCCCAAATGCAAGGTTGAAAACTTCTTTGTTGGGATAAAACCTATCCTACAGAAATACCTAGAGAGTGGTGACTTAGAGATCTATGAGGAAATTTTCCAATGAGCTCTAATTTATGAAATAGAGATTGGATAATCTCATAGGTATCATGGGGATAGGAAGCATAATTTGGTCTTTAATTCTAGTAGTTTGATGGATAAATCCAACAGTGCTATGAAATTCCAACACCACACTTGTCACATGTGAAGAAGGAAGAACCCTTGAAATTTCCATAAGGGGATAAGGAAATGCATTAGGTGTCCATGAGAATAGCACATGTCCATTAATTGTCGATAAGAAAAACCAGCTTCTATGGTAGAGGAGAGGAATGCTTCATTTGACCCTCAAAAAATTATTCACTACTTCGACTGTAAAGAATCATGGAAATTTACAAAATAGTTCCCCAAGACAAGGGTTTTCAGAGGCAACCAAAACCCTCCAAGGAACGAAGGGAGATCTTTATCCATCACTACTACAAAAGAGAAATCCAAACAAGAATTGGTGACAGGTACATAATAAATTCATTCAGGAACAGAAAATATACTTTTGATTTTGGTTCAATGAATTATTTTATATCCGAAATGTTTACTAGAGAAACCCCAACAATACCAAAAATCATGGAATAGAATATGTCAGTGAGAATAGAAATTGGGTTAATCATTTCATCCCTAGAATATAACACCTCCCATGTTAGAATTTGTGGTTTGGACTTCTAATAGAACCTATTCATACTCCTTATGGTGTAATTTGATGCAATTCTTGGCAGGGATTGGCTTTCCCTCTATATAGCCTACATAAATTGTCATGAGAGGGAAATCACTCTCCATAAGATGAATCGACCACGGATTATGCATAAGTGAAAGGAGGAAGATGAATCTTCTTTAGCACCATCATGTCAAGAGTGGATATTACTACCCTATGAACACGGCTATCTTTGTACGATGATTGAATCTAAGGAACAAACCATCCTTGAATAAATGCCTATTGTGAGTGAATTTTTGGAAGTGTTTCTCGAGGAATTTTCTATTCTTCCTCCTAGAAATGATGTTGAATTATCAATTTATCTTATACCTAGAGTGTTTCTCATATCCAATAATTTATATACAATGACTGTTGTGGAGCATTAGGATCAGAATAAAAAATTATAGGAGAATCCAGATAAAGGGTCTATATTCCCAAGTGCATCAACATGGGGATCACCAGTCATCTTCATCCAGAAGAAGGACGGTTCAATTCTCTTTTTCATTGATTATTGTGGAATCAACGAAATCATGATAAAGAACAAGTATCATCTACCCTGAATTGATGACCACTTCGATCATCTATGTGGAGCACAATACTTATATGAGGTGGATTTGGAGATTGGATATTACCAAGTAAGGGTGAAGAAGGAGGATATCCCCAAGAATACATTTCGTACAAGGTACAGAAACTATGAATTCATATTAATTCCTTTTAGACTCACCAATTCTCTATCAATATTCATGGACATGATGAATAGATTCATTAGATATTACCAAGAAAAATTTGAGTTAGTCTTTATAGATGATATTATAATATACTCCAAAACCAAGTAAGAGCAAGGGGAGAATCTAAAAACTGTATTAGAGTCCTAGAAAATGGAGAATCTCTTTGAAAAGTTCATACAGTGTGAGTTATTATTAATGAAAGTCTCCTTATTTGGTCATATCATCACAAGTAATGGGATATATGTGGATCCCTCCATGAAAGATGAAATTAATGGATGAAAGATGCCTATATAAGTGACATATATCCATAGCTTCCTGGGGATAGATGGATATTATCACGGATTTGTGAGAAATTTCCCACAACTACCAAACCCTATTACCATGCTAACTCGGAATGATGTCATGTTAGGTTGGAGTGATGAATGTGAAGATAGCTTCAAGGATATGAAAATGAGGCTTATCAATACACCCATGCCCACACTACCCACAAGTTGAGAACTTATTGTGCTATTCAGTGATGCTTTGAAAAATGGATTGGGTTGTGAGTTGATGAAAAATGAAAAATTCATTGCCTATGCTTCAATTAATATGAAATTTCACAAGGAAAACTATCAAACACATGGTCAGGTGTTGCCTGTAGTAATCTCTTGTTTGGAAATTTAAGGACATTACCTCTTCAGGGAGAAGTGTGAAATATATATGGATCACAAAAATCCTCATGTTTATATTCACACATATAGAGATGAATATGCCCCAATGAATATGGTTAGAGATGATCAAGGTCTATGACTACACAATTAACTACAATTCAGGGAAATCAAACAAGGTGGAAGATGCTATAAGTAGAAAGGATCCAAAAACATTTTCATTGATTAGAATATTAAAGGATTTAATCTTCATAGATTTGACGAATATGGACACATGGATCATAAAGAAAGGAACATCATTAATCCTTTCACAAATTATTACTCAACCGTCTCTTTTGGAAGGGCTGAAGGATGCTCAGAAGGATGATGTGTGGATTTAAAAGAATGTGGAAACTATCGAAAAAGTATAATCCCTAGAGTTAAATGACAATGAAGAATGAATTGTGAGATATGGGTCAATACTATGTGTTCCATGAAGTCAAGAGTTAAAGAGTGAACATTTTGATGATGCATATAGTTAGAATTTCTCTAATTACCCTGGAAACACAATGATGTATCGAGATCTCCAAGGGCTTTATTGGTGGGATTACAAAACGAAATAGATCACTAAGTATACATCAAAGTGCCTAGTATGTCAGCACATGAAGTTTGAGAGGTAGAAGTATGAGGGGATGATGGAACCATTACAAATAACAACATGGAAATTGGATAACATCACCATGTACTTTATCACCGGACTTCCAAATACATACAATTGAAGAAATTATATATAGATTGTTGTGGATCATCATAAAAATATTGCACATTTAATTTTTATTTCAGATGATTTCTCATTGTATCAGTTATAATAGATATATATCAGAGAAGTGGTAAGGCTAAATGGAATACTAGTATCTGTTATATCTTATCAAGATCCAAGAATCACCTCAATGTTCTGGAAGAGTCTTCAACATGCTCAAAATTCTGTGCTGAACATTTGTATGACTTATCATCATCAAAATAGTGTACAATATGTGCAGACAATTAAAACACTTGAGGGCATGTTGAGATCAAGATAAATGGAATTTAAAAGAGGATCTGATCAATATCTTCCTCTAGTTGAGTTCTCTTACAATAATAGATTCCTCTCAAGTATCCATATGGATCGTTATGAATCCCTTTATTGGAAGAGGTGATTTAAAGAATCATGTTGGGATGTTGTTGGGGATTGAAAACTCCTAGGTCCAAAAAAGTTTGAAGAAATGGTGTTGATGTTTAAGACTATCAAACATCACATTAAAGCTGCTCAGAGTCGAAAAAAGGGTTATACTAACAATCGTCGATGAGACCTAGAGTTTTTTGTTAGAGACATTATATTCATCCGCATATTGTCGTGGAATATTGTTATGATATTTGTGAAGAAGGGAAACCATATTTCAAAGTAAATTGGACCTTTTGAGATCCTTGATCACATTAGAGAAATGGTCTATCACCAAGCACTCGCACTGAACCATTCTCAATTACATTATGTATTCAATTTATCACTCTTGATGAAGTACCTACCTAACGCATCACATGTACTCCATTCAAAGGTGGTACAATTTGAGAATGACCTCTCCTATAAAGGGAAGATGGTGAAGATCATATATCATAGGGAAAACATTCTATGAAATAAGGAAATTCCCCTCGTCAAGTTGTTGTGGAGAAACCACAAGTTTGAAGAATGAAAGTGTGTACTAATGGAAGGGATGAAGAAAAGTTACCCTCATCGGTTTTATTATGGGAAAATATAAATTCAAGGGAGAAATTTCTTAATGGGGGAAGATTGTGACAAATATAAATTTTACTAATAAAAATGCCTCTTGATCTGATTAAATGTATTATTCTGTAAGATGGTTATATAAAAAATATTAATTTTATTAATTTTATGTATTAGGATTTCAAAATAAAATTAATAATTGTTACTGTTGGTAATATAGCTGATGAATAGTGATCAAATGATTATTATAAATAAAGGGCTTTAACAAATACAATTTACTCGGAAAAAGGAAGTTATTGTCTCCTCCTATAGAACTGCTCTGTATGAAGCTCATTTGTAGAAGATCGGAAAGGAGGTAGCGTCACTGGATTCACTCTAACCTAGCCCAAGATGAGCATCAACACGTTACGCTTGAACAGAACCACCCATAGGAGAAGTGGATGTTGATTAAGGTTGCAACCTGAGTGATGTTATCCAAGACACCACAAGAGTTTGTCACCATCACACACCATACACTTAGGTCATATGCAGGTGTTATAAGGGGTTGTGTGAAAAGAGCCTAGAACTATGAGTATGTGCATTATTTTTGAATAGAATAATGAATATACATTTATATTATTATATTTACTTTGTAAATAGATTTTAAAGAACACATTTTTTAGTTAATATTAAATTAAGAAATCTATTTTGATGAATTAATGGATTTTTTAATTAAATAACATCATAATAAAATATTATTACTAAAATAATTTTTATTAAATATAAATTATCGTATAATTTTTAATAATATAATTGTATTTTTTATTAAGGTTTGAATACAGATTATGTAAAAACCCATGAATTTTTTATAAATGTCTGTTTTTTACTTTAAAAGTACAAATTCACATAGTTAGAACATCACTAAGATAAAATGGATATTATTTTTCGATTTAGGATGTCAAAATTTTCTTAGGGTGATTTTTTCACAATTTTTTAGACAATCCATTTTTTGGGAAAAAATTAACTACCATTTAAATATGTAATCTGTTATATGAAATTATAATGATCCGATAGTGATGTAATAAAATAATAAAAAAAATTTCTTTTCGGACAATATATTTTTTACACTATAAACAATGGGATTTTTTCCTTTTTTGAATACTTTTTTTGTGCCGTAGTGGACCCTCCAAGGATTATAAAATATTTTTATCCTTCTAAAATATTTTCTAGGAGAGTGTGACTATCCTCCACAAAATAAAGATTAATATTTTAACATGATCGGGCTTTGCCATTATAAAATATTTTGTTTCACTACCATTTTGAAAAAACATGGGAAAAAACAGTGGATGGTTTGTGGTTTGATTAGTTTAATGTGTAGGTTCCAAAAACTAAATAATAAAGAATTCCATCTCCTTTCGTAAATAAAACCACTCAATATCTCATTCCTCTTCACTAAAAACCCATGTAACTCGACCAAAATCTTCCCTCATCTATCTATAATCCCCCATGGTTCTGAAATCTCCCCAGAAGCCTCTATCAAGTCTCTCCCAAGCATTTGGTTTTACACTTCCATGTAATGCATTTCTTCCTTTCTCATTTTTTTCCAAGTTTATCTACGTTGTTTTACCCTTGTATTTTCAATTACATATGATTTTGTAGTATTTTTCACCTCCACATACATCCCTCTGAATGTTTTAATTATTATATATCTATTTTTCTCTATTTAATGCCACCGATGTACACTTTTTACCATGCCGAAACTATATAAGAAATTTCTCTCCTCTCATTGACATTCATGAAATTTTTTATATAATGAATCTAAATTAAATTATATATGTTGGGATATTATGTTAAATGACCAAAAAACATTCCATTTCATGTATAAATTATGAGAGTCACCATTCTCTCTCATCAACCCATTTTTCAATTTCTATTTAAATTCTATAGGCATCCAAAGTTAAACCAAAATTTTGCATTCCAAATTCATCATGTAAGTTAATTCAATGCTCATTTCTGTATCAAGGGTATTAAAAATTATTCACATGTATTTTTGGATTTTGGGAATACAGTTATATATTACTCACCTCTTATTCATGGAATAAATTATGATGTTTAATGAATCCATGTTGTATAATCTGTGTGGCACACTTATGCATTAAATGAAATGTGTATAAAGGGTGGGCACTGATAGTGATGCAATTCATTTGGTAAATATTAGTATCATGATACATCTAGTGAAATGTGGGTTTACTCATTCTAATTTATGTTCCTTAAATTTTAATGAGTATTGAGTACGTGTCCTATCATGAAAATACATCCATGTCTGGATACAAGCAGGTAGAGGTAGCTCTGGCACAAATGTATCTAGGGGTAAAACCCAAAAACACCACTTTGATCTACACTTATATGGGAATTGAAGCAAGGAAATGGGCCTTGATACACTTTAGGTTACGACAATCCTGGGGGATATTCTTTGGTATATTTATAATCATAGTATGAACCATTATTATGGGAATTAAAAAAATGCCCCTAAAAATATATGTTGGGATGTACGTCCTGGATAAATAGATATGTTAAGGAAATAAATGTAATTTAACAGTTACCCATTTCTTTCATTGGATTCCCCTTTATGTGTTACCTCTAACATTCATTTTATTCTAGCTAATTGCCGGTAATAGGAGGACTCGAGCTAACTACTTTTGTGAAGATCAATGTGATAACTATTATAATGATATTCTCAATCCAATGGGAGTGGGAATTGAAAAATTTGTCACAATACACTGTTAGTTTATTCAAATTGTAAATATAAACATGGGTTAAGAGTAATTTTCAACCCCCATAATAAATAAAAAACCTCAACCGAGAGCTTCAGGAGACAAAGGCCTCGTACTTTTAATGGATCATTTGATCCCTCAAATGTCGAGCAATGGATCAACTAAATTGACAAAATATTCTCCATCCTTCAATGTTGCAAACAATAGAAGGTTTTTCGGGATGATTACCATATAAAAAGTTATTCTGATCAATGGTAGACATTAATAAAAAATAAGAATCCTAAGGAAGAGATAAAGGCATTGGAATGGTATGATTTCTGGAAAACGTTTTTTGATAAATATTTTCCCCACTCCCTCTAACATAAAATGGAAAGGGAATTCCATTCCTCCTAGTATAAAAGTCGATGAATCAATCAGAGAGTAGGAGGAGAAATTCACATGGATTGCAAGATATTCCTCAAAATTTATTGTTACCCCCAAATTCATCATTGACATTTTATTTGGTTGGCTATAACTTATCCTATGGAAATCCCTAGCGATATGTGACATCCAGAGTTTTGTGGAAATTTTATGATATGGCCTCAAAGTTGATATAGAGAATAAAAATATTAGGGGTATCTTGGGGATAATACGTTTAAGGGGGAATTCAATTATGGAAGTCCGATGGATAAATCTGATGGTTCTAAAAAAATCAAGCACCCCACTTTCCATAGTTGCAGAAAGAAGCACCCTGGTAATTTCCTAAAGGGGATGAGGAAATGATTTAGGTGTGCAAGTGAAGGGAACCTGGCCATTAACTACTGATAAGAAAACCCCTCTACTGTGACAGAGGAGAAGAACACTCTATTCAACCATCAACAAAGTGTTCATTGCTTCAACTACAAATAACAATGGAAATTTGTAAACTAGTTCTTTACGACTATGGTTTTCAGAGGCAACCAACAACCTCCAGGGCAGCTAGGGTGATCTTTTTCCATCACTACCACAGAAGAAAACCCCAACAATGAAGTAGTAATTGTTATTCTTGTTATTACTTCAAGAATAGAAAATGTAATATTTGATTCTAGTTCTACAAATTATTTTATATCCAAAAATATTATTTTAAAAACACCAACACCCCCAAAAATCATGAAATTAATGATGTCAGTGAGAACATCAAATGGAGAAATCATTGAATTCTATGATTATAAATCCTCCCCAGTCACAATTTGTGGTTTGAACTTCCATAAGAAAATAATCCAACTATCTCTAGTGTAATTTGATGCAATCATTTGAATGGATTTTATTTCCCTATATAAGGCCAACATAAATTTCAGTGAGAGGGAAATCAGCCTCTATATGTTGAATCGGCCCCCATTTCTGTACCATTGCAATGGGGAGGATGAATCTTTCTTAGAACCATCACCTCAAGTGTGGATATTAATGACTTATAAGCACCTGTATCTTGCTCAGATGATTGAGTCTAATGATGAAACCATTATTGAAGACATGCCTACTTTGAGGGAATTTGATGATATGTTTCCTGAGAAATTTTTTGGACATCTTCCTAGAAGATATGTTGAATTCTCAATTGATCTTATACCTAGGGAATTGCCAATATACAATAATCCTTATAGAATGGCTGTGGTGGAGCATGAAGATATGAAAAATAACTATAAGAGAATATGGTTAAATGGTTTATATGCCTGAGTGCTTCACCATGGGTTTCACTTGTCCCCTTTATCAAGAAGAAGGATAGGTTAATGAGCCTTTTCATTGATTTTCATGAGCAAAACAAAATCATGATAATGAACTAGTATCCTCTTCCCTAAAATTAATGACTTTTTCAATCAAATACATGGATAAAATTAATTCTCCAACGCGGTTTTGTGGATGGGATTTTACCATGTAAGGGTGAAGAAGGAGGATATCTCGAAGACTTATTTTCGTACAAGGCCTCGGCACTATAAATTCATTGTAATTCCATTCAGACTCACTAATGGTCCAGAAATCATTATGGACTTGATGAATATAGTCTTTAGATATTACCTCGACAAATTTGTGGTAGTCTTTATAGAGGATATTCTTATATACTCCAAAACTAAGTAGGATCATGAGGAGCATCTAAGAATTATACTAGAAACCATGCGAAAGGAGAATCTCTATGAAAAGTACAACAAGTGTGAGTTCTAGTTGAAGGAATACTCATTCTTGGTTCATATCATCACAATAAATGAGACATCGCTCCATGATATCAACAATTAAGGGATGGTCGAGGCCAACATCGGTGATAGATATCCATATCTTCCTAGGGTTAGCTGGATATTATTGCCGATTTGTGAGAAATTTCTCACGATTGTCAAACCCTCTTACAATGATATCTCAGAAGGGACTCATGTTTTCAGGTAGTGATGAATGTGAAGAGAGATTCATCGTGTTGAAAAGAAGTCAAATCACTATGCTCGTGATCACACTACCCACAAGTTGAGAAATTTTGTTGTATTTAGTGATGCTTTAAAGAAGGGATTGGGTTGTGTGTTGATGAAAAATGACAATGTCATTTCCTGGGACACATGAAATTTGAATGTTCTTGATATAAATGTCACGACCGGTCCTCGGGGCCCGTGCCGTGACTACCCCAAGCCCGCATTACATAGGCTAGGGGCTGGCGACTAGAACCAAGGTGTAAATCCCAACAAAAGGGAAGGAATTGCCTTTGAAAAGTAAACAAGCACCACAGAGTAAGCAAATGGAAAAGTAAACACTAAGTAAAACTGTAACAAGCTGTGCTGAAAGTAAAAGGGGCCGGAAATACAAGCCCAACTGTAAAGTACAACTGAAAGGAATAACAGCAACTAAAAAGAAAAGCCGCAATGTCGAGCCGTCCAGTGGAAGTCCCACCTGAAGGGTGGGTACAAATAGCCTCCACTGCTCCTCGGGTCCACCTGACCGCTCCGAGTACGCCCCGTCCAGTGGTCCACCTCCAAGTACCATCCTGCTCCACACGCCTCCACCACGATCAGCGTTGTCCGTCGTCTGCAACCAACACAACGAAGTACGGGCATCGCCCGTGCAGGTGTGAGTATAAGCTACTCAGTAGGGACCTCGAGACCCCCGAAGGTCTCTTGAAATCCACAAAGGATAAACCACAATGGAATGATACAATCACGACGTAATAACTGAAACTGCTTAGGTATATGCCCATACATATACCTAAGTCATCAATTCCTGTTCGGATCCAACTTCCGAGCCCAAGAAAAACCCAGTCCACACAGGAAAGCAAAATGTATACCCACACAGGTAGCTCTACACAATCCACAAAGGAGAGTAAACAGTAAATCCACAGAGGATAGCTCAACACAATCCACAAGGGAGAGTAAACAGTAAATCCACACATGATAGCTCAACACAATCCACAAATGAGAGTAAATAGTAAATCTACACAGGATAGCTCAACACAATCCACAAAGGAGAGTAACAGAAGATTCAGCTCACACATGTATACTTCTTCGGATGACGATAAAGATGATCAATGATCCATCTAAGTCGTCGGACCCATAAAGGATCGATAGGTAACTAACCCCCGCAAAGGCCCACACAGGATTGGGCACACACAGGACCTGTAGGCGCTGGCTCACATAGAACTGCTGAGCGCTGACCCACACAGGATCGGACCCACATAGGATCGGGCCCACACAGGACCTGTAGCACTGATCCACGTAGGATCACTGAGTGCTGTAGTCGTCACAGTCCAGTGAGTATCTCTGCACAGTCGTCGGCACAGTCCACTGAGGATCTCTGCACGGTCGTCGCCGCAGTCCACTGAGGATCTATGCACGGTCGTCGCTGTCGAAGTAGCAGTCACAGCCAGCTCTAGGGTTCCCTCACACAGCAAGCTCGTTCGGGAGGGTCCGCTCAACGAGCCGAGAGGCTGATACATCAACTGACACAAAGTCCGAAGTTGATGTATCCAATAGTTCCGTATCGTGAACAGGAACTCAACGTCGCAGACAGCGCGTCAATCGGACGCCCGGTCTGAGAGATATTGGCTTTTTCGTCCCAGGGGCCCGGTTGGTTTTTAAGGAAAAACAAACCCGACCGTACTCCACCTGCATCCAAACCACGGGCGGAGTGAGCCAAAAGATCCGTCTCACTTATAGGAATCCACCAAATATGATGGCACATCAATCGGACATCCGTAGCTCAAGATATGAGTGTTTCTGCTCCAAGGGCCCGGTTGGTTTCGTGTACGCACCAACCTGGCCGAACTCAAAGTATTCTGAAACATTGAGTGCGATATACAGAAACGACTATCTCGATCCAAGGATTGCGTTGCCGCTGACGGCACATCGTTTGGAGGCCCGTAGCTCAAGTTACGAGCATTTGAATGAAACTGGTCCGAAGATGGGGGGGTCCGGGCCTGGGACACCCGGCCCGACCCCCCCCCTCCCCCCTTGGGTCGGTCGCTCCGGTCCGACCCGGTCTGATCCAGTCGGACCGATCTGGCTCGGCCGGCCCGGCCGGGCTCGGCCGAGCAGCCGAGTGATGCAGGGGGGAGCCGCCGCCCCCGCGTGACACCCCCGCGGCACCCACGGGGTGTTGCCCTGGACGATCGAGCGACGCGGGGGGGGGGGGGGGGGGGTGCCGCTGCCGCCGCGGCTTCAGCCGCGTCGGCCTCGTCCGGCGGCGCGCCGGGGCGCCATTGGTCCCAGCTGCTGGCCCCGCCGCGCAGGCGACCCACGCAGCCGGCGTGTTCCGTGGGCCCCCGGAATCGCTTTGGTGGTCCGATTCTATTCCCGTCTGCGCCGATGCACCTCCTGGGACTCATTCTTCACTAAGGAACCACCAAATTTGCATTGCGGCATGTTCCGTCGTCGCCTGTCAAATCCGCTCAAAACGAAGAAAGACAGAGGGTTGTCGGGCCGTGTTCGTTTGGCCCACACCCTCCGTGTTAGAGATAAACAACGGGATAAACAATATTCAACATATGAATACATATCTAAAACAATTTTTAATGAAATACAATTGTTTATGAATCGGGTTCTTCATTTTTGAATGGAAACAACACGGGAAATAAGGGCATTTCAAAAAATAAAATCCCTACCTCGTAGGTCGTCGTCATACGCACGTCCTTCCCGGAATTGCACGTCGCGGAAGGAGGGGATCATCGCGTCGTCGCGGAAGGGCGTCGCGTCGCCGCGGAAACCAGCGTTGAGTCGGCGAACTCAACGGACCAAGAAACAAAAGATTTAATTTAATTATATAAAATTAAATCCTTGTTTTGTAAAAAATACACAAGGAAGATTTAAGAGAATCCGGGAGTCTCTTAACTCAAACAGCAGATCGAAGATTCGTTGTGGAGGAAGAGACTTCGCAGAAGAACGTTGCAGGAAGGGAACATCGGTGTCGCGGAACATGGCGTCGCGTCGTCGATTTCCATGGGTTTGGCGTTCTTCGTCGGAGGCTGGCGTTCTTCGTGTTCTTCGCATTCTTCACGAAGGAGGTTGAAGGTTCAAGAACTCCTCTTAACGAGTAATCCTCCAAAAATACATGTTGGTCTTATTTTATTTCTACGCCAACAAACGAAAAGGGGTAAGTAACGATCCATAAATTTGTTGTAATAATTCAACGAAAGAAACCGCCCATTTAATTCTCGAAGTAAACCGCCCAATTAAATGGTCTGTTGAGAATTTAAGAAAACTCGTCAGTTGACTTTCATAATGACGGGTTTTCGTGGGTGCGTTACTAAGAGGAATGAAACGGCGGGGCTCGTGCGGGCCCCACCTCAAAAATATCCTACCAAGAGGGTAGGTTATTTCTGGATAGTACCCTATCCGGTTCAACTCAGTTTAAGCCGCTTTTAAGTGGCATCAAGTGGCTTCCAAGTGGCTTATGTGAAATAAAATAAAATTGTCGTAAAATTATTTTATTTCTTAACATTAAGCCCAAAAATTAAAAACCACACCCGAGCAAACGCAACTCTGGAAGAGGCGTTTCTATGAAAATATCGGCGCTGTGATTTCATCGGTGCCCTCAGAATTCGATTCCGGGCACCAGTTCAAAAGTTAGAGAAACCTGCTTGTCCGTTCATTGAACGTACCCGAGTCAAACTTCAGAAAATGATTTCGGGCACACCGGGCCTCGGAATTAGGTGCCGTCAGAAACCGCGCTCTTGTAAAATTCCAAATAAAATTAAGAAACAAAATTCCTTGAAATTTACGGGTCTTTACATTAATCCCACCTCAGGGAATTGCGTCCCCGTAAAGATACATCAAAAACTAGGGAAACAAATGTGGGTACTGAGCAGGCATCTGAGCCTCCCGCTTCCAAGTGATCTCCTGGAGGTTCCTGTGCTGCCATCTGATGCGCAAAAGAGGAATCGATCTCCCAAGTTGGACCCGCTCCTGTCGATCCTCTATCTCCACTGGGATCTCCGGAAAAGTCGCCCTATCATCCACGTCTAGCTCCCCATTGTCAATGATGTGCGTCGGGTCGTGGACGTATCTCCTCAGCTGAGATACGTGGAAGACGTCGTGCACCCGGTGCAACTAAGGTGGAAGAGTCAGGAGATAAGCCACCTCGCCAATCCTGATGAGGACCTGGAAAGGCCTGATGAAGCGTGGAGACAACTTGCCGCCTCGGCCAAATCTCTTCGAACCACGTCGAGGTGAGACCCGCAAGAAGACGTGGTCTCCATCCTTGAACTCTAGTGGCCTCTGCCTCCTGTCAGCATATGACTTCTGCCGGCTCTGAGCTGTCCTCATCCGCTCCTGGATGACCTGGACCGTCTCTGTTGTGGCCCCGACCATCTCTGGTCCCACAAGTGCTGACTCCCCAGGGTCTGTCCAGCAGAAAGAAGATCTGCAAAGCCTGTCGTACAACGCCTCGTAGGGTTTCATCCCGATGGTGGAGTGGTAACTGTTGTTGTACGTGAACTCCACCAAGGGTAGGTGGTCATCCCAGCCGCGACCAAAGTATAGGACACAAGTGCAGAGCATGTCCTCGAGAGTCTGAATGGTCCTCTCTATCTGACCATCAATCTGAGGGTGAAAGGCGGTGCTCAGACGTAGCCGCGTCCCGAACGCCTCCTACAACCCATTCCAAATCCGGGAAGTAAAGTGATCATTCTGATTGGAGACGATAGTCGATGGAACTCCGTGAAGCCGTACAATCTCCTGAACATAGAGACGACCCAAGCTCTCCACTGAGCCCTGCTCTCGGATGGGTAAGAAGTGTGCCGACATGGTGAGTCGGTCAACAATCACCCAAATGGAGTCGTGACCTCTGGAAGTGCGTGGAAGTCTAGTCACGCAGTCCATAGATATCCCGTCCCACTTCCACTCCAGGACCTCCAAGGGTTGTACCAAGCCCGCTGGTACTTGATGCTCTGCCTTCACTTGCTGGCAGGTGAGGCCCCGTGAAATGAACTCTGCCACAGCCTTCTTCATGCCCGGCCACCAGTGCTGTCGTCTGAGATCCTGGTACATCTTCGCCACTCCAGTATGTACCACTAATGGAAAAGTGTGACACTCTTTCAACACCTCCTCTCGAAAAGCGACTAGTACCAAGGTACGTCCTCTGAAAAGGACGTCGTGCTCTTCTCCAAGGGAGAAACCATCAGGTGCCTTTCCAGAGGATATCTATCCACGCCGTGTCTCACAGTCAGCGTCCCCATGTTACGCCTCTCTGACCCGCTGTAGAAGTGGAGGAGAGACTATGAGAGACTGAACGAAGGCTGCTCCGTCTCTATCCACGAAGGATATCTGCAAAGCGGCTAGCTGCTCTGTCGCCTCCTCAAGTAGCTGGATGCCCGTCCTCCTGCTGAGGGCATCAGCTACCACATTCCCCTTCTCAGGAGTATAGACTATATCAAAGTCATAGTCCTGGAGGAAGTCGAGCCATCGCCGCTGTCTCAAGTTCCGGTCCTTCTGAGAGAAGATGTACCTGAGACTCTGGTGGTCAGAAAAGACTGTAAAGCGCTCGCCCATCAGATAGTGCCACCATGTCTTCAGAGCGAAGACCACTACTACTAACTCCAGGTCATTGGTAGTGTAGTTATGCTCATGAGGCCTCAACTGATGTGATCCATAGGCAATCACAGCCTGCTCCTGCATCAGGACACAACTGAGTCCGGTCCTTGATGCATCGCAGTAGACTACGTATCCAACTCCCTCCTCAGGCAACCTCATGATAGGCGCGCTGGTCAATCTTTGTCTCAGCTCCTGGAAGCTCTGCTGACATCTGTCTGACCACACGAAGGGTTTCCCCTTCTTCGTCAACACTGAGAGTGGCGCCACAACTCTGGAGAAGTCTGGCATGAATCTACGATAGTATTCGGCTAGGCCCAAGAAACTCCGCACCTCTGTCACGCTCCTGGGTGGCTCTCAAGCTAGCACTGCCTCGATATTCGTGGGATCCACTGCAACTCCCGCCTCAGAAATGACGTGCCCCAAGAAGTGGACCTCACATAACCAGAACTGGCACTTTGAGTGCTTGCCATAAAGCTGGTGCTCTCAGAGTGTGTCTAGTACTACTCGCAAGTGGTAGGCATGCTCCTCCTCGGTGGTCGAGTACACCAAAATGTCATCGATGAAGGCCACGAAAAATCGATCGAGGTATGGTTGGAAGATCCTATTCATGAGGCTCATGAACACTGCTGGAGCATTGGTTACGCCGAAAGGCATAACCAAGAACTCATAGTGGCCATACCGACTCCTGAATGTTGTCTTCTGCACGTCCTCGTCTCGAACTATGAGCTGATGATATCCTGACCAGAGGTCTATCTTCGAGAACCACAGTGCTCCCTTGAGCTGATCGAAGAGTTCATCAATCCTGGGTAGCGGATACTTGTTCCTCACTGTCACCTGGTTCATGCGACGATAATCGACACACAGTGGCAAGCTCCTGTCCACCTTCTTGGCGAACAATATCGGCGAAGCCCAGGGTGAAACACTGGTTCAGATGAACCCCTTACCCTGCAAGTCCTCCAACTGTACACGTAGCTCTCGAAGCTTGGCGGGGGCCATACGATATGCTGGAGTGGATATCGGGGCTGTCCCGGGGTACAGATCAATATAAAATTTTACCTCTCTATGAGGAGGTAGCTCTGGAACGTCGTCGGGGAAGACGTCCGCATACTGATCCACCACTGCAGGAAAACTAGGACTCCGCACGTCAACTGCTTCAAGGATGAGGCTAGCCAACTGATGAGTGATGGGCTGCCCTCTCCTCTGTGTGAGTCCATCCTGTGCTGCGAAGGCTCCCTTCTCGCCGGTGAAGGTGAACCTGCTCCCGTCGGTGCACACACATCGCACCTTGTGCCTAATGCAGTCAATCTGTGCATGGACCGTAGATAACCAATCCATTCCCTAGATGACGTCGTAAGGCCTCGACGCCACTACAAGAAAATCCCGGCCGATGATCTCTCCTCCTAGAGTAAGCTCACACCGCCGGCACTAGTGCGTAATAGTCTAGTCTGCTCCCGTAGGAGTCTCTAGCCGTAAGGATCGAGCCAACGGCTCATTCAGAATCTCCGAGCTCCAAACAAGGGCAAGGGCAATGAAAGAGTGACTCACTCCAGTGTCTATAAGAACTGCAGCAATGGTGGAATAGACACATATCATACCTCGAATCATCTTTGGCGCGCCGTGGTCGTAGGCCTCTTCTGCTTGGATTTGTGCCTGTCTCTGCCTGCCATCTCCCTGTGGTCGGGTCGGACCTCCTGGTGGTGGTGGTGGCAGAGCCTCAAAGCATCGCCCACCACCTGCTGCTCGGCCAGCTCCTCTGCCTCGTCCGCCTCCTCCATGCAGACCGCCATGGTTGACCCTCTGCCTCTACCTGGGTGTCCCCTCCTCCGTCTGCTGCTCCTCGGTACGGCCGATCGGGAAGTCACGAGCCATGTGGCCCTGCCCGCCGTAGGAGTAGCACTGCCTGCCTCTCGGAAGACTGGCCCCACGCTGTGTGCCCCGCACTACTGAGCCAGTGTCCTGAGGCCGTCTACGAGAGGGTCTGGTCTGCCTAGAACCCTGAGTCATCCATCGGCTACCAGCTGCCGAAGACTCTGCTACCTGCCGCCCTACGGTAGGTCTCGCTGTGGACTCTTCCAGGAAGCTCTTGATCAGAAGGGCTCGCTCCAGCACTCCTGCCTGGGTCAGGCTGCTGAGGGAGATCAGTGATGCCCTGATCTCATGTATAAATCCATGCTCGAAGGTCTGGGCCCGGAAGAATGTGTCCTGTACAATGTCTGTTGAGTAGCGAGAAAGGTCAGTGAACCTCTCCGCGTACTGGGCGACCGTCAAGCTGCCCTGTCGTAGCTGAAGAAGCTCCTAGGTGCGCACCGCACGAAGGGTGGCTAGGACGAACTCTGAGCGGAAGAGGATCTCGAAGTCCGTCTAGATGAGGGAGGCCTCATCGTGCACCTAGAGCATCAGGCTCCACCATCGTCCTGCTGCTGCGTGCAGTAGGCTCGCCGCGAGGATCACCATAAGGTATGCTGGTGTCCTCAGTAGCCTGAAAACTCAGACGACCGCCTCTAGCTAGTCCTCGGCTACTTGGGGGTCCGTCTCCCCACGGAACCTGGGTGGTCGCTGGCGCTAGAACTTGTGTAGAGCTCTGAGGCGTCGTGCATCGTCAGCGATCGGCGCTGGAAGAATCGGTGGCTCGGTGGGTAAAGGTACCGCCGATGCCTCTGCTGTCAACGGGCCCTGTACCGAGGCCTCGTCGCTCGGCGGGATATCGTCGCACTCTACTCTCGGAACCCTAGCTGGCTGCCGTCATGGGGCCATCCTGAAAAGGAAACAAGTGCGCCACGGTCAGAACAGTATACATGGTGAGCTAACACAAGTAATCAAAAAAAACATGAAACTCACATGCAATCAATGTTTTCATGCATTTAGTGGGAAATCAGAAGTCAGGGTCCTGGGGTACGGATACGTCGGCCACCGCACCAACACTGGTCTCCCTGGACTGATAACCACACCCAATACGCTAAACACTATTGCTTCACATAGAAGAAAGATCAGAGTCTGCGGTAGAACCGACCACCTTTGATACCAATATGTCACGACCCGTCCTCAAGGCCCGTGCCGTGACTACCCCAAGCCCGCCATCCATAGGCCAGGGGCTGGCGACTAGCACCAAGGCGTAAATCCCAACAAAAGGGAAGGCATTCCCTTTGAAAAGTAAACAAGCACCACAGAGTAAGCAAGCGGAAATGTAAACACTAAGTAAAACTGTAACAAGCTCTGCTGAATGTAAATGGTGCCAGAAATACAAGCCCAACTGTAAAGTACAACAGAAAGGAAAAACAGCAACTGAAAGGAAAAGCTGCAGTGTCGAGCTGTCCTCTGGAAGTCCCACCTGAAGGGTGGGTACAGATAGCATCCACTACTCCTCGGGTCCACCTGACCGCTCCGAGTACGCCCCGCCTAGTGGTCCACCTCCATGTACCGTCTTGCTCCGCACGCCTCCACCACGATCAGCGCTGTCCGTCGTCTGCAACCAACACAACGAAGTGCGGGCATAGCCCGTGCAGGGGTGAGTATAGGCTAGTCAGTTGGGACCCTGAGACCCCCGAAGGTCTCCCGAAATCCACAAAGGATAAACCACAAATGAAATATACAATCACGAAGTAACAACCGACACTGCTTAGGTATATGCCCATACATATACCTAAGTCATCAATTCCCGTTCGGCTCCAACGTCCGTGCCCAAGCACAACCCAGTCCACACAGGAAAGCAAAACGTATACCCACACAGGATATCTCAACACAATCCACAAAGAACAGTAAACAGTAAATCCACACAGGATAGCTCAACACAATCCACAAGGGAGAGTAAACAGTAAATCCACACAAGATAGCTCAACACAATCAACAATGGAGTGTAAACAGTAAATCCACACAGGATAGCTCAACACAATCCACAAAGGAGAGTTACAGAAGATTCAGCTCACACAGGTATACTTCTTCGGATGAAGATAAAGATGATCACTGATCCATCTAAGTCGTCGAACCCACAAAGGATCGATAGGTAACTAACCCCCGCAAAGACCCACATAGGATCGGGCCCACACAGGACCTGTAGGCGCTGGCTCACACAGAACCGCTGAGCGCTGACCCACACAGGATCAGACCCACATAAGATCGGGCCCACACAAGACCTGTAGCCCTGATCCATGTAGGATCACTGAGTGTTGTAGTCGTCGCAGTCCACTGAGGATCTCTGCACCGTCGTCGTCGCAGTCCACTGAGGATCTCTTCACGGTCATCGCCGCAGTCCACTGAGGATCTCTGCATGGTCGTCGCTGTCGAAGTAGCAGTTGCAGCCAGCTCTAGGGTTCCCGCACACAGCAAGCTCGTTCGGAAGGGTCCTCTCCACGAGCCGAGAGGCTGATACATCAAATGACACAAAGTCTGAAGTTGATGTATCCAAAAGTTCCGTATAGTCAACAAGAACTCAACGTCGCAGACGGCGCGTCAATCGGACGCCCGGTCTGAGAGATATTGGCTTTTTCGTCCCAGGGGCCCGGTTGGTTTTTATGACAAAACCAACCCGACCGTACTCCACCTGCGTCTAAACCTCAGGCGGAGTGATCCAAAATATCCGTCTCACTTAGAGGAATCCACCAAAGCTGACGACACGTCAATCAGACGTCTGTAGCTCATGATATGAGCATTTCCTCTCTGAGGGCCCGGTTGGTTTCATGTACGAACCAACTTGGCTGAACTCAAAGTATTCTGAAACCTTGAGTGTGATATACCGAAACGACCGTCTCGATCCAAGGATCATGTATTCATTGACGGTGCATCATTTGGAGGCCCGTAGCTCAATTTACGGTCATTTAACCGAAACTGGTCCGAAGACGGGGGGTCCGGGCCTGGGCCACCCGGCCCGACCCCCCCTGGTTCGGCCGAACCGGTCCGACCCGGTCGGACCGGTCTGGCTCAGCCATCCCGGCCCGGCTCGGCCGAGCGGCCGAGCGACGCGGGGGGGGGGGGGGGGGGAGCCTCCGCCCCCGCGTGACACCCCCGGCACCCACGGGGTGTCGCCCTGGACGACCGAGCGATGTGGGGGGGAGCCACCGCTCCCGACTGCCGGCGTCGCCGCTCCTTGCTGCCGGCACCGCCGAGTTGGCGACCCGCGCCGCCGGCGTGTTCCGCGGGCCACCAGAATCGCTCCGGTGGTCCGATTCTGTTCCCATCTACGCCGATGCTCCTCCCGGGACTCGTTCTTCACTGCGGAACCACCAAATTTCCGTTGCGTCATGTTCCGTCGTCGCCCGTCAAATCCGCACAAAACGAAGAATGGCGGAGGGTTGTCGGGCCGTGTTCATTTTCCCCGCACCCTCCGCGTTAGTGATAAACAACGGGAGAAACAATATTCAACATATGAATACATATCTGAAAACAATTTTTAATGAAATAAAATTGTTTATGAATCGGGTTCTTCATTTTTAAATGGAAACAACACAGGAAATAAGGGCATTTCCAAAAATAAAATCCCTACCTCGTAGGTCGTTGTCGTACGAACGTCCTTCGCGGAATTGCTCATCGCGGGAGGAGGGGATCGTTGCATCGTCGAGGAAGGGCGTCGCGTCGTCGTGGAAACTGGCGTTGAGTCGGCGAACTCAACGGACCAAGAAACATCAGATTTAATTTAATTATATAAAATTTAATCTGTGTTTTGTAAAAAAGACACAAGGAAGATTTAAGAGAAACTGAGAGTCTCTTACCTCAAACAGAAGATCAAAGATTTGTTGTGGAGGAAGAGACGTCGCAGAAGAACGTTGCAGGAAGGGAACGTCGGCGTCGCGGAACACGACGTCACGTCATCGACTTCCACAGGTTCGACATTCTTCGTCGGAGGTCGGCGTTCTTCACGTTCTTCGCGTTCATCATGAATGAGGATGAAGGTTCAAGAACTCCTCTCAACGAGTAATCCTCCAAAAAGACATGTTGGTCTTATTTTATTATTACGCCGACAAACGAAAAGGGGTAAGTAAGGACCCATCAATTCGTTGTATTAATTCATCGAATGAAACTGCCCATTTAATTCACGAAATAAACCGCCCAATTAAATGTTCTGTTAAGAATTTAAGAAAACGAGTCAGTTGACTTTCATAATGATGGGTTTTCGCGGGTGCGTAACTTAGCGGAAAGAAACGCCGGGGCTCGTGCGGGCCCCACCTCAAAAATATCCTACCAAGAGGGTAGGATATTTCTAGATAGTACCCTATCCAGTTCAACTCAGTTGAAGCCGCTTTTAGGTGGCTTCAAGTGTCTTCCAAGTGGCTTAAGTGAAATAAAATAAAGTTGTCTTAAAATTATTTTATTTCTTAACTTTAAGCCCAAAAATTAAAAACCACACCCGAGCAAACGCAACTCCGGAAGAGGAATTTCTAAGAAAATACCGGCGTTGCGATTTCATCGGGGCCCTCAGAATTCGATTCTGGGCACCGGTTCAAAATTTAGAAAAACCCGCTCGTCCGTTCACTGAACGTACCCGAGCCAAACTTCGGAAAATGATTCCGGGCACACCGGGCCTCAGAATCAGGTGCTGTCAGAAACTGTGATTTTGAAAAATTCCAAAGAAAATTAAGAAAAATATTTCCTTGAAATTTACGGGTCTTTACAATAAAACATCCAACACATGATTTGTAGTAGGTTGTAATAATATACGCTTTGAAAATTTGATGACATCACCTCTTGGGGGATAAGTGTGAAATTTATATGGATCACAAAATCCCCAAGTATATATTCATAGGAAAAGAGTTGAATATGTGCCAACGAAGATTGTTATATATGATAAAAGACTTTGAATTCTCAATCCATTAGAACCCTAGGAATGTGAACAAGGTATCTGATTCTTTCAATAGATTGGACCCAGTGATTCTGTCATTGTTGAGAATTGAAAAGGATCCAATATTCTTATATTTGAGGAAGATGGATATGGGTATCTTAAAGAAGGAACCATCATAAATACTTTCACAAATTATTTCTCACCCATATCTTTTAGAAAGGTTATAGGGTGATCTAAAGAATGATGTAGGAATTCAGAGGAAAGTGGAATCTATTAGAAAAGAGATATCCACGAAGTTAAATGTCACTGAAGAAGGAATTGTGAGATTGCAGTCACGATTATACATTCCATCAAATCTGGAGTTAAAGAAATAACATTTGGATGATTCACATAGTTCAAATTTCTATATTCACCCAGGAAACACAAAGATGTATCTAGATCTCTAATAGAGTTATTGGTTTGATAACATGAAGAAGGATATCACTGTGTATACATAAATATGTCTAGTATGTCAATAGGTGGAGGTTGGGAGGTAGTATTATAAGGGCATGATTCAACCATTACCCATTCCAACATTGAAATTGGGAAACATCACCATGTACTTTGTCATCGGACATATGAAGACATACAAATGAAACAATGCTAACTGGGTTGTTGTGGGTCACCATACAAAGACTGCACACTTCATAACAATTTGAAATGATTTCTCATTGGATCAAATGGTACAATTATATATCATATAAGTAGTAAGGAATATTTTAATACCATTATCAATTGTATTCGATCAAGATCTGATTTTCACATCTATGATCTAGAAGAGTCTTCTATATGCTCTGAATAATGAGATGAACATCTGTGTAGCTTATCATCCTCAAATGGATGTCCAATCTAAGAAGAATATTCCCACTCTTGAGGAAATGTTGAGACCATGATAAATGGACTTCAAAAAAAGGATGGGATCAAGATATTCCTTTGGTTGAGTTCTCTTACAATAATAGTTTCCACTGAAGCATCCAAAGGGGTCCTTATGAATCCCTTTATGGGAAGAGGTGTAGAACAAAGGCATGTTGGGATGAAGTAGGGGAGTGAAAACTTCTAGGTCTAAAAATGGTCAAAGTAATGATGGAAAATTTATAGACCATCTAACAACACATTAATGATGCTCAGATTCAAATAAATAGCTACGATGATAATCGCCGATGAAACCTAGAGTTTGATTTTAGGGACATGGTATTCATTTGTATATCGTTGTGGAAGAGAATTATGATATTTGGGAAGAAGGGAAAGCATAGTACAAGGTACATCATCCCTTTTGAGATCATTGATCGCATTGGAGCAGTGGCACATCTACTAGAACTCTCGTAGAACCTATCTCAAGTACATGTTGTATTCCATGTATCACTATTGAGGATGTACATAACTAACCCATCGTATGTACTCAATCCAGTGGTTGTACCATTGGGGAATTACCTATCCTATAAAAAGATTCCAATGAAGATCTTAGATTGTATATAAATAGTTATATGAAATAAGACAATGCCCCACATCAAGGTGTTGTGGATAAACTACAAGTTTGAATAAGAAATTTGGGAATTAGACGATGTGATGAAGAAAAGTTACCCTCATATGATTTAGTGTGGTAAAATAAAATTTTTTGGGAGAAATATTTTTAGGGGGGAAGATTGAGACGACCCAAAATTTTACTAATGAAAATTCATCTTGATCTGATTAAATGTATTATTTTGTAAGATGGTTTCATGACACATATGAACTTCTCTGTTTTTATGTTTTTTGTATTTCAAAATACCATTAATAATTGTTATTGTTTTTAATATAGTTTCTGAACAATGATCAAATTATTAGTATAAATATAGGGTTTTAACCAATCCAACTTACTAAGACAAAGATGTGATGGACTCATCCTGTAGAATTTCTCCATATGAAGCCCATTTATCGAAACATGAAATGGACGTAGCATCACAAGGCTTCAATATTGATCAAACTAAATCCAAGATTCAACACGTTATGAATTAATGTATCCTCCTATGGTAGTAGTTGAATTTTATATATGTTACCAGCCAAGAGATGTTATATAATACATCCCAAGAGTTTGTCACCATAGCACAGCTTACCCTTAGGTCATACGTAGTTTTTATAAGGGGTTATGGTACAAGACCCTAGCCCTAGGATTATATTCATTATTTTTGTATAGAATAATGAATATAAATTCATTTTATTATTTTTACTTTGTATATAGCTTTTAAATCACAAATTGTATTTTTAGTTAATATTCAATTAGGAAATCTATTTTGATGAATTAATAGATTTTTTAATTACATAATAATATAATAAATTATTATTACTAAATTAATTTTTATAGTATATTATTGGTTTTATTATTTTTTTGAACACAATTGTAATTTTTATTTAGGTTTGAAAGATGCTTATTTCAAACCCATGAATTTTCGATAAATGTCGGTTTTTATTTTACAAGTAAAAATTCACATATAAAGAAAATTATTTTAATAAAAGGAATATTATTTTTTGAATTAGGACATAGATATTATCCAAAATGATTTTTTTTTAGATTTTCGGAGACAGTCGAATGTTTGGGAAAAAATTAAATACCATTTGAATATATAATGTTTTTATGACATCATAATAACCTAATAGTGATGTAATAAAATAATATAAATGGAATTTTCTGACAATATATGTTTTAACGATAAAATAATGTTACTTTAGGTTTGATTTATTTATTTTTCAAAGTTTTAGTGGACCCTACAATACGTATAAAACATTTTATCATTTTAAAATGATTTCATTTAGAGTGTGACTCATATCCACATAATGATGCTTTATATTATATAAGTTAAGCCATTTGACAAATAAAAAAATTCCCACTCTAATTTGGCAAAAATATTGGGCAAATTTCTTGGGATGGTATTCGTTTTTTATTAGATTAATATGTGGGGAACAAAACCTAAAAAATAAAGAATTCCTTCTCCTTCCCTATATGAACCCATTCAATATCCCATACCTCTTCACTCAAACCATTTAGAGATTGAACAACCCCTGATATTATTTCTCTATAACCCTCCCACATTCCCCATGCTCCCATGAAGCCGCTCTCAAATCTCTCCCAAGCTTTTGAGATCACACTTCCAAGTAAGGGATATCTTCGTTTCTAAATTTTCACCAATATTTTCTATTGTTATGCACTTTTATTTTTAAATAAAAATGATGGGGTATGATTTATCACCTACCCCATACTTCCCTTCATATGTTTCAATGATTTGATACCCCTTTATCTCTCATTAATTCCTCCCATGTATACCTGTTATCATGCCAAAATGTCGTAATGAATTTGTCTCTCCCCATTTACATTAAAGAAATTATTCTATATGAAGCATCTAAATTATATTAAATATGTTGGTATATTATATTAAATGACCCCATCACTTACTGTTTCATGTATAAATGATGAGATATCCCTTTCTCTATCATCAACCCATTTTACGATTTCTATTTGAGGTCGTTATGATGCCGAAGTTACACCAAAATTTCTAGTCCAAAATCATCATGTAAATGAATACCATACCAATTTATCTATCAAGTGTATTAAACATTATAAAAATATAAATATTTATTGATACTATTATGTATGTATTCCACAGTGCTTCATCTTGTAATAAATTATGATGTTTACTGACTCCATGTTATATGATCCATGTGGCAGTCATTTCCATGAATTAAAATGTTTATAAAGGGTGTGCCCTGATAGTGCTCCAATGAATTGGGTAAAAATTAGTTTCATGATACATCATGTGAAATGAAGGATTAATAATTATAATTAATGTTTAAATGAGGTTTTACTCATTCTAAATATTCAATTAGCCTTGGATCATGCTAATATCATATCAAATGTTGTTTCCACATTTCCAATGTATGATCATCATTCTCTATCAAGACTTTATGTTCATGTTTATATTATTCTCCATTGATATTCCTATTGCCTAATATTTATTTTATGATACATGTTATTCCTTTCTTACTCCCTTATCAAGCTTTATAGGTCACCATTTTCTTATTAATATCCATATGTTATCCCAAAAAATGATAAGAATGAAGAAATGTTGTGGTCATGTAAATGATGTTTTCAATAATGATGTTTTATTTTATCAGTTATGTTATCATGTAATATTAATAATTTTATCAAGACACTATAAATATTGATCCTCATAGTTTTTTAAGTACAAATTTATATAATAAATCAGGCTTAATAGTGTAATAAAGAGAATGGTTGTTATAGTTGGTATCAGATGATATGTTAAGTTATTCTTTAGTATTAGGATTTGAAAACCCTAATAAAACCCTTAAGGAAAATACTCTGTAAAATAAAAACCACCCTAAATTTTGGTGAGTATTCGGTAAGTGTTTTATCACGAAAATACATCCCTATATGGATATGAGTAGGTAGGGGTAGTTCTGGGACAAATGTATCTTGGGGTAAAACCAGAAAACACCGCATTGAGCTAGACACGAACGAGAAATGGTTCATGAAAAAGGGACATGCTACACTCTTGGTTATGACACTCCAGAGGGATATGATTTGGAAAATTCATAACCATTGTATGAACCATTATTAAGGGGAAAAATATCCATATGAATATATTTTATGAAATAGACAATGGATAACCTAGATTGAATAATAGGGTATCATAAGTTAGGATATAAAATACATATTTATCCTTATATATCAATTTTTTCTTTTTTACATTATTATAAGTTATGTTTTCAAACACCATAATTGTGTTTTATTTTTCTTAGTTAAAACATGGAAGGAGGAAGATCACGAATAACTCTTCTCTCTCTTCTTGAATAACTACTAGGAGAGATTATCCTGAATTCATGTTCAGATGACATTGAAACATTTTCAAACATAAATGTTACATAAAAAAAATAATGGGGCATCCAATACTTCTAGAATTGAATGATTCTTTCAAGGAGCAAGCACAATCTATTAGAGAATCCTGTTCTATCAACATTCATAGGATACTTTGTGAGGGAAGTACCATCAGGGAATTTTCAAATTCATCTCTTTATTTGAAAATGATGAATCACTAAATGATTTCATAGATTCTAAAAAAGTGGGTGACCACGAGTAGTCTATATGTATCAAATTATAGATTTTTTTCCTTGGGGAAACACCAAAACTGATATTCCAAAACCCTATTTTAAAATATTTAAAGATGAGCCATTAATACTTTCCTATAAAAAAAATGTTGAAGTAGATATTTCAAAATTATATATAAGAAATACCTTTTTAATTACTTATCGGTGATTCAATAAATATAATCCATGAAACTTGAGCTGTTTTTGGGTAAATGAAGTAGAGGATTTTAAAAATGTACTAAGGTACAATTATGATGCATGAACCGTTTCTACTTACTGGAAATGCTAAATGGGATGACTGACGACCTCATTAAAGAGATGAAGGATATGTAACCTCAACTTTTTCCGACTTAGTATCTAAAATGAAATAATTGGGGATTAATTTTTTAAGCGGGGAGATAATGTAATAAGCCGAAATTTTTAATAATATTTTGGTTCCTAAACTGTATGTTTTACTGTGTAACATTAATAAAATCATTATAATTATATATTGAAATGTAACATTAATTTTTTTACAATTATATGACCATTAGTTAATTATGACCGAAGATCAATATGACCATTGGAAACAATAAAAATTTTAACATTATAATTACTATTTATAAATATAAATATAAATGGAAAAATTAATTCAGAAAGAAGAGTCAATGACCTCATCAAGTAGACTCGGGCTATACAAATCTCATTAGTTAGAGCTTGGAAAGGACGGAGAATTGTTGGGATTTTCTATTTACCATGCCCACGATAAGAATCAATATTTTAAGCTCAAAAAAATTGCCTATGGGAGAAGTTCATGTTAATAGATATTACCACCCGAGAGATGTTATCATAACCTCCCCAAGAGTTTGCCACCATCGCACACCATACCTGTATTTCCTATGCGGGTGTTATAAGGGGTTATGTAACAAGACCCTTGCACTATGATTATGTGAATTATCTTTAGAATAAAATATCGAATATATATTAAATTTATAATTATTACTTTGTAAATGATTTTTAAACCACAAATAATATTTTTTGGTAATATTAAATTAAGAAAGCTATTTAGATGATATAATATATTTTTTAATGAAATAGTATTTTAATAAAATATTATTACCAAATTACTTCTTCTTAAATATATATGATCTTATAATTTTGATGAATACAATTGTAATTTTTATTAATGTTTGAAAGTTTTTGTTGTCAAAACCTAATAATTTTCATTAAATGTTGGTTTTTATTTTAATAGTAAAAATTCACATATTTAGAATATTATTTTGAAAAAATGAATGATTTTTTTGGATCCAGGATGTCAGAATTATCTAACAATGAATTTTTCATAATTTTCTAAGATAGTAAAATTTTTAGGTAAAAATTAAATACCGTTAAAATATATAAGGTGTTTTATGACATCATAATGACACAATAGTGATGTAATAAAATACTATAAAACGTATATTTAGCCAATAATGGTTTTAAATTTAAATAATGTAATTTTAGATTTGTTTGATTAATTTTACAATGCCTCAGTGAACCCTCAAAGACTTATTAAATATTTTAACTTTTTAAAATGATTTCCTTGAGACTGTGACTCAACTCCACTTATGAAATAATAATATTTTTATAATTTTGGACATTGGCAATAAAAAAAAATTTCCAATCCATTTTTGAAAATAAATCATGGGAAAAAACCATGGGATGGATTTTGTTTTTTTGTTTAATGTGTTGTGTCCAAAACATATATAATAGATAATTACATCTCCTTTCCTATATAATCCTATTCAAACACCCATTACTTTTCACATAAAACCATTGGAGCTCAACCAAACTCTAAGGAAACAAGGTCATGGGATAGGATTGAAATGGGATAAATGGGAGCATGGGGTGCCTTGGGAGGATTCTATAGAGAGGAGGGCAGGGGTTGGTCGAGCTCTAAATGGTTTGAGTGAAGAGGAATGTGAGATTGAGTGGGATTATATAGGATATGAGAGGGAATTATTTATTATTTACATTTTTGATACCTCACATGAAACTAATAAAAAATATCATCCCATGGATTTTTCCCATGGTTGTTTCCAACAGGAGGGGAAGACATTATTTTATATGGCTAATGGCTGAAGTTATTAAAATATCAAGCTTGCTTTTGTGGAGGTGAGTCACACTCTCGAAGAAAACATTTTAAAATGATTCAATGTTTTATAACTATGGGAGGGTCCACTATGGCCTTGTAAAGTAAATAAAAAACATAAAATCAAATTATTTTTATGTTAAAACATATATTATCTGATCAACACATTTAGAGTATTTTAGTATAGTACTATTCGGTTATTATGATGTCATAAAACAAATTATAAATTTAAATTGTATTTAATTTTTACACAAAAATTAGTCTGTCTCTTAAAATTTCATAAATTCACCGTTCGATAATTTTTAAATCCTTATTAGAAAAATAATATTCATTTTAAAAAATTAATTTTTTAAATATGTGAATTTTTACTTTTAAAATAAAAACCGACATTTCCAAAAAATTCTCAGGTTTTGAAAAAAGCAACATTCAAACCATAATAAAAAGTACAATTGTATTCATAAAAATTATACGGTCATTTAAATTTAATAAAAAATTGTTTATTAATAACATTTCATTAAAATATAATATATTTTAAAAATACATTAATTTATCAAAATATATTTCATAATTTAATATTAATTAAAAACACTATTTGTTATTTAAAAAACATTTTAAAATGTAACAATAAAAAAATTAATTTATATTCTTTATTCTATAAAAAAATAATCCACCTAATCATAGTGCTAGGTTTTTTCATGTAACACCTTATAACACCCGCATATGTCTTAAGTGTAAGGAGTGTGAGGATGACATACTCTTTGTGTGGCTCAGATAACATTGCTCGGGTGGTAATATCTATCAACATCCAATTCTACAAGAGGTAGTTCCATTCATGCTTAACATGTTGAAGCTTATCTTGGGCGTGGTAAATTTCAATGCCCAGTGATTCCTCCTCATTTCTGATCTCCGATAAATGGGCTTCGTAGGGAGAAATTCTAATAGATGAGGCGATCACTTCCTTTGTATGAGTATATTAAATTTTTTAAAGCCCAATATTTATACTAATCATGTGATTAGAGATCAAAATCTATATTATAAACGGTAATGTTTCTTCAACCATTTCTGGACCTAGGTGTTTTCCCTCCCCAAAATCATCCCAACATGCAAGTGTTATGAACCTCTTCGCATAAAGGGCTTCATCAGGAGCCATATAGAAGCTTGAGTTGAAATTGTTATTTTAAAAGAACTCAACTTGAAGAATATGTTAATCACATCATTCTTTGTATTCCAATGAGAATTATACCATCATGTCCTCATGTGTTTGGATATTCCGCAGAGATTGACCATCAGTTTGATGATGATAAGACATACAAAAGTTCAGCTCAGTATTCATAGCATGTTGAAGACTCTTCCAAAACATAGCGGTTAATCATGGATCTCTATCAGATACAATAGATATGGGTACTTCATGTATCCTTACCACTTCTCAGATATATATCTATGTTATTTAATACAATGACAAATATTTGTGGATTGTAATGAAGTGTGCAGTCTTTGTAAGACGATCCACTAAAACCTAGATACGATTGTTTCATATGGATGTCGTCAGAAGTCTGGTGAAAAAGACCATGGTGATATTCTCCCCTTTCCATGTTGGTATGGTCAATGGTTTCATCATCCCATTTGAATTCTTCCGATCTTTCTTAACCTGCTGACATACCAGACACATTGATGTATACTCAATGATATCCTCTTTCTTGTTATCCCACCAATAATTCTCTTGAAGATCGTGATACATCTTTGTGTTTCTAGGGTGTATGGAGAAATTATAACTCTTTAAATCATTCAAAAGTTATATATTTAACTCCAAATTTTATGGAACACATATTTGGGACCCAAATCTCACAATTCCATCTTTTTTAACATTGAACTCTGACGATTTCCCATTTCTGATAGTTTCTAATTTCTTCTGGATTCCCACATCATCCATTTAAGAATCCATGGAACTTTCCAAAAATGATGGTTAAGAAATTATTTGTTAAAGGATTGATGACACTAACTTAATTATTATTCCCATTTCCATCTTCAAAAAACCTAAGAATATGGGATCCTTTTGAATTATTATCAATGAAAGAATTGCTGGGTCATTTCTACTTAGATAATCTGCAACCTTGATTGCTTTCCCAGGGCAGTATTGGATTGAGAAATCATAGTCATTGATCAAATATATCAATCTACACTGGATCATGTTAAACTATTTCTCTCTTAATATATATTTTTAGATTTTTTGATCCATGTATATTTCGCACTTCTTTCAAAGGAGGTGATGCCACCAAATTTTCAAATCGAAGATTATTGAATAAAACTCTAGATAATGTGTTGGATAGTTTTACTCATGAACCATCAATTTCCTTGAATTATCGCAATTGAATTTGTCATTTTTAATCAACAGACATCCCATTCCCTTCTTCTATGTATCACTAAATACCACAAAAGTTATCCACTTGTGGGTAGTGTTATCATAGGCATTATGATAACAATGTTTTCATCTCTTTGATTCTCTCTACGCATTCATCACTCAATGATAACTTCACTCCCTTACAAGTTAGCTTGGTATGAGGGTTCGAAAATGATTAGAAATTTATCACAAATCAGTGATAATATCTTACCAACCCCAGGATGCTACGGATATCCAACATAGATGTGGGCCTCATCCATCCCTCAATCGCAGCTATCTTGGAAGGATCCACAAATGTCCCATTTCTTGTGATGATATGACCAAGTAATGAGGCTTCCTTTAACCATAAATCACAATTCGTGTACTTTTCATTGATATTATCCATTGACAATGTCTATAGTACAGTACGTAGATTCTCATCAAGCTCCTCCTAGGTTTTGGAGTATATTAGATTATCTTCTATAAAGAGGAACACAACTTTGTCGAGGTAATCTCTAAAGAAACTATTCATCATGTCCATGAAGATTTCTACAGAAATAGTGAATTTGAAAGAAATTACTCTGAATTCATAGTACCTATTCATTGTATGAAAAATATTCTTGGGGATATCCTCCTTCTTCAACCGGACTTGGTAATATCCAGACCTCAGATACACCTTGGAGAATAATTATGCTTCACATATCTGATAAAACACATCATCAATTCAGGGAATATGATTGTAGAGACCCGAAGCCTGACGTACATGAAAATTACATTACTTTTGCGGAATACTTAGTACATAACAAAAACACACACACACGGATCGTAATAGTTTAGTGTCTTTCGAAACTCGGAATATAATCTTCTAATCGTGGTGAAAGATCTTCAATATCTCCCATAAATATCTTCCCTTTTTTTTACCTAAAACCTTTCTTTATATCCTGGGGAAAAGAAAACATAAAAGGGTGAGATCAAATGCTCAGTAAGGGTAAACAAAAGAAAAATCAATCACATTATATTCATAATAACATAACTTTTGGAAATCGTAACCTGCAAAAGAGAGCATAATTTCATAACATGGGATAAATCATAGTAGTGGAATGAAATCCCAATAAGCATAACTTAAAACATGAAACTTTTTGGCATACACACATAATCTTAGAGAATCATTTCTTGTTAGTCATGACTCATTGCCAAGACTATCTTAGTGGACAAAGTCCCTTTCTGAATCGAGTCACCCTCGTATCAGTCCTGTTTCACTAAACCGGTATAACCTACCATTTCAGCCATGTCTATCTCATGAGATATGAAATCTTTACCCAATGCATTGTAGGGAGATATAGGTCCCACCCATCTCATAATTATACCATTCTTATGTGTGCCACAAAATCATACATCATACATCATTGCATAACCCATGTAGTACAAATGGGAATCTTAAACATCATGACATCATAAAACAATTCATATAAGATAAAGGAATTCATAAAAATAATTCCATCACAACATAATCAAATTAATGTAATAATAGGGATAAAAACAGAACCCTTTATTATCTTAGATGGAAAATAATTTTGATAAAACACTTGAACTCCATTCTTGAGGAAAATATCCTTTCTTCTTCGAAAACACTTTTCCTTTCTTAACATGTCGTATAAAAAGAAGTTGATTAAAAATAATCTTGAAAACTTGCAAAGGAATATTCTTGGAAATAATGTTTTAAAAATCCATTCATGCCGTATAAGTTAAAAAAAACATTCTTCGTACTTTTGTCGGAAAAGTCAAAAAGTACCTCGTACGAAAAACGACAAAATATTCCTTTCATATCCTTTACTAAAAACTCACCGAAGGGTAAATTTGGAATTAAACAATTGTAGGTGGATGGAAATAATATTACATATTGAGTAAACATGGATTTGGATGACAAAATACACCCCAGTAAATACCAATGTATAAACAATCTCAGATAAAAATGAGATTGTGATATTTCCCTTACCTTAGGTCTGACTTGCTTTGTAAGTGTCCGAACCTCCTGTATAATGATTTAAATCATGTTATTGACTTATTCCAGAATCATATTCATTGTTATTATATCATATATGGTCCACTTATGACTTTATATTACCCGTTCTTTTGTAAATTCATGTTAAAGTAGCGTTTTGGGTAAAATCATCTCATCTGTCGTTCGTGTATTTAACTTGTAATTATTCATATGATTACCTAGATCATGATTACTTAATTCCAGAATATAAAACATGATTTATATATATATTCATAATACACATATATAATAAATCAGTAAATGGAAAGAAGTACACCATTCATGGAGACGGTAGTCCGTACGTACGCATGAACGCTGTTTTCGTATCCTTATTGAATTGAATGGAATTAAGTAGATGAAATACATATAAATATAAATAATTACAGTATCATTATTAGGTCATATATTTCATTAGTACTTATTATATATACTTTATAATAATTCATGAATGGTTAATCATTTAGAATGAATCTCATCGCGTCGTGGAGACGGTAGTCCGTACGTACGCACGAGCGATGATATCATTCCCATGGTCGTGGAATTGTGTTGAAGTGTATGTATACTATTTCAGTATCAATATAACTTTATAATAATAATATATAGTTACTCATTACACCTTTATACCCATCCAATTAAGGTGGTGGCGGAATATAGATTACACCACGGCGTGGAGACGGTATTCCGTACATACGCACGTGCGGTGATTTCCTTTTTCCATAGGATGGATAGAAGGTTAATTCGAGTTGTTTCAAATTTATAATAACATATCAGTATATAATAAATACTGATGTTATTACTTAATCATTAAACAACTAAAGAATAAGAAGTTTAAGAAGAAAGAAATTGAAAAGGATCGGTAATGGGTATTACCTCTTCTTTGAAGTGCTTCTTTGAGACCTCCTTTTAGGGCACTAAAATTGGACTTTTAAGAAGAACAGGACATCTAGGATGATACTAGGGAAGTGTAGAAGATATTTTGGCAGGGGTTGGCCGAGCTTGAATGCTCAAATTGGTGTGAGGAGGAGTGGGAGGAGGTGCCCTTTTATAAGGGAGGAGAGGGGCACCATAGGAATATCTCAAAATATTATTTTATATTAAAGCCAAATCGGTTTATAATGGTTCCAAAGGGTCTTTTTTCGAAGCTACAGTGGGGATGGGTCTAGCTTCTATCAACCAATAGGATTTATACATGTTTAGGTTATTATTTTAACCTTATCAATTAGATTTAACTCTAAGTTAAATAATATAACTTTTACCGTGTCTTTTTGTTTTCTTACATTATATGGTTAATACACTTACTATAACATGCCAAACGAACCCCAAATTGTTTATTATTAATATATATATTCTTATCTAAGTCATTTTTCCGAACCTTAGATTTTTAGGAATAAAATAACAATTAATAATATAATATTTGATTTAAAAACTATTTTGTGTCAATTTTGACACTATTTGATATATGATTTTTGTGAAAGTCATGACAGAAATATATGTTCTAACCAAGTTGATTAAATCAACACTAATATATCATAATAACCTATAAAATTAGTGTAATTCATAAAAAGTCTCAAATTACATTTATTTTGGTGTTTATAAGATCAATTATGTCAATATTTCATTAATAAGATAATTACTGCATCATCATTGTCTCATAAATAAATTAAATTATATAGTATCTAAAAATTAAAAATAAATTACCATTATATATGAAATATTTTTACATTTCTAATTAATATTTATAGTTGAATTTATCTTATGTATAACCCCATATTAAAAATTATTTACTTATTAAACTTTGATTTTAACTATTTTAACTATTCATTAAATAAAATAATATTAAATTTCATAATCTAATCCAAGTGTACCTAAATGGTCATATTATATTCATAAGGTTGTTTTTGGTCGAATTACACTTATCCAATAGAATTAGGACATGTGTTAGGGTAATAGTAATATCATATTTACCCTTAGTTACCCTATTTACTATTAACCACGGGAAAAAAAAGTAAAAAGTTACTATTCACCAAAAAAATTATTTTTATCTCATTAAACCACATTTTACTTACTGATATCAAACGTGTCTATCGGATTTTCGAAATTCCATTCACAGAAGTGGTAAAATTAAGTTTTATGCAAAATTTAGTTTTTAACCTACCACTTAGTGGTTTCACTATTCATCAAAAATTGAAGTTTTGCAGAAAATGCCAAAATTTCACCCTAAGCTATAATTGATATTCCGAATTCAAAAATGATTTCTATTTTACAAAATTCCCAACATATAAGTTGCATTAATTAATTTTATAATTAATTTCCGATGTCCAACAAATAGCGTGTTTTTAAGAGATAATAACTATCAAAAGATTGACACTTGTTTATAACTGGTTTAAATGTGAAATTACATCCAATGACCAACATTGTATTAAATTTTAAAAATATATTCTAAATATACTTTAAAACCACTCAAATTAATAATTTATCAATATTAATTATTTTGATTAAAAAAAGTTGTTTTTAATTAAAATTTAGTAATTTTCACTATTCATCAGAATATGAAAGTTATCCGAAAAGTACCAAAATTTCACCTTAGGCTAAATTCGATACTCTGAATCCAAAAATGAAGTCCATTTTGAGAGCTAAAATTTATAAAATTTTAAAAGGTGGTTATTACTATTCATAACAGCTAGTTATAATAATATTTTAATATCATTTCGTTGTTTAGTGAAACTCGGTATTGCGTACTACACACACTATCGAGGAAGGTCGCGATTGCGTGTAATGCAAGGCAAGTCAAAGATTTGTGTTGTGCAAGCTCCTTTTGGTGTAGCATACAATAGAAGACATTAATAAAATTAAAAAGAATATTTTTCATAAAATCTCGGGCTGTTACATTCTACCCCCCTTAAAATGAATTTCGCCCTCGAAATTCGTCGGGGTTATAAATGGGTTACTATTTGAAAGTTTCTTTAATAGAAACCCACATCGTAAAAAGGAATATCAAAACCAATCTTTAAAAACAAAAGTATAAAATGTAACGGTTACCCAAATAAACTATTCACTGGGTTTACACATAGGTGAAAATATGGATGTGGAAGAAAAATCTAACCATCATGTTCTGATAGAGAGTGGTAGAGAAGATGGCTATGGAAAAGCCAACAATCACAAATCCATAAATTTGTGACGATCTAAGGTACCATCTGATTAATCAGATATAAGAGCACTAGGACAACATTTTTTTGGTTTTCAAGATCGTTTCCCTAAAGTTGAAGAATTAGAATTAGAATAAATACTTACTTTATTTTGGTACAATCTCACTGTTGTTCGTGCCTTGAACAATTTCTACTTCATCTCTTAAATAAATGATGTTGAATTTGTTATTCATGAAGTGTTAGCAGATCATGTGATAGAATGACGGGTCATTCCATCTGTCTCAAACAAAAGGTTAGCAAAAGTTATTAAATATACATAAGTCAATCTATAGTGAGATTAATCATATATGGTTACTAAAATGGACTTATACTTCATATATCATACTGCTTAATATAATAAAACTAGTTTCTACTAAACAGGGACTTCCTGTAGGCCATTGGTTGACGATAAAGGCCAGTCGCACTTCAGTTGTGGGTTCGATTCCCACATCCTTGTCTGATGTGATGGGTTGTCCCCCGTCCTGCAGGTTGTCCTTTTTATAAAACTACATTACTATAACATCCCATCAATAATATCGAAAATATTCTATCCTTATACAATACTAACTTATGTCCATCATAATCCATTCTAATCTTTAGGCTTATCCATAATACTGCAGTCCACTCTCATAATATAGTGAAAATGACTACCAGAGATTTAATATTGTCGTTGATCCCCATATATCATAAGATATGTCTTGTTGGTCACATTCCAAACATTCAAAGACCTTAATCACGTATTCTCTTGAATACCCATTGAACCTTAGTGAAAACATGAATGCAGTTAAAAGATAACACTTTCCACATACCAAAATCCAAAAATTCTATATACTCAAACCATGATATAACCTTCTCCTTATATCAGTCAAGAGCTCATGAATACTATGAAACATTTAATTTTCTCCTTATCCCTTCATTATGTGCATATCATCTACATTCCAAAAATATCTGAATAACCTTTCATGGATACTGGTAACATTAATCATACACTTTCAAAACTCAAGGAAAGACAACAGTGTAACAATCCATAGATGTATCTTTATTCCGTAGTACCATGAGATTACTTATACAACATTACACATGTTAAACATGTAATCATTCCACTACCTTCTTAAACCATTGACCGAGCATCAACAATTCTTTAATCTCACATATCATTTTTAGTCTTTTCATCATCATCAACATAAATACTTCCCATACGACCATACTGATTCTCTTCATGAGACTTTCCCTTAGGGAATTGGTTTGCATAATGCCCGTACATTCCACATTTAAAACATTTAACCATTTTTGATGTCATAGCAATACCATTATCATCATCCATGGCGTTAACTAAACCTTTTCCTTTTCACTTACTTGCTTTGTGTCCTTCTTTTCCACACCCAAAGCATCTTCCAGTTCCTTTGAAACATTCTCCTTGATGCCTCTTCCCACATGATTTACATAGGGGAAATTGAACTTTCTTTCCTCTATGATCATCATGAAACTCCATCTTTCTCTTATTAGCCGAGTCAGGAAACTTACAAAATTTTACTTTATTGATCATATTATGAGATTGCTGATTCAGCATAATAATGATGTTTGGACTTCCAAATCCCATTTCATTTGATTGCTTATGAAGAATATCATTCCATTGTCCATCATATCCTCCATTATCGTGAATCATCTTGTTTCCAGCCATTTTCTAAAACCCAAAATGAATATTGTGAGAGGCAAAACTCATAATAAAGGGGGAGTAACTTCAATATCTAACATCTTAGGTTAAATTCTATGATCGTTACCATAGTTCTAGGACTATATCCTATACGTATACTTACCCTTAGGGGAATCCCTAGACACACCTTAGAAATATCTCTAGGGATCTCACTAACGTTTTCGCATCCTAGTTTCCAAAGGTTGACTAAACCTTTCCTCTGATACCAACTGTAGATACCTGAAGCCTGACGTACATGGACATTACATTACTTTTGCGGAATACTTAGTACATAACAAACACACACACACAAGGATCTTAATAGTTTAGTGTCTTTGAAAACTCGGAATATAATCTTATAATTGTGGTGAAAGATCTTCAATATCTCCCATAAAGATCTTCCCTTTTTTTACCTAAAACCTTTCTTTATATCCCGGGGAAAAGAAAACATAAAAGGGTGAGCTCAAATGCTCAGTAAGGGTAAACAAAAGAAAAATAAATCACATTATATTCATAAGAACATAACTTTTGGAAATCTTAACCTGCAAAAGAGAGCATAATTTCATAACATGGGATAAATCATAGTAGTAAAATGAAATCCCAATAAACATAACTTAAAACATGAAACTTTGTGGAATACACACATAATCATAGAGAATCATTTCTTGTTAGGCATGACTCAATGCCAAGACTATCTTAGTGGACAAAGTCCCTTTCTGAATCGAGTCACCCTCGTATCAGTCCTGTTTCACTGAACCGGTATAACTTACCATTCCAGCCATGTCTATCTCATGAGATATGAAATATTTACCCAATGCATTGGAGGGAGATATAGGTCCCACCCATCTCATAATGATACCATTCTTATGTGTGCCACAAAATCATAAATCATATATCATTGCATAACCCATGTAATACACATGGGAATCTTAAACATCATGACATCATAAAACAATTCATATAAGATAAAGGAATTCATAAAAATAATTCCATCACAACATAATCAAATCAATGTAATACTAGGGATAAAAACAGAACCCTTTATTATATTAGATGGAAAATAATTTTGATAAAACACTTGAACTCCATTCTTGAGGAAAATATCCGTTCATCATCAAAAACACTTTTCCTTTCTTAACATGTCGTACAAAAAGATGTTGATTAAAAATAATCATGAAAAATTGTAAAGGAATCATCATGGAAATAATTTTTTAAAAATCCATTCATGTCGTATAAGTTAAAAAAAACATTCTTCGTTCTTTTGTCGGAAAAGTCAAAAAGTACCTCGTACGAAAAACGACAAAAGATTACTTTCATATCCTTTACTAAAAACTCACCGAAGGGAAAAATTGTAATTAAAAAATTGTATGTGGATGGAAATAATATTACATATTGAGTAAACATGGATGTGGATGATAAAATACACCCCAGTGAATACCAAAGTATAAACAATCTCGGATAAAAATGAGATTGTGATATTTCCCTTACCTTAGGTCCGACTTGCTTTGTAAGTGTCCGAAACTCCTGTATAATGATTTAAATCATGTTATTGACTTATTCCAGAATCATATTCATTGTTATTATATCATATATGGTCCAATTAGGACTTTATATTACCCGTTCATTTGTAAATTCATGTTAAATTAGCGTTTTGGGTAAAATCGTCTCATCTGTAGTTCATGTTTTTAACTTGTAATTATTCATATGATTACTTAGATCATGATTACTTAATTCCAGAATATAAAATATGATTTATATATATATATACACTCATAATACACATATATAATAAATCAGTAAATGTAATGAAATACACCGTTCATGGAGACGGTAGTCCGTACGTACGCATGAACGCTGTTTTCGTTTCCTTATTGAATTGAATGGAATTAAGTAGATGACATACATATAAATATAAATAATTCCAGTATCATTATTTGGTCATATATTTCATTAGTACTTATTATATATACTTTATAATCATTCATGAATGGTTAATCATTGAGAATGAATCTCATCGCGTCGTGGAGACGGTAGTCTGTACGTACGCACGAGCGATGATATCGTTCCCATGGTCGTGGAATTGTGTTGAAGTGTATGTATACTATTTCAGTATCAATATCACTTTATAATAATCATATATAGTTACTCATTACACCTTTATACCCATCCAATTAAGGTGGTGGCAGAAAATAGATTACACCACGGCGTGGAGACGGTATTCCGTACGTACGCACGCGCGGTGATTTCCTTTTTTCGTAGGATGGATAGAAGGTTAATTAGAGTTGTTTCATATTTATAATAACATATCAGTATATAATAAATACTGATGTTATTACTTTATCATGAAACAACTAAAGAAGAAGATGTTGAAGAAGAAAGAAATTGAAAAGGATCGGTAATGGGTATTACCTCTTCTTTGAAGTGTTTCTTTGAGACCTCCTTTTAGGGCACTAAAATTGGACTTTTAAGAAGACCAGTACCTCTAGGATGATACTAGGGAAGTTTAGAATATATTTTGGCAGGGGTTGTCCGAGCTTGAATGCTCAAATTGGTGTGAGGAGGAGAGGGAGGAGGTGCCCTTTTATAAGGGAGGAGAGGGGCACCTTAGGAATATCTCAAAATATTATTTTATATTAAAGTCAAAATCGGTTTATAATGGTTCCAAAGGGTCTTATTTCGAAGCTAAAGTGGGGATGGGTCGAAATCCTATGAACCAATAGGATTTAGACATGTTTAGGTTATTATTGTAACCTTATCAATTAGATTTAACTCTAAGTAAAATAATTTATCTTTTACGGTGTCTTTTTGTTTTCTTACACTATATGGTTAATACACTTACTATAACATGCCAAAAGAACCTGAAAATGTTTATTATTAATATATATATCCTTATATAAGTCATTTGGCCGAACCTTAGATTTTTAGGAATAAAATAACAATTAATAATATAATATTTGATTTAAAAACTATTTTGTGTCAATTTTGACACAATTTGATATATGATTTTTGTGAAAGTCATAACAGAATTATATGTTCTAAACAAGTTGATTAAATCAATACTAATATATCATAGTAACCTAGAAAATTAGTGTAATTCATAAAAAGCCTCAAATTAAATTTATTTTGGTTTTTATAACATCAATTATGTCAATATTTTATTAATAAGATAATTACTGCATCATCATTGTGTCATAAAGAAATTAAATTATTTAATATCTAAAAATTACAAATAAAATACCATTATATAGGAAGTATTTTTAGCTTTCTAATAAATATTTATATTCGAATTTATTTTATGTATAACCCCATATTAAAAATTATTTACTTATTAAACTTTGATTTTAACTATTTTAACTATGCATTAAATAAAATAATATTAAATGTCATAATCTAATCCAAGTGGACCTAAATGGTCATATTATATTCATAAGGTTGTTTTTGGTCGAATTAAACTTATCAAATAGAATTAGGACATGTGATAGGGTAATAGTAATATCATATTTACCCTTAGTTACCCTATTTACTATTAACTACGGTAAAAAAAAGTAAAAAGTTATTATTCACCAAAACATTATTGTTATCTCATTGAACCACATTTTACTTACTGATATCAACCGTGTCTGTCGGATTTTCGAAATTCCATTCACAGAAGCGGTAAAATTATGTTTTATGCAAAATTTAGTTTTTAACCTACCACTTAGTGGTTTCACTATTCATCAAAATTGAAGTTTTGCAGAAAATGCCAAAATTTCACCCTAAGCTATAATTGATATTCCGAATTCAAAATTGTTTTCTATTTTACAAAATTCCCAATATATAAGTTGCATTACTTAATTTTATAATTAATTTCCACTGTCACAACAAATAGCGTGTTTTTAAGAGATAATAACTATCAAAAGATTGACACTTGTTTATAACTGGTTTAAATGTGAAATTACATCCAATGAACAACTTTGTATTAAATTGTAAAAATATATTCTAAATATACTTTAAAACCACTGAAATTAATAATTTATCACTATTAATTATTTCGATTAAAAAAGTTGTTTTTAATTAAAATTTAGTAATTTTCACTATTCATCAGAATATGAAAGATATCCGAAAAGTACCAAAATTTCACCTTAGGCTAAATTCGATACTCAAAATCCAAAAATGAAGTCCATTTTGAGAGCTAAAATTTCTAAAATTTTAAAAGGTGGTTATTACTATTCATAACGGCTGGTTATAATAATATTTTAATATCATATCGTTGTTTAGTGAACCTCGGTATTGCGTACTACACACACTATCGAGGAAGGTCGCGATTGCGTGTAATGCAAGGAAAGTCAAAGATGCGTGTTGTGCAAGCTCCTTTTGGTGTATCGTACAACACAAGACATTAATAAAATTAAAAAGAATATTTTTCATAAAATCTCGGGCTGTTACAATGATACATGTTATTTATCAATATTTTTTTGACCTCATGATAATCAATGAAAAGTTGCATTGTACCATCCCTCTTCAGGACGAAGAGGACTAGCGCAACCCATGGTGAAGCACTTGGGCGTATAATCCTTTTTTCAAGATTACTCTGTAGAAGTCTCGTTAGCTCCTCATGCTCCACCACAATTATTCTACATAGACTCTTAGATATTAGAGAAGCCCATGGTATAAGATCAATTGATAATTTAACATATCTTATAGGAGGAAGAGTAGATAATTCCTCATGAAACACTTCAACGAATTCCCTCACAATAGGAATGTCTTCATGGATGGTTTCTTCCATAGACTCAATCTTTTAAGAAAGATTCACGTGCTTATAGGGAATTAGTATCCGTACATTAGATTATGGTGGTAAAGATGTTTCATCCTCCTCATTATATTTTTATAGAATCTGGGGTCGATTCGCCATATATAGAGTGATTTACCTATCACGGTAATTTATGTGGGATCTATATAAATTAAATACCATTCATGCAAATAATTTCATTAAATTGAACTATAGGGAGTATGAATAGGTTCAGAGATAATTACAAACCACAAATTTTGATAGGGGAGTTATATTCATGGAATAAAATGATTTGTCCATTTTTCATTTTCACAGACATCTTTACTGCGTTGATTTTTTGTGGTGTTCGGATTTTTCTACTAAACTTTCGCGATATAAAATAATACATATATGCAGAATAAAAAAAATACATTCTCTATTCTAGAATGAATATCTATCGTATATGTCACAACATCATTGTCTAGGTTCTCTTCGGTAGTAGTGATGGAGAAAAGATCACCTTTACTGCCTTACAGGTCGTTGGTTGTCTCCGAAAACCCTTGTATTATGGAATTGGTTTGCAAAGTTCCCTAGTTCTTTGTAGTTGAAGCAATGTAAAATTTGGTGAGGGTCGAATGGATTTTTCCTCTCCTCTTTCATAGCAGCAGGTTTTTTTGTCATCCTTTAAAAACCACGTTCTCTTTTCTTCCACATCTAAATCATTTCCTCATCCCCTTTAGGCAATTTTCGGGGTGTTTGTTTCTACACCATTGGCATGTGGGGTACCTGAATTTCTTTACACTGTTGGATTTATCCATCAGACTACCAAAATTAAATCCCACCTTACTCTTCTTATCCCCATGATACCCCTTATGTTATCTGATATCCATTTCAACTTTGAGTGCACAACAAAAAATTTCTTCATAGCTCTCATAGTCACGGATCACAAAGTATTTTTGTAGTCTAGGTTTTAGCCCACCAAAGAAGCATTCAACCTTGAATTCATGGGTAATGATAAATCAAGGGGCATATATTTCAAGCCTTGTGAATTTTTCCTCATTCGGTCTGATGGATTCGTCTCATTTTCTCTTGTGGGCATGGAAGTCCAATTCCATCTTAAGTTATAGGGTGCACTGTAAATACTTATTGAAAAAATTTTCCAGAAATCCTTCCATTCCAATGCCCCGATCTATTCCATAGGATTCATATTTTTGATCAAGGCCCACAATTGATCAGTCTCACCCTACATATGGTAAGAATCCATAGGAACCTTCTTTTTTTCAATGAGTTGAGGGATGGAGAAGATCTTTTCAATGTAGTTGATCAATATTTCGGCAATTGAGGGATCAAATGATCCACTTAATGTAGGATGCATTTGTCTCGTGAAGGTTTAAACTATTTCTTTCTCATATTTAGGGGGGATTGAACATTCTTATTGAACCATGATTCTATTCAAAACATGAGTTTCTTGAGAGAGTATCATGACAACGTTTGTGATTCCCACTCCAATCAGATTCGGAATCTCATTAGAACAATCATCACATTGATCTTTGCATAGGTTGTTAGCCCGAGTCCTCCTATTACAAGGCATTGGAAGGAATAAAAAAAATTTAGGGTAAACACATAATGTGGAATACAATGAAAAATGGAAAACATATAAATTACATTTATTTCCTTAAATAATCTATGTTTTACATGGTCTACTTCCAAAAACATAGTCTTTGGGGAAATTTTTCAATTACATTAATAATGGATCATAATAAGATTTTCAATTTACCAAAGAATATACCCCAAGAATTAAATATCCAAGAGTGCAGTGCGACCCATTTTTGTGCACCATTTCCCATTTGTGTCTAGTATAAAGCTGTGTTTTTGGGTTTTATCTGTAGACACATCAATGCAAGAGATGCCTATACCTAACCACATCCATACAAGGATATATTTTTTTTGATAAACCGCTTAATCAATACTCTAAAATATTTAGGGATTAATGAAGAAAACATATGTGATGGATATTCGTAGCATCCTAGGGTTAGCAGGGTATTATCACCGATTTTTGAGAAATTTATTACGATTGTCAAACCCTCTTACCAAGCTAACTCAGAAGGAATTCATGTTTTATTGGAGTTATGAATTAGAATATAGCTTCACGGATTTGAAAAGGAGGCTTATCACTATGCCCATGCTCACATTTCCCACAAGTGCATAATATTTTGTGTTATTTAGTAAATCTTCAAAGAAGGGTCTAGGATGTGTGTTGATGAAAAAAGACAAATTCATTTCATATACATCAAGGAAATTTAATGTTAATGAGACAAACTATCCAACACAAGATTTGGAGTTGACTAAATGTAATATTAGTTTTGAAAATTTATTGACATTACCTCTTTGGGAAAAACTGTGAAATATACACAGATCACCAAAGCCTCATGTATATATTTACACATAAAGAGTTGAACATGAGCCAATGAAGATGGATATAGATTATCAAATACTATGACTTTTAATCCATTACCACCCTAGGAATGTGAAAAAGGTGGAAGATTATCTAAGCATAAAGGTCCCAATGATTCAATCACTGATGAGAATTGAAAGTGATCTAATCTCCTAAGATTTGATTAAGATAGACATGGGAATCATAAAGAAAGGAACATCATGAATATTTAAAAAATTAATGCTCAACCATATCTTTTGTAAATGTTAAAGTATTCTCAAAATGAGCATGTCAGAATTTAGATTAAATTGGAAACTATCATAAAAAGGAAATCATCATAGTTCAATGTTAATAATGAATGAATTCTGATATTTGGGTCACGACTATGTGTTCCATAAAATATAGAGTTAATGAAAGAACAATTTGATGATGCACATTGTTAGAATTTATGCATTCACCAAAGAAACACAATGATGTATCAAGATCTATGAGAGCATTATTTGTGGGATAACACGAAGAAGGATATCACTAAGTATACACCAAATTGACTTGTATGCAAGAAGGTAAATGATGAAAGGAATAACTATAAGGGAATGATGAAACCATTACCAAAACCAACATGGAAATGGGAAAACATCACCATTGAATTTATTACCATACTTCTAAAGACATCTAAAAAAACAATGTTATCTGAGTTTTTGTGGATCATCTTACAAAGACTGCACACTTCATTGCAATTCGAGAGGATTTATCATTAGATAAAATGGAAATGAAATATACCGTAGAAGTGGAAAGGATACATGGAATAACAATATCTATTATATCGGATCAAGATCCAAGATTCTCCTCTATGTTTTGGAAGAGTCATCAACATTCTATGAATACTGATCTGATCATCAGTACCACTTATCATCCTCAAAATCATGGCCAATCTGAGCAGACTATCCAAACACTAGAGGATATGTTGACAACATTCTCAATGGACTTCAATGGAGGATGGGATCAACATCTTCCTCTAGTTTATTTCTCATACAATAACAGTTTCCACTCATGAATCCATATGAATACTTATTAAACCATTTTTGGGAAATGGTGAAAAACAATGGCATGTTAGGATGAAATTGGGGAGTGAAAACTCCAAGGTCAAAAAATGGTTGAAGAAATGGTGGAGAATATTAAAACATCGAGCAGGACATTAATGATTATCAAAGTCAACAAAATATAAATGCTGGTAATCATCAATGAGACCAATAGTTTTATGTTGGGGACACTGTATTCCTCCACATATCACTGTGGAAGAGTTTTATATGATTTGGGATAAAGGGAATGTTTAGTCTAAGGTACATTGGCCCGTTTTGAGATCCTCAATCGCATTGGAAGAGTTTATTATAAACTATAACTCCCACCAAAACTATCTAAAGTAAATTATGTGTTCCATGTATAACTCTTGAGGAAGTACATACCAAACCAATCACATGTACACAATCCAGAGGTGGTACCATAGGAGAATGAACTCTCGTATAAGGAGAATCCGGTGAAGATCTTAGATCGTAGGGAAAATGTTCTATGAAATAAGACAGTGCCACTCGTCAAGGTGTGGTGGAAAAACCACATGTTTGAAGATAAAACATGGCAATCAGAGTATTTGATAAAGTAGAGTCACCGTAATAAATTTTAGTGTGGGAAAAGGAAATTTTTAGAGTGAAATTTCTTAATGGTGAAGACTGTAAGGACCCGAAAATTTGTAAATGAAAAATACTCTTGATGTAATTAAATTTCATATTATGTTTAATGGTTATATAAAATATATGCATTTCATTGGGTTTATATTTTTGGATTTCAAAATACCATAAATAATTTTTACCACTTCTAATATAGTCATTGAATAGTGATCATATGATTAGTATAAATATAGAGCTTTAACAAATCCAATTCACTCAGACAAAGGAAGCGATGACTTCAGCCAGTAGAATTTATCCATAAGATGACCATTTGTTGATGCTTATAAAATAGGTGGCTTCACTGGGATTCACTCTTGACCAAGCCCGATCCATACATCAACATGTTAAGCTTGAAGAGTTCTGCCTTTGGGAGAAGTATATTTTGATAGATATTCCCACCCGATCAATATTATCCAAGCCACCCCCAAAGTCTATCACCATCTCACACCTTACTCTTATGCCATATGCATGTGTTATAAGGGGTTATTTAATAAGACTCTAGAACTTTTATTAAGTGCATTATTTTTGTATAAAATAAATAATAGACATTTATTTTATTATTGTTACTATGTAAATAGTTTTTAAGTCACAAATAGTATTTTCTGTTAATATTCAATTACAAAATCTATTTTGATGAATTAATGGTTTTTTAATTAAATTAATTTTTCAATAAATTATTTTAATTAACTAATTTTTATTAAATCTAGATGATCATATAATATTTATGAATACAATTCTACTATTAATTAAGGTTTGAATGGTGTTTTTGTCAAAACCAATGAATTTTCAATAAATGTTGGTTTTTATTTTATAAATAAAATATCACATACTTAGAAATTTATTTATATAAAATTATTATTTTTTTTGGAATCAGGATGTAAATGTAATCTAACAGTGCTTTCTTCATAATTTTATTTGATAGTAGAATATTTGGGTAAAAATTCAGTACTGTTTAAATATATTATTTGTTTCATGAGATCATAATATCCCAAGAGTGATGTAATAAAATATTATAAAAATTATTTTTGGCCAATATATTTTTTACCTATAATATAATGTGATTTTATATTTGGTTGATTAATTATATTCTTCCTTAGTGGACCGTCTAAGACTTATCAAACATTTCAACTTATAAAATGATTTCCTTGAGAGTGTGACTCACCTCCACATAATAAAGAATAATATTGTTATAGGTTTGCCCATTGTTATTATAAAATAATGTTTCCACTACAATTTTTAAAAAACAATGGAAAAAACCATGGCTTGGTTTGTGGTTTTCAATAGTTTAATATGTGGTGTCCAAAACCTAAATAATAAAGAATTCCCTCTCTTTTCCTACATAAAACCACTCAATATCACATTACTCTTCACTCAAACCATTTGTATCAAGGAACCACATTTCCCTATTCTCTATATAATCCACCCAAAGGCACCACAATCTCTTAAAAAGCCCCTCCCAAGCCTCTCCCATGCATTTGGGATCACACTTCCATGTAAGGGATTTTACATTCTCTATTTTTTCCAGATTTATTTATATTGTTATACACTTTCATTTTCAATTAAAAAAATTTTGGTATAATTTCTCACCTCCACCATAGTAAAATAAATATTTTTTAATGATTAGTGTCATATTTCACTCCCATTAATTCATCCCTTCTACACCCTTTACCATGTCAAAATTTTGTATGGAATTAATATCTTCTAATTTAAATTCATGAATATATTTTATATTATGCATCTAAATTCAATTGCATATGTTGAGATATTATGTTCCATAACCCCCTTTCCATCAATTTTATGTATAAGTGATGAGAGACCCCTTTTTATTTCATCATCCCATTTTATGGTTTGTATTCGATGTTGTTATGCTGCCGAAGTTATACCCAAATTTCCCTTGCCAAAATTATTGTGTAAGTGAATACCATACCCATTTTTCTATCAAGTGTATTCAGAATTATGAATATGAACTTTCTGATTAAGTACATAAATTTAATCATTCCACATATCCTATTATTATAATAAATTTTTATATTTAATGAATCCATTTTGTATGATTCTTGTGGCACACTTATTCATGAAATGAAATGTTTATAAAGGGTGTGCCATGATAGTGCTCAAATGCATTGGGTAAATATTAGTATCATGATACATTATGTAAAATGGGTATTTACTCATGAAAATTCAACTGAAATAAGGATTTACTCATTCTCCATGTTGAATGAGCCTTGGATCATGATAATATAAGGATAAATGTTGTTGCCACATTTCCATGTTATGATAATCATGCTATATAATTCCTTTATTCTCATTTTTTTCTTGTGATACATTGATATTACTATTTCCAAACATGTACTATATTTTTCATGTCATGCCTTGTATACTCCCTTAATAAGATTTATATCTCACACTTTTTTTAGGAGTGTCCTTAGGTTGTCCCATTCAATGCTATGTAGGAAGAAATGTTGGGGAAATGAAAAATATGTTTTCAATAAAGATAAATTGTTATGTAATGTTCCTAATTTCCCATGACACTATAAATCTATTTACTTAGAGTTTTCATAAGTGTATGTTTATGTAATAAACAATGGTTAAGTGTTTTCTAAATAGAAGGGTTTTTATAATTGGTATAATAGGGTAGGCTTAGTTATTTTTGAGAATAGGATTAGAAAACCTTAGTGAAAACATTAAGAATAAGACTAAGTATAAAAAAACATCCCTAAATTATGGTGTGTATTTATTAAGTGATTTATCTATAAAATTCATCCCTTTCTGGATAAAAGTATGTAGAGTTTGTTCTGGAATATATGTATCTAGGTGTAAAACCCAGAAACACCACTTTGAGATAGACTCAAATGGGAACTGGTGCACTAAATGGGCCTTAAGAAACTCTTGGTTATGAAACACCCTAGGGATATGCATTGTTAAATTTATAACCTTATTATCAACCATTAAAATGGGAATTATTAAAAATGACCCTAATAATATATGTTGTGAAGTAGATCTTGGACAACCACGATAAGTTAAGGAAATAATTGTAATTTAGAAGCTATGAATATTTGTAATTGGATTCCACATTATGTGTTATCCCTAAATTTCCTTTTATTCAAGCCAAGGGCCGATAATAGGTTGACTAGGGCTAAAAACTGTTTTGATGATCAATGTGATGATTGTTCTAGTGAGATGATCAATCCGATGGGAGTGGGAATCACAAACTTTTTCATGATACACTCTCAGTTAACTCATGTTTTTAATAGAAAAATGGGTCAAGGGGAACGTTCAACCATCCCCCCCTAATAAAGATCCATCCACAATAAATAGCTTCAAGAGTTAAAGGTCTCATCCTTTTAATAGATCTTCTATTATATAAATCCCCGACCAATGGATCAAATCCATTAAAAATATATTTTCCATACTTCAATGTTCTGAATAAGAGAAGGTTCTTCTGGATCCTTATTTTATGTGTCACACCCCGAAATATCTGTTATTTTTATTTTAATATCTTTTTTGGTTTTATATTTATTGTTGAGGTTCGGGTTGAATCTTGGAAATGATTTTTGAGTTTTAAAAAAAACATGCATTTCTGAGTTGACGTAGTTGAGTGCCTAGGAAGAGTGCGTTTTGGAGACCCCGTGTGGCTTCTCCCATGCAACGACACTATCTATATGTCTATAGAAAATTTAAAATGAATAAATTTTGTATTTTATTGCGGTTATGGTTAATAATTTAATTTTTATTATAATTATAATTAATATTATTTTTATAATTTTTATTATAATTATTATTATTCTTATTCTTATTACTAGTATTATTATTATTATTATTATTATCATTATCATTGTATTAATTTTTTTGTTTACTTTTATTTTTTTATTTCTTTTTTTCCTTCTTTTTTCTTTATTTTGTTCCTTTCATTTCTTCCATGCGGCTATTCCCTCTCCCAGTCTACAGGTCCTTCCTCCCCCTTCTCCATCCCCAATACGGAACCCCCTACCTGCTCTCCCTCTCCGCCCGCGCAACCAGCTGGCTCCGCATCCCCTTCTCCCTGCACCTGACTCCCAGTGGAGCCCCATCCCAGTCACCCCATCCTTGCACCCATACTCTTCTTCCACCAAGTATCCCCACACATCACCCCTACACCTTGCTGCTCCGTATCACACCCGAGGTTTATCCTGTCCAGTTCACCCCAGCCTCCTACTACTAGAGGCAGTCCTGATTCCCTCCTCCCCTTCTTGTAGTGCCCCTCTCTTCTCCGTCTCCACATCGGAAGCAGGTCACCACAACACTACAGCCTCAAAATGGAACTCCCCCATTCCCCGCTCTGCCTGCACCACCCAGCCAGCCCGCACAATGCTGCACCTCCCTACGGTGCTCCCGGATGCACCTCCTCCTCTACGACATCAAACCCTAGGCCTCCGACCCCTCATGAATCTTTGGGCCAAAAGCCATGTGTGACCTCCTCGGACCTAGCGACCTCCTTCCCTCGTGCAATAGCCTCCGCCAGTACAATACCTCATTCCCCCTGCTAATTGCATAACCATCACATAAACCCGATGCCCGGTCACGACCTGGCCCCCTTCGTCGCGATCAGGCCGTACACACGTGCCTCCGCTCCCTCCCTCTAACCGTCTTCATAACGGCGTGCCTCGGGTTCAACCCATGGCCATTCTCAACCAGAACAACCTCCTTTTCCTGCATTGCAGCCACTGTCCGGCAGACCTCCTCTTATGCGCACTAATCCACCGGCAACATCCTCCCAACTAGCCACTATGTGCCTGTCGACTCACCTTGTCATCACCTCCACTTACATCCAGCAACCCACGACTGCACACCCCCTAGCCGACCACCGTTTTCTTCTAATATTGTCCATGAGACCTCATTTCTGGCCATATCTACACATCTCTGGCTCATCACGTCTCTAGTCTGATGGTCACACGACCTCCAAACTAGACTTCGCCCACTTCCAGCATGCTTGCTGCCCCTTTCTAATGGTCATTTCACCCTTCTGGTCGAGCGCGTCTTCATGCCAAAGTGATGTTTGTGATATCTTTGTTTGATTAGTAAATATTTAATTTAGTGTGTGTTGTATTTGTTTATATTTTTGTGAATTTAATTTTAAAATATTTGAGTTTTGTTTTGTAAATATTTGAGTTAAATATTGGATATTGTTTTATAAATCTAATGTGGATTGGTAATAATGCAGGTGATGAGAACTATGTTTTGAAAACATGATGTGCTAGTTATTTTTCATTGTTTGTTCATTTGGATCATTTGAAGTCCTTGTTTATGTATTTTGTTTATATTTTTAGTTGTAGTGTGTTGGCTTGGTTTTTCCACAGTCATATGAATGTCATCTTGTGTATGCTTGCATGCCCGCTTGAGATGTGTCACACCATCATGTTTGGACTGTGAGTTGAGGTAGGCCCCACTGAAATTTCCTTTAAATTTATAATTTATTAATTTCTTGATATTTTAATAATTTTAATAAATGAAAAATAGTATTATAAAAATAATTTTGGAATCATAACTCGATATAAAAAAGATCTGATTATTTTATACGTATCACTTGAAATATTTTATTCTTGAATTGACGCACAGTATTGAAAGAATTCCCATTTAGAATTTGAACATAATCCAGGAACGTTCAGGTGTTGTTCTGGTTAAATGATAAATGATTTCTTCTGAATTGTGAGCAAGTGTTTTGGATCTCATGAGAAATGAGGTTTTTCTTTTAAGGTGCTAATCGACCATTTGGCCCGTTAATAAAATAAATTATTTTGAAAAGTCTCTTCGAGGTGACTCAGTGGTGATTCAGTTGTGTATGTGGATTATGTGGGTTTTTGTGTGTGTTGTTCATTCATTGTGATTGGTTACTTGATTGACATTGTTGTCTCTCCCCTTTTTATTACATGTGTTGACACGAGAACCCGGCATATTAAGTGAATCTTCTATTAACGATTGGTGCACTACTTTAGACTATGCACTAGCTAGTGGCCCTTAGGAGAGAGGTGTTATGTTATAAGTGGTATGGGATTGGGCCCTCAGTTAGGCTATATCGGGAAACACCAGGTGTTTGGGCATTATGATGTCATTGAGTAGGTCATTCCATTAGGATGAGTCACATGTATAGTACGTTCTGGACTGTTCAGGAGCTCCTAGTTTGGGACCTTGTCTCTTTTAGTGTTTATATGTATGTGGTGGAGGATTGGGAGGTCTAGTTCGGTTTCTAGCCCCCACATGACACTTTTTCCATTTCCCTTGGTGTTCTTTTTGTGCTATTTGGTGTTTTCCTTTTGGCTAACAATTAAAATTTGGATTTTTTAAATTCCTCGCAAAGATGTACTCAAAAATGTAATGCACATTCTATTTTAAAACATTAAACTAGTTTTTAAATTAAAAAGTTGAATGGACTATTATTTATTTATAAACGAAAGTGTGTGTGTGGAAAAAAATATTTTATATAATTTAGTTCAAACTTGGAATTAGTAAATTCTCTATTTAAATGTAGTGATTTGGGACAGTTTGTTGGAAATGACTTCTGATTTTTAATAGTCATGCCTATAGTATTTTACTTTTTTATGTTGTAGGTTCAAAATTATCTTTCTCTCTGTGGTAACGGGTTGGTTGTGAATGGGGGGAAACTCTCAGGGTCGCGAGGAGTTTTGGTCGTGTTCAGGTTGGTATGTTTTGTTGATCATTATTTCTCTTCAGTTACATTTAATTACATCGTGTTATTCTAATTTTTTGGCCAATTTATTTATTGTCACTAGAAAAAATCATTCCCAATTGTCCTCTATTGATTCCTTTGTACTTTTTTCCAGCTATAGAGGGTCGAGAATTCCTCTCAGACCATGTCGCGGACCAACTCAGTGGATCGGTTCAGGGTCAACCCAGGTTGGTACCTGACAAGATGATATCAGATCAGGTCATCTCTTTAGAAAAGCTTGTTTTTGAGAGATCCCATTGTTATTTGTGGGTTTCATGATAGAAGGAGTATAATTTTTGGGACATGACGTGTAAGGAAAAGAAGAACATCATGAACCATTGCTCGTTTGGAAACTCGGGTTACTGTGGGATGTTCAGGTTTATCAATTTCCTTTGATTCTTAATGTTTGTTTAGTATTGGGAAATGAAATTGGAGTTAGGAAAGTTACTTCAGTGAGATCGCATGGTCTGACAATCCATGTGGAGCTGGGGACATTACCCTAGAGTGCTCTTTGTGACAATGGTTTGACTGGTGTATGGTAACCAATAATATGTCCGAGTCACACATCGACACTATTTTCTCCTTGTGTTTTTTCTGGGTCTTATGTACATTTAATAATTTTTTATAACAATTTATTTTGTAAATAGTAAAAATATGTGTTTAAAATGGTAATGACCATGTTTGAAACATCTTCTTGTTTTCATGTTCCTTAGTGTTCTCCCCCTCAAAGTTCCAATGGATGCCCAAGGTGTAGCTTTGGGTGGTGCATCCTTATCAAATCCTATAATTGATTAGCTGAAGGACTACGTCCTCGAGTTTTAGAAGATGAACCCTCCCCTATTTTATTGGAAAGCAGATCCTCTTGAGGCATAGGAGTGGTTGTGAATGATTGATAGGAACTTCTATTCTCTCATGCCGCTTGATTCATTAAAGGTGAAGTTGGGAGCATTTATGTTTGAAGGTCCAACCTTGAAGTGGTGGATGTATGTGTCTCGAAACAAACCTTGATAAGATATCACATAAGAGTTCATTAAGTCGTTGTTCATCGAGAAATAATTTTTTAATAACAATGGTGAGGAAGAGGATGGAGTTGTGTGGTCTTCAGAAAGGTGTTGGACCGGTTTTGGAATTCATTCATTATTTCCTGGACCTGGCATCGTATGAACTAGGGTATGTTGTGAATGATCCTATGAAAGCTCGGAATTTTGAGATTGGATTACATATGGAGCTACAGATGAAGGTGGGAAAGTTCATCTTAATCATCTCCCTGGACGTGGTGAGACAATATTTTCTCATCGAAGCTATGTTAGCAGGAGGACTTGAGGTGGTGAATCCCCTTTTGGCTTTGGGATGGAGTAATAAAGATAGTGATAAGATGAATGGGAACTGTCCTGACGCTGTTGGAACTGGTATATGAATCAAGAGGCCTTCATACCTTCCTCATCTTTCTCCCAGTGCAATGCCTTGAGCTTTCACTAGTGCGGTTAGTGGGGGCCCAATAGGCTGATATGCCCAAATTCTCCAAGACCCTGCCACACATGTGGGTTCCTAGGTCACGCGTAACTATTATATAGAGGTACATCCAAGAAATTCACTGACGCCTGACCTAACTTGTTAACGGTCACCATAGCCCGTCGAGAAGAGCAGGGCGATGTTTGGGGATTAGTTGATTTTCTCTCTTTGTTCTGTTCTTGGATATGGTATTCATCACCTTTACAATTTTGTGGTGCATCTTTTCCTTTAGTTGTAAGAATGGTTTTGACGAACCACATCAAAACCACTGTTTTATTGGATGTTCATTTTGTAAAATTCTGTTTCATGTGTTATGATGGGGAATTTTTGAAGCCTGACTACGAGTCAAGAGATGCTTCAATCAACAGAGCTCCAGACAATGGTTCTGGAGTGAAGCTAGAACATAGTCAGGAGAACCCTAGTGGTGTAAAAATACCATGGTATAATAATTGTCCTTAGTGTAGAGTGGTTTGTGTTTTTATAAGGATGTGACATCGTTGAGGTATAGGTGATGGTAGTTATGATGCTCTATCAGTTGGTCCCTTCCCCTCCCCTTGTGGTGGCAGGTTATTGGTCCATAGTAGAACCTTTCATGTTCTGTTAATCTCGTTAGTCCTTAGGGTGGGGAGACCCATCGTGGGTCTTTTTGAATTTAGTTTGTCTTGTTTCCAATGGTGGGGAGTTCGTTCAGGCCTCCAAATGTTAGTATCAGAGTTCATTTCGGGTTTCTTTTTGGTTTTGTTTAAAGTGTTTGTGTTTTAAAGATAAGATGCGCATAATGGGAGTTCGGTGTTTGTTTGGATTGATAAACTAGAGGTGCTTAAACATTTGGGTGTGAGTGATACATAAGGAGTTTCTTCTTTGGTCTTGGTCTTTTTGTGGCTTCTGGGGGATGGGAAGCGTTATGGTGGGGAGAATTGTCACACCCCAACCTATCTGTTATTTTTATTTTATTTTATTTTTTGGTTTAAATTATTTTTACGAGGTTTGTGTTGAATCCCAATCTAGATTTTTGAGTTTGGTCATAAAAACGTGCATTTTTGAGTTGACATCATGGAGCGCCTAAGCAAAGTGCATTTTGGAGTCCCTACGTAGCTTCACCCATGCAACAACACAATCCGTCCGTCTTCAGAAAATTTAAAATGAATAAATTTTTTATTTTATTGTGGTTATAGATATGGTTATTAATTATAATAATTATTATTATTTTAATTAAGGTTATTATTATTATTATCATTATTAGTATTATTATCACTAATGTTGTTATTATTATTATTATTATTAATATTATTCTCATTATTATCATTATTATTATATTACTGTTATTGTTTTTGTTTACTTTTACATTTTTGTCTTTCTTTTTTCCCTTATTTCTTATTTTTTCCATTAATTTGTTCTACGTGTTTATTCCCCCTCCCAACCTATGGGTCCTTCCTCCCCCTTCTCCTCCCCATCACGGCACCCCATAACTACTCTCCCTCTACACCCGCATAACCATCCAGCTCCGCCTCCCCTTCTCCTAGCACCTGACTCCCTATAGTGCCCCATCCCAGTCACCCTGACCTCAGACCCCTACTTTGCCTCACCCAACATCCTCGCGCAGCACCCCTCGACCTTGTGGCTCTACCTCATGCCTGGTGTGCATCCTATCCAGTGTGCCCTAGCCTCCAACTCCCAACCACAGTCTCGATTCCCACCTCCCCTGCTTGCGACACCCCTTTATTCTCCCTCTACCCATCGCTAGTAGGTCGCCTCCGCACTCAATACTCGCAATGGTGATCCCTTGTTCCCTATTCCACCAGCACCACCCAACCATCCCTCACATCATTGCACCTCCCAATGGTGCTCCCAGATGTTCCTCCTCCTCTGCTGCATCGAACCCTGGGCCTCTGACCCCTCCCACCTCTTCAGGCCAATAGCCATGCACGACCTCCATGAACCCAGCTGCCACCCTCCCTCATGCAGAAACCTCCCTCAGTACACTACCACATTCCCCCCAACTCAGTGCGAAACCATATCATAACCCCACTACCTGGTCGTGAGGCCAGCCCCCTTCGTCGTGTGTAGGCCATATGCATGAGTTGCTACTCTCTCCCTAAAGAATGATTTTTCCTGGCATGCCTCAACTTCAACCTGTAGCCCTTCATGACCAAACCACCATATTTTTTCCACCTTGTATCCACTTTTCATCCTGCCTCTCCTACTAGTGCACTAATCCACCAGCAAAGCCTCCCCTCCGACCACCGCCCGCCTGCCGACTCGTGTCGTCATCTCCTCTGCTTCTTGTCGGTGACCCCCCAAATGTTAACCCCCTAGATGACCACCATTAACCTCTCACGTTGGCTGCATTCCCTCCTTTTTGGAATTTGTGTGCATCACTGGCTTAACGCGCCTCTTGTCCCACGGTCGCGCGACCTCCCAACTAGACCACAACCACTTATGGTGTTCTCGCTACCCCTTTTCGATGGTCACGCCAGAACGATGGTCGAGTAAGTCTCTGCACCAAACTAAGGTTTGCGCTATTATTTTTCGAGTAGTAAATAATTAATTTAGCAAGTGTTGTGTTTATTTATATTGGAACAATTTTTTTTTAAAATAATTGTTTTTTGTTGTGTAAAGCTATGAGTTACTTTTCATGCATTGTTCCAAAAATCGTAATGTGGTTTGGTAATAATGTCAGTGATGCGAACTATGTTTTTAAAACATGTTGATCTAGTTATTTTGTGTTGTTTGTTCATTTGGATCATTTTTGTCTATGTTTAGGTATTTTTGTTATCATTTTGGTTGTAGTGCATTGGAATGATTTTCATGATCCTACGATCATCAACTTGTGTGTGCATGCACGCCCTCTCGAGGTGTGTCATGTCATCATGCTTTCACTATGAGTTGAGGTAGGTCTTACACTGCACATTCCTTTAAATTTAGAATTTATGAATTTCATGATATTTTATTAATTTTAATAATTGAGAAGTAGTATCAGATAAAAAAATTTGGAATAAATACTCGACGTAAAAAAGTTGTCTGTTTTATACACATCACTTGAAATATTTTCTTGGTGATTTGACACATATTAGTGAAAGAATTATTGTTTGTCCTTTGAACATATTTCACAGAATTTAATGTGTAGTTCTGGTTTTAATGATAAATGATTTCTTATAATGTGTGATCAATTGTTTTGGTTCTCTTTGGAAATGAGTTTTTTATTTAATGTTGGTGATGGTCCATTTTTCACTTTAATAAAATAAATTATGTGGAAATATATCTTTTGGGTGACTCAGGGGTGATTCTGTTGTGTACATGGATTGTGTCAGTTATTATGTGTGATGGTGGTACATTGTGATTGGTTACTTGATTGAAATTGTTTACTGAACACTTTATATTACATGTGTTGACATGGGAACCTAGCATATTAAGTGAATCTTTTGAGAATGATTAGTGCAATAGTTTAGACTTCGCACTGGCTAGTGGCCCATAGCCGAGAGGTGTTCTATTATTAGTGTTATGGGATTAGGCCCCTCAGTTATGCCATGTGGGGAATCACTGGACATTTTGGCGTTATGATATCATTGAGTTGGGAATTCCATTAGGATGAGTCACATGTATATTACGTTCTAGATTTTTCATGAGGTCCTAGGTTCTACACGTGTTCCCTTTAGTGATTATTTGTATGTGGTAGATGATTGAGATGACTCGTTTGGTTACTGGCCCCCGTGTGCCACTTTTTCCAATGCACATAGTGTCTATTGTGGGTTATATGTGGTTTTCCATTTTTCTAATAACTAAAATTTAGATTTTTTAAATGTTTTAAATGATGTTTTAAAAATGTAATGCACCTTATCCTTTTAAACATTAAACTAGTTTTTAAATCAATAAGTGCAATGGACTGTTATTTATTTAGGAAATGGAAGTGTTTGTGTGGAAACCAATATTTTATGTAATTTAGTTCAAAACTGGTATTTGTAAATTCTTTATTTATATGAACTACTTTTGGGATAGTTTTTTTGGCACAAAAATTGAGTTTTAACACTCACAAATGTTGTACTTTCCTGTTTTTGGTTTCTGTTGTAGGTTAGACTCAAGCTTGGTTTCCATGGGAAAGGGTTGGTTGTTGATTGGGGAGTGACTCTCAGGGCTGCATGGAGTTTTGGTCGTGTTCATGTCAGTGTGTTTTTTTGATCGTTCTTTATTTTCATTTTCATTTATTTACATTTCATTATTCTACTTTTTCTGTTTCTTTATATATTTTCAATTGGAGAAATCATTCCCAATTGTCCTCTATTGATGCTCTGGAACTTGTCATTATCCCAGGAGGATCGGGAACGTATCATTGGCCATGTCGCAGACCGGATCGGGTGATCGGATCAGGGTTGACCCATGTTGGTTCATGACAGTATGAAGGGTGAAGATGATTAATGGTGGAAATTGTTAAAAAATCACAAGGAAGAGATGGAGGCATTTAAATAGAAGGATTTTGGAAAAAATGTTTTTTGATAAATATTTTCCTCGCACCCTCTGAATTAAGATAGAAATTATCTTCCTTTACCTCAAGAAAAAATATGATGAATTTATAAAACCATACCTAGAAAAATTCACAAGTATTTCATGATATGCCTTTGGCTATCTCATTACCCCCAAATATAGGGTTGACCACTTCTTTGGTCGGTGAAAACCAAGACTACTGAAATCCCTAGAGATCCATGACATCGATAGCTATGAGGAAATTGTATGATATTCCCTAAATGTTTAAATGGGGATTAGTGAATTTCAAGGGTATCATGGGGATAAGAATCATAAGGTGGAATTTAATTCTTGAAGTCCAATAGATAAATCAATCAGTACTAAGATATTATAGCACCCCACTTGCCAATGGTGTGCAAATAAGCACAGTGGAAATTTCCTGAAGGGGATGAGGAAATGATTTAGTTGTGTAAGAGAAGGGAACCAATCCATTTACTGCCGAAATGAAAAGCCTACTAATGCGACGTTGGAGATGAATGTCCATTTCAACCCTCAATGGTCTGTTCATTGCTTCAATTGAAATGAAAAATGGAACATTGAATCATGTTCCCTAATCCAAGGGTTTTCAGAGGCAACCAAAAACCTCTTAGGCATCAAGGGTGATTGTTTTTCATCACTACCGCCAAAGAGAACCTTGAAAATGAAGTGGTGGAAAGTATTCTTGTTATTCATTCATGAATAGAGAATGTACTTTTTGATTCTAGTTCTACACTTTCTTTTTTATCCTTAATGATTAGTAGAAAAATCCCAACACTACCACATATTATGTATGTAATGATGTCAATGAGAACAGAAAATTGGGAAATCATTGCATCCCATGAATATAACACTTCCCCTATCACAATTTGTATTTTGATGCTTCTAGAAAACCTCATCATATACCATCTAGTAGAATTTTATTCACTTCTTGTCATGGATTGGCTTTCCCAATATAGAGCCAAAAAAATTGTTGTGAGTGAGAAATCACTCTCCTTGTGGAAAATCATCCACTGATTCTATACAACTACAAGGAGGAGGATGAATCTTCCTTATCAACTTTATCTCAATAATGTATATTACTCCCTTATTAGCACATGTATCATACTCAGATGATTGAGTCAATGGATGAAACCATCCTTAAGGACATGCCTATTATGGGGGTATTCACTGAAGTGTTTCCCGGGGAATTTTCAAGTATTCTTCCAAGAAGAGATGTTGAATTCTCAATTGATCTTATACCTGGGGAATTATCAATATGCAAGACTTCATATAGAATGGATATTAAGGAGCTCGAGGAGATGAAAAAAAATGCAGAAGAATATGGATAAAGGGTTTATTCACCCAAGTGCATCACCATGGGGTGAACTAGCCCTCTTCGTCAAGAAGAAGGATTGATCATTGCACCTTTTCATTGACTATCATGAGCTCAAAGAAATAATGATAATTAATAAGTATCCTCTATCCCAAATTGATTTCTTTTTCAATCAAATATGTTAAGAACAATACTTATGTAAGGTGGATTTGTGTTTGATATATTACTCTGTAGGGGTGAAGAAGAAGGATATCTTAAATACTTCTATTCGTACAAGTTACGGGCACTATGAATTCATAGTAATGCTTTTCAAACTCACTAATGCTCCATTAATCATTATTGATATGAAAAATAGAGTCATTATATATTACCTCGACAAATTTTTGGTAGTCATTATAGATGAAATTCTAATATACATCAAAACCCAGAGGGACCATGATGAACATCTACGTAATGTACTAGATACCTTGAGAAATGATAAGCTCTATGCCAAGTACATCAAGTGTGATTTCTGGTTTAAGGAAGTCTCGTTATTGGGTTATATAATCAAAAGGAATCAGATATCTGTGGATCCCTCCAAAATAGATCTAATAATGGGATGATCGAGGCCAAAATCGGTGACAACTATTCATAGCTTCCCAGGGTTAGCTGGATATTATCACTGATTTGTGATAAATTTATCACGATTTTGAAAACCATCATACAACTTTAACATTGATGGGAGTCATGTTTTCTTAGAGTGATGAATGTGAAGAGAGCTTCATGGAGTTAGAAAGAGGCTTATCACACCACCCATGCTCACACTACCCACAGGTGGAGACATTTTTGTGGTATTTAGTGATTTTCCAACGAATTGAATGAGTTGTGTGTTGATGAAAAATGAAAAGAAAATTTCTTATACGTCAAGGAAGTTGATGGTTAATGAGAGAAACAATCAAACAGATGATATTGATTTGGATGCTGTAATCCTGGATTTGAATATTTTGCGACATTACCTCTTTGGGAAGATGTGTTAAATATACACAGATCACAAAAGCCTTAAGTATATATTCACAAATAAAGAGTAGAACATGAAAAAACCAAGATGATTTTAGATAATCAAATACTAGTACTTCTCAATTAATTACCACCCTGGGAAAGTGAACAAGGTGGAATTTGATCGAGGTAGAAAGGACCCCATGATTCTATCATTTTTGTGAATTGAAAATGATTCAATATTATTTGATTTGATGAAGATGGCCATGAGAATCATAAAAAAGGGAATATCATCAATCCATTCACAAGTGATTTCTCAACCACCTCTTTTTTAAATGCTAATGTATGATCAAAAGGATGATATGGGAATTCAAGAGGAAAGTGGAATCTATCAAAAAATGTGAAATTCTCGGTGTTCAATGTTAATGAAAAAGGAATTGTGATGTTTGGGTCCCTACTATGTGTTCTATAAAATCAGGAGTTAAAGAAAGAACTTTTTGATGTTGCAAAAAGTAGAATTTCTCCATTTACCAATGAAACACAAAGATGTATCAAAAATCCAAAGGCATTTTTTATGGGATGAAATGAAGAAGGACATCATTGAGTATAAATCAAAGTTCTTGGAATATCAGTAGGTGAAGGATGACAAGTAGAAGTCATAGGGGATGATGCAACCGTTACCCATACCAACATGGAAATGGATGAACGTCACTATGGAAATTTTCACTAGACTTCCGAATAAATCCAAAGAAACAATGCTATCTGGGTTGTTGGGGATTGTCTTAAAAAGACATCACACTTTATTTAAATTCAAGAGGATTCCTCATTTGACCAAATTTCATGGATATATATCAGAGGGGTGGCAAGGCTCAATGGAATACAACTATCTATTTTATCTGATCGATATAAATGATTCACCTCTATGTTCTCGAAGAGTCTTCATCATGCGCTGAATACTCAGTAAAATATCATTTCCACTTATCAACCTTAAAATGATAGACAATCTGAGAAGAATATTCAATCACTTGGGGATAAGTAGAGAGAATTCTAAATGGACATAAAAAGTATATGGGAACAAAAACATCCTCTAATTGAGTTCTCTTACAATAATAGTTTACACTAAAGCATCAAAATGGATTTTTATGAAACCCTTTAAGGGAAGAGGTGAAGAACACCAGTATGTTGGGATGAAGTGGGGAAGTGAAAAATCTTAGGTCCAAAAATAGTTGAAGAAATGGTGGAGAAGGTAAAGTCCATCCAGCATCAAATTAATGATTCTCAAAGTTTAAAAAAGAAATAATGATAATAATCGACGAGTCCTAGAGTTTGATGTTGGGGACATGGTATTCCTCCACATATCACTTGGAAGAGAGTTACGAGATTTGGGAAGAAGTTAATTCTTAGTCCAAGGTACATTGGCCTTTTTTAGATCCTTGATCGCATTGGAGTAGTGTCATATCCACTAACAATCCCACTGAACCTATCTCAGGTACATGATCAATTCCATGTTTCACTGTTGAGGATTTACATACCAAACTCATCACATGTTCGCAATCTAGAGGTGGTACACTTGAAGAATGACCTCTCATATGAAGATAATATTATGAAGATAATAGATTATATAGAAAATTTTATATGAAATAAGATAATGCCTTTCATCAAGGAGTTCTGGTGAAACCACATGTTTTAAGAATCAATACAAGAATCATAGTAAGTGATGAAGAAGAGTTACCCACAACGTTTTTAGTGGGGAAAAGGAAATTTCGAGGGAGAAATTTCTGATGGGGGGAATATTGTAGCGACCGATAATTTTATTACTGTAAATTCCACTTGATCTGATTAAATGTATTATTATGTATGATTATTATATAAAACATATACAATTACATGGTTTTATGTTTGTTGATTTTAAAATACCATTAAGAATTTTTATCATTGCAAATATAGCCATTGAACAGTGATCACTTGATTAGTATAAATATTGGTCTATAACAAGTCCAATTTACTCAGAAAAGGGAAGTGATGTCCGCATCCAGTTGAATTGATCCGTATGAATCCCATTTTTCAGAGCTCGGAAAGGAGGTAGAATCACTGGGATTATCTCTTGGAGAATCTCGTGTTTATCTTCAACATTTTATGTTTGAACAGAATGTCCTATAGTAGAAGAAGAATTTGATACAGATTACCACACGAGAAATGTTATTCAATACACCCCAAGAGTCTATCACTATCGCACAGTGAACTCTTAGGTCATATGCTAGTGTTATAAGGGGTTAGGTAACAACGACCTAGCACTATGATTATATGAATTATTTTTGTATAGAATAAAGAATATACATTCATTATCATATTATTACATTCAAAATAGTTTTTTAAAGAAAAAATAAAAATTTAAGTTAATATTCAACTAAAAAATATATTTTAATGATTAATGGATTTTTAATTAAAAAATAATTTAGTTAAATAGATTTACTGAATTAATTTTTATTAAATTTAAATGATCGTATAATTTTTATGAATAAAATTTTAATTTTTAATAAGGTTTGAACGCTGCTTTCCTTAAACCAAAGAAATTTTTATAAATATTGGTTTTTATATTAAAATAAAAAATTCACATATTTAGAAAATTAATTAGATAAAATGAATACTTTAGTTGGAATGAGGACGTCAAAATTATCCAATGATGAGTTGTTGATAATTTTCTATGACAAATCTAATTTTTCTGTAACAATTAAATATTGTTTAAATATATAATGTGTTTAATGACATCATAATGACCCAATAGTGTTGTAATAAAATACTATAATTGGGATGATCAGATTATATAGGTTTTACAATCAATATAATTTGATTTTTGGTTAGTTTGGTTTATTTTAGAAATCCTTAGTGTATGCTCTAAGACATTTAAATCATCTAAACATTTTAAAATTATTTCTATGAGAGTGAGACCCACCATTACATAAGAATATCTAATATTTTAATATGTTTGTCCATTGGACGTATAATATAATATTAACCATTCCTGTCTGGGAAAAATGGAAAAAAGCCTGGGTTGTTTGTGCTTTGGAATAGTTTACTGTGTGGTGTCCAAAAACTAAAAAATAAAGAATTACCTATTCTTTTCTATATAAACTCCCTGAATCTCACATTCCTCTTCACTCAAACCATTTGGAGCATGACCAACTACTACCCTCCTTTCAACATAATCCTCCCAAGGTGCCCATTGGGATTTGGGGTGCCTTGGGAAGATTACAGTAAGAGGAGGGAAGGGGTTGGTCGAGTTCCAAATAGTTTGAGTGAAGAGTAATGGGAGATTAAGTGGGTTATATAGGAATGGAGAGGGAATTCTTTATTATTTAGGTAATGGGCACCGCACATTAAACTAATAAAAACCACAAACCACCCCATGGTTTTTTTCACATTTTTTTCCAAATGGGACTAGAAAACATTATTTAATAAGTCTAATGTTCGATATTTTTATAATATTAGGTTTAATTTTGTGGAGGTGAGTCACACTCTCATGGAAATAATTTTAAATGTTAAAATGTTTTATTTTTCTTGGAGGGTCCACTCAAGAACCATATAATTATTCCAAAATATCTAAAATCACATTATTTAAAAGATAAAACATATCTTGTCTGAAAAAACGTTTTAATATTATTTCATTACATAACTATAGGGTTATTATGATTTCCTAAAACACATTATATATTTAAACAGTACTTAAATTTTTCCCAAAAATTTTGTTGTCTCAGAAAATTAATAAAAATACACCGTTAGATAATTTTGATTTCCTAAATCCAAAAATAATATTCTTTATATCTAAATAATTTTCTAAATATTTAACATTTTTACTTTAAAAAAATTATAATTATAAAATATTCATGTGTTATGACAAAAATATCTTTCAAGCATTCATTAAAATTACAACTATATTTCTAAGAACTATAATATCCTTTATCATTAGTAAAATTTAGTTTAGTAATAATTTTTTATTAAAATAATATGTAATTTAAAAATCCATTAAATCGAAAAAATAGATTTCATACTTCAATATAAACTAAAAATACTATTTGTCCTTTAATGTCTATTTACAATGTAGCAGTAGTAAAATGAAATTTTATTGTTTTTTCTATACAAAAATACTTCAAATAATGATAGAACTAGGGTCTTGTTACATAACCCCTTATAACACTAGCATATGACCTAAGGGTAAGGTGTGCGATGGTGACTTACTCTTGGGGTGGTTCCAATAACATTTCTTGGGTGGTAATCTCTATCATCTTTCACTTCTACCATGGGTAGTTCCGTTCAACCTCAACATGTTGAAGCTCGGCTTGGACTATGTCATGAAGAATCCATGTGATGATACCTCCTTTACGGGCTCTGACAAATGGGCTTCTTACAGAGCAATTCTACTAGATGAGGCCATCACTTCCTTTTTCTGTGTAAATTTTATTTATTAAATCCCTATATTTATACTAATCATGTGATCACTAATCAATGGCTATATTATCAACTATAATAATTCATAAAGGTATTTTGAAATCCATTAACATAAAACCAAATAAGTGAATATGTTTTATATAACCATCTTATATAATAGTACTTTTAATTAGATCAAGGGGAATTTTCATTAGTAAATGTATGGGCCGTTAATATCACCCCAACATAAGAAATTTCTCCATACAAATTTCCTTTTCCCACACTAAAATTGATGAGGGTAACTCTGCTTCATCAATTTATTCAATTCCCACATTGCTTCTTCAAACTTTTGGTTTCTCCAAAAAACCTTAATAAGTGGTATTGTCTTATATTGTAGAACTTTTTCTCAACAATCTATGAATATCACTGAATTCTATTAATATTAGAGGTCATTATCCCATGGTACCACCTCTATATTGAATATGTGCGATGGGTTAGGTATGTACTTCCTCATGAGTGATACATGGAATACATCATGTACTTATGATATGTTCGATGGGCGTGCTTGTCAATAGGCTACTTCTCCTGTGTGATCAAGGATCTCAATAGGTCCAATGTACCTTGAACATATCCTTCTATTCTTCCCAAATATCATAACTCCCATATGCGATGATATGCATAGGAATACCACTTCCCAAAAATCAAAATCATGGTCTCATCGATGATTATCATCATAGACCTTTTTCAACTCTCAAATGCTTTAATGTGCTACTTTATGGTCTTAAACTTCACCGCCATTTCCTCGTCCATATTTAAACCTAGAAGTTTTCGCTCCCTAACTTCATCCCAACATGATAGAGTTCTTCAAATCTTCCCATAAAGGGCTTCATAAGGAGACATTTGGATGCTTGAGTGGAAATTATTGTTGTAATAGAACTCAACTAGAGAACTATATTGATCCCATCCTCATTTGTAGTCCATTGGGAATTCATTCAACATGTCCTCAAGTGTTTGGAAAGTCAGATTAGATTGGACATCAGTTTGTGGATGCTAATCCGTACTAATGTTCTACTTAGTATTTAGAGCATGTTGCGTACTCTTCCTGAACATAGGGGTGAATCTTGGAACTAGATTGGATACAATATATAATGGCACTAAATTCATACTTACCACTTCTATAATATATATATTTTTCATATGATCCATTCAGAAATCCTCTCGAATTGCAATGAAGTGTGCAGTCTTTGTAAGATGATACATAAAAACCTAGATACCATTATTTCCTTTAGATGTATTTGGATTTCCTATGACAAGTTCCTTGGTGATGTACCCCATTTCCATGTTTGAATGTGTAATGGTTGTATCATCCCCTTATACATTGCCTCTCAACCATCACCTGCTAACATTCCAGGAAATTTAATGTATACTGAACAATAGCCTTCTTCATGTTATCCCACCAAGAATGCTCTCATAGATCTCAGTACATCTTTGTGTTTCCTGGGTGAATAGAGAAATTCTAACAATGTGCCTTATCCAAATGTTCATTCCTTCACTCTGGAATTGAAGAAATTCATAACCTTGTCCCAAATATCACAATTCCTTCTTTATTAACATTGATCTCTAAGGATTTACCTTTTTTTTTAGTTTCCACTTTATTCTAAATTCCCACATCATCCTTTTGATAATCCATTAACCATTAAAAAATATATGGTTGAGTAATCATTTGTGAAAGGATTGATGGTTTTCCCTTCTTTATGATTCCCATGTCCATCTTATTCAAATGTACGATGATTGGATCCATTTAAATTATTATCAATCATAGAATCACTAGTTCCTTTCTACATAGAGAATATTCTACTTTATTCACTTTTCTAAGGTGGTAATGGATTGAGAATTCATAGTATTTGATCAGCTCAAACCATCTTTGTAGTTTCATGTTCAACTCTTTCTGTGTGAATATATATTAGAGGCTTTTCTGAGCCGCGTAAATTTCACACTTCTCCCCAATGAGGTAAAGTCACCAAATTTTAGAATGAAATATTATTGTATCCAAATTTAGATCATATGTTGAAAATTTTTTCTTAGGAACATCAAATTTCATTAAAAAAATATTCAAGGATTTTTTAATTTTGCATCAACACACAACCCAGTCCATTCATCGAAGAATCAGTAAATACCACAAAAAGTTCTCCACTTGTGGGTAGTGTGAGAACAGGTGTAGTGATAAGCCTCCATTTAAAATCATTGAAGCTCTCATTGAATTCACCACTCCATGAATAGTTGAATCCATTGCAAGTTATCATGGTATGATGGTTTGAAAATCGTGATAAAGTTCTCAAAAATCAGCGATAATATCCAGGTAACCCCATGAAGCAACAGATAGCTTTCACCAATGTTGGTCTCATGAATCCTTCAATTGCAGCTGTCTTGGAGGGATCCATTGATGTCCCATTTCTTGCGATGATATTACCAGAGAATGATACTTCTTTTATCTAGAACACACAATTTCTGTACTTTTCATAGAGATTGTTCTTTATCAATGTATCCAGTATAGTTCTTAGATACTCCTCATGCTCCTCTATGGTTTTGGAGTATATTAGAATATCTTCTATAAATACTTCCAAAAATTTTTTGACGTATTTTTAATGACTCTATTAATCAAGTCCATGAATATTTATTCAGAATTTGTGAATTTTAAAGTCATACTATGAATTCATAGTTCCCTTACCTTGTACAAAAAAAAATCTTTTGTGTATCCTCCCTCTTCACCATTACATGGTAATATCCAGACCGCAGATTCAACTTGGAGAAGTATTGGGCTCCACATAGCTGATTGAATAAGTCATAAATTCACGGAAAAGGGTAAATGTTCTTTATCATCATTTTTTTAGCACACAATAATAAATGGAAAGGTGAATTGACCCATCATTCTTCTTGACGATGAAGATTGGTGCATGCCATGGGAAACCACATTGGAGTATAAAACCTTTTTCAGAATTCTCTTGTAGTAGTTTCATTATCTCTTAATGCTCCAAAAACGACATTCTTAATAGAGTCTTGGATATTAGAAAATCCAATGATAAAATAACAATTGAGAATCCAAAATGTTTTCTAGGAGGAATACTAGAAAATTACCTAGGAAACACTTCTGTGAATTCCCTCACAATAAGCATGTCTTCAAGGATTGTTGCTTCCTTAGACTCAATCGTCTAAGAATTATACGCATGCTCATAGGTCAGTAATATCAACACATGAGATAATGGTTCTAAGGAAGATGTAACCTCCTCCCTGAACATGAACAGAATCTTGGTCGATTCTTAAAATGGAGAATGATTTACCACTCAAGGCATTTTATATTGGATCAATATAGGGAAATATATTCCATGCCAAGAATTGTATAAAATTCCACCAAAGTTAGTGTGGAATGATTAACTAGTAATTTTAGACATCAAATTGTGGAAGGGGGAGTTATATTCATGGGATACAATGATTTCCCCATTTTCTGTTCTCACTGACATCTTTACTTAAATGATTCTTGATGGTGTTGGAATTATTCTACTAATCATTCGTGATATAAAAGAATACATATAACCCAAATAAAAAATTACGTTCTCTACTATAGAATGAATAACTATCGTACCAATCGCAACTTCATTTTCATTGTTCAGTTCAGTAGTAGGGTTACAAAAGATCACCCTCACTACCTTGGAGGTTGTTGGTTACCTCCGAAAACCCTTGGCTTAGGGAACTAGTTTGCAAAGTGACATTGTTCATTGTAGTTGAAGTAATGAACAATTCATTGAGGGTCGAATAGATCATTCCACTCCACTGTTGTAGTAGTGGGTTTTTCTTGTTGGTAGTTAACAACCAGGTTCCTTTATCATCCAGTCATAATGAATTTCCTCATTGACTTAAGGAAATATCATGGGTCCTTCTTTACACACCATTAGAAAGTGAGGTGATGGAATTTATTATCACCATTGGATTTATCCGTCAGACTTATAGAATTAAAGACCATCTTAATCTTATTATCCCCATGATACCCTTGAGATTATCTGATCACCATTTCAACTTTGAGAGAACATCAGACAATTTTCTCATAGATCTCGATGTCACGGATCGCTAGGGAATTCAGTAGGCTGGGATTTATCCCACCAATGAAGTGTTCAACCTTTCATTATGAGATAATAAAAAAGATAGAGTCATATCGTTGAATCCTTGTGAAGTTTTCCTCATACTCTCTGATGGATTCATCATCTTTTTTCATGAGGGAAAGGATGTCCCTTTCAATAATAAGTTAGAGGGTGTGTGGAAAATATTTATTGGAAAACATTTTCTGGAAATCCAACCATTCCAATGCCTCGATATCCTCACCAAGCTTATTATTTCTCATCAACATATACCATTAATATGATTCTTCCTCCATAGAATAAACAACTAGAAGTACCTTCTCTTGTTTAAAAGATTAAAGGATGGATAAGATCTTCTCAATGGAGTTGATCCATTGTTCGGTGATTGAGGGATCAGATGATCCATTAAAAGTAGGAGGAATTTGTCTCACTAATCTCTCATTTGTCGCTTGTTCATTCTTGGGGGGGTGAACATTCCACATGACCCATGATTCTATTCAAAACATGAGTTAACTGAGATGTTATCATGTATAAGTTTGAAATTTACATTCTTATTAGCTATGTATTCAAACCCCCTAATAGTATTTTTATTTTCTAAAAATATGTATGGAGGAAGATTAATAACAACTATTCTATCTCTTCATGAAGAACTACTTGGAGAGATTATCCCGAAGTCATGCTCAGATGAATTTGAAATTTTTTAAAATATCGAAGTTACATGAAAAAAATATTATGAGGAATCCATTCCTTCAATAATTTCAATATTCATTCAATGATCAGGAACTATCTATTTAAAAATATATCCTTCAAAACATTCTTACCATGATAAGTGTGGGAAGTACCATCATGGTCTTTCAAATTAATATCTTTCTATCAAAATGAAAAATCACTAAATGAATTTCATCTTTCCTCAACAGAGGGTGACCACCGAGTAGTCTATATGAGTCAAATTATAGATTTCTGTCATTGGGGAAACACCTAAACTGATATACCGAAACACTATTCTGAAATATTTGAATATGGTTGACTAAGAATTTTTTATAAAAAACAAGTTCAAGAAGATATTTCAAAATTAAATATATGAAATACATTTTTAATGACTTATTGGTGCTTCCATCTATATAATCCTAGACATTTGAGATATATTCGGTAAATAAAGTAGAAGATCTTGGAAATATCATGAGGTTCCATTGTGACACATTAACCTTTTCATCATAAAAAAAATTCTAGTAGGAAAGACTGAAGACCTCATTTAATAGATGAAGGAGACGTACCCTCACCTTTTATGACTTATTATATAAAACAAATTTTAGGGGAGAAATTTATTAAGGGGGGAAAAATATAATTACATGAACTTTGGAATAATATTTTGATTCCTAAAATGTATTTTTTATTTTGTACCATTAATTTAATATATGTAATTATGTATTGAAATATAACTTCTAGTTTTGACAATTATATGACCATTGGTTAATTATGTTAAAATATCAATATGACCATTGGAATGAATAATAAATTTAACGTTATAATTATTGTCTATAAATTGAAATTTCAAGGGAAAAATGAATTAAAAACGAAGAGTCAATGGCCTCATCTAGTAGAATTTTTCCATAAAAACTCATTTTTCATAGCTCGGAAAGGAGGGAGCATCGCTGGGCTTTGATCTTGACCAAACCTAAGACAAGTCTCACCTTGTTAATATTGAACAAAATCGCCAATATGAGAAATACAAGTTAATAGAGATTACCACCTGAGCAATGTTATCTCATCCACCACAAGAGTATGTCACCATCGTACACCTTAACCTTAGGTATTATGTGGGTGTTATAAGGGGTTATGTAAAAAGACCATATCTATATAATTATGTACATTTTTTTTGTATAGAATAATGAAAATATATTCATTTTATTATTGTTACATTGTAAATGGTTTTTAAATCAAAAATAGTATTTACAGTTAATATTCAATTAAGAAAGCTATTTTGATGAATTAATTGATTTTTTAATTAAAAAATATTATAATATAATATTATTAGTAAATTAATTTTTGTTAAATATAAATGATAGTATAATTTTTATGAATACAATTGTAATTTTTATTAATGTTTGGATGTTGTTTTTGTTAAAACCCGTGAATTTTCGATAAATATAGGTTTTTATTTTTAAAGAAAAAATTCACATATATAGAAAATTATTTTCATAAAATGAATATAATTTTTGGATTCAAGACATCAAAATTATCTAATGGTTAATTTTTCATAATTTTCAAAGTCAATGAAATTTTTATGTAAAGTTAAATACCGATTAAATATTTAATGTGTTTTATGACATCATAATGACCCAATAGTGATGTAATAATATAATATAAAAGGGTTATTCGGACAATAATTGTTTAAAATTTAAAATAATGTGATTTTAGATTTTTTGATTAATTTTACAATGTTGTAGTGGACCCTCCAAGACTTATAAAACATTTTAATTTTTTAAATGATTTTCTTGATCGTATTGGTGCGGTGGTCTATCGTCCAGAAGTCCCACCAAACTTATCTCAAGTACATGATGTATTCCATTTATCACTCTTGAGGATGTAAAAAACAAATCCATAGTATTTACTGAATCTAGCGGCGGAACCATTGGAGAATGTCCTCTCCTATGACGAAAAGCCGGTGAAGATCGTAGATCGCAGGGAAAAAGTTCTACGAAATTAGAAAATCCCCCTCATTAAGGTGTTTTTGTGATACCAAAAGTTTGAATAATCATTGTGGGAATTAGATTAAGTGATGAAAAATAGTTACCCTCACATGTTTTAGTATGGGAAATGGAAAATTTGACGGTGAAAATTTTTAAGGGGGAATATTGTAACGAAAAAATTTTTATTAATGAAACATTATCTTGATCTGATTAAGTGACTTATTATGTAAAATGGTAATGTAAGACATATTAAATTCCTTATTTTTGTGTTTTTGGATTTCAAAATACATCTATGAATTTTTACCATTTCTAATATAGCCATTGAACATAGATCACATGATTAGTATAAATATAGGGCTTTAACAAATCCAATTTACCCAGACAAAGGAAGATATTCCCTCATCCAATAGAATTTATCCCTACAAATCCCAATTTTCAAAGCTCAAAAATGAGTTAGAATCACTGATCATCACTCTTGACCAAGCCCAATATGAGCTTTAACACAATAAGCTTGAATTGACCCGCCTACAGGAGAAGTGGAAGTTAATAGAGATTACCACCCAAGCGATGTTATTTGAACCGCCCCAAGAGTCTGTCACCATCATAAATCATACCCTTTGGTTGTATAAGGTTGTTATAAGAGGTTATGTAAGAATACCCTAGAAATATGATTATGTGATTTAGTTTTCAATAGAATAATGAATATACATTCATTTTATTATTGTTACTTTCTAAATGGGTTTTAAAGAACAAAGAGTATTTTGATTTAATATTCAATTAAGAAATATTTTTTAATGATTTAATGGATATTTTAATTATAAAATATATTAATAAAATATTATTACTAAAATATATTTTATTAAATGTAAATGATTGTATATTTTTTTAAATAAAATTTTAATTTTAATTAAACTATTTTTGTCAAAACCAATGAATTTTTTATAAATGTCATTTATTTTTTTAAAAGTAAAAAATTCACATATTTAGAAAATTATTTAAGTGAAATTAATATACATTTTGGATTCAAGATGTCAAAATTTTCTAATGGTGAATTTTTCATAATTTTTTAAGAGAGATGATTTTTATAAAAAATTAATACCATTTAAATATATAATGTGTTTTATGACTCCATAATGATCCAATAGTGATGTAATAAAATAATATAAATTAAATTTTCAGAAAATATATGTTTTATCATTAAAATAATATGATTTTATTTTTGTTCGATTAATTTTATGGTGCCTTAGTGGGTCCTCCAATACTTATAAAATATTTTATATTTTTTAAAATGATTTCCTTGAGGGTGTGAATCAACTGCACATAACCAAGCCTAATATTTTAATATGTTCGTAAATTTTCCTTATAAAATAATGTTTTCCACTCACCATTTGAAAAAACCATGGGAAAAAACCCTAGGTTGTAATGTGGTTTTTATTAGATTAATATGTAGTTTCAAAAACATAAATAATAAAGAATTCAATAACCTTTTCTATATTAACCGACTCAATATACCATTAAGATTCTCTCAAACCATTTGGAGCTAGACGAACCTCTACCCTACTCTCTATGGAATCCACCAATGGTTCCCCAAGCTCCCATGAATCCCCTCTCAAGACTCTCCCAAGCCATTGGGATCACACATCTAAGTAAGGGATTTCATCCTTTCTCATTTTTGTCCATGTTTTTATATTGTTATACCCATGTATTTTTAATTACAAATATTGGGGTAGGATTTATAACCTCCCTTATACTGACCTACATATGTTATAATGATGACAAAACTCTTAATCTCACATTAATCCCTCTCATGTACAATGATTACCATAATGAAATTTCTTAAGAGTTGTTCCATTTCTCATTATTATTTAAGTTTCTTTTTTATGTTACGCCTTCTCTCTCCAAACTACATGTGTTAGATCATGTATCTATATGACACCATTACATTACATTCCATGGAAATATTATTATATTCCCCTTTATCTCTCATCAAACATTGTTATGAATTATTTTTACAGGATGTTATGCTACAGAAATTGTACAATGATTTTCCATGCCAAAATCATAGTGTAGTGAATACCATACCCATTTCTCTGTCAAGTGTATTCAAATTTAAGCACATAAACTTATTTATTATAGAGATTCGAGTTTTTATTACACATTATTTTATCGTGGAATAAATGATGATGTTGAATTATTCAATGTTATATGATCGATGTGGCACACTTATGAATGAAATGAAATGATTAAGAAGGGTGCACCCTGATAGCACTCCAATGCTCTGGGTAAATATTAGTTTCATGATATTTCATGTTCAATGAGTTTTTACTCATGATAATTCAAGTGCAATTAGGTTTTATTCATAATCCATGTGCAATGATCCTTGGATCATGCTAATTTCATGCTAAATGTTGTTCCCACATTTCCATGTTATGGTAACCATAGTATATCATGACATTATGTTCAAGTTTCTCTTGTCCTCCATTGATATTATTATCTTCTAACATATAATTTATTACTTAGTTTATTCTTTGTTTTCACCCTTTCTGGGCATTATAGCTCACCCTTGTATTATGCATGTCCTCAGGTTATCCCATGAGATGCAACGTACGAGAGAAACAATATTCAAGAAGAAAATTAAACACCCCCCAAGACAAAATAAGCCACAATCAAGAGTTTCATGATAAAAAGGCCTCCTAATTTTAATTGATCATTTGATCCCTCAATCTCCAAAAAATGGATCCACTCCAATGAAAATATATTCTCTATTCTTAAATGTTCTGAACAAGGGAAGTTTCTATTGGCTGCTTTCTTTATGGAGGGTGAAGCTGATCAATGGTGGATATTAATCAAAAATACTAAACCTGAGGACTAGATCAATGCAATGGAATGGAAGGATTTGTAGAAAATGTTTTTAAATAAATATTTTCCTCATACCCTTCAACTTAAGATGGAAAGGTACTTCCTTCCCTCAAGAAAAAAGATAACATATCCATCAGAGCATATGTGGAAAAATTTATAAGTATTTCATGATACGCCTTTGTCGTTATCGTTACATATAAATTCAAGGATGACCGATTATTTTTATGGTATAACCATGATTACAGAGAGCCCTAGAAATCCATGACTTTTTGAGATATGAGGAAATTGTCTAATGTACCCTCAAAGTTGAAATATAGATTAGAAAATCTATTAGGTATCATGGGGATAAGAAGTGTAAGTTAAACATTAATTCTGGAAGTCTGAGGGATACATTAAAAAGTACTATGAAATTCCCGAATGCCACTTGCCCAAGGGGGGGGAAGGAAGAACCACAAATTATGAATTAAAGGGACATGTAAATGCTTTAGGTGTGGAAGAGAAGGGAACCCTAACCTTAACTACTGAAAAGAATAACCCACTGCTACGACAGAAGAGTGGAATGCTCCATTCGACCCTGAACATTGTTCATTACATCAACTCCAAAGATCCAGGGCACTTGCAAACCAGTTCACTAATCCATGTGTTTTCAAAGTCAACCAATAACCTTCGAGGAAGCAAGGAGAATCTTTTTCCGTCACTACCATTAAAAAGAATGCCAAAAATACTATGGTTATTGTTATGCTATATATTCATTCCTTAAAATTGAACTTGATTTTTTAATTATGGTTCTATTCATTCTTTTATACCCTGAAATTTTAATTGAAAAATCCCAACACCACTAAAAATCTAGGAAATAAATATGTCAGTGATAATGGAAAATGGGGAAATCATTGCATCCTATTAATATAACTCCTCCTCTATCATAATATATGGTTTGAATTTCCTGGTGAACCTTGTCATACTCCCTTTACTAGAACTTGATGGAATTATTTCCATGTATTCTCTTTCCCTATATAGAGCCAATATAATTTTTTTGAGAGGGTAATAACTCTCCATATGGTGAATCGACCCCCTATTATATACAAGGGTAAGGAGGAGGATGAATATTTCATAGCACCATTATCTCAACAATTGATATTAAACCCCATATGAGCATGTGTATCTTACACATATGGTTGAGTCTATAGAAGAAAAAATACTTGAAGACTTGTCAATTGTGAGAGAATTCAATAATGTGTCTCTTCAGGAGTGCCTATTATTCCTCCTAGAAGATATATTGAATTCATAATTGATCTTATACCCAGGGTATTTCCAATATCGAATACTCCATATAGAATGGTTTTAGTGGACCATGAGGAGTTGAAGACACAACTATAAGGGAATCTGGATAAAGGGTTCATACACCCAGGTGCTTCACCATGGGGTGCACTAGTCCTCAATGTGAAGAAGAAGGATGGGTCAACGAACCTTTGAATTAATTATTGCGAGCTTAACAAAATCATGATAATTAACCAGTATCCTCTGTCGTGAATTGATGAACTTTTTGATCAGATACATGGAAAAAAATACATCTCCAAGGTGGATTAATGCGTTGGATATTACCAAGTATGGGTGAAGAAGAATGATATCCCCAAGGATGATTTTCATATAAGTTGTGGGAACTAGTAATTCATAATAATGACTTTTGGACTCACAAATGCTCCAAAAAGCTTCAAGGACTTGATGAAAAGTGTATTTAGATATTACCTTGAAATATTAGTTTTGTCTTTATAGATGAAATTCTAATATACTCCAAAAACAATGAAGAGCATGAAGAGAATTTAATCAATGTACTATAGGCCTTGAAAAAGGATAATATTTATGAAAAGTATAGAAAGTGTGAGTTCTAGTTGAAAGCAGTATCATTCTTGGGTCATATCATCACTCAAAATGGGTTATATGTGGATCCCCCCAAAAACTGAAATTGTGGGATGGTCAAGGCCAACATCGGTGAAAGATATTTGTAGCATCCAAGGGTTAGCTGGATATTATCGCCGATTTGTGAGACATTTCTCATGATTGTCAAAACCTCTTACCAAGATAACTCAAAATGGAGTCGAGTTTTATTACTGTGATGACTATGAAGAGATCTTCATGGATTTGAAACTGAGGATTATTTTTGTGCTCGATCTCACACTACCCACAAGTTGATAACTTTTTGGGGTATTTAGTGATGCTTCGAAAAAGGTCTTCGGTTGTGTGTTGATGAAAATGGATAAATAATTGTAATGCTTCAAGGCAGTTGAATGTTCATGAGCAAAACTATGCAACACATGATATAGAGTTGATATCAGAGAATATGTTTAGTTATTTTTGGGATTAGGCTTATAAAAACCTAGTGAAATCATTAGGTATAATAATAAGTATAATAAAAACATCCGTAACTTTTAATGATTATTAAGTAAGTGATTTATTATAAAAATACATCCCTATCTAGATACTAGAAGGTAGAGGTAGCTCTGACACAAATCTATCTAAGGGTAAAACCCAAAACACTGCATTGTGCTAGAGTCGAACTTGAACTAGTTCACATAAATGGGCCCTGTTGTACTCTTAGTTACGACACTTCTGGGGGGATATGCTTTGGTAAATTAATAAGTTTAGTATGAACCATTGTTAAAGGATTTATTCAATACTCATTTTTTCAAAATTTCTGTATTTTTTACACCCTTTTATTGTCAATTACAAATGATCGGGTCATGGAACATAATATCCAAACATATGTAATGTAATTTAAATGCATAATTAAAAAATAATTTCTTAAATGTAAATGATGAGAGAGATATTTCCTTACAGAATTTGGACATGGTAACGGGTGTACGTGGGAGGAATTAATGAGAGTGAAATAGGAATATCATCATTCAAATGTGAGGGTAGTATGGTGGAGGTGAGAAATCCTACCCCAACATTTGTTATTGAAAATAAAAGGGTATAACAACATAAAGAAATTTGGAAAAAATGAGAACGGAATAAATCTATTACATGAAGTGTGATCCCAAAGTCTTGGGAGAAGCTTCTAGGGATCCTGGAACATGTTGGGATGATTATTGAGATATGAGGGAAGTGGTTTGTAGATATCAAAATGGTTTTGGTGAAATGGAATGGGATATTGAGTGGGTTTATAGAGGAAAGTATAAAAAGTTATATATTATTAAGTTTTTGGACACTACATATTAAAAAAATCAAAACCCCAAACCATCCCATAGTTTTCCCATGGTTTTTTCCAAAGTGGATTGAAAAAGAAATTATTTTTAAGGAAAATGTAAGAACAAATTAAAATAATAGGCTTTATTATGTGGAGGTGAGTCTAACTCTAATAAAAATCATTTTAAGAAGATAATATTTTTATAATTTATGGAGTGTCCACTAAGGATCCATAAAAATAAAGTAACAAATCTAAAATCACTTCATTTTAAAGGTAAAACATATATTGGTTGAATATCCCTTTTTCTGTATTTTATTACTTCACTATTGGATCATTATGAGGACATAAATCACATTATATATTTAAATGGTACTTTATTTTTACCCAAAAAATTGATTGCCTCATGAAATTATGAAAAAATAACCATTAGATAATTTCAACACACTAAATACAAAAACAATATTCATTTTTCCACAATAATAATAAAAATATTTGAATTTTTACTTTTAAAATAAAAATTTAAATTTATAAAAAATTCATGGGTTTTGACAAAAATAGCATTCAAACCTTAATAAAAATTATAATTGTATTCATAAAATATTATATGATCATTTAAATTAAATAAAAAGTAGTTTACTAATAATGTTTTATTAGAATATTATTTAATTAAAAAATACATTAACTCAACAAAATATATTTCTCAATTTAATATTAACTTAAAATAAAAGTTGTGAAGTAATAATTACTTTCAAAGTAAGAATAGTAAAATAAATTTATATTATTTATTCTATAAAAAATTAATGAAAATAATCATAGTGTTGGGTTCTTGTTACATAACTCTTTATAGCACCCACATTTGACCTAAGGGTAAGGTGTGCGATAGTGACAGACTCTTGGGGTGGCTTAGATTACATCGCTTGGGTGGTAATCTCTATCAACTTAAACTTATCCACAAGGAGGTTCTGTTGAAGCTTAAAATGTGGATGCTCAGCAAGGGATTAGTAAAAATCGAATCCTAGTGATGCTAACTCTATTCAGAGCTTTGGAAAATGGGCTTCATTGGGATAAATTCTAATAAATGTGAACATCGTTTCCTTATTCTTAGTAAATTAGATTTGTTAAATAACCATATTTATACTAATCATGTGATAATTGTTCATCAATTATATTAGCATAAGTAACAATTCTAAATGTTATTTATAAATCCAAAAATATAAAACCAAAGAACATTTTATGTTTAATATAACCATCTAACATAGTAATACATTTAATCAGATCAAGAGGAATTTTCATTAGTAAATGTTTGGGTTGTTACAATCATCCCCCATTATGAAATTTCCACCTCAAACATTCATTTTCCCACATTGAATCATATGAGGGTAACTTTGCTTCATCACTTCCTCTGATTCCCACGTTTCTTCTTCAAATAGGTGGTTTCTCCAAAAGAACCTTGATGAGGCACATTGTCTTTTTGTAGAACTTTTTATCTATGATCTAAGATCTTTCTAGGATTCTCTTCATAAGAGAATTCATTATCCAATGTTACCACCTCTATAATGGGTAAATGTGATTGGTCAGGTATGTGTTTCCTCAAGATTGATACATGGAAAACATCATGTACTTTAGATAGATTCGGTGGGATTTCAAGTCGATAATCCACTTCTACAATGTGATCAAGGATCTCAAAATGGTTGATGTACCTTGGAATAATATTTCCCTTCTTCCCAAATATCATTACTCAATTCCATGGTGATATGCATAGGAATACCATGACCCCAACTTCAATCTCTAGGTCTCATGCTGATTATCAACATAGTTCTTTTGTCATCTCTGAGCAGCTTTAATGTGCTGTTGGATAGTCTTAACCTTCTCCACCATTTCTGTGACTATTTTTAGATCGAGTAGTTTTCATTCCCCAACATCATTCCAACATGATGGTGTTCTATACCTCTTCCCATAAAGGTCATTATATGGGGCCATTTGGATACTTAAGGGTAAACGACTGTAGTAAGAGAACTCAACCAAAGGAAGTTGTTGACACCATCTTTCTTTCATGTCTATTTAGCATGCCATCAATAGGTCCTTAAGTGTTTTGATAATATGCTAAAATTGGAAATCAGTTTGAGGATGATAAACCATACTAATGTTTGGATCAGTGTCCATAGAGTGTTGAAGACTCTTGCAGAACCTAAAGGCAAATATTGGATCTCGATCAGATACAATTGATAGTGGTACACCATGTAGACTTACCACTTCTCTGATATATATACGTTCGATTTTATCTAATGAAAAATATTATCAAATTTCAATGACGTGTGTAGTCTTATTAAGATGATCCAGAACATCTCGGATATCATTGTATCATTTTTATGTCTTCATATGTCTGGTGACAATGTCTATAGTGATGTTATTCCTTTTCTATGTTGGCGTGGGTAATGGTTTCTTCATCCCCTTAGACTTTTTCCTCTCAGCATTCACCTACTGATAGACCATGCAATTTGATTTATACTCAGAGATCTCCTTCTTCATGTTATCCCACCAAGAATTCCCTCGGAGATCTCTGTACATATTTGTGTTTCTTTGGTTAATGGGGAAATTTGAACTATGTTCATCATGTAAAAGTTATTTATTTAACTCTTGATTTTATGGAATAAAATATTGTGACCCAAATATCAAAATTCCTTCTTCATTAACATTTAACTATAAGGATTTTCCTTATTATTGATAGTTTCCACTATCTTTTGAATTCCCACATTATCATTTTAATCATCCTTTAACCTTTTCAAAAGAGATGTTTGAGTAATATTTTGTGAATGTATTGATTATTTCCCCTTCTTTATGATTCCCATTTCCATATTCATAAAATCTAAGAAGATTAGATCCTATTCAGTTATTATAAATGATAGAATTATTGGGTCCATTATACTTAAGGAGTCCTCCACCTTGTTAGCTTTCCAATGTTGGTAATGGATTGAGAAGTGACAGTCTTTGATCAGCTCGCACCATCTTCTTTGGAACATTTTCAACACATTCTGTGTGAATATATACTTGAGGTTTTTGTGATCTGTGTATATTTAGATCATATCCCAAAAGAGGTAATGTCGCCAAATATTCAAAGATAATATTACTAAACCCAACTCTAGGACATTTATTATATATATTTTCTAACGAAATTTCAATTTTCATGAAGCATTGGAAATGAATTTGTCATTTTAAATCAACACAAATACAATGACCTTCTTTAAATAAACACTAAATATTATATAATGATATCCACTTGTGGGTAGTCTGAGCACAAGCGTAGTGATAAGCCTTCTTTTTCAAATCCTTGAAGATATTTTTAAATTATCCACTCAAACAAACTTGATTCGCTTCTTAGTTATCATGGTAATAGTTTTTGACAATCGTGATAAATTTCTCATAAATCTGCGATAATATCCACCTACCCTAGGAATCTACAGATATCTATCACCGATTTTGACCTCAACCATCTCTCTATTACAGCTCTCTTGGAAGGATCTAAAGATATACCATTGTTTGTGATGATATGACCCATGAATGAGACTTCTTTTAACCAAAACTCAAACTTTCTATATTTTTCATAGAGCTTACCCTTTCATAAGGTCTCAAGTACAATTCTTGGATGCTTCTCATGCTTCTCCCTAGTATTGGTGTATATTATATAATATATTATAAATACTACCAAATTGTTTTTGAGTTAATCTCTAAATAATCTATTCATCATGTCCATGAATATTTTTGGATCATTATTGTGTCTGAAACGCATTACTATGAATTCATAGTGCCAGTACCTTGTAAGAAAAGCAGTCTTGGGGATGTCCTCCTTTTTCACCAAGACAAGGTAATATCGTGACAACAAATCCACCATGGAGAAGTATTATTCTCCACATAGCTGATAGAATAGGTATGTAAATATTTATAGAGGATACTTGGTTTTTATCACGATTTTTTTGATCTCATGATAATCAATAAAAATGAGCATTTCACTATCCTTATTCATGATGAAGAGGAGTGGTGCACCCCATGGGGATGCACTTGGGTTTATAAATCTTTTATATAGATTGTCTTATAGTTTTTTCTTTAGCTCATCAATATCCAAAACACCCATTCTATTGATGTATTTGAAATTTGAAACACCCCAGGTATCATATCAATTTATAATTCAACATTTATTCTAAGAGAAATTATAGAAAATTTCTCAGGGTATGTGTACTCATAGAGGAATAATATCCACACATGAGATCATGGGACTAAAAAAGACTCACACTCCTCATTAAACATGTACCTAATTGAGGGTCAATTAGACATATAGAGAGTGATTTACATCTCATTGAAATTTATGTTGGATCTATAGAGGGAAAGCCAATACATACAAAGAATTGCATCAAATTCCACTAGAGGGAGTTTGAAGAGGTCTTTCGGGATTTTCAAACCACAAATATCAATAGAAGAGAGGAACACTGCACTCAACCCTCAACACATTGTTCATTTCTTCAACTGAAAAGTACCAAGGAAATTTTAAAACTAGTTCCCAAATACAAGGTTTTTCAGAGGCATCCAACAACCTCCATTATAGAATGTGTGATCTTTTGAGATTAATACCGCCGAACCAAACATTGAAAATGAAGTGGTGATAGGTACACTATTTATTCACTAATGAATAGAAAATGTGATATTGGATTCTGATTATACACTTTCTATTATATCCGTAAATATTATTAGAACAATCCCACCACCACCACAAATCATTGAAGTAAATATATTTGTGAGAATGAAAAATGGGGAAATTATTTCATCGCATGAATATAACTACTCTCCTATCACAATTTTTAGTTTTAACTTCCCCAAAAATCTCATCATACTCCCTTTGGTGGAATCAGATGCAATTCATTGCATAGATTGGGTTTCCCTATATAGAGCCAAAATAAAATTCTATGTGGTGGGGGGGATCACTCTACATATAAAGAATCGAACCCCCAATTCTGTACAAGTTCAAGGAGGTGGATGAATTTTCATTAATACCAACATCTCAGTTATGGATATTAATGCCTTATGAGCATGTGTATAATGCTCAAACTATTGAGTCTATAGAAGCAACCATCCGTAGAGACATTCCTATTTTGAGGGAATTAACTGATGTGTTTCCTAATGAAATTTATGGTCTTCCTCCTAGAAGAGACGTTGAATTATCAATATATTTTTTACATGAAACATTTCCAAATTCCAAGACTCTGTATAGAATTATTATTGTGGATCATGGGGATCTAAACAAAAAAAACTATAAGAAAATCTAGATAAAGGGTTTATACACCGATTTTCATCACCATGGGGTGCCTTAGTCCCATTCTTCAAGAATAAGGAATGGTCAATGTGCCTTTATATTGACTATCATGAGCTCAATGAAATCACGATAAAAAACAAGTATACTCTATCCCAAATTGATGACTTGTTTGACCAGCTATGTGGAGAACAATACTTCTAAAAGGTGGATTTTTGGTCGGTATATTACTATGTGAGGTTGAAAAAGGAGGATACCCTCCAGACTACTTTTCATACAAGGTACGATCAATAAGAATTCATATTAATTCCTTTAAAAATGAATAATTCTATAGAAATATTCATTGAATTGATGAATTGAGTCTTTAGATATTACCTATAAAAATAATTGTTTGACTTTATAGATGATATTAAAATATACTCTAAAACTAAAAAGTATCATGAAGAGTATCTAAGCACTATATTAGAGACATTGCGAAAGGAGAAGATCTATGCAAAGTAAATCAATTGTGAGTTTTGGTTGAATGAATTATAATTATTGGTTCATATAATCACAAGCAATGGTATATTTTTGGATCCCTCCATGAATGCTACAATAGATTGATCGTTGAGGCCAACATCGATGACATATATTCGTAGTGTCTTGGTATTAATTGGATATTATCGCCAATTTGTGAGAAATTTATCATGATTGTCAATCCTTCTTTCCAAGCTAACTCGAAAGGGAGCCAATTTTTCTTGGAGTGATTAAAGAGAAGTGAGCCTCATGGAGTTGAAAAGGAGGCGGCATCAATGGGTTTGACTCTTGACCAAGCCCAAGTAAAGTTTCAACATGTTAAGATTTAAAAAAACAACCTATGGGATAAGTAGAAGGTGATAAAGATTTCCACCATAGCAATGTTATCCGAACTACCCCAAGAGTCTTTCACAATCGCACACCATAACCATAGATCATATGCAGGAGTTATAAGGGGTTATGTAATGAGACCCTAGCACGATTATTAGGTGAAATGATTTTGTATATAATAATTAATATACACTCATTTTAATGTTATTACATTATAAATAGTTTTTAAATCTCAAATGGTATTTTTATTTAATATTCAACTAATAAATCTATTCTGATGAATTAATGGTTTTTTTTAATTATAGAATATTTTAATAAAATAAAAATTCTAAATTACTTTTTTTAAATATAAATTATCTTATAATATTTATTAATGCAATTGTAATTTTTTTAATGTTTGAATGATGTTTATGTGAAAACCCATGAATTTTCGAGAAATATCATTTTTTAAGGTAGATGTGAAAATTCACATATATTGAAAATTATTTAGATAAAATTAATATTATTTATGGAATCTGGATGTTGAAATTATCCAATGGTGTATTTTTTATAATTTTCCGTGAAAAATGAATTTTTGGGAAACAATTATGTACCATTAAAATATATAATGTTTTTTATGATATCATAATGTCCCAATAGTGATGTGATAAAATAATTTAAAATGGATATTCTGCCAAAATATTTTTTACCTTTAAAATAATGTGATTTATGATTTTTTTTATTCGTTTTATGGTTCCTTAGTGGACCCTCCAAGACCTATAAAATATTTTTACATTTTAAAACGATTTTCCTGAGAGTGTGACTCTCTTAAACATATGAAAGACTAAATTATTATTATTTTATACCATTTACTTATTAAATTTTGTTTTTTACTCCCCATTTCAAAATATAATTGTCAAAAACCATGGTATTGTATTTGTTTTTGATTAGTTTAATGTACAGTGACCAAAACCGAAATAATAAAGAATTCCCTATTTTTTCCTATATAAACCCTCCAAAAATCCCACATAAATTCACTAAAAACCCTTTTGTAACATCACAAATCTTCTATCCTCTATCTAGAATCCTCCCAAGTTTTCCCATTCTCTCAATAATCCCATCATCATGGTTTTTAAGTCACACACTTCTATGTAAGGGACAATCACATTCATTCTTTATTTATGTCCAAGTTTCCTTATATTGTTATGCCATTTTTTCAATTAAAAATGTTTGGTTATGATTTTTTACCTCCCCTTTACATCCATCCTTATTTTTGAATAATAATATTTCTCTTTATCTTTCATTAATGCATCCCATGTACACTCGTCACCATGTCATAATTCCATAATGGATTTCTACCTTTCTGATTTTTGTCCAAGTTTATTAATGATGTTATACCCTTTTATTTTAAATTAAAAATGTTAGGGTATTATTTTCCTCCTCCCCTATACATCCCTAATTATATTTTAATGATTAGATAACACTTTTTATCTCATTAATCCATCCCATGTACACTCGTTTCCATGCCCAAATTTCGTATGAGATATTATATTTCTCCTATTTCTTCAAGTTTATATATTATGTTATAACTTATATTTCCAAATTCCATGTTTTGGGACATGTATCTATATGACCAATTATGGTCTATTTCATGTAAATATTCTGAGATACCCCTTTCTCTCTCATCAACCATTTTTATGAATTTTGATTTCATGACTTTATGCTGCCGAAATTGAAACACAATTTTCCAAACCAAATCATTGCGTAGTGAATACCATAACCATTTCTCTATCACGTTTATTCACCTTTATGAACATATATATATTTAATATCACTTAAATTTAGGTTTTCCACGTTCTTTAATTATGGAATAACTTTTTGTGTTGAAAGATTCAAGTTATATGATTCATGTGGCACATATATGCATGAAATGAAATGTTTATAAAGGGTGCACCTTGATAGGGCTCCAATGCATTAGGTAAGGAGTAGAATCATGATAAGTCATGTGAAATGAGGGTTTAAATATGGAAAATAAAATTCAATGATGGTTTTCCCATGCTAATTCAAGGGAAATGAGGGTTTACTCATGCTCCATGTACAATGAACCTCAGCCCTTGCTAATATAAGGATAAATATTGTTGCTGTATTTCCAGGTTATGATAATAATGATATATCATGACTTTATATTCATGTTTATCTTGTGCTCCATTGATATGCCTATTTACTTATATGTATTTTATTCTTCCAGTTATTCATTGTTTACTCCTTTACTGGGCTTTTTAGCTTACCCATTTCATATGCATGTCCTTAGGTTATCCCATGCAATGAAATGTATAAAGGAAACTAGTGGTCATGTAAATGGATTTTTCAATAAATAGGTTGTATTTTAGATTTTATGTTGTTATGTAATGTTCTTAATTTTCCAAGACACTAGACCTGTCGATCCTTAGAGTTTTCTTTAGTGCATGTTGGGTTCTATCAATATTTATAAATGAAATAGACGGTAAGGGGGTTTTAGAACATAATATTCCAACAAATGTAATGGAATTTAGATGCATAATATAATATACTTTCATGAATGTAAAAGAGAAGAGATAAATTCCTTAAAACATTTCTGCATGGTAATGGGTGTACACGGGATGCATTAATTAAAGGGAAATAGGTCTCCCATCATTGAATCACAAGGAGGAAAGTATGGGGAGGTGAAAAATCGTATCCCAAAATATGTAATAGAAAATAAAAAGGGAGTCCAAACATAATGATATTTAGAAAAAAAAAGAATGGAAGAAATCCATTACATTGAAGTGTGATCCCAAAGTCATGGGAGTAGATTGATAGTGGATTATTGGGAGCATGGAGTTACTTGGGAGGATTATAGATAAATGATGGTAGGGGTTGGTCGAGATCCTAATGGCTTGAGTGAAGAGTTATGGGGGGATTGAATGTGTTTATATATAAATGGAGAGAAAATTCTTTATTATTTAGGTTTTGGACACTACACATTGGTCTAATCAACACCACAAAACATCCCAAGGTTTTTTTCCATGTATTTTGAAAATGGTGAGTGTAAAACATTAATTAATAAGCCCAATGTCTTAAATTATTATAATATTAGGCTTGATTATGTATAGATGAGTCACACTCTCAACGAAATCATTTTGAAATGTTAAAATATTTTATAAGATTGGAGGGTCCACAATGGATTTTTAGAATAAATTAAAAAACCTAAAACCACATTATATTATAGGTAATACATATATTGTCCAAACATCCCATTTATAGTATTTTATTACAACACTATCAGGTCATTATGATGTCATAAAACACATTATATATTTAAACGGTATTTAGTTTTTGCCCAAAAATTTTATTGTCTTAGAAAATTATGAAACACTCACCATTGTATAATTTTTACATGCTGATTAAAATAAATAATATCATTTTGAAATAAATAATTTTTTAAATATGTGAATTTCTACATTAAAAATAAAAACGGATATTTGATGAAAATTCATCGGTTTGAAAGAAGCATCTTTTAAACCTTATAAAAATTACAAGTGCATTCATAAAAATTATACGATAATTTATATTTAATAAAAATTAATTTTAGTAATAATATATTATTAAAATATTATTTAATTCCAATATCATTTATTTCATCAAAATATATTTTTTAATTGACTATATACGAACGATACTATATTTACATTAAAAAACTATTTACAAAGTAAAAATAATAAAATGAATGTATATTTAATATTCAATAATAAAAATAATTCACATAATTATAGTTATAGGTTATTGTTACATAACCCCTTATAAAACCTGAATATTTCCTAAAAGTAAGGTGTACAATGGTGGCGTACTCTTTTAGTGACTCTGATAACATTGTTTGTGTGGTAATCTCTATCAGCTTTTACTTCTCCCATAGGTGGTACTATTCATGATTAATATGTTGAAGCACTTGTTGGGCTTGGTTAAATGTAAAGCCCAATGAATCAACCTTCATTCTATTCACTGAAAAATAGGCTTGATATAGAGAAATTCAACTGGATGAGGCCATCAATTCCTATGTATTAGTAAATTCTACTTGTTAAAGCCCTATATTTATACTAATATTTTCATCACTGTTGAATGGATATATTAGCCACTGGAATAATTATTAATTTTATTTTGAAATCCAAAAAAATAAAACCAAATAAGGGCATATGTTTTATTTAACCATCTTATACTAAAAAAACATTTAATCAGATCAAGAGTAAATTTCATTTGTTAAGGTTTTGTTCATTAAAATATTCCCACCTTAAGAATATTTGCCCTCGAAATTTCCTTTTCCCACACTAAAATAGATGATAGTAACTCTGCTTCAGAACTTCTTTTGATTTCCATGTTTCTTTTTCAAACATGTGGGTTCACAACAATACCTTGACGAGGGGAATTGACTTATATTGTATAATGTTTTCTCTAAATATATTATCTTCACCAAATTATCTTCATAGGAGAGGTCATTCTCTAATGGTACCACCTATGGATTGAGTACATGTGATGGGTTAGGTATGTAATTTCTCAAGAGTGATTCAGAGAATACATCATGTACTTGAGATAGGTTCAGTGAGAGTGCTATTCGATTGGCCATTTCACCAATACATTCAATGATTTTAAAAAGGTATTTTGAACGTTGGAATAAGCTTTCAATTTTAAACAAATTTCCTATTGTCTTCCACAGCAATATGTGGAGGAATTCCATGTCCACAACATCAAACTATAGGTCTTGTCGACGATTATTATCATATCCCTTTTGTCAACTCTGATTAGCATTAATGTGCTATTGGATGGTCGTAACCTTCTCCACCATTTATTGGACCATTTCGGGACCTAAGAGTTCTCATTCCCCAAATTCATTGCAACATGCTGGTGTTCTACACCCTTTCCCATAAAGGGAACCATAAGGATCCATTTGGATGCTTGAGTGGAAAATGTTGTTATAAGTGAACTCAAACAGAGGAAGATGTTGATCCCAACCTCATTTTATGTCCATTAAGAAAGTTATCAAGATATACTCATGTGTTTTTATAGTGTTCTTAGATTGACCATCATTTTGAGGATGATAAGCGGTACTGATGTTCATCTCAATATTCAGAGCATGTGGAAGAGTCCTCTAGAACATATAAGTGAATCATGGATCTCGACCAGATATAATAAATAGTGGTACTCCCTGAATCCATACCAATTATTAGATAAATATATCTTCCAATAGATTTAATGAGAAAAAATCTCTCATTTCAAATAAGTGTGATATTTTTGTTAGTGAAATGAGAATGGTATTTTCTACACAATGACTTTGGATCGAAAAATCATGGTGCACTTTCAACATCATAACGGCCTGACATAAGAATTAATAAAAATGGTTGATGATATATAAAGGGGTATCTCATAATATGTAAATTAAATGGACATTAATGGGGTCATATATATACATTTCCAAACATATGTAATGAAATTTAGATTATTTAAATAAAATAATTGCTTGAATGTCATTGATGAGATAGAAATCCCTTAAATGATTTTTCCACAGTAACAGGTGTACATAAGATGGATTAATGAGAGTGAAATAGGTATATAATCATTAATAAATAAGGAGGGAGGTATGTGGGAGGTGCTAAATCATACCATAATATTTTAAATTTAAAATAAAATGGTATAACAACAAAATGAAAATTTGACAAAAACAAGAAAGGAAGAAATATATTTCATGGAAGTGTGATCCCAATGGCTTAAGAGAGGCTTTATAGGGAATTATTATGAGTTTGTGTCACCATGGGAATATTCTAGAGAGATAAGGTCTGAGGTTGGTTGAGAATTATAGGGTTTACGTGAAGAGGAATGGGAGATTGAGTTGTTTTATAGATGAAAAGAGAGGGAATTCATTATTATTTAGGTTTTGGACACTACCAATTAAACTAATCAAAACCAAAAACCATCCCATGTTTTTTTACCATAGTTTTTCCAAGGTGGAGTGTAATAAAATATATTATAAGTCCAAAGTCCAAACATAATAATAAATTAGTCATTCTTATGTGGAGGTGAGTCACACTCTTCCGGAAGTCATTTTAAAATGTTAAAATAGTTTATATGTCTTGGAGGTTACCATTAAGGCATTGTAATATTAATAAAACAAATATAAAATCACATAATTTTAATGTTAAAGATTATATTGGTAGAATATAACTTTTATAGTATTTTATTACATCACTATTGGGTTATTGTGATGAAATTAAAAAGATTATATATTTATAAGTTATTTAATTTTTACCAAAAAATTTGACTATCTCAGAAAATTATTAAAAATTCACCGTTATATAATTTTCACAGCCTGAATCCAAAAATAATAGTCATTTTTATAAAGAATCGTCTAAATATATGAATTTTTACTTTAAAAATATAAACTTATATTTATCGAAAATTAATGAGTGTTGAAAAAAATAGATTTCAAAAATTTAAAAAATTTACCATTGTTTTCAAAAAAATTATATGATCATTTATATTTAATAAAATGTAATTTAGTAGTAATATATTATTAAAATTATATTTAATTCTAATATCCATTAATTTACCAAAATATATTTCATAATTGAATATTAACTAATAATACTATATGTTCTTCAAAAACCATTTACAAATTAACAATAATAAAATCACTGTATATTCATTATTCTATAAAAAAGAATAATTCACATAATAATAGTGCTAGGGTCTTGTTACATAACCCCTTAGAGCACCCACATTATTCCTAAGGGTAAAGTGTGAGATGGTGACATGCTCTTTGGGTGACTTGGATAACATCGCTCAGGTGGTAATTTTTGTTAACCACCACATATCTTGTAGATGATTCCGTTCAAGCATAACATCTTGAAGCTCGACATGGTCTTGGTCAATAATGAAGTGATGTGATTCTATCACTTTTAAGATCTATGAAAAATGGGCCTTATATGAAAAAATTCTACTTGATGAGGCCATCACATCATTTATCTGAGTAAATTGGATTTGTTAATTCCCTATAATTATACTAATCTTGTGATCACTCATAAATGGATATATTTGTAATGGTAAAAATTGTTAATGCTATTTTAAATCAAAAAACATAAAACCATGGGAGTTCATATGTTTTATATAATCATTTTACATAATGAGAAATTTAATTAGATCAAGAGGAATTTTTATTAATAAAAGTTTGAGTCTTTACAATCATCCCCCATAATAATTTTCCACACTGAAATTTAGTTTCCCCACAGTAAAACAGAAGAGGGTAATTCTAATTCCTCACTACCTATGATTCCCACATTTCCCCTTCAAGGGTGTGGTTTCTCCACAACTCCTTGATGAGGGGAATTATATTATTTCATATAATTTTCCCCTGTGATTTACGATCATTACTAGTTTCTCCTCATAGGAGAGGTCATTCTCCAATAGTACCACCATTGTATTGAGTACATGTGAAGGGTAAGGTATGTAATTCATCAAGAGTGATATATGGAATATATCATGTACTTTTGATAGGTTTGGTGGGAGTGCTAATTGATAAGACACTGCTCCAATGTGATCAAGGATTTAAATGTGTTAATGTGCCTGGGACTAGGATTTCCCTTCATCACAAATCTCATAACTCCATTCCACAACGATATGCAGAGAAATTATATGTCTCAAAAATAAAACTCTATTTATTGTCGATGATTATCAGCATAGCTCTTTTTTCAACATTGATTAGCTTTAATGTGCTTCTAGATGATGTTAAACTTCTCCACCATTTTCCCACTATATATGGACCTATGAGTTTTCACTCCCCAACTTTATCCCAATATTATTATATTCTGCACCACTTCCCTTAAAGGGATTCAGAAGGATTCATTTGGATTCATGAGTGTAAACTATTAATTAAGAGAACTCAACTAGAAGAATATGTTGATCCCATACTCCATTCAAGTCCATTAAAAATGATCTGAACATTTCATGAATTGATTGGACAGTCCGCTTAGATTGGCCCTCAGTTTGATGATGATAAGCCGTACTGAAGATCATCTCTATATTCAGAGCATGTTGAATACTATTCTGAACATAGAAGTGAATCATGGATTTCAATCAGATACATTAGATAGTGGTACATCATATAGCCTTACAAATTCTCTGATATATATATTTGTTCCAGTAGATCCAATGAGAAATCATCTCAAATTGGAATTAATATTGAAATCTTTGTAAGATGGACTACAAAAACCCAGATAGAATTGTTTACATTCGATGTATTAGGATGTCTCATGATAATGTCCATGGTTATGTTCTTCCATTTCCATATTGGTATAGGTAGTGGTTGCAACATCACCTAAGACTTTTGCCTCTTGGCCTTCACCTACTGACATACAAGCAATACTCAGTGATATCCTTCATCAGGTTATTCAACCAATAATGATCTCAAGGATCTCGATACATATTTTTTGTTTCTTGGGTGAAGGGATAAATTCGAACTATGTTCATCATCCAAAAGATCCTTATTTAACTATTTATGTGATGGAACACAAATTCTTGACCCATATATCATAATTCCTTCTTCATTTACATTGAACTCTAGGTATTTTACTTTTTTATAGTTTCAAAATTATTATGAAATCCTAAATCATCATTTTGTTCATAGTTTAACATTTCCAAAACATACAGTTGGGAAATAATTTCAGAATGGAATCATGGTTTTTCCATCTTTATGATTCCTGTGTCAATCTTCATCAAATCTAAGAAGATTAAATCCTTTTCAATTCTCATCAATGATAGAATAGTTGGGTCCTCTCTAATCAGATCATCCACTGCCTTATTCCCTTTCCCAAGGTGGTAATGGATTGAGAATTCATAGTATTTGATCATCTTTAACCATCTTCTTTCGCACATGCTAAAGTCTTTCTGTTTGAATATATTTGAGGCTTTTGTGATCTGTGTATATTTTATAGTTCTCCCCAAGGAAGTAATTTCCCAAAATTTTCAATGTTTACATTATTGTATCCAACTCCAGATAATTTTTTTGCTATTTTTTCTCAATAATATTCAATTTCATTGAAGCATAGGAAATGGCATTGTCATTTTTCATAAACACAAATTCAAAGTCCTTCTTCAAAGCATAACTAAATACCACAAAAGTTCCCCTCCTGTGGGTAGTGTGATAATGGGTGTAGTGGAAAGCCACATTTCCAAATTCTTGAAACTCTCTTTTCATTCATCACTCCAATAAAACTTGACTCCCTTCAGAGTTATCTTGTTATAGGGGTTTCCTAATCGTGAAAACTTTCTCCCAATTCGTTGGTAATATCCAGATAACCCCAGGAAGATAAGTATAACTATCACCGATTTTTTCTTTGTCCATCCCTCTATTTCTATTGTTGTGGATGGATCCAATGATATCCCATTGCTTGTGATGATATGGCCAAATAACGAGACTTCTTTCAACCAAAACTCATAGTTGTTGAACTTTTCATAGATCTTCCCCTTTCACAAGTTCCCTAGTACAATGATTAGATTCCCTTTATGCGTATCCATTGTTCTATAGAATATTATAATATTGTTTATATTTACTTCATCCACACTGTTTATTTAATCGTTAATGACTCTATTAATAAAGTCCATAAATATTTTTGGGGAATTTGAGAGTGTGACATTCATTACTATGAATTCATAGTGTCCATACATTGTACGAAAAGCAGTCTAGGGGATATCCTCCTTCTTCACCCTTACATGGTAATATACTGACCGCAAATCCACCTTGGAGAAGTGTTGTGATACATGTAGTTGATCGAACAATTCATCAATTCATAACATAGGATACTTGTTCTTTATTTTGTTTTTTTTTCAGTTCATGATACTCTATGCAAAGTCACATTAACCAATCCTTCTTCATGAAAAAGAGGACTGCTGCACCCCATGGTGAATCACTTGGGAGTATAAACCCTTTATCCAGATTACCTTATAGTGGTTTCTTCAACACCTTAAGATCTACAATAGAAATTATAAACAGATCCTTGGATATTGGCAAAGACCCAAGTATAATATCAATCAATAATTCCACATCACTTATAGGAGGAAGGCCAGGGAATTACTCGGGAAAAAATTCAATGAATTTAATTACAATTGGAATGTCTTCATGTATTTGTGCTTCCTTAGACTCAACCATCAAAGAATGTTACAAATTATCATAGGGTAGTAATATCCAAACATGATATGGTGGTTCTAATAAAGATCCATACTCCTCGTTTAACTTGTTCAAAATCGGGGGGTGATTCTCCATATGGAGAGAGATTCCCCTCTCACAATAATCTATGTATGCAATATATAGGGAAACCCAATACATGCCAAGAATTGCATGAAATCCCACTAGAGGGAGTATAAATAGGTTCTCTAGGAAGTTAAAACCACAAATTGTGATAGGGGAGGAGTTATATTCATGGAAAATCATAGCAGACTATCCAAACAATTGAAGACATGTCGAGAGCATGCTCAATAGACTTTAAAGCAGGATGGGATCAACATCTTTCTCTGGTTGAGTTATCTTATAATAAAAGAGTTAACTCAAGAATCCAAATGGATCCTTATATTTCCCTTTATGGGAAGTGTTTAATAAAACCAGCATGTTGGAATAATGTTGGAGAAAGAAAACTCCTAGGTCCAGAAGTGGTCTACGAAATGGTTGAGAAGGTTACGATCATCTAGTTGCACATATAATGCTGCTCAGAGTAAACAAAAAAGCAATTCTAATAATCACAGATGATTCAAAGAGTTTGATGTTAGGGAAATGGTATTCCATTGCATATCATAATTGAATATATTTATGAGATTTGGTAAGAAGGGAAAGCTTAGTTCAAGGTACATCAGCCCTTTTGAGATCCTTGATCACATTGGAGTAGTGCCCTACCATCTAACACTCCCGCCAAAGTTATCTCAAGTACCTGATGTATTCCATGTATCAATATTGAGGAAGTAGATACCTAATCCATTGAATGTAGTCAATCCCAAGGTGGTACCATTGATGAATAACCTCTTCTATGATGGGAATCCGATTAAAATCGTAGGTCATAGGGAAAAAGATCTACGAAATAAGACAATGCCCCTCATAAAGGTGTTGTTGTGAAACCACATATTTGAAGAAGCATAGTGGGAATCAAAGGAAGTGATGAAGCAGAGTAACCGTCATCTATTTTAGTGTGGGGAAAGAAAATATTAAGGGATTAATTTTTTAAGGGGGGATGATATTAATGACCAAAACATCTATTAAGGAAACCCCCTTTTGAACAAATTAAATGTATTATTATGTAAAATGGTTATATAAAACATATACTCTTCATTGGTTTTATGTTATGGGATTAAATAAAATGCTAATAATTGGAACCATTGTTAATATTGACTTTGAATAGTGATCACATTATTAGTATAAATATAGGGCTTCAACAATTCCAATTTACTTAGAGAAAGGAATCAATGACCTCATCTAGTAGAATTTCTCTGTATGATTCCCATTCGTCGGAGTACAGAAATGAGGTGGTTTCACTGAGATTCTCTCATGAACAGTCCTAATACGAACATCAATAATATTAAATTGAACTAAAATTCCAATGGGTGAAGTGGAAGTTGATATGGATTACCTCCTAAGAGATGTTATCTGAGCTACCCCAAGATTATGTCATCATCGAAGACCTTACCATTAGGTCGTATGATGGTGTTATAATGAGTTATGTTAGTAGACCCTGTCTCTATGATTATGTTCATTATTTTTTTATAGAATAAAAAATATACATTCATTTTATTATTGATACTTTGTAAATAGTTTTTTAAGAACAAATAGTATTTTTTATTAATATTCAACTACGAAATGTTTTCAATGAATTAATGGATTTTTAAATTAAATAATATATTAATAAAATATTATCTCTAAAAAAATTTTATTAAACAAAAATGACCATATAATTTTTATAAATAAAATTTTAAATTTTATAGATAAAATTTTAATTTTTATTAAGGTTTGAAACTAATTTTTGTCAAAATTCATAAATTTTTGATAAATGTTAGTTTTTATCTTAAAAATAAAAGTTAACATATTTATAAAAAAATTTCGATAAAATTAATAATATTCTTGGATTGATGACATCAAATTTATCTAATGGTTAATGTTTCATTATTTTATAAGTCATTCTAATTTTTGGATAAAAATTAAGTATCGTTTAAATATATAATGTGTTTTATGACATCATAATGACCCAATTGTGATGTAATAAAATACTATAGAAATTTTTTTCATCAAATATATGTTTTACCTTTAAAATATTGTGATTTTAGATTTTTCTAATTAATTTTATGGTGACTTAGTGTACCATCCATGATTTATAAAACATATTATTTTTTAAAAATGACTTTCTTGAGAGTATAACTCACCTCCACCATAGAAAGCCTAATATTTTAATAATTTAGGTCATTATCCTTAAAAAATAATGTTTTCCACTTTAAATTCGATAAAACCTTGAGAAAAAATCTTGTGGTGGATTGTGGTTTTGATTAGTTTAATTTGTGGTGTCCAAAACCAAAATAATAAATAATTCCCTATATTTTCCAATATAATCCCACCCATTCTCCCATTCCACTTCACTAAAACCATTTTGAAATCAATAAAAATCTTACCTACACTATCTATAATCCTCCCAAGGTGCCCCAATCTTCCATGAAGCCCCTCTCAAGCCTCTCTCAAGCCTTTGGTATCACACATCAATGTAAGGGATTTATTCCTTTCTTATTTTTTCCTAAATTTATTTAGGTTGTAATACACTTTTATTTTCAATTAAAAATGTTTGTGTAGTATTTTTCACCTCCCAATACTTATGTCCTTATGTTTGGATGGTTATAGGACCCTTTCTAATCAATTAATGCCTACCATGTACCACCATTAATATAACGAAATTACGTAAGAGATTTCTTCGTTTATCATTTTTGTTGAAATTTCTATATTTTGCTATACCATTTTATTTAAATGTAAGAATTTCTTATGTGGAGGTGAGCCACACTCTCAAGGAAATATTTTTTAATGTTAAAATGTTTTATATGTATTGGAAGTTCCACTAAGGCACCATAAAATTAATCAAACAAATATAAAATCACAATATTTAAAAGGTAAACTTGTATAGCCCGAACAACCATTTCATTTTTTCTAAATAATTTTCTAAATTTTTGAATTTTTTGACATTTAAAATAAAAATCGATATTTATGTAAAATTCATGGGTTTTGACAAAAAAAGCTTCCAACCCATAATGAAAATTATAATTGTATTCATAAAAATTATATGATCATTTATATTTAATAAAAATTAATTTAGTAATAATATATTATTAAAATAATATTTAATTAAATAATTCTAAAATTCATCAAAATAGATCTCTTAATTTAATTTAAATATTAACTAAAACAAAATAAAATTTGTTCTCAATGTAACAATAATAAACATAATTTATAATATTTATTCTACACATAACTAATTCACATTACCATATTTATATTGTCTTGTTACATAACCCCTTATAACACCCACACACGACCTAAGGTTACGGTGTGCGATCATCACATACTCTTGGGTTGGCTCGGATAACATCGCTTTGGTGGCAATCTCTCTAAACATCAACTTCTCCTATAGTCAGATTTATTCTTGCATAACGTATTGATGCTCAGCTTGGGATTAGTCACGAGCAAATCCCAATGACACCATCTCATTTATGAGCATTGAAAAATGGGCTTTATATGAAACAATTCTTCTAGATGAGGCTATTAGTTCCTTTTTCTGAGTAAATTAGATTTGTTAAATTTTGATATATGTACTAATCATCGGATTACTGTTCCAAAGATATATTACCAATGGTAAAAATTCCTAAGAGTATATTAAAATCCAAAAACATAAAATCAAATATATACATATATTTTATATAGCCGATTTACATAATAAGACATTTAATTAGATCAATAGATTTTTTCATTAATAAAAGTTTTGGTCATTAAAATCTTCTCCCTATAAGAAATTTCACCCTCAAATTTTTCTTTTCCCACACTAAAATAGATAAGGGTAACTCGGCTTCATCACTTCCTATGATTCTCAGATTTCTTCTTCAACATTGTGGTTCTTTCAGAACACCTTTTCAAGGGGAATTATCTTATTTCTTTTAACTTTTTCTCTAAAATCTAATATCTTTACCAGATTCTCTTTATATGAGAGGTCATTCTCCCTTGGTACCACCTTTTGATTGAGTACATGTGATGGATCCGTTATGTACTTCCTCAAGAGTGGTACATGGAATACGTCATTTACTTGAGATAGGTTTGTTGGGTGTGCCTATCGATAGGACACTTCTCAAATGTGATCAATTATCATGAAAGGGATGATGTACCTTCTATTAAGCTTTCCATTGTTCCCAATTTTCATAACTCTATTCGGCTGTGATATGTAGAGGAATACAATGTACCCAACACCAAACTCTAGGTCTTGTCGACGATTATCACAATAACTATCTTTTGACTATGAGAAGCATTACAGTTCTACTGGATGGTCTTATATATATCCACCATTTCATTGACCATTTTTTAACCTTGGATTTTTTCCTCCCAAACTTCATCCCTACATGTTAGTGTTCTACACCTCATCCAATAAAGGTCCTCATAAGAAGCCACTAGGATGCTTAAATGAAATCTTTTATTTTAAGAGAACTAAACCAGAGGAACATGTTTCTCCCATACTCCTTTGAAGTCCATTTATCATGCTCTCAACATATTCTCAAGTGTTTGGATATTCCCGTCTTATTAGACATCAATTTGAGGATGATAAGACATACTGATGTTTAGCTTAGTATTCAGAGCATGTTGAAGACTATAATGTAACATAGTGGTGGATCATGGATCTCGATCAAATATAATAGATAGTGGTAATCCTTACAGCCATACCAATTCTCTGATATATATCCTTTTCATTTGATCCAATGAAAAATCATTTAAAACTGTAATGAAGTGTGAATTCTTTGTAAGACTATCCACAACAAACCTGATAGCATTTTTTCAATTGGATATATTTAGATGTCCGATGACAAAGTCCATGGTGATGTTCCCCCATTTCCATGTTGCTATGGGTAATGGTTTCATAATACCCTTAGACTTATTCCTCTCATCCTTCACCTACTAACATACCATTCACTTTGATGTATACTCAGTGATCTCCTTCTTTATGTTATCAAATCAATAATAAAATCAAACATATCAATACATCTTTGTGTTTCTCAAGTGAATGGAGAAATTAAAACTCTATGAATCATATAAAAGTTCTTTATTTAAATATGGATTTAATGGAATTCATAGTCGTGACCCAAATCTCACAATTTCTTCTTCAATAACATTGAACATTGAGGATTCCCTTTTTAGATAGTTTCCACTTTCTTTAGAAATCCCACATCATCTTTTTGAGCATCCTTTAACAATTCCAAAAGGGATGGTTGAAAAATAATTTTTGGAAGGATTGATGGTGTTCCCTTATTTATTATTCATATGTCCATATTCTCCAAATCTAAGAAGATTATAACCTTCTCAATTCTCATCAATGATAGAATTGATGGGTCCTTTCTACTAAGAGAATCTTCCACCTTGTTCTCTTTCCCATGGTGGTAATGGATTGAGTAGTCATAGTATTAGATCAAATCTAACCATATTATTTGGCTCATTTTCAAATCGTTCTTCATAAATATATATATATATGATGCTTTTGTGATTCGTGTATATTTCACACTTCTCTCCAAAGAAGTAATTTCACCAAATTTTCAAAGTGACGATTACTGCAGCCAACTACAGATCATGTGGTGGAAAGTTTTTCAACTGAAATTTCAATTTCCTTAAATCATAGGCAATGAATTCATCATTTCTGATGAACACATATCCCAAGAACTTCTTTGAAGCATCACTAAATATCACAAATAGTTCTACACTTGTGGGTTTTGTGAGAACGAGCATAGTGATAAGCCTCCTTTTTAACTCCATGCTTCCCTTTTTGAATTAATGACTATAAGAAAACGTGAATCCCTTCCTTGTTATCCTGGAAAGTGGGTTTGAAAATCCAAATAAATTTCTCACAAATCATTGATAATATCCAGCTACTCCCAAGAAGCTATGGATATCTATCAACGATGTAGGACTCAGTCACCCCTCAATTAAAGATCTCTTATAGGGATCTATTGATTTCCCACTTCTTGTGATTATATGAATCAAGAATGAGACATCATTCAACCAGACCTCACACTTGCAGTATTTTTAAATTATATTCTCTGTTCTCAATGTCTTTAGTACACTGATCAGATACTCCTTATGCTCCTCCTTGGTTTTATAGTTTATTATAATATCATCTATAAAGTCTACCAAAATTTTTGTAAATGTATTCTATAAAGTATCTATTCATCAATTACATGAATATTTCTAGAGAATTAGTGCATCTTAAAAGAAATTATTATGAATTCATTGTTCCTGTACCTTGTACAAGAAGAAGTATTGGGGATATCCTCCTTCTTCACCCATACATAGAAACATCCCAACCTAAGATCCACCTTCGCTAAGTATTGTGCTCCACATAGCTGATCAAAATACTCATCAATTCAGGGTAGATGATATTTTTTCTTTATCGTGATTTTTTTGAGCTTGATATAATCAATCCATTGGGGAAATGACCCATCCTTATTCTTGACGAAGAGGACCGGTGCACCCAATATTGAAGCACATGGATGTATAAACCCTTTATCCAGATTCTCCTCTAGATGATTCATTGACACACTAAGCTCCTCAATAACTATTTTATATTGATTCTTGGATATTGGAAATTCTCCAGGTATAAAATCAATCAAGAATTCAACACCTTTTTTAGGAGGAAGACTAGGAAACTCCTCAGGAAACACTTAATCAAATTATCATAGAATATGCATGTATTCAAGGATGGTTACTTCCCTAGGGTCAATCATCTGAACAAGATATGCATCCTCATAATGTATTAATATACATGGTTGAGATGATGGTTCTAAGGATAATCCATCCTCCTCCTTGCACTTATAATGAATCGGGGTCGATTCTCCATATGGAGAGTGATTTACCTCTCACGACAATATATGTTGGATCTATATATTGAAAGCCAATCCATGTCATTAATTTCATCAAATTACACCAGAGGGAGTATGATAATGTTTTCTAGGAAGTTAAAGCCACAAATTGTGGTTGGGGTAGTTATTTTCGTTATATGAAATTGGTACCCCATTTTTTTCCCATCGACATCTTTACTTCCATGATCTGTGGTGGTTTTGGGATTGTTATACTAAACATTCGGGATATAAAAAATGATTAGAACCAAAATTAAAATGTTTGTTCACTATTCTTGAATAAAAAACCAGAGTACCTGTCCCAACATTTTTTTCAGGTTTCTCTTTGGCAGTAGTGATGGGAAAAACACACCCTTATTTACTTTGAGGGTTTTTGGTTTCCTCTAAAAACCCTTGTCATTGGGAAGTGGTTTGCAATGAGCCATGGTTATTTTCAGTCAATGAAATGAACAATATTTTGTTATTTTAACATAGATTTCCACTCCTCTATCACAGAAGTGGGTTTTTCTTGTCGGAATTTAATAGTCTAGTTACCCTCTCTTCCACACCCAAATCATTTCCTTATAAACTTTAATAATTGTCTGGGGAGCTTCATTTCTCTAATTTGGAAAGTAGGGTGCTAGAATTTTTTAGTACCATTGTATTTATCCATCAGACTGCCATTGTTAATTTCTACTTTACAATTCATATCCCCATGATATAGTTGATATATTTCGACCTCTATTTTGATTTTCAGAGAACATCAAGTAATTCCCTCAAAGCTATCAAAGTCATGGATCTTCAAGGATTTTAGTAGGCTAGGTTTTAGCCCACCAACGAAGTGGTCAACCATGCATTTAGGGGTAACAACAAAGCTTTAGCCATATCATGAAATCCTTGTGATGTTTTCCTCATATACTCTGATGGATTCATCATCTTTTTTCTTAAAGGTAAGGAAGTCCCTTTCCATCTTAAGTTGGAGGGTGCAAGGGAAATATTCAACGAAATACATTTTTCTAGAAATCATTCCATTCAAAAAACACAATATCTTCCCCATGCTTCATATTTTTTTAATCATTTTATTTATCCATCAAACATCAATAATTATTGTACACCTAACCCATATTATCCCCATGAAACCCTTGATATTCCCTGATCTCAATTTCATCATTGAGGGCACATCAGCTGATTCATTCATTTCACTCAATGTCACGTATCTCTAGGGATTTCTTTAGTCTAGGTTTTATCCCAAAAATGAAGTGGTAAACCTTGCGTTCAGTGGTAAAAATAGAGCTAGAGCCATATAATGCAATCCTGGTGAAGTTTGTCTCATATGCTCTAATGGATTTGTCGTAATATTTTCTTGGAAGAAAGGATGTCCATTTCCATCTTAAGTCAGAGGGTGCGAGGAAAATATTAATCAAGAAAATTATTCTAGAAATAATTTCATTAAAATGCCTCGATATCTTCCTTAGGCTTCGTATTATTTATCAATTTCCATCATTGATCAGTTTCACCATTCATATGGTATGCAACTACAAGTACCTTCTCTTGTTTGGAACATTGAATGATTGAGAAGATCATTTCAATGGTGTTGATACACTATTCGATGACTGAGGGATCAAATTATCCATTAAAAGTGGGAGTCCTTTGACTCAGGATGCACTAGATTGTGTCATATTCCTTATTAGGGGGGATTAATGTCACTCTTGACCGAGTTTTCTATTCAAAAATTGAGTTAACTGAGAGAGTATCATGACATAGTGTGTGATTCCTACTCTCATATGATTGGGAATCTCATTAGAACATTCATAACATTGATCTTTTTGTTAGTTTTTAGCCTGAGACCTCTTATTTCCAACCATTAGATATAATAAAAGTATATTTATGGGAAAAAAATAAAGGGAATCGAGTGAAAAAAATGTATTACATGTAAATTACATTTATTTCCTTAAAATATCTATTTTATCCACGTTCTACATCCTAATATATATTCTTATGGGCATTTTATAATTCCCTTAATAAACATGCACTTAATACAAATCCGAGGATTGAGAAGTATAGAGTCTTTGGAAATTAGAAACATTACATGAGAACATAGATCATAAAATCCAACATCATTACTAAAAAAATTCTTTTACATGACCACAACATTCCTTCACAGTTATCATTGAATGAGATAACCTAAAGACATGAAAAAGTAATGGGTGAGCTATAAATCCCAGTAAGGTAGTAAACAAGGAATAACATGAAGAACACAGTAAATTTTATGAAATAATCATACCAATGGTTAAAAATGGAAACATGAACATAAAGGGATGATATAGCTTACTTATCATGTCTTGGAAATGTGGCAATAACATTTAACATGATATTATCCTAAGCCAAGGCTCATTGCAAATGGATCAAGAGTATAACCTTATTGAATGTTAATTATGATGATTAAACCATCGTTTCACTTGAATTTCCATTATTAAACACACATTTCACTTGATGTGTCCTGATACTAATATTTACTGATTGCATTATAGGACTAGTAGGGAACACGCTTCTTAATCAATTCATTTCATGCATAAGTGTTTCATATAGATCATACAACATGGATTCATTAAAAATTATAATTTATTACATTAATAAGAGATGTGGAATACATAAATGTAATTCCTAAATCAATAAGTACATGTGCATAATTTTGAATACCCTTGATAGAGAAAAGGGTATGGTATTCACTTACACGATGATTTTGGAATGGGGAGTTTTGGTGTAACTTCGATAGCATAACGACGTCAAATAAAAATTGTAAAATATGTTGATGAGATAGAAACATGTATCTCATAATTTATACATTAAATGGAATTTAATGGGGTCATGGAACACAATATCCCAACATATTTAATGGAGATTAGATGAATAACATAAAATAATTAATTGAATGTAAATGTGGAGAGATAAATTCCTTACATAATATCCGCATAGTAATTGGTGTACATGGGGCATTGTGGGAGGATTATAGGGAGAAGAGGGAAGAATTTGGTCAATCTCCAAATGGTTTGATTGATGAGGAATTAGAGATTGAGTGGATTTATATTGGGAAAGGGGAGAAAATTATTTATTATTAATGTTTTTGACACCACATATTAAAAAAATAAAGAACACAAACCAATCCATGGCTTTTTCCAATGATTTTTGAAAATGGGGTGTGAAAAATTTTATTTTATAAGGCCGATGGACTAAGGTATCATAATATTAGGCTTTATTATGTAATGTTGAGTCACACTATCAAGGAAATCATTTTGAATGTTAAAATGTTTTATAAGGATTTTAGTGTCCACTGACGAACCATAAAATTAATCAAACAAATCTAAAATAAAAATATTTTAATGGTAAAAAATATATTTTCTGAAAATAGTTTTTATATTATTTTATTAAACCGCTATTGGGTCATTATAATGACATAAAACACATTATATATTTTAACGGTACTTAATTTTTATCCCAAAAGCTCAACAGTCTCGGAAAATTATGAAACATTCATGGTTAGATAATTTTGACATCTTGAATCACAAAATAATATTAATTTTATCTAAATAATTTTAAAAATATATAAATTTCCAAATTTAAAATAAAAACATACATTTATTGAAAATTCATTGGTGTTGTCCAAAATAGTTTTCAAACCTTAATAAAATTTTAATTGTATTTATATTAAAATTATATGATTTATTATATTTATGAAAATGTTTTTTAGTAAATATATTTAAATAAAATATTATTTAATCCATTAGTTGATCGAAATAAATTTCTTTATTGAATATTAACAAAAAATAATATTAGTACTTGAAAAACCATTTACAAGTAACAATAATAAAATGATTGTATATTATTTTTAAAAATAAAAATAAAAATAATCTTATTTATAGGGTCTTGTTACATAATCCCTTGTATCACACACATAATACGTAAGTTTATGGTGTGCTACAGTGAGAGATTCTTGGGGAGGATCAGATAACATTGGTCGACTAGTAATCTCTATTTTCGTCCACTTCTCCCATGGGTTATTCCATTAAAAGATAACATATTGAAGACCAGCTTTGGATTGGTCCAATGAAAAGCCTAGTGATTCTACCACCTACCAGATCTTCGATAAATAGGCTTCATATAGAGAAATTCCACTGGATGAGGCCACCACATCCAATATCTTCGTAAATTGGATTTGTTAAACCCCTATGATTATACTAATCATGTGTTCAATGTTCAATAGCTATATTATCAGTTGTAATAGTACTTAATGGTGTTTTAAAATCCAATAACATAAAACCATGTAAGTTCTTATGTTTTACATAACCATTTTACATAATAAGACAGTTTGTTAGATAAAGAGGAATTATTGTTAATAAAAGATTGGATCATTAAAATATTCCACACATTATTAAGTTTTCATTTGAAATTTATTTTTCCCAGAAAAAAATAGATGAGGGTAACTCTGCATCATCCCTTTCTCTTATTTCCATGCTGCTTCTTCAAACATGTGGTTTGACCACAACACCTTGACGAGGGGCATTGTCATATTTCGTATAACTTTTTTTCTACGATCTAAGATCTTCAATGACTTCTCTCTATATGAGAGGTCATTATCCAATGGTACCACCGTTGGATGGAGTACATGTGATAAGTCAGGTACATAACTCCTCAAGAGTGGTACACAGAATACATCATGTACTTGAGGTTGTTTTTTTGGGAGTGCAAGTCGATAGGCCACTGCTCAAATGCAGTCAATGTTCTCAAAAATGGATGATGTACATTGGACTAAGAATTCCCTTATTACAAAATCTCATAACTCTCTTCCATGGCGATATGCAGAGGAATTTCATGTCTCCAACATCAAAGTCTAGGTCTCATTGACAATTATGATCACAATTCATTTCTCAACTCTAAACAGATTTAATGAGCTACTGGATGGTCTTAACCTTCTCCCCCATATCTTCAACCTTTTATAGACCTATCAGTTCACCTCCCCAACATCATCCCAACATGTCGTTGTAATATAACTCTTTCTATAAATGGAATCATAAGGAACCATTTGGATACATGAGTGGAAATTGATGTTGTATGGGAACTGAAGTAGAGGATGATGTTGATCGGATCCTCCTTTGAAGTCCATTTCTCGTGATCATAAATTTTCCTCATGTGTTTAAATAGTACACATAGACTAACAATGAGTTTGAGGATGATATTCCGTACTTATGTTTAGCTAATTATTTAGATCTTGTTGGAGACACTTCCAAAACATAGAGGCGAATCATGGATTTTGATCAAATACAATATATAGTGGTACTCCGCGTACCCTTACCACTTATCTGATGTATATCCATGCCAGTTGATCCATTGAAAAATCCTCCCGAATTTTAATGAGGTGTGTAGACTTTGTAAGACAACCCATAACAACCCAAATAGCTTTAATGCCTTTGGATGTCTTCAAAAGTATGTTGACGAAGTCCATGGTGATGGTATTCCATATCCATGTTAATATGGGTAATGGTTGCATCATCCACTTATAATTATACATCTCAACCTTCAATTTATGACATACTAGGAAGTTTTATGTATACTTAGTGATCTACTTCTTCATGTTATCCCACCAATAATGCTCTCGGAGATCTTGATACATCATTTTGTTTCTTGGGTGAATGGAAAAATTTGAACTGTGTGCATCATCCAAATGTTTATTATTTAACTCTAGATTTGATGGAATTCAAAGTCGTGAAACATATCTAACAATTCCTTATTAATTAAGATTGAAATACGATGATTTACCTTTTCTGATAGTTTCAATGCTTTTTTGAAATCAAACCACATTGTTTTGAGAATCGTTTACCATTTCCAAAAGTGATGATTGAGTAATAATATTTGAACGGATTGATGATGTTCCCTAATATATAATTCTCATTACCATCTTCATCAAATATATGATGATTGGATCCATATTTATTATCATCAATGATAAAATCATTGGGTCTTTTCGACTTAGAGCATCTGTCACCTTGTTCACATTCCCATGGTGTTAAGGGTTTGAGCAGTCATAGTCGTTGATCATATCTAACCATATTCATATGTGCATGTTCAACTCTTTCGATTTGAATCTATACATGAGGTTTTTTTGATTCGTATATATTTCAATCTTCTCCCAAATGAGGAAATGTCGTAAAATTTTTAATTCAGTGATTACTACATCCAACTCTAGATCATGTGTTGGATTTTATTCCTCTTGAAAATTCAATTGCCTTGAATTATAGGTAATGAATTTTCCATTTTACATCAACACACAACCCTGTCCCTTCTTCGATGCATTCTGGAATACCAAAAAACGTTCTCCACTTTTGGGTAGTGTGATCACAAGAATAGTTATAGGCATAATTTTGAACTCCATGAAGCTATCCTCGCATTCATCACTGCAATAAAATTTTACTCCCTTCCGACATAGCTTGGTAAGAGTGTCGGAAAATCATGTGAAATTTCTCACAAATTAGAGATAATATTTAGCTAAGGGTAGGAAGCTATAGATATATATCAAATATGTTGGCATCATCCATCCCTCAATTGCAGCTATCATGGATGGATCCAAATATATACCATTGCTTATAATTATATGACCCAAGAATGAGACTTCCTTTTACCAGAACTCACACATTGTTGTACATTGCATAGAGTTTCTCCTTTCACAATTTCTCTAGTATAGTTCATAGACACTCCTCATCCTCCTCCTTCATTTTAGATGTTATTAGCATATGATCTATAAATACTACAAAAAATTTGTCAAGGTAATCTTTAAAGAATCTATTCACCATGTACATGAAGATTTCTAGAGAATTAGTGCATCTGAAATACATTACTATGAATTCATAGTACCAATACCTAGTACAAAAAGTAGTCTTGGGATATCATCCTTCTCCACTATTACTTGGTAATATCCCAACCATAGATCCACATTGGAGAAGTATTGTTCTTCGCATAGGTGATCGAACAAGTCATCAATTCTGGGAATAGGAATGTTTTTCTTTATCGTGATTTTTTTAGATTGAAATAATCAGTGCAAAGGCGCATTGACCCATCCTTCTTTTTGACGAAGAGGACTCGTGCACCCAATGGTGAAGCACATGTTTGTATGAACCCTTAATCCAAATTCTCTTGTAGTTGTTTCTTTAGCTCCTCTATATCCACAACAACCATTCAATACATAGTTTTGGATAATGTATTTGCCAAAGGTATAAGATCAACTAAGAATTCAACATCTCTTCTATGAGGAAGACTTAGAAATTCCAAGGGAAACACTTCAACAAATTCTCTCACAATAGTCATGTCTTCAAGGATGGTTGTTTTCCTTAGGCTCAACTATATGAGATTGATATGTGTGCTCATAGTGCTGTAATAAACACACTTGAGATGATGGTGCAAGGAAGATTCATTCCCCTCCCTGAACTTGTATAAAATAGGGTGTTAATTCGACATTTGGAGATTGATTTCCCTCTCACAGAAATTTATGTTGGTTCTATATAGGTAAATCCAATCCATTCCCTGAATTGCAAAAATTTCTACCATACGGAGTATGAGGAGGTTCGTTAGAAAGGTCAAACCAAAAACTGTGACTAGGGAGGAGTTATATTCATGTGTTGCAATGAATACCCCATTTTTCATTCTCACCAACATCTTTACTTCCATGATTTATGGTGGTTTTGGAATTATTCTACTAAACATTTGGGATATAAAAGTATGGGTAAAAATATAATCCAAAATTAGATTCGATATTCATGAATTAATAACTATTTTACATGTCACCACTTCATTATTGGGGTTCTCATTGGTAGTAGTGATGGAAAAAGTTCTCCCTTGCTGCCTTGGAGGTTGTTGGATTCCTCCTAAAACCTTTGGCTTGGTTAAGTTATTATCAATGTGCCCTATTTCTTTGTAGTTGAATCAATGAAAAATGTGTTGAGGGTCAAACAGATCATTCCTCTCCTCTATCGTAGTAGCAAATTTTACTTGTTGGTAGTTAATAACCAGGTGCCCTTTTCAAACCAATGTCCTCATCCAATGGTTTTCATAGGATACCAACAACCTCCAAAGAAGTATGGGAGAGATTTTTTCATCACTACAATCAAATTGAACACCAAAAATGAAGTGGTGATAGGTACTCTAGTTATTCATTCATGAATAGAGATCTTACTTTTTTATTAATATTCTACACATTCTTTTATATTTAGAATAGTTAGTAGAACATTCTCGACACCACCACAAATCATGGAAATAGATATTCCTGTGATAAAGAAAAATGGGGGAATCATTGCATTACATTAATATAACTCATCCCCTATCACAATTTGTTGTTTGAACTTCTTTTGGAACGTTTTCATACCCCCTCTAGTAAAAGTGGATGCAATTCTTGGCATAGATTGGCTTTTTCTATATAGAGGGAACATAAAATTCTATGAGAGGGAAATCACTCTCCATATGGTGAATCGACCCCCGATTCCGTACAAGTGCATGGAGGAGGATGAATCTTCTATAGCACCATCATCTTAAGAAGATATTTTTAATTATTGATTGATCTTTTGCCTGGGGAGTTTTTAAAATTCAAGGATCTATATAGAATGACTGTTGTTGAGCTTGAGGAATTAAATAAGCCACTACATGAGAATATGGTTAAAGGGTTTATACGCCCATGTGATTCACCATGGGATACACAAGTCCTCTTCGTCAAGATGAAGGATGGGTCAATGCAATTTTGTGTTTATTATCATGTGCTCAAAAAACCACGATAAAGAAAATGTATCCTCTACCATGAATTGATTAATTGTTCAATCATCTATGAGGAGAAAAGTAATTCTGTAAGGTGTATTTTCAGTCAGGATATTGCCAAGTAAGGTTAAAGAAGGAGGATACCCCCATGAATGCTTTTTTATAAGGTACGGTCACTATGAATTCATAGTAATTCCTTTCAGACTCACTAATGCTCCAACAATATTCTTTGACTTAATAAAAAGAATTTGTAGAGAATACCTCAAAAATTTGTGGTAGTCTTTATAGAAGATATTATAATATAATCCAAAACCAATGAGGACCATGAGGAGCACCTAAGAACTATACTAGAGACCTTAAAAAGGAGAAAATCTTTGAAAATTACAACAAGTGTGAGTTACAGTTGAAGGAAATATCATTCTTCGGTCATATCATCACAAGCAATGGGATATATGTAGATCCTTCCAAGAAAGCTGCAATATAGGGATGGATGAGGACAACATCAATGACAGATATCCATAGATTCTTGGGGTTTGCTGGATATTATCGCTGATTTGTGAGATATTTATAACGATTTTCAAACCCACATAATAAGATAACTCAGAGGGGAGTCATGTTTTCATTGAGTGATGAATGTGAAGAGATCTTCATGGAGTTTAAAAAGAGGCTTATCATTGCACCCGTGGTAATGCTACCATCAAGTGGAGATCTTTTTGAGGTATTTAGTGATGCATCGAAGAATGTCTTAGGAAGTGTGTGATGAAAAACCACAAATTCATTTCTTATGAATCAAGGAAATTGAATGTTCTTGAGAAAAACAATCCAACACATGATCTATATTTGGGTATTGTAATTCCTCTTTGAAAATTTTGTGACAATACCTTTTATGGATAAGTAAGAAATATAGACATTTCACAAAATCCACAAGTATATATTCACACATAAAGAGTTATACATTCATCAAAGAAGATGGTTATAGATCATCAAAAAAAACGACTGATCATTCTATTACAACCTTGGGAAAGAGAACAATCTGAAATATAATCTATTTAGAAAGGGACCAGTGATTCTATAATTGATGATAACTGAAAAGGATCCAACTTTCTTATATTTGATGAAGATGGAAATAGGAATCATAAAGAAGGTAAAATCATAAATCTTGTCACAAATTATTACTAAACCATCTATTTTGGGACGGTTAAATGATGCTCAAAAGGATGATGTGGGAATTCTGATGAAAGTGGAACTATCAAATTATGGAAATCCTCAGAATTCAATGTTAATGAAGAAATAATTGTGAGATTTGGGTAATGACTATGTGTTCCATCAAATCTAGAGTTAAAAGAGGAAATTTTGAGATGATTCACACAGTTCGAAGATCTCCATTCACCCAGTAAACACAAAGATATATCAAGATCTCTAAAGTATTATTCGTGGTACAACATGAATAATGAGATCACTATGTATACATCAATGTGACTAGTATGTCAGCATGTGCAGGCTAAAAGAAGAATTATATGGTGATGATGTGTCCATTACCCATAAAATGGGAATGGTAGAACATCACCGAGGAATTTGTCACAATAAATTTGAATACATAAAATGGATGAAATGCTATCAAGGTTATTGGGGATCATCTTTAAATGACTACACACTTCATTTCAATTCAAGAGTATTTCTCACTAGATTAACTGGCATGGATATATATCAGATAAGTGGTAAGGCTGAATGGAGTATCACAATCTACTATCTCCGATTGAGATCCAAGATTCACCTCTATGTTCTGGAAGTGTCGTAAACATGCTCTGAATAATGAGATGAACTTCAATACAACTTATCATCCTCAAACTGATGGCCAATCTGAGCAGACTATCCATACACTTGAGGTCATGTTGAGAGCTTTCCAAATGGACTTCAACATTGTATGAGATAAACACCATCCCCTAGTTGAATTATCTTACAACAAAAATTTCCACACAAACATCCAAATGGGTCCTTATGAAGAACTATATGGAAATAATTGATGAACACCAGCATGTTGGAATGAATTTGGGTAGAAAAACTCTTCGATCTAGAAATGGTTGAAGAAAGGGTGGGAAGGGTTAAGACCATCGTGTAGCACATTATAGATTCTCATTTTCAACAAAAGAGCTATGCTGATAATTATTGACGAGATAGATTTTTATGTTGGGGCCTTAGTATTCCTCCTCATATCACCGTTGAAGAGAGTTATGTGATTTGGGAAGAAAGAAAAGTTTAGTACAATGTACATCATCCAATTTGAGATCCCTAATCACATTGGAGGAGTGGCCTATCAACTATCACTCCCACTGAACCTATCTCAATTACATGATGTATTCCATGTATCACTCTATAGGAAGTACACACATGACCCATCACATGTACAAATTCCAGAGGTGGTACCATTGTAGAATGACCTCTCCTATGAAGAGATGACGTTGAAGATCTTAGATCATAGAGAAATATTTCTACGAAATAAGACAAATCCACTCATCAAGGTTTTATGGAGAAACAACAAGTTTGAAGAACAAACATGGGAATCATAGGAATTGATAAATCATAGTTACCCTCATCTGCTTTAGTGTGAGAAAATGGAATTTCGGGGATGAAATTTCTTAAGGGTGGATGTTATTAACGACCCAAATGATTACTAATGAAAATTCCTCTTTATATGATTAAATGAATTATTATGCAAAATCATTATATAAAATATATTCAATTATATGGTATTATGTTTTTGTATTTAAAATATCATTAAGAATTTATACCATTGCTAATATAGAAATTGGACAGTAATAATATGATTAGTATAAATATAGGGATTTAACAAATCAAATTTACTCAGATAAAGGAAGGGATAACCTCATATAGTATAATTTGTTTATACGAAGCCCATTTATCGGAGATCGAAAAAGAGGTAGCATCACTGGGCTTCGCTTCTGACCAAACCCAAGCTGAGCTTGAACATGTTATGCTTGAATGGAACAACCTACAGGTGAAATGAAAGTTGATAGAGATTACCACCCGAACGATGATATCAGGGCCACCCCAAAGGTCTGTTACCATTGCACACCATACCCATTGGACAAATGCTAGTGTTATTAGTGGTTATGTTAGAATACCCTATAACTATGATAATGTGCATTATTTTCATATATAATTAAGAATATAAATTCATTTTATTATTTTTTTTCTTTATAAATATTTATTAAAGCTCAAATATTATATTTAATATTCAATTAAGAAATCTATTTTGATGAATTAATGGATTTTTTTTAAAAAAAATATATAAATATATTATTATTACTAAATTAATTTTTATTAAATATAAATTATTTTATAATTTTATGAATAAAATTGTAATTTTGATTAAAGTTTGAAATCTTTTGTTTTCAAACCCATGAATTTTCAATAAATGTTGTTTTTTATTTTAAACATTAAAATTAACTTATTTAAAAAAAATATTTAGATAAAATGAATATTATTTTTGGAATCAATTTATTGAAATTATCCAACAGTGAAATTTTATAATTTTCTAAGACAAGTTATATTTCGTTAAAAATTAAATATCGTTTAAATATATAATGTGATTTATGACATCATAATGACCAAATAGTGATGTAATAAAATACTATAAATTTGATGTTCGTTCAATATATGTTTTAAAATTTAAATAAGGTGATTTTAGTGTTGTTTTATTTATTTTATGAAGCCTTAGTGGACACTCCAAAACTTATAATACATTTTAAAATTTTCAAATAACTTCTTAGAGAGTATAAATCACCTCCACATAATCAAGCCAAATACTTTAATATGTTCAACCATTGGAAATATAAATTAATGTTTTCCAATCCACTTTGGAAAAAACCAGGGGATGGTTTGTGGTTTTTATTAATTTAATATGTAGTGTCAAAAAGATAAATAATAATGAATTCAATATTATTTCTTATACAAACCCATTCAATATAACATTCCTCTTCATTCAAACCATTTGTAGCTAGACCAACCCCTGCACTCCTCTATCTAGAATCCTTCCAAGGCACCCCAAACTCCCAAGAATACCCTCTCAAGCCTCTACCACGCCTTTGGGATCACACTTCCATTAAAGATATTTCATCATTTCTCATTTTTTACAAATTTCATTATGTTGTTATGACCTTTTATTTTCAATGAAAAATGATGGGGGTATGAATTTTAACCTCCCCTATACATCCCTACTTATGTTTGAATGATGAGAGACCCCTTGGAATCACAATAATTGTCATGACCCACCTTCACCAAGATGAGGGAAGGAACAACATATTGCTAGATCAATCCTTCCTCAAGATGAAGTAGAGATAATAATCCCCAAGACCCTCCTTCAATAGGCCATGGAGAGGCTACTAGAACCAAGGGTTTATAATCACATGTAATATGAAATGCATTACCCTTATTATTTAGTAGGATTTTATGAGAAGATAGTAAATCCCAAACAACACAAAAATTGAATGTAAAATTAAATCCAAAAAAATACATTCCCATATGCATGTTCCAATAATATGTACTATATCATACAAGAATAATACAAAGGAAATAACCAAATGAAAATAAAATCAGCAACGTCAACAATCTCAACATCGGAACTAGAACAGTCATGCACGGTCCTTGATGTCCTCCTGGAAACCTGAATGCAGTTTTATATACGTAGGGTGACTAAACATGTATACTCATATGGGAAGTCCATAAGATCTTGTGCACAAGTGGTGAGCCATTCTAATACCCCCGTGGGAAATGGTGGAAACCAAAGAACCTAGCCGGGAAACAATCCACCCCAAAACATACCAAGGAAGACTCCCAAAATAACACAATTAATGTAAAGTAATAGTAATAATACATCGATGTTTGTGTACCCCACACCACTTTACCAATGGTTATTGAAGACATCCTACGTGTTAGACCTCCCTCGCCATTCTCAATGCAGTCCCACTACTGCACCAACAACCACCTTTTGGGACATCATATCCTCGCATCCCACTCGTATACAGCTGGTCCAAAATAACCAAAAACATCCCTGACCGCATACAGCTGGGCCACAACAACCACCTCCACGTTAGAAGACACCTGGGCCAGATCAGCTACTGCAATGCCTGAAGACACCAGGGCCATAACAACTACCACCACAACCAAAGACACCTTGGCCTAATCTTTTTGAAACTTGAGAAGAAAACTTCCACACACACCTGGTCCAACCACCACCACATGCCCTTCATAAATAATATTGGGCAATAATAGTCCTCAAGCCATATCATCCTACCTGAAGGGTCTTGGGCTACCTGGGAAAGAGAGCATAAAAGGATCTAATAACTAGCCACTCATAGGAGTGTGGGGAGAAACACCATCCCCCATGAAATGGGGGTGTTTGGAAAGAATTGATCAACAAGGGTGGTGCGCGAATAAAAAAACAAAAACAAAAACTATATATATATATATATATGTAAATAAGCACTCATCACAGCCTATGGGTTTATAAAACTATCCCACACACAAACACCATCAGTATTATTCATTCATAAAAAATCTCAACAGCCACAATCAAGTCATAGATAATTCCCAAAAAATAATTACCCATTGAATAAATTCTTTTTTTCACATTCAAGTGGTTCCATTTTAATATTTTTTTACCACCAGGTAACAAACAGGCATAGCTCTAATCTTGGGAAGAAAAAACATCAAAGCAACAAAAATATGCATTCACACCCAATCCTCTTGTAATGTCCGTGTACAGTAAATATTTTCATTATTATTATGCTTTTAAATTATTTAATACCTCCAAATTTTTCAATTGGATTATATTTGTATAATTTATTTTTTTGGTGTATTTGGGGATTAAATGTGAAAAAGGGGTAATTCTGTATAATTGACAGTTTTATATCGACTCTATTTTGTAGGCATAACTTTTATAATATTGGTACAATTTATGTGAATAATTTTTTGTAGGATTAATATTCTCCTAGGATTTAAATTTTTTTTGGGCGAAGATGCAATTCGAAACCCAATGATTAAGAATAATATATCAAATAGAGGAATCAGTTTGGATGGAAGAATATACCCCACTGCATTAAAAATGGAATATATCATTCAAAATACTTTCAAATTATCTTATTCTAGTAGTTTTTGACAGAAGACATCAAAAGGACAGATCATATTATATTTCATAAATTATTGATCTCATTAATGCATCCTTTGGGAGCACCCATGTGTAGTGGGTGAAACAGTTTTTGGAACCTAGAAGAACATAAACTCACTAATAAATCCATATCATCCTTTCCACCTGTCCAATTTTTTTAAAATTTTGAGGGTAGATAGAAAACGTCATTAAAAACATTATATAAGAAGGGACATTAGATATTTTAGCTCGTATGGTGGGCATCACATAGGAAACCTGCTGGAGGATATATATTAGAGGATCATAATTTTTGTTCTTAACATTATTTCTTTTTTTTCTTCTCATCTTTATAATGACTTCTTCTCCCCCCTTCAACTAGGTTACCATTACCATGGTGGGGTAGATCGTATTATTTATTGGGGAGGGGTAGGTTTAAACTTTTTTAATTCTGGAGTTCTCAATTAATGTTTTAATGTCCTCTTTTCTCTTATACGAATCGGTTTCAGTTTCTTATATCAATTTTTATTGTCATGTATGATTATATTTGATTTTAGATTCTGTTGTTTATTTGTATTTGTTCAATGGTCAATATCTTCCTAAACTAATTTCTTGTTTATATATGATAGAATATTGCATGTATTAGTGGTTATGTTCTCAGTGATCATGATTATTTGTGTGAGGAATAGTGAATGTTCTTGATTTCTTGGGATAAACAAGAACTGTTTGAGAATTGCCTATGATAATTGGGGAATTCTCTACAACCTTGTTACAAATATGTAGGATTGTATACCAATATGAGTTTTTTAGTAAGATTTATTTTCACATTCTTATTTGACCAAGGGAGTGAGAGGAAATGATTGTGAATTCTCAATCGTAATGATTTAGAAGAAGAGAATAGGGTAAAGTGAACTGTGATAGAATTACAATAGTAAACCCGACTCTAACCTTATCAACATTTAATATTACTGATTTTAATGACATAATTTGTCAATTTGTTCTAAATATTTCACTTAATTTCATTACATTATGTAGATTATTTCTAGTATTTACAAAATCAAACAGCTTCAAAAACAAAATCTCATCTTCCTCTTATTTTAAGTGACAAACACTGTTGTTGAGCACTCCTCTATGGAGAAATACTAGGTTAACCAATATATTATATTTTGAATAAGTAAATAATTTTTTAATCTACACCCCACTTTAGGCACATGTCAAAACATGGAACCATTTCCAGGAGGTACCGCAAACATTCCTTTTCATTTCATTCCTCTATTCTCATCTTTTCTATTAAAAATTTCCAAACTAGAACCTAAAACACTGAAAATTTACCACAGATCCAGATATTGAATGAACCTTGTTGAATAGACATGGAAACATTTACTTGTAATATGAATTTGAAAAAATTCCCCTTTCAGACTCAAGTGAAACATCTTGTGTTCACTCTGAGCCTGTCATCATGACTAAAAATTAGTACCTAACTCTAAGAGACCTCTATGCACCACAATTTCTTAATGAAAATAATCAACTTTTCATGCCAGTGTTACAAAAAAATTTAAATGAAACCCATCATGATTTCTTTTCATCCAATGTTTCATTGTTTTGCAGGTGAAGATTCAAACAGACACCTTAACGAGTTCACACATGTTTTCTCAACATTCAGACCCCGTGGAGTTGCTGAGGAGAAGGTAAAGTGGATGTAATTAACATTTTCTTTGGATGGGGATGAAAAAGAATAGATGTATGGCCTACTAACAAGATATTTGCATGACTAGAATGACCTGGTAATATGTTTTATACAAATATTATTCCCTATCTCCAGAAGCATAGCCATTCAGAAGGAAATCTACACCATACGACAATCATATGGACAAACACTTTACGAGTACTTGGAAATATTTATGAAGATATGCGATAGTTTTACGCATCAATACATTTCAGAACATCACTTTCATTTCTTATTATATCAAGGATTTCTGGATAATGACAGAAACATTCTTAATGCATCATCTAGAGGTGCATTGATTGACAATTCACCAGAAGAAGATAAGGGATTGATTGAGAAGATTTCCCAAAACTCACAGCATTTTGGATCAAGAGGTAATTGAATAAGAGGTATTTATTAGGTACACACTTCTCATCCACCACCCATTACTACAAACAATGATTGAAGATATAACTAGTATGGTGAGGCAGATGACCTCGAAGCAAGTTAGTGACCAACAAGCACCAGCTACGGTTTGTGGTTTATGCTCATCACCTGATCATTTTACTAACCAGTGTTCTGAAATAAAAAGAATGAACATGTGTGGAAGCCTTTTAGCCAAGATAGATCCAAAAAAATCAAGGATGGAGAGATCCTAACCATGTCGTATTTCGGTCTATAAATAACGAGAATCAAGGTAGACCCCCATACAAAAACCATTTTCAATACCAACCACCATTCCAAAATCAATTTTATAACCCACCAACATTTCAAAAAAATCATTCTTATAACCATCCTTCTTACCAAAAACCAAACACATTCCAAATACCATATGAGCATCAATCCACCAGTGCACAACCTCAAATTCAAGTCTAGAAGCAAAAATCTGATTTTGAGGTGTGGGAGGACACTGTTAAATATTTGTCCAAAAGTATGAATGTTCATGGATTTTTTGACAAATAAATCCAAGTAAAATAACTTCCCAAACAATATAAAACGCAAAAGAGAATGTTACTATTATAACTACAAGATGTGGAAATGAAATCCAAAAACTATCAACCATTAAACCTAAAATAATACCACCTAGGCTAAGGGAGACTGAAGTTATAAATGATTAATATTCTATGAAAATGGATCAGATTGAAGATAAGAATGATGAGGAAGAGAAGGATATGAAAAGGACAAGGAATCAAGAAACACCATTTAAAAGGAAACAAAAGGAAAATAATGATATAATCCCAATATTTCCATCAAGGATTATTGAATCAAAGAGGTTGTAAGAAGACTCACTGTAAAAATAAATTCTAGAAAACTTCTAATAAGTGGAAATCAACATACTTCTTCTTGAAGCACTCAAAAATATTCCAAATTATGCAATATTTTTTAAGGACTGTTGAACCAAATAGTGGAGACTTCAATGTAATGAGAGGATCTATTTGGGAAGAAGTGGCTCACACTATATCAAACCACAATTTCCAACCAAATGTCAAGATCTAGGGGTGTTTTCTATTGTATAAAAAATTTGTTCATTAAGTTTCTCCAATGATTTTTGTGATTTAGGTGCATCAATTAATGTATTTCTTAACTCAGTATATACTTCATTGTATATGGGAGACTTGAATCCCACAAGAGTGGTGGTCCAACTTGCAAATAGATCCACCGTTTTTCCTGTAGGAGTTCTAGAGGATGTCCTTGTAAAAGTAAACGATCTTTTATTCCTTACTGACTTCTGTGTGTTTAATATGGATGATGATAGGATCCCGTCACACTCACCGATCATTTTGGGGAGACATTTCATGAATATAGCCAAAACCATCATCAATTTCTCTGAAGAGACACTTACCAAGGAGTTTGGAGTCCGAACTGTCCACATCAATATTTTTTAATCCATGAGGAACCTATCAAGTGATCATTCACTCTATACACTCTCCCATGAATATGGTACAAAAACAATTGATGAATTAGTTATGTTTCATGAATTCTTATCATTAATAGATAATTTTTCCATTATAAATATCATTGAACATATGGATTCCCAAAGTCCTAGAGATTTTTATTTCTTATAGTAAGAAGAGGTAAAATATGATTATATTGAATAATTTTTAAATGATGATGAGGATGATATGATTTATTTTGTGTATTATGTCAAACCATTTTATGGGCGGAACATAAATATAGTTTCAACCCTTCAGAATCTTCCTGATATTGAATTAAAACCACTCCCAACTAATTTAAAATTTGTTTACCTTATGGAGGGAGATAAATTACCAGTAATAATTTCTAATAATCTATTTAAAACTCAAGAAAAATCATTGATTAAAATTTTGAGAGAGAATTTCCAAGAAATATGGTGGATCTTAGGTGATATCACAGGAATAAACTCAAAAATTTTATCACATAGAATTTTTATTGAGGGAGATTCCAAACCTATCAGACAACCCCAATGGAGGTTGATTCCCACCATAATGGAGGTTGTGAAAAAAGATATTGAGAAGCTTTTAGAATCTTGGATCATATATCCCATATCAGATTCACAATGGGTTAACCACATCCATTTAGTACCAAAGAAAACTAGCCTAATCATTACGAGGAAGGAAAAGAATGAATTAATTCCTGTAAGAATTCAAAATAGATGGACAGTGTGCATATAATTTAGGAAGTTGAATCAGGTCACTCGAAATGATCTTTTCCCTATTCCTGTCATTGACAAGATACTAGAGATATTGGCAAGGAGAACTTTTTTTTCCTTTTTGGATGGATTTTTAGGTTATTTTCAGGTACCTATTGCTCCTAAGGTTCAAGAGAAGACTACCACTACTCGTCCATTCAAAACTTATGAATAAAAAATGATTCCATTTAGATTTCATAATTCTCTAGGTACATTTTAGAGGTGTATGGTAATTATATTTTTAGATCACAATTTAGATTTCTTGGAGGTTTTCTTGGATTATTTCACAGTTTTAGGAAATTATTTTGACCATTGATTAAAAAATATTGAAAAAGTATTGAAAAAATTCACTGACAAGAACATTGTGTTGAATTTATAAAAATTTATATTTATGGTTGATAATTGAATTTTCCTTGGGCATTTCATTTCACATAAATTTATTGAAGTAGATAAATAAAAAATTGAACAGTTAAATTCTTTTCCTTTCCTAACTTGTATCAAACATGTTTGATCATTTTTAGGACATGCAAGATTCTCTATTTGTTTTATCAAAAATATCAGTATGATTTAACTCCCTACCTATAGATTTATTTTGAAATATTTTGATTTTAATTTCCATGGATAATGTAGGGATGCCTTTGATGAGTTGAAAATGAGATTGGTTACACAACCAGTAATGCAGCCACCCAATTGGGAAGAGCCATTCAAGCTACTTTTTGATGCTTCAAACCAAAAAGTTGGAGCAGTCCTTTATCAGATAATTGAGGGCCAACCAAAAGTCATTGAATATGCCTCAAAAACCATAGATGTGGCCCAATTAAACTACACATCAATATAAAAAGTGTTTTTAGAAGTTGTTTTTGATTTATAAATATTTAGATCATGTATGCTTGAAACTAAAGTCATTGTATTTTCTAATCATGAAACTCTTATGTACATGATGAAGAAGGAAAAACAAAAACTAAGGCTAGTGATATGGATGCTACTACTGTAGGAGTTCAACATAGAAATCAAAGATAAGAAGGGATCTGAGAACAAATTGGCTAATCACTTAAGTAGACTACCCAACACTGCTGAAGATGAAATTCCAGACACTGAACCCCTAAATTATCACCTTACATGAGAGAAGTTGTACTTGATTGAAGGATAATTACCTTTGTATACTGATATGGTAAATTATCTGGTTACATCTCGAGTCTCATCTCATTTAAATTCCCACCAAATTCACAAATTGAAAGCAGAATCCAGATATTACATTTGGAATTATCTATTTCATTATATGATTTTCAATGACCAATATATCAGAAGATGTTTTCCTAAAATTGAAATTGAATCAGTAATAATTATTTGTCATTAATTTCCTTGTGGAGGCCACTTTGGACCACAATGGATATCAAGAACGGTTTTAGAGTCTGGACTTTATTGGCCAACACTTTTAAAATATTCTCATGAATTTTGCAAACATTGTGAAAACTGTCAGTTAACAGAAAATATTTTAAAAAGACAAAAATTCCCCCAAAGAAACTTAATTATTGTTAAATTTTTTATGTTTGGGGAATATATTTTATGTTTCCAATTGGGTGGATGTAAAATATACCAAGAATAACGATGATAATGTTTTTTGTGATTCTGTTAGGGCTAACATATTTTATAATATTGGAGTTATAATAGCCATCATTGGTGATCAAGGGACTAAATTTTTCAAAAGAAAAATAGAGGCTTTGTTGGCAATTTTTGGGCAACATCATAAAAAATAAAATCTGTACAATCCATATACTAATGGGCAGGCTGACTTGTCCAATAATGAAATCAAAGGGATTTTGGAAAAGGCTATTAATCCAAATAGGAAGGACTGGAGCCAGAGGATAGAAGATACATTATGGGCTTAAAAGACATCCTACAAAACCCCAATTGGAAGTAGTCCATATAGGATTATTTATTGGAAAATGTGTCACCTACCAGTGGAATTGGAACACAAGGCATATTGGTCTGTGCAGAAAATGAAAAATCATCATGAAATTGCTGGGAATGAGAGAAGATTAATGTTACAGGAGTTGAATGAAATTATAAGGGAAGAATTAGAAAATTCCATTATTTTAAAAGAGAGAACAGAAGTGGATCATGATAAACTAATCCAACCAAAATAATTCCATAATAGATAAAAAGTGTTGTTATTCAATTCAAGACTCAAACTAGTGCCAAGAATACTTCATTCCAGATAGGAAGGTCCATTTATAGTTACTCATGTATATCCTATTAGTGCTATGAAGATTGTGAAGGATAGAGAGAAGGATCCATTCAATCTACGTGGGAATAGGATGAAAAATTCCTAGGGACTATGCCATTTGAGCCAAGGGATGCGATCACACTCCTCCAACCTATTTATATATAAACTACATCATGTTTTACCTCTCCTTTATATTTTCTTGATTATTATTATTCAATTTCAAGAATTATTACGTGATAAATACATTTGACTGCATTTCGGACACCACAACATTTAAGTGTGGGGGAGGGAAACTTTGTAGTTTAGGGTTTTTATTTATTTTTTGTTTTCTTATTTGTTTTCATGAAATGCGTGTGTTACAAATTTTCTGTGTTTTTTGAAACTTTGGTGCTGAAATGATTATCTTTGACATTTTCAACCCCATGTCCATGGAAGAAATAATTTATTCTATGAAACTGAGGATAAATGAATTCGAATAATGACTTAATTTCATGTTCAACTATTTGGGAATTTCATGAAAATGTACACTAGTTTTTGAATCTGATTCCTTATATAATTGTCTTTATATTTGAAATCACATTCCCTTCAGGCTTTGGAACATATTTTTTTCATATTCATAAAATTCACCAAACTTATTGATAGAACCAAATAATTCTTAATAGAAACATAATTTAATATATTCCTATCAAAACTAAAGGGTTTGAGGTACATGTGTTTTACATGATTAAGGAATTATTTTGGATTTAAATCCCCCTTTTCAATAAATCCGTTTAATAATAGTATTCCTTTTAAATTTAATCATTTTAGCAAATATATTTCATGGACAACCTATTAGGTTTGCCACATTACAAGAAAAAATTGCCTATCCAACTTTCTCATGAAGTGAAATTGCATGGTTTATTTGAACATAAGTGTTAGAGAAATCTATCTTGTGTTTTTCTGGTTTATTGGGTAAAACTGTGGTTTGAAATAAAATATTAAAGAGATGTTATTATCGATAAAGAAAAATCGTTCTACTAATGGGAGTGAATAGGAGACCATACTTGTGTGAATATTAGAGCAATGCTATTTTGCTACAAAAATACCCAAGCCATCTTCATGAATCCTCAGAATTTTCACATCTAAATCTGACTAACCTAAATCCGCAGAACAACATTGAAAAGTCCTCATGATAAACATATGTATTTTACTCACATCAGGTGGATATGTAAGAATTTATCAAGCCTATGGTGACCCATGTATGAGTTTGGAAGAGATAGACATTGGTAAAAAATTGAAATTTATATGATGAGAGATAATGAAAGTAATTTAAGTGTTTTATCTTTATGAGAAGAGAAATGAAAAGGAAATATATTGAATGATATGATAATATGAACTTGTAATAATTTTTTTGAGGAGGAGTGATATATTTTGTTTTTTGTTGTCAAATTGGAGGATCTCATGGATATGTGTTTTAAAATAGCTACGATTTTATTTTGATTCTGATTTGTCTAGGAGTCCAAGTGATATGTGTGAGAGAATTGGTAGAGTTGAAATTTTCATTATTATTAATATTTTTTTCAATGATTTAATCCCTCCCAATTATTCTATTTGAGTATATTTTTATAAATTATCTGTTTGTGGTGTATTTTGGGCTTAATTGTGAAAATGGGGTAATTCTGTAAAATTGATAGTTTTAGATATCTTCTATTTTTTGGGAATAACTTTTATAATAATGGTCCAATTTAAGTGAATCCTTTTTATAGGCTTCATATTCTCATGGGATTCAAATTTTTCTTCTATACCATGTCCCAATTCGAAGCCAAATGGTACAGAAAAACTAATAAAATAGGAAAATCAGTTTGGATGGCAGAATGGACCATACAACATAAAAAATGTAATATCTCATTCATCCAACCTTCAAATGATCTTATTCATGATTTTGTCTTTATATTACTTCAAAAGTATGTTTCTTATTAAATTAAATAATTTATTGAGCTTAATAAAGCATTCTTTGGGCGTGTCCAAGTGGAGTGGTTGAAACATTGTTTGAAAGCTTGAAGAAGATAAACTCACTAATCAAGAAATATATTCATTAAATTGTCCAAATGATTTGAAATTTTGAGGGTTGGTAGAAAAAAAAATTACAAAAATTCTATAATAAGGGACCTTGGTGATTTTCGGCTGGTTGGTGGGCATTACAGAGGCATACATCTAGAGGATAGATTCAAGAGGATCGAAATTTCTATTCATTCTTTCATTTCTTTTGTTCTTCTTCACATTGTAATTAATTTTTCTAACCCCTTCAACTCGGTTACCCTTAACATGGTGGGGTATATCATATGAGTTATTGGGATGTGGTAGGTATACCCTTTTGTAATTCTTGATTTTTTGCTATTAATGTTTTAATATCCTCTTTTCTCTTCTGTGAATCGGTTTCAATTTCATATAACAGTTTTTATTATCATGTATGATTCTATTTGATTTTAGATTTTGTTTTTTATTTTTATTTTTTCAATGATCAATATGTCCTTCCACTACGTTATGGTTTATATATGATGGAATAGTCCAGCTCTTAGTGGTGAAGTACCCAATGATCACCGGTATCTGTGTGTAGAGTAGTGAATGGTCATGATTACTTGGGAAAAAGAAAACCCGATTATGAAATGCCTAAGATAATTGGGGGTATTCATTACAAATTCATTACACATTGAAAGGATAGTAGACCAATATGAGTTTTTAGTAAGGTTTGTTATCACATTATTATATTACCAAGGGACTGAGAAGAAACGATTGTGGATTATCACTTGTAATGATTTTGCCGAAGAGAATAGGGTAAAGTGAAATGTGATAGAATTACAATTAGAAAAAAACCCTAACCAGATCACCATTTCATATCATTGATTTCAATCACAAAATTTATCAATTTTTTTAAAACATTCACTTAATTGCTTTACATTATTTAGTTTCTCTCTTGTATTTTCCAAATTAAACATTTTCCAAAACAACATCACTTCTTACTCTTATTTTAAGTGAAAAACACTATTGTTGAGTACTCCTCTATAGATACATCCTAGGTTAACCAATATATTATATTTTAAAATAGTTAATATTTGTTTTTTCCACACCCCACGAAATGCATGTGTCATTTCACAACAAAAAAAGCGATCCATGAGATCCCTCGAAGTACTAGAACCAAACCAGAGCCCAAAATACATCCCCACACAACCCTGAATCCAAAAACTATCAACTGAAAAACTGGGGACCCCATCACCATCTATGTCACCTCACAAGAATCAGTTAAAACATCCATACACAACACCAGAATACAGGAAGGGTGTTTTTATATTTAAACATGACATATATTTAGTTTTTTCTTTCCGTTTGGTTAACCTGGGTGACCGCACAAGGATTATTATTCATTGGGCATCATTTTAATCAACCAAGTTTTCATAATTAACTATTTTCCATGTTACAACCATTGAATCAAAGGATTTTACAGAAAATATAAGTTCATTATTATGCAAGAAAGTACAACAAACGACCATGAGTTTTAGTGTACATTGACCCATACAATTCAAAATATTTTTTAATGGGTAAAATAGTACAACATCATCATCATCCACCCCACTTCATTCCGTAAAAACGAATTAATATCTTTGTTAAGGTTTGGTTTCATTCATCCTCTTAATAACATTATCATAACAACCTCGCATAATCCATAGTAAAGAGAGATGAAGGAAGAACCCTACCTGGATAATCCATTATTGATGTTTTCCCCTTGCAGAAAAAGATAGGGATGCACGACTTATAGGGGAAGAACTCTAGGGACTACAAGAATGAGCCGGAATGACTCTAGCACAGTTTCACCACTAGCCATGGGAAGTAGACTCCAAACACACCAAATAAGGAAAAAGGGATGGGAAAAGACATAGAAGTAATTCTCGTGCGATAAAAGGTGAGATCTTATATTTTAGCGACATTAAATTATAGATGTATTAAAAGTCGGATTGTGGTTTGACCACATGGATAGATATTAACACATGATGTAATTAATTTTTTTTTAATAATTCTCTTTGGAGAGGTGGCCATAATAGCTGTGAGTTAATGGATTTCAAAATAGATGAAAACGGTTAACAACGATACATAGTTGTGTCCGTCGAGTGTCTCCCCAATTTTAGAAAATTTTAAACATTATTTATGGTTCTAAAAATGTCCTTAAACCACTTTAAAATCATAAAATACTTAAATTTGGTGTTTTCGGAAAACTTGGGAAATAAAACCCTGCTATTCCCTGTGGTACCGATGGGTGACACTGCTATGACATCCTGCCACTGACACGCCGCCATCCGAACTTACTGATCGGGTCCAGGGTGCCCCAAACACCAGGATTGGAAATGTAATGGAACAGGAGGGTCTGGGACATTACATTAGATACCTCTAAAACTATTCTCTTCCTCGATAATAATAACTAAACCAGATGTAAAGAGCGGGGTCTAAAAAACCACCTCAAAAGATACCCCTCCTGACAAACCACCCTAGACATCTAGGAACACCTATCCCTCAAGGGACCACTCAAAAATAAAAATTTCACATTATCCATTCATATGGATTATAGAGTGACTTCCCCTAGGTCAAGATACTATGTTTTTTGGGAGTCACTGACTCGCCCACACAGGTTGAATCCCATCCACTATTATTTGTCTTGATTAGGGATCAATTCCTCCACTTCGCATAGTTAGGACTCATCACACACATTAAAAAAAACAAGGAAAACAACACATTCCATAGTTTACACTGTCAAACACTACATCACAAAAAATAGTGAAAAAATGACCAAAACTCAAAAATATCTCTAGGTACTATGAATATATCCCTTCCTCTTTATCATAGTTACTCTCCTCGAGGCCACTATGCCTCTATAACACACGAACTAAGGGATGGTTCATCCACCAAGCACATTTTCCTCATGATCATCGATCCTCACTAGTCGCACTAAGAATGTTGTGTCATCCTTGATATCTAGCTTCCCCTAGTCAGGGACATGCGAACCATTGTGTAGATACCAATGGAGCTAAGACACATGGAAGGTGTTGTGCACCCTAAATAGTGGCGGCGATAGCTCTATCTGATAAACCACTTTTCCGACCCTCCACAACACCTCTAAGGGCCCGAAGAACCTATGAGAAAGATTAATTCCTCCACTGAACCTATGTTTCCAACATTGAGGGAAGACCATCCAGAATATGTGGTTCCCAACCTCAATCTTCATGGGTCTCCCCCTACGATCATATTTAAACTTCTTCTGATCTTGAAATGCCTTACCCCTCTCCCATGTAAGCTGAACCTTCTCCATTGGGATCTGCACTACCTCTTGTCCAAGAACACTTGCATCCCCAACATTGTCCTTATACTTCCCTGACCTCAGATGCCAAGAGTAGGGCTTTATTACATATCATTGGCATGATAACAAAATATCATGTCTCAAAACACATATTAGTTTATTATCCATGGATTTAATAGATACATTCATATGGTTTACATTACATCATAAAATGGAAAACTACAACAACATTGTTTCTATAGAAAACACTGAGATCCCATAGATTATCCATGTAGTTCAGTCAAAATATACTTCTTCGCATCCTGGGAAAATTGAAACATAGAAATCGGTCAGCTCAAATTCTCTGTAATAATAACAATATAGAGGAATCTTTGATAAATAAGCATAATAATTTAAGGAAATGTATAAGAATAAAACGAAGGCATTTTAAAAATGATCTTCAGAATAATACGGAAACGATAAAATCAAAATAATTCCATTTACTTACTGACATGTATATTTTATTGGTCTAATAATCACATGCAATATCAATAGCCAATTTCATAATGATGGAATGCATAATGCGAGGCTTTCATAACCACATAGTCATGGCATTTTGCCAAGACTAAAAATAATATTTTGTCATATACTAGTTCCAAGAAACTTGTTTGTCTCATGAGTCCTACCGATGCTTCAAGGATCTATAACGGGCTCTACCCATCACTTACTAAGTCCAATGCATTCCCCATATGAAAAGGTTTAAACATAACATAAACATTCGTATTAAAACGAGCATATGAAATGTCAACACATTATCCATAAACCATGAAAGGTTTAAAAATAAAACATTTATAGTAAAACAAATGACAAAACCTTCAATACAATATGGAATTTTTTTATCATAATAAATCAACATCAATTATGCTTAAAAATCCATCAATGGATGTTGACATAGATGAAATGAAATTTTTTTTAGAAAAATATCTATTTCTATTTTGAAATAATTTAAAGGTCATATAATTATTGAAGAAATCTTCTATTTTAAAAATATTCCTATAATATTTTTGGGGAAGATTTTATGAAGTTATAATGGTGGAAAATATCTACACCCTCCATAAAAGTTAAAAAAACATTCTTACATTAATTTGGTCAAAAAGGTCATAATGTAACCTTTTTGGAAAACAACGGGAAGATTCCTTTATAAACAAATTATAAAAGTCAAAAAATGGTATAATTGAATTTATCCCATTGTCTATAAAATATTAACAATGTTTTAAAATACATTTTTATGTAACATGGATGTGGAAGATAAATAGGTCCCAGTAGATAATTACATATAAATGACCACCGATAATGAAGAGATTGTGAAATTAACCCTTACCTTATACTTTTCCTTGGTTGAGGGTAGGTTAACCTAAAGTACAATGGTGAAATAATTGTTATTAAATTATATAAGAATAATATACATTAATATTATATCATATATGATCTTTTAACATTGATTTGTTAATAATATCTTAGTATTATAATCTTCTCGGGTGTTAACTAATTCATTTTCCTTTATATTATATGTTAAGTAAGTAATGTTTGTTATGAATAGGATCTATCTTATTAATATTCAGAATAATATTAAGTCTTTAAAAATTATTTTTATTCATATAATGAAAATTATTCTTGAATGGATACGATGGGGAATGAATCTCATCGCGTTCGTGGAGACGGTAATCCGTACGTACATAATTGTGACAATATAATTATTTTGATATTAAAATAATATATAATTTGACATTATATAATATATAATAAATTAATATCATGTTATATTTATTATTTAAATAAATTACATATCATTATTATACCTACCCAAATAATAATGTATTAAATAACAATTACACCACGACGTGGAGATGATAAGCCGTACACACACACTTATAGTGACATGTCATTCAATGGATGGGTATAATAATGATTTTTTTGTACCTTATTTATAATAACATCAAAATATATAGAATATAATGGGTTTATTATTCTTGAATTTAAACAACAATGAAAGAGGAAGTGGAAGAAGAACGGAATTTGATAGAGGTGATGAACTATTTACCTCTTTATCAAGTACTTCTTTTTGATTTGATCAAAAGAGTTAATTAGGTTGGTTTGATGACTAAAAAAAGGCCTCTATGATAAATGGAGGACATTTGATAGAGTATTTGAGCAGGGTTTGGCTATGCCAAATGGATTTAAAGATGTTAATTATAGATAAGGGGCAGTTCCCTTTTATAAGTGGGGTGAGGGTCACCTTAGGGAATGCATGAAATATTCTTTTATAATAAAATTATTTTTGGTTAATAATGGCTCAAAAATGAATTATTTTAAGGATAAGGTGGGGATGGGTCGAAAACCACTCCACCAATAGGTTTTATACTGGTTTGGGTCACTATATTAACCTTATCATTTAGATTTAACTCTTAGTTAAATAGTTTGACATTAACCATGTCTCTTTTTATTTTGACATTATATGGTTAATAAATATACTTTAAACTTCCAAGAGAACCCCAAGTCGTTCATTAATGATAAAACTATCATTATATAAGTATTTTTGCTGAAATTTATTTTTTTAGGAATAGAATATAAATTAATAATATAATATTTCTTTAACAAACACTTTTATGTCAATTTTGACACTATTTGGTATTTAGTTTTATCTAAATTCATAACTACATTATTACATCAAAAAAATTTATATAACCAACTCTAACATTCCATATGAACCTATAAAAGTATTGTAATTAATTAAAAGTTTCATATTACATTTATTTGAATATTTATAATATCAATTATTTAAATATTTCATTAATGAGGTAATTACTGGATCATCATTGTGTCATTAATAAATATAATTATTTAATTTCTAAAAATTATAAATAAAATACTATTATGTAAGAAATTTTCTTATATTTATAATGAATTTTATAGTTGAATTTATCTTATGTGTAACCCTATATTAAAAATGGTTTAGTTATTAAACATTGAATTTAACACTTTTAACTCTTCTTTGAATTATATAATAATATTTTCCTTATCTAATTCAAGTGGACCAAAAAGGTTCATATTTTATTCCTAAGGTTTTTCTATTACAATTAAAAATATCCAATTGAATTAGGAAATGTGTTATGGTAAGAATAATATCATTTTAACCCCTAATTACCATATTTACTTTTAACCGTGGTAAATAAAAGTAAAACGTTATGAGTCACCAAAATTTTTTTTCATCTTATTGAACAAATTTTACATACCGATATCAACCGTGTCTCTTGGATTTTTTAAATTCAACTCAAATAGGCAGTAAAATTATGTTTTATGTAAATTTTCAAATGCTCATAGGATGTGGGTAAAAGACGATAAAAAGTTCATTAAAAGTTTTATATATCTAAAATTATTATAAATTGACTCCATTGAATTACATTGAAAATATATAGGTATTATGTATCTATTTTAACCATAAATAAATTTAAATAAGATAAATAATTATTTAAATAAAAATTTGGTTTTAAACTATAAATCATTATTTTTCAGTATTAATCAAAAATTGAATATTTTTAGAAAAATACAAAAAATTCACCCTAAGCTAATTTCTATATTCCGAATCCAAAAATGAAGTATATTTTGAAAGATAAAATTTATAAAATTTCAAAATTTGGGTATTACTATTCATAATGGCGAGTTTGATTGGTTGTGGTGTGATATAACTTGATGTCGCATACAATACACACTATTGTTTTATTCAAGGAGAAGCATACCATGGAAGCTTGGGGTGTTACATTCTCCCCTCCATAAAATAATTTCATCAAATAAATTTCTAGAGTATTACTGCGTAAAAAGAATCAGGTGGTTCTTTATCATATGTTTCACAGGTTCCTACGTTGCCTCTTCCATATTATGGTTTCTCCATAGAAATTTTACCAGACGAGTCATCTGGATTCTCATAACATGTTATCTTGGATCAAGAATCTTGACAGGCTCTTCACAATAAGACAGATCATGTTCCATTTCTAATTCCTCTTAGGTGAGTACATGCGTTGGGTCAGGCATGTATTTTCTCAAAACCTAAACGTGGAATACATCGTGAACTTTGGAGAGACTTGGAAGAATTTACAAACAGTAAGCTACATCCCCAATTAGTTATAGAATTTTGAAAGGTACGATCTACCTGGGACTCAGTTTACCCTTCTTATCGAAATGTATAACACCCTTTAATGGAGATACCTTCATGAAAACATGGTCCCCTACCTGAAATTCCAAATCCTCCCATAGGTTATATGTATAGATTTTCTTCCTACTTTGAGCTGCTTTGATGTGGGTTTGGATTACCTTCACATTTTACATAATTTCCTCCACATGTTCTAGGCCTACGAGTCTTCTTTCTCCAACATCATCCCAATAGGTTGGTGTGTGGAATATCTTTCTATATAACACATCATATTGTGCCATATGAATACTTGAATGAAAGCTATTGTTATAGGAAAAATCTACTAGAGGTAAATATTGATCCCATATACCGTGAAAATCAAGTGAGCATGATCTCAAAATGACTTCTAAGGATTGAATAGTCCGTTCTGATTTTCCATCAGTTTGGGGGTGGTAGGAAGTGCTCAAAATAAGTTCAGTATCCTAGTATTTTTTAAGACTTTTCCAGAATCTTGATGTAAAATAGGGATCAAGATCAGAAACAACCGATAGTGGTACTCCATGAAGTCTTATAACGTCATTAATATATAGTTTGTCCAATCGTTCAAGTGGTAAATCCTCTATTATAGAATGAAAATGTGATGACTTGATAAGATGATCAATAATGACCCATATTGCATGGTTCATTATAGGAGTCTTTGCTAGTTCCATGAAAAAGAACATTGTAATATTATTCCATTTCCACTCAGGTATAGAAAGATGTTTCAAGACACCTCACGGCCGTTGCCTTCCAACTTTCACTTGCTGACATACCATACATCTTAACACAAAATCATCAATCTCCCTCTTCATGTTATCCCACCAAAATTTTTCCTTCAAATCTCTATACATATTGTTTCTCCCAGGGTGTATAGTGAAATTGAAGCTATGAGAATCATCCAACAATTCTATTTTTAGATTAGCTATATCGGGAACACAAAGTCTCTTCCCAAATTTCAAAATTCCATCTTCATATAAGAATTAACTCAATCTCCCATCATTAATAGCTTTAATATTCTTTTGAAACTCTTTATCATCAACCTGATAACTTTTTGTCCTTTCTAGTAATGATGGTTTGGAAACCGTTTGAAAAAGGATTGATTTTTCACCTTCCACGGTTATTCCCATGTCCATAATTACTAGATCCATGAAAATAGAATCCATTTCAACTCACATCTTTATCAAACTCCATGATCCTTTCTGCTCAAAGCATCTGCCACTTTATTTTCCTTCCCCGGGTGGGAGTGTATTGTAAAATCATAATATTTTAGTAGTTCAAGCCATCGTCTTTGGATCATGTTGACTTATTTCTATGAGAAAATATACTTCAAACTCTTGTGGTCGGTATATATCACACATATTTTACCATAGAGATAGTTTCTACAAAACATAAAAGTAAAGATTATAGCTGCTTACACAAGATCATGATTAGGATAGTTTTGCTCATGAATTTTTAGCTGTCATGATATGTAGGAAATCACCATATAATTCTACATAAGGACACAACCATGTCCTTTCATTGAGGCATCAATATAAATAACAAACCCATCATTCCCTGATGGTAGAGTCATGATAGGATCATTGAAAAATCTCCTCTTAATTTTTTCAAAACATTCTTCACACAATTTTTTCCAAAAAAAATTAACCCATTTGTGTGTGATATTTGTTAATGGGTTAGACAACCAGTCAAAATTTTGGACGAAATGTCGATAATAACCTGCTAAACCAATAAACCTTCATACCTTAGTTATACACATCGGTGTTGGACATTCTTGGGTTAAATTGGTCATAGAAGGATCAATAGAGATTCCATCCTTAGAGACAATATGGCCAAGAAAAGAAATCTCATGATTCCAGAATTCACAGTTTCTAAACATCCAATATAATTCATGTCCTCTAAGGGTATTTTGGATAATTCGCAAGTGATTTCCATGATATTTGAAGATTTTTTAGTAAACCATGATATCATCAATAAATAACACTATAAATTCATCATGATATTCCTTGAAACTATACTGATTATATCCAATAATACATAGGGTGCATTAGTTATCCAAAAGTCGTTACTGTAATCTCGCAATGCCCGTACCTTGTTCAACATGCTGTTTTCGAAATGTCTTCCTTCTTCCCACAGAACTGATGACATCTAGATCAAAGGTCAATCTTTGAGAATTATTCAGCTTAATAACGTTTTTCAAATAAATCATCAATGCGAGGTAGGGGATACTTGTTCTTTATTGTTGTAGCATTGATCTCCCTGTAGTCAATGCACAACCTCATAGATCCATCATTCTTCTTAACAAAAATGACAGGGGATCCCCAAGGATAAACAAAAGGGTGAATAAATCCCTTATTACTCAATTACTCTAGTTGTTTCTTTAGTTCCACTAATTCCACATTTTCCATTCTATAAGAGGTCTTTGATATGGGCCTTGATCTAGCAATTAAATCAATAAAAAACTCAATTTCTCGTTATGGAGGATGTCCAGGTAAATCATCTGGAAACACATCAACATATTCTTTCATAATAGGTGCATCCTCTATTTGAACATTCTTTTCCCCACCCATAGTTATTTAATTCTATTTCTCCCCAATAATTGATTTTAGTTGAGCTATTGGGGGTGAATCTAGATAAATATTAGGTGGTGATGATTCTCCTCTAAAGATAAGGTGTTCATTATCATCATAAAAAAATAGTAACCTCCTTCTTCATAAAATAAATTTTTTCATCATGGTATTAAATCCAATCCATTCCAAGGATTATATAAAATTCAGTCATTGTTGTGACAATGAGATCAGAAGATAAAGAACATTTTAATGCCCTAATGGGGACTGATTCACAAAACATTGTTGCAATGATACATCCCTTAAGAGTTTTGACTAACAACTCCATTGTTAAATCAAAATGGAAATATCTAATTTTCATTGCAAAATAGGAAGATATGAAATAATGAGACGATCCGAAATCAAATAAATAATCGGCTAAACATGAGGAAACCATTAAATTGCCTGCCAATATGACTTTTGAGTCTTCAACCTTTGCAGTAGTGATATCATAACCTTTTCCTTGTTCCCTTGGAATTTTCAGAGGTAATTTCCCCTAATGCTTAATACATTCATTTACATAATTCACACATTCCCTATAAATGTAGAATTCATCATATAGAGCCTCTTTCTTCCCCTTTCAATCATGAGTTTGGTGGCCTTTCTAACCAAACTTGTAACAGACTCCCATTCCCTTCAGGAAAATTCTATGTTGTTTCTTACCACATTTATTGTGGGATAGATATTCAACCTTTCCCTTACTCTATTTATTTCCATTTCTAGAGTGTTTAGAAGATCAATTATTATATTTATTTTCTTTAAAGACATAAGACTTAGTGAATTCTTTTTCAGTCTTGATAGCACATGAGACAATATCTTTGTACGACGATAAGGATTGTGAGACTAATGATCGATGGAGAAATGGTTTTAACCCATAAAAGAAATGATAAATCTTACTTATTTGGTTATGTATATAATATTTATCATTCCTCTCAAACCTTGTAAAGTTGTCTTCATATTTTTTGACATTCTCATCCTCCTTTTGCCTCAGACACAAAAATTGTCTTTCCATATCTGCTTGATGGTGATGGGAAAGTATTTTTCTAAGAAAATTTCTTTAAACTCCCTCTATTCGATATTTGATACTTCATCGTATTCCATTGTGTTTTGAATCAATGACCACCATTGTTCAGCATCTCTAGTGTGGGAGTAAACTTCCATGACAACTTTTTCCCTTTCGCTACTCCACATGGCGTGGAATATATTCTCTAAGAAATTTATCCATTACTCAGCTACTAGTGGAATTGTAAACCCATGGAATTTTGGTAGTTGTTTTCTCATGAAGTGATCTAACATTTATTCACCTCGTTGCGGATCACGGTGCTCAATATGGGTAAGGTTATTATTCATAACCTGAGTGAGTTGTCCTTATATGGTGATTAGATGATCAGCACCAGTTGCTTCGCTAGCTCCAATATAATTATCATGAGTAGGAGGGAAATACCTACATTTAGTGCATGCAGTGATATGGTTTCCATTCCTTCCACTAGGTACCATTTCTAAACAATGGCATAAACTAGTTTAGTTTATAAATCAAAATACACAATTCGAAACTTGTAAAACACTTAATGTAAATTGAAAAGTTTATGGATGTAATCCATAATCATAAAAAAAAAATTTTTTTGAGGAAGTATATAAATACAAACCCTTCGTAATGGTTTGTATATAAAATGAGAATTATCCTAAGCATATCCCCTAGGAGTGTCGTAACCAAGAGTGCAACAATAACCGTTACCATGCACCAATTCCCCTTCGAGTCTAGCTCATAGTGGTGTTTTCGTGTTTTACCCTTACATACATTTGTGCCAGAGACACCTCTACCTACTTGAATCTAGACAAGGATGTATTTCGTGGATAACTCACAAAATATCTACAATACCAAAATTCTTGGATGTTATTTTATACTAATCCTCAAATTATATCTTAGGGATATGTGATCAAATCAGAGTTTATCTAAATCTAGTTTCCAAGGATTGTACTAAATTTCCTATGATACCTACTGTAATGCACCAACCCTAGAAGCCCAGAGTTAGTGCATTATTATGTATTGTTAGAATGATCACCAATGATCATGTATTGGAATACAGATTAGTTTAGTAGCATTATAAGTATTAGATACATTTATAAGGTTTACATTAAATAATAAAATGGAATACTACAACAATGTTGTTTATAGGGAAAAAATCGATATCCTATAGACTATCCCTACATGTAAGTCATAATATACATTTTCACATCTTGGAAAAAATAAAATAGAGAAAGGGATGAGCTCATATGTTCCATAGGGATAATAATATAATAGAAACTTTCATAAATAAGCATAAACATTTAAGGAAATGTATTAGACTAAAAAAAGGCACTTTAAACTTGAACATCAGCATAATATGGAAAATATAAAACCAAAATAATTCCATTTACATTCTCACATGGTTATTCTACTAGTAAAATAATCACATGAAACATCAATAGGCCCTTTCATAATGATGGAATGCATAATGCCTGAATTTAATAACCACATAGTCAGGGCCTTGTGCCAAGACTACAAATATGATTGTGTCAAGGCCTTATTCCAAGACACAAGTTTGTCTCCTGAAACATAAGATGCATCGAGGAGATATAGTGGTAACCACCCATCACATACAATGTCCAATGCATTCCTCATATGAAAAGTTTTGAAAATAACATAAACATTCATATTAATACTAGCATATGAAATGTTATTAATTTATCTATAAACCATTAATGGTGTAAAAATAAAACATCCATAGTCAAACATATCAAAAAACCTTCAATAAAATATGGAAGTTTTGTATCATAACAAATCAAATTCAATTAAGCATAAAAATCCATCAAAGGATGTTAATAGAGATGAAATCAAAATATGTTTTTAGAGAAATATCCATTTCTATCTTGAAATCATTTAAAATTCATATAATTATAAAACAAAAAATTTATTTTATAAAAATTCTTATAATATTGTAGGGGAAGCTTTGATGATGTTATAACAACGGAAATAGCCGCACATTCTATATAAGATAAAAAACATTCTTACCTTAATTTTGTCGAAAAGGTCATAAAGTACCTTGTTTGGAAAAAGACGGAAATATTCCTTTATAAACATCATATAAAAGTCAAAAAAATGGTATATATTAATTTAACCCATATTCTATAAAATGTTAATAATGTTTTGAAATACATTCTTTAGAAACATGAATGTGGATGATAAAGAGGTCACAATAGATAGTTACATCTAAACAACCTCGGATAATAAATGGATTGGGATATTAATTCTTACTTTGTAATTTTCCATGGTTGAGGGTAATTTAACCTCTTGTATAGTCGTTAAATAATTGTTATTAAATTATACAAGAATCATATACATTAATATGATATCATATATGTTCTTTTAAAACTTCGTTGTTAATAATATCTTAGTATTATCGTTGTTTCGGGTGTTAACTAATTCCTTTTCCTTTATATGTATTGTTACATAAATAATTTTTTTTATAAATAGGATGTATCTTATTAATATTAAGAATGATATTATGTCTTTAAAAATTATTTTTAATCATCTAATTAAAATTAGTCTTGAATGGATACAATGGGGAATGAATCTCATTGTGTTCGTGGAGATGGTAATCCGTACATTTTTACGAGCGACAATATCATTCTTTTGATATTAAAATAATATATAATTGGATGTTACATCATATATACATAATCATTATCATGTTATATTTATTATTTACATAAATTAATCATCATTATTATACCCATGCAAATAATAATGTTTTGAATAACAATTACACCACGACATGGAGACGGTAAGTCGTACGTACGCAAGCAAGGTGTCATGTCTTTCAAAGGATGGATTGAATACTGAATTTTTTTATAAAATATTTATAATAACATCAAAATATAGTTATGATATTGGATTTATTTTTTTATAATAGAAACAAGAAATAAAGAGGAAGTGGAAAAAGAAAGGAACTTAAAATAGGTGATGAAATATTTACCTCTTCTTTGGGATATTCCTTTTGATTTGAACAAAAGGGATCTTTAGGATGGATTTATGACTAAGGAAAGGCCACTAGGATGACGGGAGGATAGTTGATAGGGTATTTGGGTGGGTTTTGGTCGATCCAAATTGTATTGATGTAGTTAATTAGAGATAAGGGGGAGAACCCTTTTATAAGAGGGGTGAGGGTACCTTAAGAAAAACTAGAAATATTCTTTTATAATAAAATTATTTTCAGTTTATAATTTTTTAAAAATCAATTATTTAATTTATAATGTCGGTATGGGTCGAACACCACTCATATAATTGGTTTTAGACAGGTTTGGGTCATAATATTAAGCTTATTATTTAGATTTAACTTTTAGTTAAATAGTTTGACATTTTCCATGTCTCTTTATATTTTTATATTATATGGTTAAAAAACATACTATAAACTTCAAAAATAACCCCAAGTGGTTAATTAATGAAACACCTATTTATTTATATGTATTTTTTCTGATCCTTATATTTTTAGGAATAGAATATCAATTAATAATATAATATTTTAAAAAAAACTATTTTATGTCAATTATGACACTATTTGTTATTTAGTTTTTTTCTAAATACATAACAACATTATTAATTCTAAAACAATTAAACTAACCAATCCTATCATATCATATTAACCTATAAAATTATTTGAATTCATAAAAAGGCTCAAATTACATTTATTGGTCTATTTACAATATCAATTATTTTAATATTTCATTAATTATGTAATTAATACATCATCGGTGTGTCATAAATAAATTTAATTATTTAAATTATATGAATTATAAATAAAATACCATTATGTTGGAAATATTTTTAAATTTATAATGAATTTTTATAGAGGAATTTATCTTCTATGTAACCCTATATTAAAAATGGATTTGTTATTTAACATTAAATTTTACACTTTTAACTCTTCTTTGAATTAAATACTAACAAATGTCCTAAACTAATTCAAGTGGACCAAAGAGGATAATATTTTATTTCTAAGGTTTTTTAGTCGTATTATACTTATCCAAAAGAATTAGGAAGTGTGTTAGGCTAATAATAATATAATTTTTACCCTTAATTACTCTATTTACTTTTAACCGAGGTAAATAAAAGTAAAAAAGTTACTATTCCCCAAAAAACAATTCCTCTTATTGAACCACATATTTCTTACTGATATCAACTATGTCTCTTGGATTTTTTAAATTCAACTCACAGAAGCGGTAAAATATTGATTTATTTAAATTTTCAAATTCTCCTAGGAGCTGGGTAAAAGACGGTAAAAAGTTCAATTACGATTTTTCTATATCTAAAATTATTATACACTGTCTCCAATGAATTAAATTAATCTTATATAGTTATTATTTATCTATTTTGACGTAAAAAGTTTACATAAAATAATCAATTAATTAAATTAAAATTCGATTTTAACCTAAAACTCAGTGTTTTTAACTATTCAACAAAAATTGAAAGTTTTCAGGAAAATACCAAAAATTCACTCTAAGCTAATTTCGATATTCCAAATCCAAAAATGAAGTCCATTTTTGAATATAAATTTAATTAAATTTTAAATAATGGGTATTATTATCTATAATGGATCATCTGATTGGTTGTGGTGTGTTAGAACACATAGTTGCATTCAAAAAATGCTATTGTATTATTCAAAGTGAAACGTACCGTGGAAGCTTGGGGTGTTTCATGCCCAGCACACGGGTGAGCGAAACGGCCTCATGTACAAGGATTCTAATGGATACATTCCAATTGTAGAGTGAAAATCATTTTTTTAGGAAAACTCAACCCAAGTCAAGTGTAGTACCCATTATCCCCCAATGAAAAATTACATGCCCGTATGATATCCTACAATGTCTGGATTGTGCACTCTGTCCGCCCATATGTATGGGGTTGGAAAACAATGGTGAGACATAGATGTGTGCGAAAGGCATGTTGCAATCCTCTCCAGAACCATGAGGTAAACTGAGTATCCTGATCAGAGACTATAAACCTTGTAGCTCTATGCAACCAAACCATCTCGGCCATATACCTCGGTGTTAAGGCATCCCCCCACACTATACTCCTTGATTTTCCAAAAGTGAGGTGATTTCATCAGCCGGTCAACCACTATCTAGATAACACAACAACCCCCAGAACTATGGATTGTCATATGATTAAATCCATCAATATTAAATTCCACTTCCTCTTGGGGACATATAAAGGTTGTAAGAGACCTCCTGAGATGCGGTGTTCAGCCTTCCCATGCTGACACACGTGGAACGTTTCCACAAACTCTGCCACTGTCTACTTCACCTCGGACCACCAAAACTAATTCCTCAAGCCCTAAAACATATTAGAAACACATGGGTGCACCACCATGGGTGAGTTAAGGAACTCTCCCAGAACATTCGTACAAATTGCCACTAGGATGAAAAACTTATCATGAAACAACATCCAATTTAATCGATATTACGACCACCCATCCAGCGCATTACCATAGATAACACGATCACACATGACTTCATCCCCAATGCCCCCCAACAAAGACTCATCCACCAGCGATAACAGAGAGTACTACCCTATCATCTGGAATAGACATTCTCTTCAATACTCCACCTTTACATCAAGGTGTAGGGAATCTAACTCCTCCACCGCCTTCCAAGAATCTAACGATTCTTGAAGCACATCCTTCCATGAATTCCTGCTCAAGGCATGATCCCCCATGTTTCCCTTTCCTGAGGTGTAGGAAATCTAGATGTCGTAGTCCTCAAAAAACCCCATCCACATCCGCTGCCGCATGTTCTGGTCTCACTAAGACAAGATGTACTTTAATCTCTTGTGATCCATGAAGACCAAAATATGCTCCACGTTGAGGTTATGCCGCTATAACGTTAGTGGGAATACAACTGTTGTGAGCTCCTTGTCGTGGGTGGAATAGTTATGATCATGCAGAGATAACTGGTTAGACCAATATGATATTCCCCCTTTACTTTTGCATCAGAACACACCCCAACCCTTGGCCAAAATCATCACATAACACCTCGAATATAACCCCTTACACTAGAAACCACAACACTAGGACACTAACTAGTTTCCCCTTTAGACAACTGAATACAGCCAAGAATTTCTCACTCCATATAAAAGCCTGGACATTCTTGGTAAAGGCTGTCAAAGGTGCTGTAACTTGGGAGAAGTTGGGAAAGAACATCAAATAAAATCCATCCAGACCCAGGAAACTATGAACCTCCATCACATTCTTGGGTGATTCCCAAGAAAAAGTGTCTTCATCTTTTCACCGATCAACCACTATTCCCAACATGGAAACCACTTGTCCATGGAAGTGCACCTCTCGTGTCTAGAGCATTAATTTGGACAACTTCTTGTAGAGCTGTTGTTGTTGTAGGACCTCTAAAACCATTCTCAGATTCTTGGTGTGATCCTCCACTGATCATGAGTAGATACATTTGTCATCAATAAAAACGACTATGAAAAAATGTGGATATTCCAGGAAGATGAAGTTCATGAGTCCCATGAACACGGATGGTGCATTAGTAACATTGAATGGCATGAACATGAACTCAATGTGACTATATCTACACATAAAGGAAGTCTTCAAGATGTCACCATTTTTCACCATAAACTGGTGATATCCTGACCATAGATCAATGTTGGGGAACCATCATACCTGCTTGAACTGATAAATAAGGTTTTCAATCATGGGGGGTGATGGTTCTTTACCGTCATCTAGTTCAGAATCTGGATGTTTATACACAGTCAGAGACTACCATATACCTTCTTTGAGAACAATACTGGAGCACCCCCTGATAAAGCACTTGGTTGAAAAAACCCTTCATCATATCGTCAATCAAAATCTAAACCTACAACAACTCAGAAGGCCCCATCAGATAAGGAGACATTAAAATTATATGGGCACCGGGTTTGAAGTCTAACCTGAACTCAATATCACGTCGAGGGGGTAGATTCACCACATATCTAGGGAAGATTTCCATGAACTCACTAACTATCACCATGACTTCTATAATCCTTGTATACACCGACTCTACTAATATCTTTGTTAACATGGAATAGAGGTGCTCCACTCACCAGCTTCCCCCTTGAAAACCCTCTTCACTGAAAAAAGATACACATTGACCGCCCATATCTGAAAACATGATCATTCTTCGAATGGAGTTGATAAAAAAACACACAGATAACATCTAGTTGATGCCTAAAATTTCATCGTATAGCTGCATTGGCAGAAAAAGAAGGTATCCACTTGACTGATGTGGTCCCAACATCAGTCTACATCCTTAGAAGACACGAGACAAAATGTTATGACCTCTGACTAGAGTAATCAAAACCATGGGCATGAAAAGTATCTCTATGTATAGACCCATAGCATGGGATAGAATTGGTGAATCTAAGGAGTGAGAAGATCTTGAATCAAACAAAGAGTATGAATGAGTGATAAAAATGATGATCATACCTCGATCAACTTCTAGACCTGCTGGAACTACTGCCTCTATGGTGTGACACTGCCCACACTTAGTTCCTCTACCCCTCAGCTGTTGGCCACCTCCCCGACCACTCCCTAGTTGAGGGTTTTGATGAGCTCCATGAGGTCATCCTCCTTCTGCAACGTCTTCTCATAGAGGAGTGGAAGATCATTTCCACTTCTACTACAGCTGAAAGGGATGGGCGGAAACTGTTGTAGATGAGGTGGGCGCTGGACCCTCCCACACCCACTATACTTCACTCGGTCTAGGAATTGATTCCTAAGGATCCCACAACTGCCACATAGGAAGCATCTCGATTTTGGGCCAGCAACAAAGGGGTGAGGACTGGGAGATTGAAACTTGAACTACTGGGGCCTTCTCCCTACTGACCAAAACCTAGGAGTCCCTAATGCTGGAGGCCTAATGATGATGACCATCTCCATTGAAGAGCCAAACTAGCTCCCCTCTCATGGAAAACCTCACAGGTTATGCATCCTCTCCACAACTTCGGTCTTCTTATGAACCTCCTATTATGTCACTTAAGTGAAGGGAGTAATATGATACTGAATAGAAGGTTGTTGTACCACTTCTAAATGTATTGCTTGAGACTCCTCATCCAGAAAGTGGTCCAGGGAAAATGAAGGAGAACATTGAACATGATCCCCAAATCCCTCACTAACATGATCCCCAACTAAGGGGAGAGTATCCCCTACCTATTCTCCACCATCATCATGGAAGAGAGGAATTATTCTCATAACTCCCTCTCAAAGTCAATCCATGAAACCTCAGTCTCCCTATTCTCCCCAAGATGGTGCGTCCACCACTGAAGCACCACTCCTAACATCTAGGTTATTGCCATAGGAACCCATTACTTTATAAGAACCCAGATGAAGCTAAAATCCATCCCCAGCACTGTAAGCCAGCTCTCTATCTCCATGTCCTAGAGGTTGTCGTCATGCTTCCTAAGGGACAGCCGATAAAAAGAAAAAAGATTCATATGCCACTGTTCATCCTACTCCTCTTGATCATCGGAATTCTGATCAACTAGATCAGCCTCTTGGGCCTCGATCACCCGCACTACCCGTGGTCGTCGTTCGAGTGCCACATCTACAAAGTAAACAAGGAATTCCTAAACAGGATTAGTGTAGGAGTTTGATTTCAAATTTGTCTTGGATTTATTATTTTTTAAATCCCCAAAATACACAAGACACAAATAAAAAAGTCATTATTATGCATGTACCTTTACTAGTGTCTCTAACCTAAAATCAGTGTATCCTTAGTTGGTTGTTCGGTATTTCCAGAGTCCTTGAATCAGATTATAGGGGACCCTAAAATATCATGCCCTAGCCGGTCTTCCCTGGCCTCTACCACATTCCATGATTTCCTAACACAATTTCCCTACCATCCTATGCAATACTCAATGTGTTATGCCCTGAACGCCATCATATCTCTCAACCTACCTCTGATACCATTCTGTCATGAAACTCCGTCACCAAGATGAGGTAATGGATAATAGATTATCAGACCATTCCTTCCTCAAGTTGAAGGAGAGATAAAGAACCCTGACACCCACATTCAATAGGACCCTATCTAGAGACTAGCACGAATGTTTTATAATCATAGGTAATATGTATAGAATTATCCTTTTTTATTTAGTATGGTTGTTAGATAAGATAGTAAATCCCAAACAACACCAAAAACATAAGTAAAATTAAATCCACAACAATCCATTACCATATGATGTTTCCAATAATAAGTCTATAAGATTCCATTAAACTCAGTAGTAATGTCCCAAATGAAGCGAAAAGAAACGATGTCAATAGTCCCATATTCTAAACATGTAAGGTCTCGCACGGTCCTCGAAGTCCACTTGGAATCCTGAAATAAGTTTCATATATGTAGGGTGAGTATACAGGTATACTTAGCAGGGAAGACCAAAATCTCTCGTGCACAAGTGGGGAGGAATTATGAAGCCCTCGCGAGAAAAGGAGGTAACCAAATCCCCTAACAAAGAAACTATCCACCGAAAACCGCACCAAGGCAGACTCCCCGAATAAAGCAAGTCATGTTAAGTAATAGAAATAACACATCGATGTTTGGGTACCCCACACCACTTTTACATTAGTTATGGAGGAATTCCTACACATCATACCTCCCCTTCCATTCTCACTATAATCCCACTACCACCCCAAAAATAATCAGTTGGCCCTCCACAGCCACGAATCCATCCCATAGACACCTAGTCCACAACAACAACACACATCCCAACCCAAAGAAACCTGGGACATAGAAACCACCACCACGCCTGAAAAAACTTTATCCAGAACAACTACTTCCAGTCCCAAAGACACCTGGGCCAGAACAACTACCGGCACAGCCGAAGAAACCTAGGGCTCATCCCAAAGACACTTGGGAAACAAACAGCCTACACACACCTGGGACAACCACTACAATGTACAATGCCCAAACATTCATGGGATATAATGGACCTCTGGCCATTATAGTCTACTCGAAGGGTCTTGGGATACTTGGGAAAGGGAGCAGAAAAGGTTCCAATAATTTGCCACTCATAAGAGTGTTGGAAAAAACACCCGCCCCCATGAAATGGGGGTTATCGGCCCAAAGTAATCAACAAGGGTGGGGTGAGAATAAGAAACATATGAACTAAAATTATACATATAGGTAAAAAAGCAATCATCACAATCTAGGGGTTCCAAAAACCATCCCATACACAAACACCCTTGTTACTATTCATTTATAAAAAACCCAACAGCCACAACCCGGTGACAACTCATTACCAGAAACAAATTACCCATTGAACACATTCATGTTATCAAATTCATGTGGTTAAATTTAAATATTGTTCACTAATGGGAAACTAACATGAATTTCCACAAGCCACAGAAGGAAAAAAACCAAGCATAAAAAATTAGCATTCACAACCAATCTTGTTGTAATGTCACAACAACAAAATGGATCCGTGAGATCCCTCGAAGTACTAGAACCAAACCGAGCTCCAATATATGGGCCTACATGGACTCGGATCCAAAAACAAATAACATCACAATAGGGGATCCCATCCTAATCAATTTCACCTCACAAGCATCAAGAAGAACAACCATAAACATCACCAGAACAAACCAATGGAGTTTTCAAATTTAAAAACATCATTCATTTAGTTCTGTATTTTTGTTTGGTTAACCAGGGTGACCACACAAGGATTCTTATTCATTGAGAATCCACTTAATCAACCGAGTATTCATAATTAACTAGTTTCCATGACACATCCATTCAATAAAATTATTTTCCACAAAACAGAAGTTCATTAGTGTGAAATAAAGGACCTCCAATGACCACGATTTTCAGTGGAAATAATCCCATAAAATTCAAAACATATAAGAAATTGTAAAATAGTACAACAACATCACCAACCACACCCCTCAATTCATTAAAACCAATTTATAATATTCATTACATATTTGTTTCATCTATCTTATAGGAACATTATCATACCCACCCCGCATGATACATAATAAAGAGAGACGAAGTAAGAAAACTACCTGGATGATCAATTATCAATGATTTTCTCCTTGTGGAAAGAGTTGTGGATGCATGACTTATAGGGGAAGAAATCCCAAGACTCCAATAGTGAGCAGAAAAGGATCCATCACAGGTGCACCACTAGCCTTGGTAAGGGGACTCCAAGTGAACCAAAGATTTAAAAAGAGACCATCCAAGAGGAAGAAAGAATTCCCATGTGATAAATGACGAAATCCTCATGTTACGGGATATTAAATCTTGAACATATTTAAAGGAGTATTGTGGTTTCACCACTTGTTTGGACAGTTACACAAGATGGAATTAATTGTTATTTAATAGTTATGGTAAGATAGGTGGCCATTACAACTGTGAGTTAAAGGATTTCATTAGAATAGATTAAAATGGGTAACAACGACATACAATTTGGGTCCATTGAGGGTCGCCCAACTCTTAGGGGACTGAAAACATTGTTTATTAGACTAAAAATGGACTTGAACCACTTTAAAAGATTATATACATAAAATTGGAATTATGGGAAATATGGGGAAAGAAAATCCCAACAACACCCCGTGGCACTGATCGGGTGTGGCACTAATCGGTGACCCACCGATCAGGGGAACAGTGGTCATGGACTTACCTATGGGTGACCCACTGATCGGTGTTGCCGATGGGTGACACCATGGTGATATCCTACCAGTGACACGCAGCCCTATGGATTTATTGATGGGGTACAGGGCATCCCAATCACTAGTATTGGCAATTTAATGGACCTAGAGGGTCTGTGCCATTACATTAATACCACTCATGTAAACTTGTTTCCATGTTGATATTCATTAAGGGATTTATTTATTTCTCATTTTTTGTCCAAATTTCATTACATTGTTATACCCTTTCATTTTCAATTGAAAATGTCAGGGTATGATTTATCACTTCCCCCAAACAACCCTCCTTATGTTTGAATGATGATAGACATCTTTCTCACTAATTAATGACTCCCATGTACACCCATTACCATGTCAAAATCCCATAATAAATTTATCTCTCTTCATTTACATTAAAGAAATTTTTTTATATTATTGTTTAATATTCCATTATATATGTTGGGATATTATATTAAATGATACCCTTACTGTTCATTTCATGTATAAATGATGATAGGCCCATTTTTCTCTCATCATCTCTTTTTAAAATTTCTATTTGACATCATCATGCTACCGAATTTACACCAAAATTTACATACCAGAATAAATGTGTAAGTGAATACCATACCCACATCTCTATCAAGGGTATTCTCCTTTATGAACGTGTACTTTTTGATTGAGGACAATAATTTATGTCTTCCACATCTCTTATTCATGGAATAAATTATGATGTTTAATGAATCCATGTTGTATGATCTATGTGGCACACTTATGCATGAAATGAAATGAAAAAGTAGGGTACGCTCAAATAGTGCTCCAATACATTGGGTAAAGATTAGTATAATGATATATAAGATGATGTGAGAGTTTACACATTCTAATTCAAGTTAGATGATGGTTTACTCATGTTACATGTGAAATGACCCTTGGATCATTCAAATGTCATTGCCACATTTATATCTTATGATAATAATGTAATATCATTCCATAATGATCATGTTTATCTTCTGCTCTGCTGATACGCCTATTTCCTAACATGTACTATATTATTCCTGTTAGGCCTTTTTACTCCCTTATTGGGATTTATATCTCACCCTTTTCGTATGCATTTCCTTATGTTATCCCATGAAATGTTAAGATTGAATGAATGTTGTGGTCATGTGAATGTTCTTTTCAAAATATTTTTTGGGTTTTATGTTCTATGCTTTTGTGTAATGTTCCTAATTCCCCAATACACTATACTTATCTATCCTCAAAGTTGGATTAAGTGCAAGTTTATGTAATAAAGTGTGATTAAGTGTTTAATAAAGAGAAAGGTTGTTATAGTTGGCATAATTGGATGGGTTTTGTAATTTAAGGGATTAGGATTAGAAAAACCTAGTGAAAGCCTTTAGGATAAGACTATGTATAATAAAAACATCCCAATGTTTTGGATAGAATTTAATAAGTGTTTTATCAAGAAAATACATCTCTTTGTGGATATGTGGAAGTAAAGGTGGCTCCAGAACAGATGTATCTTGGGGTAAAACCCAAAAACACTTCTTTGAGATAGAATCAAATTGGAACTGGTGAACGAAATGGGGCCTTGATACACTCTTGGTTATAACACTCACAAGGGATATGATTTTCCAATATCTTGTAATGGGAGGAATCGGGCTAACAACCGATGAAATGATCAATGTGATCACATTTATAATGAGATGCCCAATCCGATGGGAGTGGGAATCGAAATCTTTGTCATGATAATATCCCAATTAATGTATTTTTAAATAAAAACATGGTTTAATAGAAACATTCAACCCCCCCAAAAGAAAGTAAAATCCTAAATCCAGAGCATCATGAGAATAATTCCTCATACTTTTAATATATCATAAAATCTATCAATCAGAGAATAATAGATAAAATCCATTGAGAAGATCATCATCATCCTTAAAGTTCTTAACATTAGAAGGTTCATCTTGATGTTAATAATATAGAAGGAGAAGCTGATCATTGGTGGTCATTGATAAAAAAATAAGAAGCCAGAGGATGATGCCGAGGTGATAGAATGGAAGGATTTCCAAAAAAAGTTGATAAATAATTTCCATGCACCCTTCGAATTAAGAAGGAAAGGCACATCCTTTCCCTCAAGAAAATAGACGATGAATCCATCATATCGTATGGGAAAAAAATCACAAGGATTTCATGATGCGCTTCTAGATTTTTCATTACCCATGAATTCTATGTTTACCACCTCTTTGGTGAGATAAAACCTATCCTATTCAATGCCATAATGATTCGTGACTTTGATAGATATGATGAAATTTCCTGATGTACCCTCAAATTCTAAGTAGAGATCGAAGAATCATAGGTGTATCATGGGGATAAGAAGAATAAGGTGGAAATTAATTCTGGTAGTCTGATGGATAAATCCAATGGTGGTAAGAAATTCCAATAGCCCACATTACAAAAGTGTGAAAAGAAGCATCCTAGAAATATATTAAAGGGGATGATGAAATGATTTTGGCTTGTGATAGAAGGTATCATAAAAATTAAATGATTACAAGAAAACCCCACTATTATGACAGTGAAGACTGAGTTTATTTTCAATCCTCTACATATTTTTCATTGCTTTGACTGCAACGAACCATGGTAGTTTTCAAACCAGTTTCCTCATCTATGGGTTCTTTTAGGAAACCAACAACCTCTAATGTAGTAAGGGAGATCATTTTCCATCACTACCACCGAAGAAAACCCTGACAACGAAGTGGTAATACGTAATTTAGTTATTCATTCAATAATAGGTAATGGTCATTTTGATAATTTTTATGAACATTATTTTATATCCCAAAGGTTTAGTAGAGAAATACCATCCCTACCACAAATTATGGAAGTAAAGATGTAAGTGAGAAGGGAAAATGGGGAAATCATTAAATCCCATAAATATAACTTCCCTATAGAAATTTATGGTTTAAATATTCTGGAGATCCTCTGCATACTCCATCTGGTTATATTTGATGCAATTCATAGAACAGATTGGATTTCCCTATATAGATCCAACATAAATTTCTGTGAGAGGGAAATCACTCTCCATATGGTGAATTGGCCACTGAATCTATTCAACAGCAAGGAGGAGGATGAATGTTCCTTAGCACCATCATTTCAAGAATATTAATTCCCTCTGAGAATTCATATCTATCTCATATACATCATTCTATAGAATAAACCATCCTTGAAGACATGCATATTGTCAAGGAATTGACTAAAGTTTTTCCTGAGGAATTTCTTGGTCTTCTTATAATAAAAGATGTTGAATTTTCAATTTATCATATTCCTAGGAATTTCAATAATCCAAGACTCGATATAGAATGATTGTTGTGGATATTGAGTAGATGGAGAAAGAACAACATGAGAATCTGAATAAAGCGTTTATACTCTCAAGTGCTTCACCAGTCATCTTCTTCCAGAGGAAAGATGGGTCAATGTGTCTTTTCATTGATTATCGTGAGCTCAAAAAATTTGTGATAATGAAGAAGTATCCTCTTACCCGAATTGATGGGTTGTTCGATTATCTATGTAGAGCACAATACTTGTCCATGGTGGATTTTTGGTTGATATATTACCAAGTAAGGTTGAAGAAGCGGAATATCTCCATGACATATTTTCGTACAAGGTACGAGCAATATGAACTCATTATATTTCATTTTGGACTCAGTAATGATCCAGTAATATTCATAGACTTTATGAATATAGTCTTTATATGATACCTCTACAAATTTTTGGTAGTCTTTATAGATTATATTATAATATACTCTAATACGAAGGAAGAGAATGATGGGAATCTAGGAACTGTACTAGAGACCATGTGAAAGGAGAAGATCTATGAAACTTACAACAACTATATATTCTGGTTTATGGATGTCCAAATCATGGGTCATTTCATCATAAGAAATGGGATATCCATGGATCCCTCCATGATAGCTGTAATTGAGGTATGGTCGAGGCCAACATTGTTGAATGATATCCACTGCTTCTTTAGGTAAGCTCGATATTATTGCCTATTTGTGAGAAATTTCTCACAATTTTAAAACCTTATTACCAACCTAACTCAGAAGGGAATCATGTTTTCTTAGAGTGAAGAATGTGAAGAAGCTTCAAGGAGTCGAAAAAGAGGCTTATCACAGCGCATGTGTGCACACTATCCCCAAATGGATAACATTTTGTGGTATTTAGTGATTCTTTGAAGAAGGTAATGAGTTGTGTGTTGATTATAAATGACAAATTTATTAGATAACATTAAATCTAATTGAATATTCCTGAGAAAAACTATCCATCAGATGATCAGGAGCTGGGTGAAGTAATATTCTCCTTGAAAATTAGGCGACATTAAAACATTGGGGAGAAGTGTGAAATATACAATGATCACAAAAGCCTCAAATATATATTCACATATAAAATTTTGAACATACAACAATGAAGATGGTTAGAACTGATCAATGTCTATGAATGCTCAATATATTACCACCCTGAGAAAAGCGAACAAGTTGGATTATTCTCTAATTAGAAAGGAACCAACAATTCTATCATTGATGATAATTGAAAAGGATCCAATCTTCTTATATTTTATGAAGATGAACATGAGAACCATAAAGAAGGGAACACCATAAATCCTTTCACAAATAATTTCTCAAACATATCTTTTGGAAAGTTTAATGGATTCTCAGAAGTATTAAGTGGGAGTTTAGAAGAAATTGTAAACTATCAAAAAATATAAATCCTCGTCGTTCAATGTGAATGAAGAAGTAATTGTGAGATTTGGGTCATGACTATGTGTTCCATAAAATGTAGAGTTAAAGAAAAAACTTTTGGATGATGGAAATAGTTCAAATTTATCCATTCAACTAGGAAACACTAGGATGTATCGATTTATCATAGAGCATTATGTGTGGGATACCATGAAGAAGGAGATCACTGAGTATTACTATAAATGTTTGGTATGTCAGTAGGTGATGTTTGAGAGGTATAAGTATAAGGGGACAATGAAACCATTACCCATACCAATATGGAAATGAGAGAACATCACCATGGGCTTTGTAACCAATCATTCGAAGACATTTAATGGAAGAAATGATATATGGGTTGTTGTGGATCATCTTACAAAGACCACACACTTCATTGAAATTATTTAGGATTTCTCATAGGATCAACTGGCACAGATATATATCAGAGATGAGGTAATGATACATGGAATTTTTCAAAATATTGTATCTGATCGAGATACATGATTGAACTCTATGTTATGGAAGAGTCTTCAACATTCTCTGAATACTGAGAAGAACATCCATAAAAGATATCATCATCAAACTAATGGAAAATATGACCAGACTATCCAAAACATGAGGACATATTGAGAACATACACAATGGACATAGAAAGAGTTTGGGATCAATGTATTATTATAGTTGAGTTCTCTTACAATAATAGTTTCCACTCAATCATCGAAATAGATCCTTATGAAGACCTTTATGGGAAGTGGTGCAGAACAACAGAATAATGGGATGAAGTTGGGGAGCGAAAAATCCTAGGTCCATAAATAGACGATGAAATGGTGGAGAAGGTTAATACCATCCAACAAAACATTAATGTTACTCTGAGTCAACAAAAGAGCTATGTTGATAATCATCAGTGATAACTAGAGTTTGATTTTGGTGACATGGTAATCCTCCGGATATCACCGTGGAAGAGAGTTATGATATTTTGGAAGAAATATAATCTTTTACTAAGATACATAATCCCTTTTGAGATCGTTGATTGCATTGGAGCAATGGAATATCGACTAGAACATCCACCGATAATATATCAAGTACATGATGTATTCCATGTATCACTTTTGAGAAAGTATATACCTTACCCCTTGTATTTTTTTAATCCAGAGTAGGTACCATTGGAGAATGAACTCTCATATGAAAGAGAATGGTGAATATATTAGATTATAGAGAAAACATCCTATGAAATAAGTCAATTCCCCACATCATGGTGTTGTGTAGAGTCCACTAGTTTGAAGAAGCAACATGGTAATCAGAGGAAGTGATGAAGTAGGGTTACCCTCAAAAAATTTTGTCTGGGAAAAGAAAATTTCGATGGTCAAATTTCTTAAGGGAGGAAATTGTAACGACCCAAACATTTACGAATGAAAATTTTTCTTGATCTGACTAAATGTATTATTTTTTAAGATGGTAATATAAATCATATACACTTCTTGGGTTTTATGTCTTTGGATTTCATAATAACATTAGGAATTGTTACCATTTCTAATATAGCTATTGAATTGTGATCACATGATTAATATAAATATAAGATTTTACCAAATCCAAATTACATAGACAATGAATTGATGGAATGATCTAAGAAATTTGCTCCATAGGAATCCCATTTGTTGATTCCTGGGAAAAAGGTAGCATCAATGGGCTTTGCTCTTGACCAAGCCCAATCTTATCATCAATATGTTGAGCTTGAACAGAACTTCTTACATGAGATGTGGATGTTCTTTGAGATTACCACCTAAGCGATATTATCTGAGCCACCCCAAGAGTCTGTCACCATCACACATCATACCCTTAGGTCATATGCAGGTGTTATAAGGGGTTTTGTAATAAGACTCTAACACTATGATTATGTTCATTATTTTTGTATACAATAAAGAATATACTTTCATATTATTATTGTTACTTTGTACATAGTTTTTAAAGAACAAAATATATATTTAGTTAATCTTAAATTCAGAAATATACATTGATGAATTAATGGATTTTTTAATTAAATATTATTTGTAAAAAATATTATTACTCAACTAATTTCTATTAAATATAAATGATCATATAATTTTAATGAATACAATTGTAATTTTTATTAATGTTTGAAAGCTGTTTTTGTAAAAACCCATTAATTTTTTTATAAATATAAATTTTTATTTAAAAAGTAAAAATTCACATATTTAGAAAATTATTTAGATAAAATGAATTTTATTTTTTGATCTAGGATTTCATAATTATTTAATGGGTATTTTTAATAATTTAATGAGACAATTTAATTTTTTGGAAAAATTTAAATAACGTTTAAATATAATGTTTTTTAGGAATTCATAGTGACCCAATAATGATTTAATAAAATACTATAAAAGTATTTTCATCCAATATATGTTATACCTTTAAAAAAATATGGTTTTTGATTTGTTTGATTAATTTTATGGTGCAATAGTGGACCCTCCAAGACATAAAAAATATTTTGACTTTTAAAATAATTTCCTTGAGATTCTGATTCACCTCTACATAATCAAGACTAATATTTTAATTAATTACTCTATTTTACATATAAAACAATATTTTCTACTCCTCTTTGGAAAAAACCATGGGAACAAACAAAGGGTTTGTCTGTGTTTTTGATAAGTTTAATGTGTGGTGTCCAAAATCAAAATAATAAAAAAATTCCCTCTCCTTTCCTATATAAACCCACTCAATTTCCCATTCAACTTCACTAAAACCATTTTTATCAAGGACAAAATCTTCCCTCCTCTCTATATAATCCTCTCATGTCACCCCATTCAACCAATAATCCACTCTCAAGCCTTTGGAAAACACTTATATGTAATGAATTTCTTCTATTATTATTTTTGTCCAAATCTCATTATGTTGTTATACCCTTTTATTTTCTATTAAAAATGTAGGTGTTTCATTTATCACCTCACCAATACATCCCTATTTTTGTTTGAATTATTATTGTTTCCATTCTCTCTCAGTAATAACTCCCAAGTACACCCATTACTATGCCAAAATTCTATAAGAGATTTCTTGGTTTCCCATTTATGTCCAAATTTCATTATGTTGTTATACCGTATAGTTTTAAATTAAAATTTGTTTGGTATGATTTTTCACCTCCCCATATATACCTCCTTATTTTTGATTGATGAGAGACATATTTCTCTTTCATGATTTCCTTCCATGTACACCTGATACCATGCCAAATTATCGTAAGGAATATTTCCATTCTCACTTTTTCTGAATTTCATTATGTTGTTATGACATTTTATTTTCAATTATAGATTTTGAGTTATGATTTATCACCTCACCTATAATACCCTCCACATTTTTTAATAATGGGAGTCCCTTTATCTCTCATTAATTCCTCCCATGTACACTCATTTCCATACCGAAATTCTGTCTGGGATTTCTCTCTCCTCGTTTACAACCAATCAATTATTTTATATTTTTAAATTTGATTACATAAATTGGGACATGTGTCTATATGACCCCCTTACTATCCATTTCATGTACATAATAGTATATACCCCTTTCCCTTTCATCATCCTTTTTTATTAACTCTTATGTGACGTTGTTATGCTCTTGAATTTTCACAACAATTTTCTAGGCCATAGTAATTATCAAGTGAATACCATGCCCACTTCTCTATCAGTGGTATTCCCCTTAACACAAATTTACATATTTATTAAATAGTTTCATGTATTTATTCCAGATTACATTGTCATTGAATAAATTATTATGTTCAAAGATTCCATGTTTTATGATCCTTGTGGCACACTTATGCATTAAATTAAATGATTATGAAGGGTGTTCCCTGATAGTGTGCTCATGCATTGGGTAATGATTAGTATCACGATATGTAAAGGGTAATGGGGTTTTACTCATGATAATTCAAGTGAAATGAGGGTTTACTCATGATCCATGTGAAATGATCCTTGAATCATGTAATTATCATTTTAAATGTTGTTTCCACATTTCCATGCTTTGACAATCATGTTATATCATGCCTTTATGATTATGTTTCTCTTATTATAACTTGATATGCATATTTCCTAACATATACTATATTTTTAATGTTATTCCTTGTTTAATACATTACAAGAATTTTTAGCTCACCCTTTTTATGAATTTCCTTAGGTTATACCATGCAATGCTCTGTATGAAGTAATGGTGTGGTCATGTAAAAGATGTTTTCAATAAATATGGTAGCTTTTTTGTTCTATGTTATTATATAATGTTTCTATTTTTCAAATACACTAGACATCTTGATCCTAATAGTTGTCTTAAGAGATATTTTATGTCATAAATCTTGTTTAAGTGTCTAATAATGATCAGTTTTGTCATAGATGTTATTAGGGGGTGTGTTTAGTTATTTTGGGGATTAGGATTTGAAAACCCTAGTGAATGCCTTAGGAATAAGACTATGTATAATAAAAATGACCCTAAATTTTTTTAGAGTGTTTATTATGTAATTTATCAATAAAATGCATCCCTACCTATATATGAGTAGGTATAGGAAGCTCTGTCATAGATGTATCTATGTGTCAAACCATAAAACACCCCTTTGAGCTGGACTCGAACGGTAACGGGTGCACCAAAATGGTCCTTACTGCATTCTTGGTTACAACACTCCTATAGAATATTCTTTATTAAATTCATAAGATTAGTATGAACCATTATTAATGGAATTAAAAACTTCCCCTAATAATATATGTTGGAATTTATATCATAGATGACCTAGATAAATGAAGGAAATAAATGTAATTTATAAGTTATCTATTTTTATCATTGGATTCTCCTTTATGTGTTACCCCTAAATTTTCTATTAATCCAGTCAATGGTTGGTAATAGGTTGAAATAGGCTATCAACCAATGCAATTATCTATGTTATTACTATTATAATATTATTCCCAATATTATGGGAGAAACAATCACAAATTTAAAAACAATACAATTCTAGTTAAATCCTGCATTTAATAGAAACATGGGTTAAAAGGAACATTATCCCCCCTGGAAGAACAATCCTTAATCCGGGGCTTCATGATACAGAGTGAACATACATTTAATTGATCATAGGATCCATCAATCACCGAATAATGGATCATCTTCATTGATAAGATCCTATCCACCCTTAAATGTTTTGATCAAGAGATGGTACTTTTGGGTGCTTATCATATCGAGGGTGAAGCTGATCTAGGGTAGAAATTGATACAAAATAAACAGCCTTAGGAGGAGATCAAGGAATAGGAATGGAAGGATTTATGGAAAAAAAAATTTAATAAATATTTTCCTCATACCCTTTGACTTAATGTGGGAATGAAATTTCTTTCCCTCGAGAAAATATACAACGAATCAATCAGATCGTATGAGGAAAACATCATTAGGATTGAATTATTTGACCATGGATTTGTTGTTACCCCTGACTGCATGGTTGACCACTTCTTTAGTGGGTTAAAACCTACACTATGGAATTCCCTAGGGATTCATGACTTCGAGTGTTATGGGGAAATTGTCTGATCTTCCCTCAAAGTCAAAATGGATATTTGATAGTTCCAGGGGTATCATGGGGATACAAACTATAATGTGGAAATTATCTCTGGTGGTCCAATGTAAAAATCCTCTGGGGATATGAAATTCTAGCACCCCACTTTCCAATGTTCTGTAAAGAATCACCCCAGAAATTTCTTGAAGGGTATGAATAAATGATTTAATTGTGGAAGAGAAGGGAACCTGGTCATTCAATGATGACAATAAAAACCCATTGATACGACATTGAAGAGGAACAATCTGTTTAACCCTAAACATATTATTCATTACTTTAACTTCAATGAACCAGTGAACTTTGAAAACCCATTCCCTAAGCCAATGTTTTTAAGAGGAAACATACAACCACCAAGGTATCAGGGGTGATATTTTTCCGTCACTACGGCCGAAGGAATCCATAGCATTAAAGTGTTGAAAGGTACACTAGTAATTCATTCAATAATAGTGAATGTAATTTTTCATTCTAGTTATACACATTTTTTTATATACCAACAGATTAGTAGAAAAATCCCAACACCACCAAAAATCAGGTAATTAAAGATGTCAGTTATAAAGGAAATTGGGGAAATCATTGCATCCCATGAATATAACTCATCCCTAGTCACAATTTTTGGTTTGATCTTTCTAGAGAACATCGTCATACTCAATCTAGTGAAATTTGAAGCAATTCATTGCATGGATTGGAATTCCGTATTTAGAGCCACCATAAATTTCCCTGAGAGGGAAATCACTATCCATATGGCGAATTAACCAGTGATTCTATAAAAGTTCAAGGAGGAGGATGAATATTCCTTAGAACCATCATCACAATCTTGGATAATATAGCCCTATGAGAACACGTATCTTTCACATATGATTGAGTCTGTGGAAGAAACCATCCTTGAATACTTGTATATTTTGAGGGAATTCACTACAGTGTTTCCCGAGTAATTCCCTGGTCTTCCTCCTAGAATAGATGTTGAATTATCAATTGATATTACACCTCATGCATTTCTAATATCCAAGAATCCATATATAATGGTTTTTTGGAGCATTTGGAGGTGAAAAAACATCTAAAGAAGAATATAGATATATTGCTTATATGCCCAAATACATCACCATGGGGTGCACGAGTTTTCTTTGATAAGAAGGATGGGTAAATTCACCTTTTCATTGATTAGCATGAGCTCAAAAAAATCAAGATAATGAACAAGTATCCTTTTCATAAAATTGATGAGTTTTTTTATTAGATATGTAGATTACAATACTTATCCAAGGTGGATTTTCAGTTGGTATATTACCATGTAAGGGTGAAGAAGGAGGATATCCTGAACTACTTTTCGTACAAGGTTCGAGCACTATGAATTAATATTAATGCCTTTTGGACTCACTAATGCTCTATAATTATTCATATCCTTGATGAATAGAGACTTTAGAGATTACCTCAACAATTTTTTTAGTCTTTATAGAAGATATTATAATATAATTTAATATAAAGGAGGATCATGAAGAGAATCTAATCACTTTACTAGAGACCATGTGAATGGAGAACATTTATGAAATGTACAGAAAGTGTTAGTTCTGGATGAAGTATGTTTCATTCGTGGGTGATATCGTCACAACCAAATGGATATTTGGGGATCCCTCCATGAAGCTTCAATAGAGGGATGGCTGAGGCCAACATTAGTGGTGGATATCTGTTGCTTCTTGGGGTTAGATAGATATTATCACAGATTTGTGAGAAATTTCTCAAGATTGTCCAACCCTCATTCAAAGCTATCTTGGAATGGAGTCATGTTTTCATGGAGTAAGGAATGAAAAGAAGGCTTCAAGGAGTCGAAAAGGAGTCATATCACTCCACCTATGCCCACACTACCCACAAGTATAGAAATTTTTGTGGAATTAAGTGTTTCTTTAAAGAAGGTAATGGGATGTGTGTTGGATCAAAATGAAATAATCATGTTCTATGATTCAAGGAAATTGAATGTTCATTGGAAAAAATATCCAAAAAATGACTTGGATTTGGATGAAGTAATATTATATTTGAAAAATTGTATACATTACCTATTTGGGGAGAAGTGTGAAATATACACGGATCACAAATTCCTCAAATATATATTTACATAGAAAGAGTTGAACATCTACCAATAAAGGTGGTTAGAGCTGATCAAAGTCTATGAATCCTCATTCCATTACCAATCTGGGAAAGCAAACAAGGTGCAATATGCACTATGTATAATGGACCTAGAGATTCTATCATTCATTAAAATTGAAAAGGATACAATCTTATTATATTTTTTGAAGATAGACATGTGAATCATAAATAAGGGATTATCATCAATATTTTACAAAATGATGGATCAACCATCAATTTTTTAAAGGATAGAGGATGCTCAAAAAGATGATGTGGGAATTAACAAGAAAGTGGAATCTATCAGAAAATGGAATGTGTTCCATCAAATCAATAGTTAAAGAATGAACTTTTTGATGCTTCACATAGATTAAATTTCACCATTAACCCCGGAAATACAATGATGTATTAATATCTCCATGATCTTTATTGGTGGGATAGCATGAAGAAGGAGATCACTATGTATACACCAAAGTGCCTGGTATGTCTGTAGGTGATGGATAAGAGGAATAAGTCTAAGGTGATGAAGCAACCATTACCCATACCAATATGGTAATAGGAGAAAATTACAATGGAAGGTGTCACCAGTCATCTGATGACATCCAAATAAAACTATGTTATGTGGGTTATTGTGGATTTCCATACAATGTATGGACACTTCATTGCAAATAGAGAGGATTTCTCATTGGATCAATAGGTACATATATATATATTAGAGAAGTCATAAGGATACATGGAGTACCACTATCTATTGTATTTGATCGAGATCAATGATTCACCTCTCTATTTTGGGAGAGTCTTCAACATGCTCTCAATACTGAGCTGAACATTAATAAGTATTATTATCCTCAATATGAGGCCAATATGAGAGGACTATCCAAAAACATGTAGACATGTTGAGAGAATTACCAATTGACTTAAAAAGAGTATTAGATCAACATCTTCCTCTAGTTTATTTCTCTTACAAAAACAGTTTCCACTCAAACAACCAATTGGATCGTTATGAATCCCTTTATATGAAGAGGTGCCAAACACCAGCATGTTGGGATGAAGTTTTGGAGCAAAAACTCTTAGGTCTAGACGTGGTCAATGAAATGGTGGAGTAGTTTATAATCACCTAGTAACACATTAATGATTCTTAGAGTCAAAAATAGAGCTATTTTGATAATTGTCAGAGAGACCAAGATATTGAAGTTGGGAACATTTTATTCCTCCACATATCATTGTAGAAAAGAGTTATGAGATTTTGGATGAAGGGAAAGTTTAGTTCAAGGTACATCGTCCATTTTGATATCCTTGATCTCATTAGAGTAGTGGCCTATCAACTAGCACTCCCAGCAAACCTATCTAAAGTAAATTATGAAATCTTGGTATAAATCTTGACAAATTACATAACTAACCCATTTCATGTTCTCGATCTAGAGGTGGTACCATTGCAGAATGACCACTCTTATGGAGATATGATGACAATGATCATAGTTCATAGAGAAAAAGTTTAAGAAATAATACATTGTCCCTCATCATGGTGTTGTGGCAATACCATAAGTTTGAAAAAGAAACGTGGGAATCAGAGGAAGTGATGAAGTAGTGTTACCCTAATCTATTTTAGTGTTGGAAAATAAAATTTTGAGGGAAAATTTTATTAAGTGGGGAAGATTGTAATTACCCAAACATTTATTATTGAAAATTCATCAAAATCTAAATAAATGTCTTATTATGTAAAATGGTTATATAAAACATATTCCCTTTTTTGTTTTTATGTTTTTTAGATATTAAAATACAATTAATAATTGTTACCATTTCTAATATATACATTAAACAATGATCCGATGATTAGTATAAATATAGGGATTTAACAAATTAAATTTACTCATAAAAATGAAATGATGGCCTCATACAGTAAAATTTCTCCATACGAAGCCCACTTTTTAGAGCTGAAAAGGAAGTGGCGTCACTGGTCTTCACTTGTGACCAAGCCCAAGCCGAGGATCCACATTTTAAGCTTAAACAAAACATCATATGGTCGAATTTGAAGTTGATAAATATTACAACCCAAGCGATGTTGTCTGACCCACCCAAAGAGTCTATCACCAACACACCTTTCCTTTAGTTCATATGTGGGTGTTATAAGGGGTTATGTAACAAGACCCTAACACTATGATTATGTGCATTATTTTTGTATAAAATAAATAATATACATTCTTTTTATTATTATTACTTTGTAAATTGTTTTTAAAAGAATAAATCGTATTTTTAGTTAATATATAATTAAGAAATATATTTTGAGCCCTCAGGGTGCAGCTCTGTTGGTAGTAACACCTATGGGTCTCGGTGAGGTCTTGAGTTTGAGTCTCATCGAGTTTATCCTTGTACTTCTTATTTCATGGTTTTCTTTGTACTGTAGCCCCTTTCTAGAATAACTTGAGGCTTCAACCTCACCTTTTATGAAATATATTTTGATGAATTAATGGTATTTTAAAATTAAATAATATTTTAATAATATATTATAACTAAAGTAATTTTTATTAACTATAAATTTTCTTGTAATTTTTGTGAATAAAATTGTAATGTTTGTTATGGTTTGAAAGCTATTTTATTCAAAACCCATGAATTTTCGGTAAATGTCGATTGTTATGCTAAAAGTAAAAATTCACATATTTAGAAAATTATTTAGATAAAATGAATATTGTTTTTTTATTAAGGAAGTCTAAATCATCTAACAGTGAATTTTTCAAACGATTATGAGACAATCGAATTTTTGGGTACAAATAACGTACCTTTTAAATATATAATGTGTTTTATGACCTCATAATGACTTAATAGTGATGTAATAATATAATATAATTCTTTTTTGGGAAGATATATGTTTTACCTTAAAAATATTATTATTTTAGATTTGTTTGATTAATTTTATGGTTGCTTAGAAGACCCTCCAAGAATTGTAAATAATTTTAACATTTAAAATGATTTTCTTGAGAGCGTGACACACTTCCACCTAAGAAAAAATAATATTTTAATAATATACAGAATTTGAGTAATAAAATAATAATCTTTTACACTACCCTTTGTATGAAACCATGGGAAAAACCATGGGTTTGTTTGTGGTTTTGATTACTTTAATGTGTTGTGTCCAAAACCTAAACAATAAATAATTTCCTTTCCTTTCCTTTGTAAACCCACTCAATCTCCCATTGCTATTCACTAAAGACATTTTGATATCAACGAAACATTGCCTCATACATCTATAATCCTCTTAATGCATAGTAAGCTCCAATTAATCCCCTCTATTTCCTCTCTCAAGCCTTTTGGATCACACTTCCAAGTAAGGTATTTATTCATTTCTCATTTTGGTCCAAATATAATTATGTTGTTATAACCTTTTTTAAATTAAAAATGTTGGGGGTATGATTTTTCACCTCCCACAAACATCCCTCTCTATGTTTGAATGATGATATAACCATTTATCTCTCATTAATGCCTCTCATGTACATCCCTTAATATGCATAAATTCTGTAAGGGATTTATTCCTTTCCCATTTTTTTCCAAATTACTTTTTTGTTGTTATACCATTTTATGTTAAATTAAAAATATTGGGGTTTTATTTTTCACATCCCCCATAATTCCCTCCTTATTTTTTAATGATTAGATACCTCTTTATCTCTCATTAATGCATCCAATGTATATCTGTTACCGTGCCGAATTTAAATAAGGGATTTTTTCCTTTCTCAATTTTGCCCAAATTTCATTATGTTGTTATTTAATTTTATTTAAATTAAAAATTTTGGGGTATGATTTCTCATCTCTCATATACTAACCTCCTTATGTTTTAATGTTGAGAGATCCATTTTTCTCTCATTAATTCCTTGAATGTACACCTGCTATCATGACGAAATTTTGAAAGTTATTTCATTCTTCTCATTTAAATTCAACCAATTAGTTTATATTTCTAAATTCCATTACAAATTTTGGGTGAACGTACCATGATTCTCTCTTTTATGTCACCCTTATACCAATGAACTAAACTGATTTTGTATTGAAAATTCCAAATTTAATTACAATTTTTACTTCATTTTTGGATCTATAGAATAATTATTACAACATTAAAAAAGGGATATTTTATATGCCTTTATTTTTTTGTTATAGGTGTAGGTGACTTGGAGAACCCATGATGATGTTCAAGAAAAAAGGGCCAATCTGCACATGATCCAAGCACACTAGTAGAATAAAACGCAAGCTGTTACTAAACCATGTGTCCAAATGGGCTGAAATTTTGTGGGATGATTTAAAACGTATTGATAAACATTTTATATGAAATAACCAAAGCCCCATTAGGAAACTAAATTCATATCCTAACTGATATATCTAGGGAATCAATTATGCACAAGTCAAAAGGTGTGTTCTGTATGTTATCAATATCTCCAGATCCAATATTCTAAATAATAATCACCATTAGGTGGAAAGAACTATGATGTTGGGCTAAAACTTTATACTTTTTTGAATGGGATATTTGACAGTCTAGTGGCCAAAAACTACGATACAAGTTGTTTTACACAATCTGTGTGATCAAAACCATCTCCCAATTTTCCTATAAATAACACATCGGGAACCTCATTTTGGATTTTGGCCAGAAGACAAGGTTTTTCCATTTTGGAGTCCCCAATGATCCTTCTCAACATCCCTATATGCTTGGGAGGCAATGGGTAGTGATACTTCAACATCTTCTTCTTCCTCCCCTCCCATGGGTTTCTATACCCGTTGTGATCACCTTGGGAGGAACGTGACGTAATCCCAAGCTTCATACATGCATTATTTTCAGTAATCATTATAATTCAAGGTTGGATGTTTTTTGTCTTCATAATATCATTCTAGTTTATTTATTTATATACTGGATGGTTATATTAAATGATATTGATCATGTTTGGGGTTACCCTTTCATGTGATGTTTCACACACCTTTCATCCTTTTTTCCTCCCATATTCAATTATATTATTTATGTGGTTCATATTAGTCAATTGAACTCACATAAGCACTGCCACGTCCATGTAAATTTATTTCATGATATCACAATGAAATAACATAAAATCTGGGATATCACATAGAGTTATTCATGTGTTTCCATGGTAATATTCAGTTATGTAGTCGAACACAAATCTCCCAATCATCGGCGGTGTCTAGTGAATAATTGTGAATTGTCAACTGGAACCTAATAGGTATCCTAGAATAAAATCTATAACAATATGGTAATAGTTTTTAAAAACTGGGAATTAAAAGATCTATACCCTTTCTCTTGAAGCTATGAAGGCTGAACATCACGAGACTTCCTTCGGTTGATCTCGTTTTATTAATCTTGTTCATTTAAACCTTGTTTTATCGCTATAGTTTTTCTGTTGTAATATTTAATCATCAACCCAAAAGTATTATTAAATTATATTCCCATTATATCATCATAAAAAACCATCTTTTCAATTAATGATCTATGCCTCCGTCGAGAGAAGACCTAGGGTTGCTGCTATATTAGAGAAATTCTAGTAAAAAATAAACAACTAATTTGACACGCTCAAAAATGTGATCTAATTTTGGAAACATTCTAGGGATAGAAGATTAGTTTTTACATTATTTCCTTTTATTTATTTATTTTAATTCACAATTAGTACTCATTTTAATACCCTACCTCCATTTTATTGTTTTTGGTTTTTGTTTTTGTGGTCATTTGTTTTACTTTTGTGTGTTTTCTCTATCTATCTCTCTCTTTTTTCTCCATATCTCTGTCTCTTCTTCTTTATTACTATATATATAATTATTTATTTTAATATTATATTCTCCCTTAACCCTCTTATATTTATTTAATCCATATTAAATCATTAGAAAAACATCACAACTTATTTGCATGACCCGATCAGAGAAAGAAAGACGGCTTGAATTTGACCCATAATTGAAAAGAAGCATCACTCACAAATCATGTAACATAGATTAGGTAAATAAAGTAACAATTAGGAACCTCTTTTTGAACCTCATGTGATCCTAAACAACTGAAAAATGGAACCCAATCAAACCCCAAGAATCATGGATGCAAATAATCGAGCTTTAAAAGAAATGACCCCCCGGATGTAGAGTACCAACCTACGTACATCCAATATCCTGGGGTAGCAGCCAAAATTGAGATAAAATCATGCCTCATCCACCTTATTCCTAAATTCCATGGTCTTCCGGGTTAGGACTATCATTAACACATTAAAGAGATTCACATAGTTTTCTCCACCATGAAACCCCAAAATTTCTCTGAGGACCAAATTAAGATTAGGGCCTTCCATTTCATTATTGATGGTGAAGCCAATGATAGGATATAATATTTTCATACTACAATTATGTACTAGAATAACCAAAAAAATACTATTTTTAGAGAATTTATTCCCTACCTCCCGAACAACATCAATTAGGAAACAAATTTATAGCATTAGGAAATCACAGGGAGATACCTTTCATGAGTATTAGGAGAGATTCAAAAGACTCTGATCAAGATGCCACTACCAATAGATTAGTGAACAACTATTAATCCAATACTTATATGAGGTTATTATCCCCATGGATCATGGAATAATTGATGCAACAGCTAGTGGTGCCTTGGTTGATCAGACTCCTTCCGAAACTCAAGACTTAATAGCCAACAAGTCTTAAAATGCAAAATTATTTGGTACATGAGCTATTGCACCAACTCGAGGAGTTCATGAGGTAAGTCATTCATCTCTAGAACAAAATGTAGATAAAAAATTGATGAGATGCATACCCTTATAAGGTTATTAGCTCAAGCACAAGTTAATTCACAATATCATCCTGTTCCATTACATTGTTGTAGAAAATAGTCATTTTTCTGACCAGTGTCCACAATATAAAGATTCACCCGAGTTTTGTGCAGCCATGTTCCCAAGGTATCCATTCCAATAAGAAACTCTCTTCAAGAAATAAAAATTATGGAAAAATCCAAATCACAGGTGGCAAGAATAACCCTAGTACCAACAAGGAGGAACTCAAGCTACCCCATGCAGAATTGGTGTTAACAAGTACAAGGTATACAACCTTCTTATCCTACAACTTCTCAAAAATAATCCACCTCATCCTCTAAAATTTGAACCAAACCTCGAGGATATGGTGAAGAAAATTGAATCCCAAAATTTCCCATTCCATCAAACCACACAATCAGCTATTCAAGACCTACAAACTCAAGTGGGGAAATTAGAAAACACCAACGGTGAGATTATGATGCAAGGTTATGGATAGATACCATCCCAAACCATTTTAAATACAATGTAAAAAGGTAATGTATGTTTAGTTACACTTATTAGTGGTAAATAAGTATCTCCTTCTACAGATTCTTCAAAAAAGGTATGTCCCCCTATTGAAAAAGCCCTTTCCCAAACCTCAAAAATTGTATGTAATTTGAAACAAGTCAAAAAGGGAAATCGAGTTATCATTTGTGATTGAGATGACCATTCCATTCCTCTTCCTTTTCCCCAAAGACTCTATAAATATAATAAGAATTTAATAATGAGAATGATAGAGAAATAATGGATACATTTAAAAAGAATCATGTTAACATTCCTCTATTGGATGAAGTTAAATAAATCCCTCGGTATGCCAAATTTCATAAATATCCTTGCAACCATAGAAGGAGACTAAAGGGGAATAAGAGAGTAACCATGGAATTAAATGTCTCGGCCTTTATTCAACAAGAAATTCCGTCCAAATTTAAGGATCCAGGAACATTCAAGATTCTGTGACCCATAGGAGAGACCATCATTTCTAATGCTATGCAGGATTTAGGTTCTTCCATTATTGTAATGCCTCACTCAGTGGAAACTTCTATGTTGGTTAGAGATTGTTAACCATTGAGAATTTTCATAAAACATTCCAAATTATGTACTATGCATCCAATAGGAGTGATTGTGAATTTCCTTGTACAATTGAATAATATCATCTTCCTTACTATTTTATATATTCTTGAGATGAATGATACATGAACACAAGGACATGATACCCTCATACATGGGAGGCCATTCCTCAAAATAGCAATGATGATCATCAATGTTCACAATGGTATGTTGTCCATGGAGTTCGATATAGAAAAGGTATGTTTTAACATCCTTGAGGCTACAAAACACCTCGTTGAAGAGCATAACACTATTCATGTCTATTAAATGTGAGTGATCTCAATTAATGCAAAGAAACACAATTCTCCCCTCAACCAATACTCATATTCATTAACCTCTTCTTCACCATTGGATGATTTGAGTTTTGATTCATGCTTTGAGTGTTGTGTGGGATCTGAAAAGTGTAAATTTTGTGCTTTAATTGATGAGTGTGTTCATTCTGAGGTACCCATGACCATCGATGATTCTATAAATCTCATTTCAGTAGATTTTATATATTTAGAGAGTAAACATGAGCAGATAGATAGTTTCATGGACCCCACTCCCCCTAAATCTCTTTCCATAGTCCAAAAAACCATGGTTTTATAATTTAAACCTCATCCATATAATTTAAAATATATCAGTAATGAGATTATTGACCAATTTCACATCATTATTTCCAAAAACCTCTTTCAACAACAACAATCAAAACTTCTCAACATGTTGATAGAGTGTAAAAAGGAAATAGGATGGACATTGGATTATATTCCTAGGATTATCCCATCTATTTTAATTATCCATATACTTATGTATGATGAGGCTAAGCCTATGAGACAATCTCAACGCTGGTTGAATCCCACTCTCTTTCATGTGGTAAAATTGGAAGTCAGTAAATTACTTGTTGTGGGGATCATTTATCTAATATCTGATAGTCAATAGGTCATCATGGTGCAACTTGTGCCTAAAAAACAGGAATAACAGTAGTGTCAAATGAATGGAATGAATTGGTTCCAACACGTGTCAAAAATAGTTGGCAAGTCTATATTGACTACCATCGACTGAATCAAGCCACACTGAAGTATCACTTTCCTCTACCATTCATTGACCAAATGTTAGAAATATTGGATGGAAAGTCCCCTTATTGTTTCTTTGTTGGAAATTCAGGTTATTTTTAAATCCATATAACCCATAAGGATCAAGAAAAGACAACATTTACCTGTCTATTTCACACATTTTCATACAGAAGAATTCCTTTTGTTCTATGTAATGATCCCAATAATTATCAATTATGTATATCGAATATTTTATCTACGTACTAAGAGAGTCACATGGATATTTTTATGGACGATTCCACGGTTTATGGAACTTCCATTGATGTCTTTTTGGTGCACCAATGTTCTACCTTCGTCATTCTATAGAACATGATATTGTATTAAATTAAGAGAAATGGTACTTCAAGGTTGGATGTGATATAGTTAATGGGCATGTTATTTAAAAAGATGAGATTCAAGTGGATAAATACAGAATTTATTTAATTTCAACCCTTCTATATCCAAAATGTGTTCATGAGTTGAGACCATTTTTGGGTCAGGTTGGTTTTTACTGCCGATTCATTAAAGACTTCAGTAACATCACACATCCCTTGTCTGAGTTAATACAAAAGGATTTTGAGTTTGAGTTTGATAAAAAATTGTGGGGATTCTTTCAATTTTCAAAAATGGAGTCTCACATCACCATCCATCATCCAACCACCATGTTGGAATATCACCTTTGAGATTATGTGTGATGCCTCTAACTTTATAGTTGGGGCAGTTTTATCACAAATGGTTGAGAAAGCTCTTCATGTCATTGTATATGCCTCTCGAACCCTTGACCCTACCCTGACAAACTACACAACCACTGAAAAGATCTTATTTATATTTTGTTTGAATATGAAAAATTCCATTCATATCTTATCGTGTCAAAAATCATTTTTTTCTGATCATGTTGCGCTTCATTTTCTCCTAATGAAACCTAAAGCAAAACCCCACCTCATTCAGTGGATTCTCCTAATTCAAGAGTTTGAAATTGATATCAGAGAAAAGAGAGTAGTGTAAAATGTGGTAGCTGACCACATTAGTAGGATTTCCCCACTATTGGACCATCATTTTGAGTCACCCCTTCCCATTGCAGAATTCATCCCACATTAGAACCATTGTGATGTTGGGGACCTTACCTCATGGTGTGCAGTCATTGTGAATTTTCTCAAAACATCTAGGGTTTCCATTGATTACAGCACTTCACCATCCCAGATACTTAATCGTGATTATTAGTGGTACATTTTTGTTGACCCATATTTATGGAGAATTTGTGGTGACCAAGTAGATTGTCGGTGTGTCCCTGACCATGATTTTACCTCTATTTTGACCTTCTACCACACATTGGCCTATGGGGGCCACTTTGGATCTCAATGTATAGCTCGAAAGGTCTTTAACATAGGTCTTTATTGGCCATATTTGTATAGGGATATGCATTGACTTTTCAAGCCATATATTCATTGTCAATTCACAAGGAATATCTCTAAGAGGAATGAAATTTCCCAACAACCCATGTTATTCTCTAAATGTTTTGATTCATGTGGTATTGACATCATGGGGCCTTTTATAAATTAATTTTATTTTTGTACATCATATTGGCTTTTGATTATGTATTTAGATGGGTGGATGAAAATTCCAATAAAACATATGACTCTCGTGTGGTATTTGATTTTTCCAGGTCATATATTTTTAGTAGCGTTGGTTTACCGAGATTCATCATTACTGATCCAGGATCACTTTTTTGCAATCAAATCATGAAAATGTTTCTTCATAAGTATGGGGTTTTTCATAAATTCTCTACATCATATCACCCCCAAACATACAGACAAGCTTAAAACTGAAATCGAGAAAACAAGAGAATCTTGGAAGAAAGAGTACAACCCAACAGGAATGATTGGAATTTTCTCTTGGATGATGTACTTTGGATGTACCGTACAACTTTTAAAACCCTAATCAGAATGTCACAATACAAAATTGTGTTTGTAAAGACTTATCACCTCCTGGTGGAGGTATAACACCATGCATATTTTTCTTTTAAAAAACGTAATATGAATCTTTCAAATGCATGTGAGAATAGGAAGATGCAGATTCAATAGTTGAATGAAATTCGACAGGATTCATATGAGAACAGATGAATCCATAAAGAGAAGACAATAGGTATCCATTATAGAATGATTCAATAGTAGAAGTTTCATATTGGTGAGAAGGTCCTCATGTACAATTCTAGGCTAAAGCTCCACCAAGGTATGATAAGTTACCGATGGATCGGTCCTTATATTGTGACTGATATTTACCCTTTTGGTTTTATATAGGACTTTCATGTGAAGAGTGGACATCAGATTACTATCAATGGGTAGAGACTCAAAAAATTATATAAGGATTTTCGAAAGCATCTTCTGGAGTAAATCTAATTGATAGATTCCACCTATGACACCAATTAGTAGGATGTCCGTTCTCCCAACCTTTATTTATTGTGTATTAATTTATAATACTTTCATTAGGGACAATGTAACATTTAGGTGCGGGGCGGGGGTGACATGTCATAGATAGGATTTAAATAATAATTATATTAATAATAAAATGTTTTTCATTTTTGATTTATTTTTATTTATTTTTTGTTTTTATATAATAATTGATATTATAAACAATATCAAAAATCATTATTCATACTTGAGTAGATTATGTAGAAAATTCCAATGTTTTTTTAAAAATGTTTTTCGAATTATTGTCTATATGGAGTATTTATCTAGAATTTGTATTTTCAAATCATTCTTTGGTGTTCAATGGATTTTTGAATCCCATGCCTCATTAACCCACACCAATATTTTAATCCATTAGTCGAGAGACATTCTAATCCATTTACAACATATTATTCCATTTAATAACTTTTCTGAGAGTCTCAGGTCAAGTAGAGAAACAAGAATTTGCCTTGATTTTGTTTTATGTGATAATATTCAATTATTCAATATTCATGATAGTGTAAATCAGTTATTGAAAAATCCTTTTTACCATTAACCTCTATGTTTAGAGACCTTGATATATTATTCTTTTAATCCCTAGAGGACATGAAATTCTTATTAGGTTTCCACATTACAAGCTAATATATACTTAACTACCCATATCATGTATATATTATTGTTTCATTTTCTTGAAGTGTTGGAGAGAGGGTGTTTCCATGGGAATTCTGGGAAGATAATCATTGTTATGAATTGATATAATGTGTTCCTACATTTTCCTTAAGCAATGGGTTCACAAGCCATATTACATCATTATTTTACACATGTTTCCCTCTTTATCTCCGAAAAACTATACATTTTAAAAAATCAGTTTTTTACATTGGAAAAAAAAAGAATAAAAGAAAAAAATTCAAAAAAGAGGACGTTTGCTCATTATTATTCACTTCTTCGTTATGACCCACAAAAATAGACAATGTGGAGAGTGATTTGGAGGTGATACACTTTGTGAGGGGTTGAGTGCATGCATTAATTGTGAACAATTGATGAATTTTGACTTGTTTTGTAATTGTGATATTAAACACTCCTATTCTGCCTCAAATTTTTAAACATTAAATCCTACCAACCGTTGAACGTTAGAACAAACTATTTGAAGTCCTCTTGAGTAGCAATGTAGTTTATATAGGTAGATAAATGAGAATCTTGTCAAGCATATGGTAATATCACATGAACTCTGGGAAAAGATAATAAATTCACATGCATGTGTTCATTTAGTGGAGAGGTAAAATTTTAAGGTGAGGTAGGATGAGACATGTTTAGTGGGTGAACAAATTATGTTGAAAAAATTTGAATGTGAGAAAAGAAAAATGATAGTAAAATTCATTCCATAAACGAGACATGATGTATTTATTTTCAAAATAATCCTGGATTATTTCACTCCTTTGATTTAGGAATGATACATGATATGATATTATATGTTTCCCTGGAGTTCAAATGTTTAGGTGTGGGGGTGTTATCGTACCACGATTCACTGTTTTATTTCAACCTTATACCAATGTATTAAACTAATTTTTTATTGAAAATTAAAAATATGATAATAATTTTTACATCATGTTTGGTTATATAATTTAATTATTATCACTTTCACAAAGGTCTATTTTACGTGTTTTGATGCTTTTGTTATAGGTGGAGTAGATTTGGAGGACACCAGATGAAGTCCAAGAAAAATCGGCCAATCTGGACATCATCCAAGCACACTAGTGGACTAAAACAAATGATTATACTAAACTATTTTTCAAAATGGGATGAAATTTCGTGGAACGGTCCAAATTTAATGGTATACATTTCATATTAAGGAATAAGATATCCATTCGACCTCTAAAATGCCCATACAAACAGATATGTCTAGGGAATCAAATCTGCAAAAGTTAAAAGTCTTGTTCTGTATTTTAACAATATCACCAGATCCTCTTGTCCAAATGATTCCAAACATTCGGTGGAGATATGTATGATTATGGGATAAAAATTTATATTTTTTTCCAAAGGTAGATTAGACTTTCTAGTGGCCTAAAACTATGATACATGTGGTTTTACACAATCTATGTGCTCAAAACCACCTTCCGATTTTCCTATAAAAGAACACATTGGGATCCTCATTTAGGAGTTCGGACTGGAGGAATGCTTCTTCCATTTTGGTGTCCCCAAGGAGTTTTTTTATCATCCCTATTAGTTATGGATGTATGGGATGTTCTACTTCAACATATTCTTCCTCCTCCCCTCCCATGGGTTTCTAAACCATTTGTGATCACCCGAGGAGGAACATCATGTAATGCAGAGCTTAATACTTGTACTATTTTGAATGATATTTTAAATTCAAAGTTGTATTTTTTCATTATACTGTATTTTTATTTAATTGAGGTATATGCTGGTATGTTATACTCAACTCAATTGATCATGATTTTGGGTACCCTTTTATGTGATGTTTCACACACTGTTCAACCCCTTTTCCTCCCTCATTCAGTTGTGGTGTTTGTGTTGTTCATATTAGAGAATTGAACTCATATAATAAATATAAAATACATATAAATTTATGTCTTGGTATAACAAAAAAGTAACATACAATCCTGTACAGCACATCGAGTTCGTCGTGTGATTCCTTAGTGAGTTTCGGTTATTAAGTCAAACACAAATCACCCAATCATCGACGATGTCTGGGGAATCATTGTGCATTTTCAACTAAAACCTAGGAGGTATCCTATAATAAACTTAGTAAAATAATTGTAAAAGGGGTTACAAATATGGTATTAAAACATTTATACCCTTTCACTTGAATTGATGAATGATGAAAATAATGAGACTTCCCTGGGTTGATCACATTTAATTAATCTTATTAATTTTACCTTGTTTTATCGCTTTAGTATTTTATTGTAATCATTAATCCTAAAACTGGAAGGTTTATTAAATCTAATTCCCCTTATATAATAATAAAAAAAACCCTCCTTTTCAATTATTGATCTAAGGCTCCGTCCAGAGGTGACCTAGATTTGCTGCTATACTGCAGAAATTCTAGTAAAAACTAAACACCTAATTTGACATGTTTGACAACGTGATCATTGGGACATGTATCTATATGATCACCTTACTATCCATTCCTTGTACATATGATTGTAAACTCCTTTATCTCATATAAAATATTTTATTAATTCTTATATCACGCTGTTATGATGTCGAATTTTCACCACGATTTTCCAAGCCAAAGTCATTGTGTAGTGAATACCATTCCCATTTCTCTATCAAGGGTATTCAAATTTTCACATATTTACTTATCAATTATATAGTTTCATATATGTATTCCACATTACTTTATAGTAGAATAAATGATGATGATGAATTATTCAATGTTTTATGATCCATTTGTACACTTATGCATGAAATGAAATGATTAAGAAGGGTGTGCCCTGATAGCACTCTAATGCATTGGGTAAAGATTATTATAATGATATGTCAAGTGAGATGTGATGAAGTTAGGGAGAAAAAAATACTACGTCTATAAATGGTGGAGAAGGAAAATACCATCTAGAATCACATTAAATCTTCTCAAAGTTGACAAAAGAGTTATGTTAATAATCGTTGACGAGACCTAGTTTTTGATATTGGAGACATTATATTCCTCCACATATCAACAAGGAAAAGCATTAGTACATTTGGAAGGAACGGAAAGCTTAGTCGATGGTACATCTACCCTTTATAGATCTATGATCCTATTAGAGAATCATCTTATCTACTATCACTTCTACCAAACCTATCTCAAGTACATTATATATTCCTTGTATCATGCTTGAACAAGTACATACCTGACCGATAACATGTACTCAATTAGGAGGTCGTACCATTGAATAATGACGACTCCTATTAATAGATGATGGTGAAGATTTTTTATCGTAGGGAAAAAGTTCTACTAAAATTGACAATTTCACACATCAAGGTGTTATGGTGAAACAACAAGTTTGAAGAAGTTAAGTAGGAATCTGAGGAAGTGATGAAGAAGAGTTGACATCATCTATTTTAGTATGGAAAAGGGAAATTTCGAGTGAGAAATTTATTACTGGGAGATGAATGTAACAACCCAAACTTTTTCTAATGAAAATTCCACTTGATAAGATTAAATTTTTTATTATGTATGATGGTTATATAAATCATATGCACTTCTTTTGATTTATATTTTTGAATTTCAAAAAAATGTTAACAATTTTTACCACTACTAATATAGACATTGAAAATTGATCACATGATTTTTATAAATATTGGGCTTCAACAAATATAATTTACATAGAAAAATGGTGAGATGAGATTATATAGAATAATTTCCACATACAAAGCCCATTTTCGGATCTTCGAAAGGAGGTAGCATCACTGGGATTCTATCATGACCAAGAAAAATATGGTTTTTAACATGTTAATCTTTAACAGACCCACTTATGGGAAAAGTGAAAGTTAAAAGAGATTACCACCGTGCAATGTTATCTGAGCCACCGCAAAAGTATTTCACCATCACACACATTACCCTTAGGTCTTGTACGAATTTTATAACAGGTTATGTAACAAGACCCAAGCACTATGATTATGTGCTTTATTTTTTTTATAATTAATATACATCCATTATTACATTGTAAAATGGTTGTAAAGAACACATATTATTATTTTTTATATTCAATTAAGAAATCAATTTTTATGAATTAATGTGTTTTTGAATTAAATAATATTTTAATAAAATATTATTACAAAACTACTTTTTATTAAATTTAAATTATCTTATAATTTCTTGTGAATAAAATGGTAACATTTATTAAGGTTTGAAAACTATTTTTTCAAAACTCATGAATATTCAATAAATGTCAGGTTTTATTTTAAAATTGAAAATTTAAATATTTAGAAAATTATTTACGTAATATGAATATTATTTTTGGATTCAGGAAATTGAAATTATCTAACAGTTAATTTTACATAATTTTCATAGACATTCGATTTTCTGGGTCACTATTAATTACCATTTAAATATATAATGTGTTTTATGATTACATAATAACCTAATATTGATATAATAAAATAATATAAAAGGTTTATCCAGTCAATATATGTTTAAACATTATAATAATGTTATTTTATATTATTTTGATTAATTTTATAATGCCTTAGTGAACCCTCCATGTCTTATAAAATATTTTAACCTTTTAAATTTTTTAAGAGTGTGACTCACCTCCCCATATGAAATACTAATATTTTAATAAGTTCATCCAATTTACATATAAAAAAAATGTTTTCCTGTCAATTTTGTTTCCCGTCAATTTTGGCAAAAACCATCGAAAAAATCCATGGGATGATTTCTGGTTTTGTTTAGTTTAATATGTATTGTCAAACAACTAAATAATAATAAATTATCTCTCCTTTCCTATATAAACCCACTCAATCTCCCTTTACTATTCACTCAAAACTTTTAGAGATCGACCAAACTACGACCTCATATCTCTATAATTCTCTAATGGTGACCAAATATCCCATGATTCATCTCCCATGCCTCTCGCAATCCTTTGGGATAACACTTCAAATTAAGAGATCCTCACTTTCCTTCCTTACTTATTTATGTCCAAGATTCCTTATTTTTTATTCCCTTTTATTTTCATTTATAAATGTTTGGGTGCGATTTCAAAACACTAATATACTTCCCTAATTATTTTTTAATGATGATATACTCATTTCTCTTTCATTAATGCCTCCCATGTACTCCCATTACCAGGCTGAAATTCTCTAAGGGATTTCTTCCGTTCTAATTTTTGTCAAAATTTATTAATGATGTTATTCAATTTTATTTTCACTTAAAAATGATGGGATATGAATTCGCAACTCCCCATTAATTCCCTAATAATTTTTTAATTATTATAGACCAATTTTTCCCTCATTAATGTCTCCCATATACATTCATTACCATGCGGAATTTCCATAAGGGATATCTCTCACCTCGTCTACATTCTAGAAATTCGTTTATATTTTTAATTTACATTAAATTTATTTGGACATGTATCTATATGACCCCTTTAAAATACATTTTTACATGTGAGGAGATTACCCTTTATCTCTCATTAACCTATTTTATGATTTCTATTTGATGTCGTTATGCTGCTGAAGTTTCAAAAAAAATCACATGCCAAAATCATCATGTAAGTGAATACCATAGCCATTTCTCTATCAATTGAATTCACCATTAATGAAATGTAATTATTGATTTAGGACTTACATTTATGTAATATAAAACTCTTATTTTTGGAATAAATTATTATTTTTAATGAATCCTTGTTATATGATCATTGTGTAAACCTTATGCATGACATGAAATGATTAAGAAGGGTGTGCCCTAATAGCGCTCCAATGCATCGAGAAAATATTAGAATCATGATTCATCAAGAGCAATGAGGGATTACTAATGCTAATTCAAGTTAAATTAGGGATTAATAATGCTCCATGTGCAAAGATAATTGGATCATTCTAAAATAATGTAACGACACTCCCGGGGGATATGCTATGGGAAATTCAGAATCTTAGTAAGATTCATTATTAAGGAAATTAAAAAATATCTTTATGATTATTTGTTGGGAATTAAATCATGGGTAAAATAGTTAAGTTAAGGAAATAAATGTAATATATAATTTTTCAATTTTATTCATTTGATTCCCCTTTAGGTGTTACCACAAATTATCATTTTATTCCATACAATGGCTAGTAATTTGATTAATCTGGATAACAACTGATTCATTGATCAATGTTATGTCTATTATAATGATATTCCAAATTCGTTGAGAGAATTAATCTCAATAATTATCATGATACCTACATAGTTAACTCAATTTTTTCATTGAAACATTGGTCAAGAGGAACATTCAACCCCCCCCCCCCCAAGAAAGAAGAAGTCACAATTGAGATATTCATGAGACAAAGGACTCCTACATTTAATGGATTATCTTATCCCTTAATCACTGAACAGTGGATCAAATCCATTAAGAAGAAATTATCCATCATACGATTTTCTAAACATGATACGTTACTTTTGGCTTCTTATCATATGGATGGTAATGCTGATCAATGGTGGACATTGACTAAAAATACAAATCTTGAGAAGGAGATCGAGGTGTTGGAGTAGATGAATTTCCAAAAAAAACATTTTGATAATTATTTTCTGTGCAACCAAGAATTTAAATGGAAATATATTTTCATTACCTCATGAAAAAAATATGACAAATATATCAGAGTGTATGAGGAAAAATTCACAAGGCTTGAACAATACGCCTCCAGCTTTGTCGTTAGCCCAAAATACAACGATGGATGATTCTTTGTTGGTATGAAACCAACCCTAAATAATGATCTAGAGATCCATGACATTGATATCTTTGAGGAAATTTTATAATGTCCCCACAAAGTCAAAATGGGAATCAGAGAATCTTAAGGGTATCATGAAAAAAAAGCAGAAATTGTAATTTGATTATGGTGGTCCTATGGATAAATCCAATAGTGCTAAGAAATTATATCACTATACTTTCCAATTGTGAGTAATTAAGCACATCATAAATTTACTGAAGGGGGAGAGGAAATACTTTATGTGTGGAATAGAATGGAACCTGGAGATTTATTGCCAATAAGAAAAATATTCTTCCATGATAGAGGAGCAGAGCACTCCGTTCGGCCCTCAACGCATTGTTCATTGCTTCAACTACAAAAAATGTGGGAACTTTTCAAACCAGTTTCCAAAGCCAATAATTTTCAAAGGGAACAAACTACCTCAAAGGAAACAAGGGTGAGTTTTTCCATCACTACTACTGAAGAAAACCACTATGAAGTAGTGGTGACAAGTACACTAGTTATTTATTCAATAATAGTGAACAATATTTTTTAATCCAGTAATACACAGTCTTTTATATCTCCAATGTTTTGTAGGAAAATACCAAAACCACCACAAATCATGGAGGTAAAGATGCCAGTGAGAATGAAAAATGTTGAAATCATTACATCCAATGAATATAACTCATCTACTATCAGAATTGTTTGTCTGAATTTCCCAGAAAACCTCCTCATACTCTCTCTGGTGGAATTGTATGGAATTCATAGCAATACTATATTTCATTATTTAGATCCAACATAACTTACCGTGAGAGGGAAATCACTCTCAATATAGCTAATTGACCCCTAGTTCTATAAGAGTGCAAGAAGAGGATGATTCTCCCTTAGAACTATCATCTCATGAATGGATATTACTTCCCTATGAGCATGAATATGTGAGCAGATGATCGATTATAAGAAAGCAACCATCATTGATGACATGACTATTGTGAGGGAATTCGTTGATGTGTTTATCGAGAAATTTCCTGGTCTTCCCCCTTGATGTGATCTTTAAGTCTCAATTGATCTTATACATAGGGAATTTACAATATCAAAAACATGGTATAGAATGGCTATTGTGGAGCTTGAGGATATGAAAAACAACTATAGGAGAATCTAGATAGAGGGTTTATACACACAAGTGCTTCACTATGGGGTGCAACAGTTCACTTCATCCAGAAGAAGCATGGGCCAATGTGCCTTTTCATTTATTATCTTTAGATCAAAAAAATCATGATAATGAACAAGTACCCTCTGCCCTGAAATGATGACGTGTTTAATAAACTATGTGTATCAAAATACTTCTATAAGGTGGATTTTTAGTCGGTATATTACCATGTAAGGGTGAAAAAATTAATATACTCCCAATTATGCTTTTCGTACAATGTATAGGCACTATGAATTAATATTAATGGCTTTAGTACTTAGTAATGCTCCAGAAATATTCATTTTCGTGATGAATAGAGACTTTATATATTACATTGAAAGATTTGTGGTATTATTTTTAGATGATATTCTAATATACTCCAAAACCACGGAGAAGCATGAGGAGAATCTGAGCACTGTACTATTGACCAGGTGAAAGGAGAATATCTGAGAAATGTAAAACATGTGTGAGTTCTGTTTTAAGGAAGTCCCATTCCTGGGTCATATAATCACAATTATTGTTATATCCAAGGATACCTCCATGACAGCTGCAAAAGAGGGATGACATAGGACAACATCGGTGATGGATATTCATAGCTTCCTTGGGTTAGATGGATATTATCGCCAATTTGTGAGAAATTTCCCATCCTTATCAGACCCTCTTACCAAGATAACTTAGAAGGGAGTCAAGTTATAATGGAGTAATGAATGTAAAGAGATATTAAAGGTTTTTAAAGGAGGCTTATCACTACATCTGTTCTCACACTACCCCTACTATGATATCATTTGTCATATTTTGTGATGCTTTAAACATGGGAATGATCTTTTTGTTGATGAAAAATGAAATTGTCATTACCTATGCTACAATGAAATTTAAAGTTCATGAGAAAAACTATCCAACACATGATCTAGAGTTGGATATTATAATCTTATCATTATTAACTTGTAGAGATTAGCTCTTTGGGGAAAATTATGAAATATACACTGATCGCAAAGGACTCAAGTATATATTCACATTTAATGATTTGAAGATTCTCAAATTAAGATGGATAGAGCTGATAAATGAATTTGACTTCTCAATCAATTAAAACCATTGGAATGTGAAAAAGATGGAAGGTGCTCTAAGTAGAAAGGACCCAATTATTCTATAATTGATGAGAATTGAAAAGGATCTAATCTTCTTTGATTTTAAGATGATGGAAATGGGAATAATAAAGAAGGGGTCATCATCAATCCTTTCACAAATGGTTTCTCAACTATATCTTTTTGAAATGTTAAAGGATTATTGTTTCCCATGCTTTCTCTAGGGCGCGTGCATCCGTCCGTCCGGGTAGGAGGACGTGCTGCGCTGTTGCCCCGCATTCCCGCTTTCCAAAGGCGGGCGGCATCCATTCCTTGTTTAGGGAAGACTGCTCCATGATTGAAATGGGATGATGGGATGTTGGTTCTTCCTTCTGTGGATTCCTCCTCAGAACTCATCACCTAGTCTGAGTCTCCCTCATAGATTTAATACGTTGTTCGTGAAACTCTTCCTAGTGCCATGTTTCCATGGATGCCAGTTAATTACACTGCTTCTGTGAGGACATTCCAAAGGGTCCGGTCAGGGCAGCAACTTTCAGTCAGGGGGAGTAGTCATGTTGAGGCATCAGTAGCATGTCTGGATGCTGGGGACCTCGAATATCTGTCTATTATCCCTGGTCACATGGCTTCTTGAGGGCGTGAAGGCCCGAGGCATCCCACATCGAGCACGGGGAATTATATTCCATAGACACATATCTGAGGTTGTCCTCAGCTTCCTGTGTTTAACACAGGGTATGCCACAAGTTTAACGTCCATCGGAGATGGATCAACCAGATTAGAGCATTAGCTAGAATGGATCAGATTGAGGGATTTCCCTTGAAGGGGGGCCGATACCGGGACCATCCCATGGGCGGCTGTGAAGAGGAGCGGACTAACATGGTCTCTGTAAAGACCCGTAAAATTCAAGGGAAATTTTTTTTTCTTAATTTTCTTTAGAATTTTACAAGAGCGCGGTTTCAGACGGCACCTGATTCCGAGGCCCGGAGTGCCCGGAATTAATTTCCGAAGTTTGGCTCGGGTACGTTCAGTGAACGAACGAGCGGGAATTCCTAACTTTTGATCCGGTGCTCGGAATTGAAATCCGAGGGCACCGATGAACTCGCAGCGCCGATATTCCCTTAAAGAGTCCTTTTCGGGAGTTGCGTTTGTTGCGGGTTGAAAGTTAAGTTTTGTGGTTTTCAGTTGAGTTAAATAAAATTTGTGTAAGAGAAATTTTATTTTTAGTTTGTTAAAAACCTACCAAAGGGGGTTGGAAGTGGGACCCACACCCACTTAACCTCCCTTGGGAGGATTAAGTGTGGTGGGGCCCACACGAACCCCTAGACTTTTCAAATTCCCTTAACCCCCCTCTTTAATGGCTTAAGTTACCCTTAATTAATTATGGGAGTTAAGTCTTTTTGAATTTCAAACATTGAAATTCTTTTGTGTTATGTGTTAATAAAATAAGAGGTAGTCTTATTTTATTTGAGTTCTTTGTTTGTCATTTTGAGAGCTTCCTCTTCATCTTCAAGCTCTGACGAAGAACGAAGAACGCTCAAACTCCGACGAAGAACGATGCCTCTCTTCTTCGTCCTCGGTGTCAACAAGAGGGAACGCCGCTTCCTCCTCAGACCTTCTTCGTCGGCAAATGAAGATCCGCCAACGATGTGTCTCCTCGGGCATATCTCTTCGTCAACGGATTTGACGAACGACGACCGCGACGCCCGACCTCCGCGACGCCGTCTTCCGCGGAACGTAGACGAATCTTCAAAGCTTAAACCCGAGGTAGGGGTTGTTGTTTTGGTTTCCTTTTTCCTTTTCTTGCTCGTGGATCGCATGTCTACGTGAGACATTTAAATATTTTATTTAAGTGTTATAGTTAACGCGAGGGGGGCCGGACCGCACGAACACGGCCGAACCCCCCCTCAATTGGTCTTGTTTAATTATTTTGCGGAGGAAAGCAAGTGGCGTGGTGCCGTCGCACCACGCGGATGAACGTGTAATTATCTTACGCGATGCCGTCGCACGCACCATGGAAGAAACAACAAGAACGCGACGCCGTCGCGCCGCGTTGAAGAAATATCATGGCACGGCAAAAAGGGGCGCGGTGCCGTCGCACCACGCCGGATGACGAACGCCGCGGCCGGTTCCGGGCCGCGGCGGGACAAGGAGACCGCGGCTGGTTCCGGGCCGCGGCGGGACGAGAAGACCGCGGCCGGTTCCGGGCCGCGGCGGAAGAGGACACCGGCGGCCGGGCCGCCGGTGTCGGAAGTCGAGGGCGGGACCGGAATTTCCGGTCCCGTTGGTAAAAACCGGCCGGCCAGCTGGCCGGTCGGATGTCTTAAAACCGGGGAATTTAATTCCCCGGCCACCTAATCAAAACCCCCATCTTAATGAGGGGGGACGGTTCTTGAGGGAAGGGGGCAGCCGCCCCCTTGGTTCGGCGCCAGCAGGCCCCCCCACGTGAGGGGGGGGGGGGGGTTTAAAAGAACCGGCGCGGCACAAAGGCCGTGCCACTTTGAAGAACCGCGGGGCTTAGCCCCCGCGTGCGCAGCCCCACGTGCGGCGCCAGGCGCCGCCGCCGCGGCCCTCCGCCGCTGCAGCCAGCCTCCGCCGGCCACCGCGCCGCCCAGGGGGGGGGGGGGGGGTCGGGCCGGGTCGGCCCGGACCCGGACCCCCCGTTTCGAACCTGTTTTGGTTTTTGGCTCATAACATGAGCCTCGGACCTCCGAATGACGAACCGTGTGCGGCAACGCGATCCATGGATCGAGACGGTCATTTCGGTATATCGCACTCAAGGTTTCGGTTTACTTTGAGTTCGACCGGGTTGGTTCTTTCACGAAACCAATCGGGCCTTCGGAGCGGAAACACTCATATCTTGAGCTACGGACGTCCGATTGACGTGCCGTCAGTCGCGTAGTGTTCCTCTTAGTGAGACGGATCTTTTGGCATACTCCGCCCAAGGTTTGGATGCAGGTGGAGTACGGTCGGGTTGGTTTTGCCTTAAAAACCAACCGGGCCCCGGAGACGAAAATGCCAATAACTCTCAGACCGGGCGTCCGATCGACACGCCGTCTGTTGCGTTGAGTTCCTGTTGACGATACGGAACTTTTGGATACACCAACTTCGGTCTTCGTGACAGTTGATGTATCAGCCTCTCGGCTCGTGGAGCGGACACTCCGAACGAGCATGCTTTGTGCAGGGACCCTAGTGCTGGCTGCGACTGCTACTACTGCTACGACTGCTACTGTGACTGCGACGACGACAGTACAGAGATCCTGTGTGGATTCGACGACGACAGTACAGAGATCCTGTGTGGATTCGACGACGACGACTACAACACTCAGCGATCCTACGTGGATCAGTGCTACATGTCCTGTGTGGGCCCGATCCTGTGTGGGTCCTTGCGCTCAGCGGTTCTGTGTGAGCCAGCGCCTACAGGTTCTGTGTGAGCCCGATCCTGTGTGGGTCTTCTGCGGGGGTTAGTTACCTATCGATCCTTCGTGGGTCCGACGACTTAGATGGATCAGTGATCATCTTTATCGTCCTTGAAGAAGTATACCTGTGTGAGCTGAATCCTGTTGTTTTCCTGTGTGGATTGTGTTGTGCAATCCTGTGTGGATTATGTTTTGCTTTCCTATGTGGAATACGTATACTTTCCTGCGTGGACTGAGTTGTACTTGGGCTCGGAGGTTGGAGCGTATTTTAATTGATGACTTAGGTATATGTATGGGCATATACCTAAGCAGTGTCGGTTGTTACTTCGTGATTGTACTTTTCTTCGTAGTTTATCCTTTGTGGATTTGAGAGACCTTCAGGGGTCTCGGGGTCCCTACTGAGTAACTTATACTCACCCCTGCACGGGCTTCGCCCGCACTACGTTGTGTTGGTTGCAGACGACGGACAACGTTGACTTAGCTGAGGCTTGTAGAGCGGGACGGTACCCGGAGGTGGACCACTGGGCGGGACGTGCACGGAGCGGACGGCGGGACCCGTGGAGCAGAGGAGCTATCTGTACCCACCCTTCAGGTGGGATTTCCGGTGGACAGCTCGGAGTAGCGGCCTTTACTTTACAGTTGCTGTTTTTCCCTTTTTGAGTTGTACTTTACTTTCAGTTTGGGTTTTTATTCTGGCCCATTTACTTTTCCGCACTTTCAGTCGTACTCTGCTTGCTTAGTGTTTACTTTCCGCTTGTTTACTCTGTGGTGTGTGTTTACTTTTCTAAGGCAATGCCTTCCCTTTTTACTGGGATTTACGCCTTGGTGCTAGTCGCCAGCCCCTGGCCTATGGAAGGCGGGCTTGGGGTAGTCACGGCACGGACCCCGAGGGCGGGTCGTGACAAATTGGTATCAGAGGAGTTCGGTTCTACCGCGAACTCTGATCTTTTCTATGTGAAGAAATAATGTTTAGCGTATTGAGTGTGGATATCAGTCCAGGGAGTCCAGTGTTGGTGCGGCGGCCGACGTATCCATACACCAGGACCCTGACTTCTGATTTCCGACTTAATGCACGAAAACATTGATTGCGTGTGTGTTTCAAGTTTTCTTTGTGATTACTTATATCAGCTCACCAGGTATAATGTTCTAACCGTGACGCACCTGTTTCCTTTTTAGGATGGCCCCACGACGGCAGCCAGCTAGGGTTCCGAGAGTCGAGCGAGACGACAGCCCACCGAGGGACGAGGCCTCGGTGTAGGGCCCTTTTCCAGTAGTGGCACCGGCGGTAGATTTACCCGCCGATTCCCCGATGCTTCCAGCAGCAGCCGCTGACGATGCACGTCGCCTCAGCGCACTGCATGAGTTTCAGCGCCAGCGACCGCCCAGGTTTCGCGGGGAGACGGATCCCCAGGCAGCAGAGGACTGGCTGGAGGCAGTGGTTCGAGTGTTTAGGCTAGTGAGGAAACCAGCAGACCTCATGGTGATCCTCGCTGCGAGCCTACTACACGCAGCAGCAGGACGATGGTGGAGCTTGATGCTCCAGGTGCACGATGAGGCATATCTACTTTGGACGGACTTTGAGAGCCTCTTCCGCTCGGAGTTCGTCCCAGCCACCCTTCGTGCGGTGCGTATCTAGGAGCATCTACAGCTGCGGCAGGGCAGCATGACGGTCGCTCAGTACTCGGCGAGATTTACCGATCTCTCGCGCTACTCGACCGACATGGTACGAGACCCATTCTTCCGGGCCCGGACCTTCGAGCAGGGTTTGAGACACGAGATCAGGGCATCGCTGATCTCCCTCAGCATACCGACTCAGACAGGAGTACTGGAGCGGGCTCTTCTGATCGAGAGCTTCCTTGCTGAGTCTACACCAGCACAGAGACCCACCGCAGGGCGGCACGTGGCAGAGTCATCCGCAGCAGGCAGTCGACGGATGACTCAGGGGACCAGACAGACCAGACCTTCGGGCAGACGATCTCAGGGCACTGGCTCAGCAGTGCGGGGCACACAGCGCGGAGCCAGTCTTACGAGAGGCAGACAGTGCTACTCGTGCGGCGGGCAGGGCCACATGGCTCGTGACTGCCCGACCCGCCGTGCCGAGGAGCAGCAGTCAGTTGATGGACCACCGAGGCAGAGGCAGAGGGTCGACCGTGGCGGTCCGCAGGGAGGAGGCGGAAGAGGCAGAGGAGCTGGACGAGCAGCTGGTGGTGGCCGACGCTTTGAGGCTCTACCACCACCACCACCAGGAGGTCCACCCCGACCACAGGGAGCTGGCGGGCAGCGACAGGCACAGCTCCAGGCAGCAGAGACCTACGACCACGGCGCACCTGAGATGATTCGAGGTACTATCTGTGTCTACTCCACCCTTGCTGCAGTTCTTATAGACACAGGAGCGAGTCATTCTTTCATAGCCGCTGCCCTTGTTCGGAGCTCGGAGATTCTGACAGAGCCATTGGCTCGATCCTTACGGCTAGAGAATCCTACGGGAGCAGACTCGACGATTACGCACTGGTGCCGGCAGTGTGAGCTTACTCTAGGAGGCGAGAGCTTCGGCTGGGATCTTCTTGTAGCAGCGTCGAGGCCTTACGACGTCATCTTGGGCATGGATTGGCTGTCTACGGTCCATGCACAGATTGACTGTTTTAGGCGCAAGGTGCGTTGTGTACGTACCGACGGGAGCAGGTTCACCTTCACCGGCGAGAAGGGAGCCTTAGTAGCACAGGATGGACTTCCGCGGAGGAGAGGACAGCCCATCACTCATCAGTTGGCTAGCCTTATCCTTGGAGCAGTTGACGTGCGGAGTCCTGGTTTTCCTGCAGTGGTGGATCAGTTTGCGGACGTTTTTTCCGACGACGTTCCAGGGCTACCTCCTCGCAGAGAGGTAGACTTTTATATTGACTTGTACCCCGGGACAGCCCCGATATCCACTCCAGCATATCGGATGGCCCCCGCCGAGCTTCGAGAGCTACGGGTACAGTTGGAGGACTTGCAGGGCAAGGGGTTCATCCGACCCAGTGTTTCACCCTGGGCTTCTCCGATATTGTTCGCCAAGAAGGCAGACGGGAGCTTGCGACTTTGTTTTGACTATCGTCGCCTGAACCAGGTGACAGTGAGGAACAAGTATCCGCTACCGAGGATTGATGACCTCTTTGATCAGCTCAAGGGAGCACGGTGGTTCTCGAAGTTAGACCTCAGGTCAGGCTATCATCAGCTCAGAGTCAGAGACGAGGATGTGCAGAAGACGGCCTTCAGATGTCGGTATGGCCACTATGAGTTCTTGGTTATGCCTTTCGGTGTAACCAATGCTCCAGCAGTGTTCATGGCTCTCATGAACAGGATCTTTCAGCCATACCTCGATCGGTTTGTCGTGGTCTTCATCGACAACATTCTGATTTACTCTACGACAGTGGAGGAGCACGCCTATCACTTGCGAGTTGTTCTTGACACACTCCGAGAGCACCAACTTTATGGTAAGCTCTCGAAGTGCCAGTTCTGGATACGTGAGGTCCACTTTTTGGGACACGTCATCTCTGAGGCGGGAGTTGCAGTGGATCCCGTGAAGATTGAGGCTGTGTTAGCATGGGAGCCACCCAGGAGCGTGACTGAGGTTCGGAGTTTCTTGGGACTAGCTGGATACTATCGAAGATTTGTGCCGAACTTCTCTAGAGTTGCGACATCACTCACAGCTTTGACGAAGAAGGGGAAACCCTTCGTGTGGTCATACAGATGTCAGCAGAGCTTCCAGGAGCTGAGACAGAGATTGACTAGCGCACCTATCTTGAGGTTGCCTGAGGAGGGAGTAGGGTACGTAGTCTACTGCGATGCATTAGGGACCGGACTCGGATGTGTTCTGATGCAGGAGAGGGCAGTGATCGCCTATGGATCACGACAGTTGAGGCCACATGAGCAGAACTACGCTACTCATGACCTGGAGTTAGCAGCAGTGGTCTTCGCTCTGAAGACATGGCGACACTATCTGATGGGTGAGCGCTTTACAGTCTTTTCCGATCATCAGAGTCTCAGGTATATCTTCTCGCAGAAGGACCTGAAACTGAGATAGCGACGATGGATCGAGTTCCTCCAGGACTATGACTTTGAGATAGTCTATACTCCTGGGAAGGGGAACGTAGTAGCCGATGCCCTCAGCAGGAGGACGGGCATTCAGCTACTCGAGGAGGCGACGGAGCTGCTAGCCTCTTTGCAGATATCCTTCGTGGATAGAGATGGAGCAGCCTTTCTTCAGTCTCTCACAGTCACTCCTCCACTACTGCAGCGAGTCAAGGAGGCACAGCGCGAGGACACTGACTATGAGACGCGGCGTGCACAGATATCCTCGGGACAGGCACCTGATGGTTTCTCCCTTGGAGCAGAGCACGGCATCCTTTTCAGAGGACGTACCATGGTACCAGTCGCATTGCGAGAGGAAGTGCTGAGAGAGTTTCACACTTCTCCTTTGGCGGTACATCCTGGAGTGGCGAAGATGTACCAGGACCTCAGACGACAGTACTGGTGGCCGGGCATGAAGAAAGTTGTAGCAGAGTTCGTTTCTCGATGCCTTACCTGTCAGCAGGTGAAGGCAGAGCATCAGGTACCAGCATGCTTAGTACAGCCCTTGGAGGTTCCGGAGTGGAAGTGGGACGACATATCTATGGACTTCGTGACTGGACTTCCACGCACTTCCAGAGGTCACGACTCCATCTGGGTGATTGTTGACCGACTCACCAAGTCGGCACACTTCTTACCCATCAGAGAGAAGGGCTCAGTTGAGAGCTTGGGACGTCTCTACGTTCAGGAGATTGTGCGGCTCCACGGCGTGCCATCATCTATCGTTTCCGATCGAGATGCCCGTTTTACTTCCCGGCTTTGGAAGGGGTTACAGGAGGCGTTCGGGACGCAGCTACGTCTTAGCACAGCTTTTCACCCTCAGACCGATGGTCAGACGGAGAGGACCATTCAGACTCTCGAGGACATGCTCCGCGCATGTGTCCTTGACTTTGGTCGTAGCTAGGAGGACCACCTACCTTTGGTGGAGTTCGCGTACAACAACAACTACCACTCCACCATCGGGATGGCACCATACGAGGCGTTGTACGGCCGACCATGTAGATCTCCTTTGTGCTGGACAGACCCTGGGGAGTCAGCACTGGTGGGACCGGAGATGGTCCAGGCCACGACAGAGAAGGTCCAGGTCATCCAGGAGCGGATGAGGACAGCTCAGAGCCGGCAGAAGTCATACGCTGACAGGAGGCGGAGGCCACTGGAGTTCGAGGATGGAGACCACGTCTTCTTGCGGGTCTCACCTCGACGTTGTATTCGGAGATTTGGCCGAGGCGGCAAGTTATTTCCGCGCTTCATCGGACCTTTCTAGATTCACAGCAGGATTGGCGAGGTGGCTTATCGCCTGGCTCTACCACCTCAGTTGCACCGGGTGCACGACGTCTTCCACGTATCCCAGCTGAGGAGATACGTGCACGACCCGACGCACATCATTGACCATGGGGAGCTTGACGTTGACGATGGGGCGACTTTTACGGAGGTCCCGGTGGAGATAGAGGATCGACAGGAGCGGGTCCTGCGTGGGCGATCGATTCCTCTTGTGCGCATCAGATGGCAGCACGGAAATCTCCAGGAGAACACATGGGAGCGGGAGGCTCAGATGCGTGCTCAGTACCCTCATTTGTTTCCCTAGTTTTTGATGTATCTTTACGGGGACGTAAAGCCCTGAGGTGGGAGTAATGTAAAGACCCGTAAAATTCAAGGGAAATTTTTTTTCTTAATTTTCTTTAGAATTTTACAAGAGCGCGGTTTCAGACGGCACCTGATTCCGAGGCCCGGAGTTCCCGGAATTAATTTCCGAAGTTTGGCTCGGGTACGTTCAGTGAACGAACGAGCGGGAATTCCTAACTTTTGATCCGGTGCTCGGAATTGAAATCTGAGGGCACCGATGAACTCACGGCGCCGATATTCGCTTAAAGAGTCCTTTTCGGGAGTTGCGTTTGTTGCGGGTTGAAAGTTAAGTTTTGGGGTTTTTAGTTGAGTTAAATAAAATTTGTGTAAGACAAATTTTATTTTTAGTTTGTTAAAAACCTACCAAAGGGGGTTGGAAGTGGGACCCACACCCACTTAACCTCCCTTGGGAGGATTAAGTGTGGTGGGGCCCACACGAACCCCTAGACTTTTCAAATTCCCTTAACCCCCCTCTTTAATGGCTTAAGTTACCCTTAATTAATTATAGGAGTTAAGTCTTTTTGAATTTCAAACATTGAAATTCTTTTGTGTTATGTGTTAATAAAATAAGAGGTAGTCTTATTTTATTTGAGTTCTTTGTTTGTCATTTTGAGAGCTTCCTCTTCATCTTCAAGCTCTGACGAAGAACGAAGAACGCTCAAACTCCGACGAAGAACGACGCCTCTCTTCTTCGTCCTCGGTGTCAACAAGAGGGAACGTCGCTTCCTCCTCGGACCTTCTTCGTCGGCAAACGAATATCCGCCAACGACGTGTCTCCTCGGGTATATCTCTTCGTCAACGGATTTGACGAACGACGACCGCGACGCCCGACCTCCGCGACGCCGTCTTCCGCGGAACGTAGACGAATCTTCAAAGCTTAAACCCGAGGTAGGGGTTGTTGTTTTGGTTTCCTTTTTCCTTTTATTGCTCGTGGATCGCATGTCTACGTGAGACATTTAAATATTTTATTTAAGTGTTATAGTTAACGCGAGGGGGGCCGGACCGCACGAACACGGCCAAACCCCCCCTCCATTGTTCTTGTTTAATTATTTTGCGGAGGAAAGCAAGTGGCGTGGTGTCGTCGCACCACGCGGATGAACGTGTAATTATCTTACGTGATGCCGTCGCATGCACCATGGAAGAAACAACAAGAACGCGACGCCGTCGCGCCACGTTGAAGAAATATCATGGCACGGAAAAAGGGGCGCGGTGCCGTCGCACCGCGCCGGATGACGAACGCCGCGGCCGGTTCCGGGCCGCGGCGGAAGAGGAGACCGGCGGCCGGGCCGCCGGCGTCGGAAGTCGAGGGCGGGACCGGAATTTCCGGTCCTGTTGGTAAAAACCGGCCGGCCAGCTGGCCGGCCGGATGTCTTAAAACCGGGGAATTTAATTCCCCGGCCACCTAATCAAAACCCCCCTCTTAATGAGGGGGGGCGGTTCTTGAGGGAAGGGGGCAGCCGCCCCCTTGGTTCGGCGCCAGCAGGCCCCCCCACGTGAGGGGGGGGGGCGGTTTTAAAAGAACTGGCGCGACACAAAGGCCGCGCCACTTTGAAGAACCGCGGGGCTTAGCCCCCGCGTGCGCAGCCCCCCGTGCGGCGCCCGGCGCCGCCGCCGCCGCAGCCCGCCGCCGCCGCCGCCGCGCCGCCGCGCCGCCGCCCGCCGCCGCCGCCCGCCGCCGCCGGCCACCACGCCGCCCAGGGGGGGTCGGGCCGGGTCGGCCCGGACCCGGACCCCCCGTTTCGAACCTGTTTTGGTTTTTGGCTCATAACTTGAGCCTCAGACCTCCGAATGACGAACCGTCTGCGGCAACGTGATCCTTGGATCGAGACGGTCGTTTCGGTATATTGCACTCAAGGTTTCGGTTTACTTTGAGTTCGGCCGGGTTGGTTCGTTCACGAAACCAACCGGGCCTTCGGAGCGGAAACTCTCATATCTTGAGCTACGGACGTCCGATTGACGTGCCGTCAGTCGCGTAGTGTTCCTCTTAGTGAGACGGATCTTTTGGCATACTCCGCCCGAGGTTTGGATGCAGGTGGAGTACGGTCGGGTTGGTTTTGCCTTAAAAACCAACCGGGCCCCGGAGACGAAAATGCCAATAACTCTCAGACCGGGCGTCCGATCGACGCGCCGTCTGTTGCGTTGAGTTCCTGTTGACGATACGGAACTTTTGGATACATCAACTTCGGTCTTCGTGACAGTTGATGTATCAGCCTCTCGGCTCGTGTAGCGGACCCTCCGAACGAGCATGCTTTGTGCGGGAACCCTAGTGCTGGCTGCGACTGCTACTACTGCTACGACTGCTACTGTGACTGCGACGACGACAGTACAGAGATCCTGTGTGGATTCGACGACGACAGTACAGAGATCCTGTGTGGATTCGACGACGACGACTACAGCACTCAGCGATCCTACGTGGATCAGTGCTACAGGTCCTGTGTGGGCCCGATCCTGTGTGGGTCCTTGCGCTCAGCGGTTCTGTGTGAGCCAGCGCCTACAGGTTCTGTGTGAGCCCGATCCTGTGTGGGTCTTCTGCGGGGGTTAGTTACCTATCGATCCTTCGTGGGTCCGACGACTTAGATGGATCAGTGATCATCTTTATCGTCCTTGAAGAAGTATACCTGTGTGAGCTGAATCCTGTTGTTTTCCTGTGTGGATTGTGTTGTGCAATCCTGTGTGGATTATGTTTTGCTTTCCTATGTGGAATACGTATACTTTCCTGCGTGGACTGAGTTGTACTTGGGCTCGGAGGTTGGAGCGTATTTTAATTGATGACTTAGGTATATGTATGGGCATATACCTAAGCAGTGTCGGTTGTTACTTCGTGATTGTACTTTTCTTCGTAGTTTATCCTTTGTGGATTTGAGAGACCTTCAGGGGTCTCGGGGTCCCTACTGAGTAGCTTATACTCACCCCTGCACGGGCTTCGCCCGCACTACGTTGTGTTGGTTGCAGACGACGGACATCGTTGACTTAGCTGAGGCTTGTAGAGCGGGACGGTACCCGGAGGTGGACCACTGGGCGGGACGTGCACGGAGCGGACGGCGGGACCCATGGAGCAGAGGAGCTATCTGTACCCACCCTTTAGGTGGGATTTCCGGTGGACAGCTCGGAGTAGCGGCCTTTACTTTACAGTTGTTGTTTTTCCCTTTTTGAGTTGTACTTTACTTTCAGTTTGGGTTTGTATTCTGGCCCATTTAATTTTTTGCACTTTCAGTCGTACTCTGCTTGCTTAGTGTTTACTTTCCGCTTGTTTACTCTGTGGTGTGTGTTTACTTTTCTAAGTCAATGCCTTCCCTTTTTACTGGGATTTACGCCTTGGTGCTAGTCGCCAGCCCCTGGCCTATGGAAGGCGGGCTTGGGGTAGTCACGGCACAGACCCCGAGGGCGGGTCGTGACAGTCTCACTGGGATGTGATGGTCTGGGCAGGAATCAAGGCGAATGATTGATGTACGAATGAAGTGGATGGTGAAATGGAAAGGGACCATCGCAAGGGCGACCGTGAAGTTGGGCTTGAGCCTCGGAGAGACCTCCTACGTATCCCCGTGGTAGGGAATCAAAGTCCACGTAGTTTGGGAGGGTGCTGGTTGAACCGACATGAAGGTGGACCTTGGACGGATGGATGTCGTCAGTGAACCAACGTAAAGGTGGACCTTGGTCCGATGGGCATCGTCAGCGAACTGACGTGAAAGTGGACCTTAGTCCGATGAGAGATGGGCTTGAACCTAGGGAAGGAATCCTACGTACCATGCCTTGACATGTATCAAAGACCACGTAGATCAAAGGGTTTCATCGGTGAACCGACGTGAAAGTAGACCCAGGGGTCCACTATTGGTGGGCTTGAACCTCGTGAAGGATTCCTAAGTACCATGCCTTGACATGGATCAAAGTCATTGTAGTTCAAATGGTCGATGGAATACAGTTTAACATCATGATGGACGGTGGTGAGCCATGACGTGACTGAACGATGGGCGATGGGCTTGAACCTTGTGGAGGATTCCTACATACCATTCCATGACATGGATCAATGTCCTCGTAGTTCAGAGGGGCTTCGTCGGTGAACTGACGTGAAGGTGAACACGGCGGTCCACTTGTGGTGGACTTGAACCTCGTGAAGGCTTCCTACGTACCATGCCATGACATGGATCAATGTCCTCGTAATTCAGAAGAAAATCAGGGCTTGGAACCCCGATAAGGAGACGATGTGGGACAATAATTGTTGGGATTAAACCTCAGAGAGGCTTCCTATGTACCATGCCTTCAAATTGATCAAAGTCCTCGTAGTTCGAGTGGTGACAACGGCTTGCCGTCGAACTGGGATGCAGTTTAACGTCATGCTGGAAGAAGGTGGAACTCGACGTGAATTGTATGATAGGTGGGCTTGAACCTCGTGGAGTCTACCTAGGTACCATGCCTTGACATGGATCAATGACCTCGTAGTTCAAATGGGCATGCAGTTTAAGGTCATGCTGGACGAGGGAATGCAGTTTAACGTCATGCTGGACGAGGGCATGCAGTTTAACGTCATGATCAATGAGGGCATGCAGTTTAACATCATTCTGGTTGAGGGCATGCAATTTAACGTCATGCTGGACAAGGGCATGCAGTTTAAGGTCATGCTGGACGAGGGAATGCAGTTTAACGTCATGCTGGACGAGGTATTGGCATGGCCAATGCCAGCTCTAAGCCCACGTGAGTCATTCTCGGTGTGATAAACAAGAGACACCAATGACCTGACGAACACGCCGCGAAGGGTGCGTTCGTGAGAAGCGAAGAGGGGCTTACGCGTTAGGCGACCCATAGTGCTGGGACTTACTCCCGGATGGAGGCCCGAAGTGCGGAAAAGCGCAGTGAAAGAGAGATTTGGGACCAATTATGGGAGGTGCCTCATTTCCTATCACGCCCTCCACTGAACTTGGTTGTGGAGAAGTACGGAGATGAAGGGGTGAAACCATCCGTTGGGGAACTAGGGTCGCCCTTCTCCTGAGAACATTCGCCACTCCAGTATGGAGGATATCATCCCTTGTGGATGGGTGATTCCACTCCTGTGGAGATGAGTGACGTAAAATATGTTCGAGATGGGGGGACCCTTCGTGAGAGGCACGAGGTTGGGTCACAGTTTAACGTCATGTGTTGAGGACATGGTGCTTGGTAGTTTAACGTCCTGTATCTCGGACGAGGTGGGTTCACTCCACACCCCTAGGACTTACATTACCGGTACCCTCTATTCCTTGGGGGAGGGAAGGTACTGGCAAGGCCATGGTTAAGGGGGGTTGTGGGGAGAACCATCGTGGGTTCCACGTTAGCGTGGCTATGAGAAGAAGCAATAGTTGATAGCGTTCCTATGCGAATAAGCATTAGACAAAGCAATGCTACTAGTGGTATTGTCCGTGGGACTTTGAAATCACATCGTGCATTCCTGGAGGGTCACATGGGAAGCAGAATTGCCTAGCAAAGGAGTGTTTTTCGCGAATCGGAGTGCCTTAGCCTTAGCATAGGGCATAGGTGTGAGCGGAGGGTGCTTCACGATGTATAACAGTATTCGCGGATCACTACCTCGCGAAGAAGAGGTTCCTCGCGAAGCAGGGTGCTGTGAAGCAGTGTGCTTCGTGATGTGTAACGATCATGCCTTAGCATAGGGATCACTAGTACAGGTTGGGTGTTTCGCGAAGCATAAACTCTCCGCGGCTACCTGGGTTCCCTTGGGAATCCCTTTCCTTCGCGAATGCCCTTGAGCTTCGCGAAGGGAATCCCTCTTGGAAGAGGGGCTCAAAATGAGACAATGGAAAGGCGTCATGCGAAGTATAAGTACCTCACGGAGCTCATGATTCCTGGGGGAAAAGGGTGCTTCGCGATTCAGGAGAGGATAAGCCGAAAGGTTGGATTGTCCATCTGTGGAACTCAGGGGGAGCCCCGTATTTATAGGCAAGGGGCGCCGTGAAGTCTAACTCGCACGCCGCCAAAGGTGCTTCACTGCGGGCTCGCGAACATCAAACGCATTCGTGGAGAGTTACTGCCTACGGAGCTTCGCGGCGAGCTCATGAATGTCAAACCCGTTCGCAGAGAGTTCCCGCCTCCTGAGCTTCATGGCGGGCTTGCGAACGTCAAACCCGTTCACGGAGAGTTACCGCCTCCGGATCTTCGCGAGATGGTGATTCTTGGGGTGCTTCGCGTCGGTGCTTCGTGAGGCAGTGTTCCGGCCTTCCATTACGTCCCATCCTTTCGTGCAATATTTTGGTGCCAACAAATTCCCCCCCTTAGACTTGGAGCCGCGGAGGGTGTAGGGTCGAAGTCTGAGTGAAAATCTCCACAATTTTCGGCGGTTCGCGATGCGACCTCGCGAAGAGGACTCGCAGTGCTGATCGGGGCCACGGATCCTGAGGCACCGCGATGCTCTGCACGGGTGAGGCGTGTCGCGATGATCCAGGGTCTCCACCTATAAATAGGGGGGTCAACGTCTTTTGTCTTCGTGCGATTTCCTTGTCTTTTTCTGCTCTCGATTTCATGAAGCTCCACGTACTCCGATACTGCTCTCCGAGAATCGAGCTTCGTGGCGAACCACGGGCCTCCGACTCCACGACTACGCTAATAGAACTTCTGCTTGCTGACATATGTCTGACTCTACGTTTTGTCCTCACTAACGACCTTTGTGATCCGTCTTCATGGTTCAGCTTTGCGATTCGTTCTGAAAAAATTCTTTTCTGAGTGCTGGAACTGAAATGGCCCCTCGAGAAGCTGTATTGGGGGTGCTTGCAGATGCCGCCCGTCGGGATGAGATGGCCAACTGTCCAGGCCTTGGAGAGATGGTCCGAAGCCATTCGAACCATGCTTCTTGGATAGACCTGGTATCGGAGGGTCATAAGGATTATCCGCAGTGTAATAAGATTCCATTGTACGACTTCGATTTGAGGGATGAGGTCTTCATCCCTGAGGCGTGTAGGGACGAACCAGCTTGCTGGTTCAGGAGCACACCATGTCAGCACCAATGGTTCAGTGCGGCCAATGGTCATGCGCAGGAGGACTTCACACCCATCACCGCTGACTGTCTCTACAACCATGTGAATGATATTGACGGGAATCCAATGCAACCGGAGACTTCCCCTCCTCTCTACCGTACCATGCTGAAGGCGGCTTTGCAGGATTCGAAGAAGGGATGGTCTGATGAGTTGGACATGCGCTAGGGCAGCAATTTTACTAATGATTGGGCCTGGGCCTACTGGGTAGGCGCCTCATGCGAGGAGTTTGGGGCCGAGCTGAGGAGAGTGGGGTTATATGTGGCGGCATGGGCCTCCCAATTCCACATTTACCAACCAAAACAACCGATGCCAAAATTGCTGAGCAGATGGACGTCTAGGACCAATACTTTTCACCTGCATCACGGGGAGGTGGGCATTAGCCTGTGGGATGTCCACCATATTTCTGGGGTTCCGATCTTGGGGGCCATGTATGAGGAGTTCCTCCCCGTCATGAGTGCGTGGGAGGATACAGAGCAAATTCCACGACTGGCATCAGTGTTGATGGCACTCGTCCCTGGAGAGGACAAGGAGGCAGTGAGGGATGTCCAATTTAAGAGATTGTTCAAGTGCTTCCAAAATTTACTAGAGAATCGAGAGTTCCCTCCAAGGCCTCGAACTTTTCCAAGGGCGGCCCAATGGGGCAAGGGGCACTTGTATTGGGGGGTATTGGAGGACAGCCAATGGAATATTTGGGGTTTCAGTGTCAGCACTGAACAACAGCCGATAGTCAGGCTGGCGGTGTTCATCGCGGCTCTCATCTGCAGTTGGATTCTACCGGGGAGGGATACAAGCATGGGTGTGTGGCCCAGCTCGTTTTTTATGGAATCCATGTTGGCCATGGGGCAGCGGATCAATCTGGAGATTCCAATGCTCACCAAACTGTATAGAATGGTGTGGCACATTAGCGAGGGCAAGAAGCCGCTAAGGATATGCGGGCCCTTCCACCTCCTGTATGGGTGGATTACGGCGCACATCAGGGGGATCTATGAGTATCCAAACCCTATTTCGCTGTCGGGATCAAATTTCCGCCCCTCCATCCGGAATGCGGTTGGGAGCTTCCCGTTCAAACTAACCATGCCGATGGTGCCGAATCGGGAGTGGAGGGTGGATGAGTTTAATTTCCACCCCTTCCCATTGCCGACGGGGATACTTACTGACAACGGGTGGGGAACGGAAGAACATCAGGCTTACCTCCTGGACTTTCGAGGTGGATTTTTGGTGGCACGAGTAGATCGTGAGCCCCTCTGCGAACCGTACACCCCGCATCGGTTTGCGAGGTAGTTCTGGTTCCTCTAGCGGCTGACCCCGCAGGTCTACTGGGAGGTACGTCACAAGGAGCACCCGTGTGTGATGAGGCAGTTGTGGCTCATGTTTACACGAGAAGATGGGAAGATGCGAATTGCATTGCCTCCTTCCACCGCTGCTTTCGGATTGGTGAGGGAGTATGCTATTAGTTGTGAATCTGCTTACCCAGGGGAGATGCTGAGGGTGCGACAACAGCGGCAGACCCAATGATTCCGGAAGAGAAGGGCCATCCGGAGGGGCAGCCACCGAAGGGATTTCGTAGGATATCCACTCAGGCCTCGTGGAAGCTGCTGTGTCATATCAACATGGCAGAGGATGTCGTCTTCCCGGAAGCCTGGGACATTAGGGATGTCAACCAGCAATTACTCATCCCACCTGAGATATTTTCCCACCTGAATTGCCTAGGGATGGAATTACCAGGCATAGGCCTAGTCCGGGCCAGCTTCATGGCGTCTCCGGTGGAGGCAGAGCAATACCTGGAGGAGTTGGAGGATTACGTTCACTCCAGTGGTGTCCATCGCCCAATGAAAGAATGGGTGAGGGTACTGCTGAATCGAACAGTCCCCCCACAGTTATCAGCCGCCAATCTGAGGGAGCGCTTCCCCCTGCCGGAAGAATCAGAGGACTCTTCTTGGGAGGATGAGGCTGGAGGAGGGAGCCCGTTGGAGGAGGGCGAGATCAGAGATCAAGGATCAGATTCTGACGATTTCACAGAGGCTCTCGAGGTAGAATTCCGAACTTCTTTCCTTACGGTCCGTTCTTGGTCCACTATGGACTTCTCACTGATGTTTGAGCCACGTAGGAGGAACTTGTTCGCCGACCTCGTTCTCGCCCCTCAGCGGGTTATGATGCGGGACCTTCAGAACCCACGCCTATGGCTGCATGCAGTTCCACGTCTGGTGGGACCAAAGCAACCAAGGTGGCTCCCCTGGAATCTCCAGACCATCCAACAGTATACGGAGGGCCTCGCCTCGGGGTCCTATCGGTACCAGCTCGAGAGCAGCACCAGGAGGTCGATCTCCGTAAGTTTCCTATACCAGTTTCCTTGTCATAAAGTGTAGGATATTCCAACTAATGTTTATGTCCCCCTTTGTTGTACATTTCTCCGACTGGCATGGGATGGTGTGGCAAGGCTAGTCGGGATGTCTGGTGGCGTCCCCCCTAGGGGCATGCCGGTGATGGTGGCGATAGTCCCCCCATCTCCTCAAGCTGTAACACACATCATCACCGGTGGGACCACCAGCAGGGTCGTTCCTGAGGTCATTGAGGCGGACTCCGATGAAGAGGATCGGCCGACCGGTCCTAGTCCTGTCGCGCTTGCTTCGGTGCCAGATGTCGCGCCATATTCAACACCAGATGCAGATCCCGCCATGGTCTTCCTATAGGCGTATCATGCGTATGAGCCTGCCAGTCGCGCAGAATGGGAAAAAATGGCCTCCGACGAGGAAGACAGCAGCATAGTCCACCGCTGGTCGTGGAATCTAATCACACGCTTCATCAAGGACACCCCCAAGCGCAATGGCTGGCCGAAATGGAAAGACTCTGCTCACGGTTGCACGAACTGTGCGCTGGGGGAGTGGAAGCCCAACGTCCTCATGCACTGATCCGAGATCATGTGGCTAAGAAGATCTGGGAGCATGATCGTGGGCTCAGCGTGGGCTGGCAGTGAAGGAAAGCGACAAACATCAAGAAGATCCAGGAGGCTGAAAGAGAGGTCCAACAGCTGCAGACCTGGGCGGATGAGCACTCAACCTCTCTGAATGCGCAATCTGAGCTGATATCCCGTCTGAAGGCCCAGCTGGCGGATGCAGAGGAGCTTATGAGGTAGGCCTCTGGAAAGATGGCTGTCGTTCAGGCTGAGGTAGAGAGGGCCAGAGCCAAGGCTGACGAACTGTGCCCCACCGCTTCTGAGGAGGAGTGGGATCTGAGTCAGCGGTAGCAAGCCTTGGACGCCACAAGCCAACGAGTGGTGGAGCTGCAATGCTCTTTTGACGGGGTCAACCCATCCATGGGGGGAGTCAACCCCTGAGTATTGTAACATACCAAAAAAAACTTTTATTGGTACTTTCATGCTTCAATTTATTCCTTCTTTGTTTTGAATGCCGTAGCACGCATGATTTCGACTGTTTGACTCGCCTATTTACATCCCTACAATGTCTGTGGGACGTTCGGCAATAATTCCCCAAGCCCATGTGGGTCGAGCCCGATGTGAGAAATAGGAGATAGTTTCCTTCTCATACCACATAACATAGGAGTGGAAACCATGCTCCGCGCATCCGGGATTCAGATTACCTATCTAGATTTCCGAAAGATGGGAGAGGCTTGACTGGAGAAGGAACTTTTTCAGAACAGCTGAACTATCGTTTCTTCGGCGTGCCCTCATGTATGAACGGTGCAACACCAGGGGCACTGGAATCAGAATGAACAGACAGAAACGAGAAGCGTGAATTACGATTCCCATGATTCAGAGCGCTGTGGGGATGGCGTGACAATAAGGGAAAATTGTTAACCATGGAGGAGAAGTGGTATCCTTACTGCGTTAGCCTGTAATGGGGAAAAAATGAGGGTCAACCGTTGACCATGTTCGAAACACGGGACCATGTCACAAATATTGTCGGTCGATCATTAGGGACGTTGACCCAGGACAGTTGGCGGACCATAGGTCGAACATCCATACTGTTAGGGGGTCCTTCCAAACATGAACAGTCCTCTGGAACGTTGGCCCAGGATGGTAGGTGAGCTGATGCGGCATGAGACCAGGCTGTTAGGGGGTCCCGTGAGACATGGAAGTGGACGGGGGTCCGAATAAGGGGCACGCAAAGTGTGGAATATGGAGTGATGGTTTGTCCGAATAGAATACAACACTTAGGTAGTTACACCACCATAGTGGGAGTACACTATATGGGGGCATTGGTTTGATCATGGATCATTCATTCTTTCAGAAAGGGCCTCTCTGGAAAGGGGATTTACCGCCTCCCAATGTAATCTTGGGGAATTATGAACTTTTTTAGGGCAGAGTCATAGTTACACGGCCCCCTATGAGGGGTCCGACCAGGGGGCGGAACATGATTTTACGATTCTTGGGGCTGGACCCTAGGTGAAATGCCTGGGTGTCCCTACGTATCCCATGAGGATGGGAATCAAGCCATAAGTATTTCTGGAAGCACAGTGCAGTCAAAGACGAATACTGGCAGGTGAAATCCACTCTGATAGAGGCTCTGGTGCATCCCATGGTTAACATGGGGCATCCTGAACTTGTTCAGGGTAGAATCGCAGTTTAGTGTCATGCATTGAGGACACATGGACTCATGTATTTTAACGTCATAATATAGGACGTGGAATAAAAGGAAAGATCCCAAGGAGTGTATGGTGCGGTAGATATTAAACCGACGTGAATGAGGCCTTGGAGTCCAAATCACACCACGTACCCCCGGAGAAAACTCTTCAGGTCGAGGGACAAAGAGTGAGGATTAGGCTGGGCCCGATGAAGAGTGGTCGGGCATTCCTACATACCCAATGAGAATGGGAATCAAGCCATACATAGTTTTGGAAGCACAGTTTAAAGTTGTGCGGGACGATGAGAAGCCCAGCCGTGTTGGTACAAGTCTTGCAAAAACTACTTTTCCCACGTGAGTCGTGCTCGGTGTGGGAAACAAGAAGTAGAGGTGGGAAGTTCCCGATACAGAAAGCGGGAAGGTTAGGGAAAAGGGACGCTCGGTGAATACCGGCCCAATGACACTAACACGATCATTTAGCGCACCTAGATACGTGAAGAGAAAGAGCCGAGTATGATGGAATTCCACTTGAACATGAGGAAGTGGAAATGTGTGAATCATGGCGCTCTAGATTCAGATCATGATGATGGCGGCGTGATGATGGAGGATAAAAGTTTACTGTTGCAGAAACCCAACATCCATATCGCATTAGCATTGAATGGGGACAAACAAATGAGGTTTGACCGTTGACCTTGTTCGAAACACGGGACCATGTCACAAATGTTGTCAGATATCCTTAGGGATGTTGGCCCGAAACGATTGGAGGGACCTTAGGTCCATCATTCATGGAGAGCCCTTAAGCCTAGTATCCATGTCATCTGAGGGTCCTTTTGGATGTGGAAGTGGATGAGGATCCAAATAGCGAGCTCACGAAGCATGGTCATGGGATGAGGAGGATGTCCCTATGAAAATACCACACTTTGGGATCTTTGTCAAAACTCATCTAAATTCGACAACGAGACGTATTATATAAGGGGAGCAGATTCTTTTCCCATACGGAGATCTTAGTTTTGGGTCGTAGAATTAGGACCATGGATGTGAGGAGATATAATAGGCACATGGTGGAGTAACTCAAACACCTGGTGTGAATGCGAATAGGGGGTGTGTATGGTGCGGTGAAAAACCTGACATGAATGAGTGCGTAATCCCATATCACATCGCGCGACCCCCTTGGGAGAGGTTTTAGGTCAAGGGATCAAAAGCGAAATTTAGGTTGGTCCTGCGGGGAAATGTTCGGGCGCTCCTATGTATCTCATAAGGATGAGAATCAAGCCTCATGTAGTTCTTGAAATGTGACATGGTAAGATACCAGTGCCAGGGGAAAATGGGAGTGCGGGCGTGGACCTTGCACTAAAAGAAGCGGAATTTGATAAATCTTGTTTGTCCATTGAGGTGAGTTGTTTTTTTTGTGAAGCGACAGGCCTAGAACAGTAGGTCGTGGTGTCGCCACAAGGATCAAGCCATGATGAGCGTTGAAAAATGGCATGGCACGTGACCAATACCCAACGTGACGTCCTCTACAACGAGGTCACCACAATGCATCGACGTTATTCGTCGTGCGGCCAAGATGATAATGTCACAGTTTAGGGTCGTATAATTGGACCAAGCATTCATTTTATCATCATGAAGCATAGACGTAGCAGAGACGATGCTAGGAGAGGAACATGCGTAGTGTTATAAAACTCAATTGATGGAGACATGATCCCTCATCACATTGTATGACAATCAGAGAGGGAGATCTTAGGCCGAGGGGCCTATATAGAGGTAAGAGGTGAAACAGGGGGGAGAGACTGGCTCCCTAAATGGGCTGTACCGGAAGACAGGGCATCCGGGCGGTCCTACGTATCCCATGAGGATGGGAATCAAGCTGAACGTAGTTCTAGATGGATCTTAGTTTATGGTCTTAGAGCTCGGACTGTTAATGGTAAAAACTTCCCAAGCTGGCGTAGTCGTCAACCGGATCCCTAAGCCCACGTGAGTTAAACTCGGTGTAGGAAACAAGGGGACATCCTTATCGCAATACCTGGGGAGCCCACTAGATGGGAGTTGGTAGAGAGTCCCGAAGGACACCTTTGAAGTGGCTTGTTTCCCCAACATGCAGACATGCACGGAGGAAAAGTACCAAGAGTTCCGAGACTCTACTCGGGCACAATGCAGTGACGAAGGGTGTGAATTGTGCACCCGACATTTTGGGCTTAATGGGTTGGCATGGCGATAGAGGAAAACTGTTAACCACAGTGCAAACGCAGCGTCCATATCACATTAGCCTGAGGTGGGAACAAAAAACGAGCATCGACCGCTGACCATATTCGCAACGCGGGATTTTATCGATTTGTTGTCTGAAATCCTCGGGGGCGTTGGCCCATAACGATAGGAGAGCCCTTGGGCGTGGTATCCAGGCCGTTCATGGGGGTCCCTCCGGGTGTGAAAGATGATGGAAGCCAAGATGCAGGGATACAAAAATCATAGAAAGAGGGTGCGGATGTGTCTGAGTAATGCTTGGCATTCTAGGTAATAAACCAGAGTACTCTTAGGCACATTGGTGAACCGCCGAAAAGGGATCGACGAAACAGCTAAGGAGGGAGAGGTACATGGCGTGGTCATTATGAGACCAACGTGAATGAGGACATAATCTCACACCACACTATATAATCCTCTCATGGAGGAAGGGTAGGCCAAGGGGCCAAGATGGCATGAAAATTTCCGAGAGATGTGGTTGGACCCGAATCCTAGACATTCAGGTGGTCCTATGTATCCCATGAGGATGGGAATCCAGACACACATAGTTCTCTTGATATAGTGTAATGTCATATAGGACGAGGGGGGACGTGATATACCCCCAAATGAGGGAGGTGTACTGTACGACGAATAAACCGACATGAATGGGAAAATTACCTCACGCCACACCATACACTCCTATAAGAGAGGACATGGCCCGGGGCCCGAAAAGGCCATGGGGCCTGATGGTTTGGCATTGGTCAGGGAGGCCTGACCTGCTTACAGATTAATGTCTTACAGTAAGGATGTGGGTCGGGGACCAATGGAGGCCAAGGGGCCTATGGTCAGTCATCAGTCAGGAAGGCCTGACTGGTCTGCAGTTTAATGTCTTACATGAGGACGGGGGTCAGGGACCCGAGGAAGCCAAGGGGCCTGAGGCTGGGCCTCATAAGGGAAGGCGTACGGCATGGTACATGATCCCGACGTGAATGAGGACATAACCCCACACCACACCATACACCCCTTATAGGGGAGTCGGGTTCGTGGGCCCGACCACTAGCACCACCGGGGGGGGAAGTTTGTCACTTCGGGATGGGGTAGAACAAATCACTACACTCGATGTTTGGGACATCTCTGGGTAGACCCGAAGATCCAGGAAACTATTGACCATGTTCGAAACACAGCGTTCCTATAGTGACCTGATATGGGAGCAACAAATGAGCATCGACCATTGAACAAATTCGCAAAGCGAGACTTCTATCAACTTGTTTCCTGAAAAACCCTTGGTGGCATTGGCCTGTATCGGTAGGAGAGCCCTTGAGCGTAATATCCAGGCTGTTCATGGGGGTCCCTCTGGCTGTGAAAAATGATAGAATCCCAGTCAAGGAGTGGGTGAATAATAGATGTATCCATCCATGCAATAGGAAAACATCTCCAGGGGGGATATGCAGCCGGGTCGAGGCTTGCTCGATGTGAGTTGGGGTAGAAGTGTGCACCCTGCCATATGTATTGACCCGAGGGGAATATTTTGGCTTTTGGGCTGGGCCAACGGACGAAATGCCTGGGCGGTCCTACGTATCCCATTTGGATGGGAATCAAGCCATACGTAGTTCTTGAAGGCCATGCAGTTTAGCGTCATGCGGTGAGGACATGGAAGGATAGAAGAATCGGAGTGGGAACATGGTGAAACCCTTATAATCCTTGTATGTGAAGAGTTGTATGAGTGGGGATAAGAAAGCCTACTCCTCGCTACAAAAATATCCTCCGAGGAAACTATTCCCAGGGGGAATAGTGGAAGAGAAAGGCTTGGGGCTGGGCTCAAGACGAGGCGTCTGAGCATTCCTACGTATCCCATTAAGATGTGAATCAAGCCACACATAGTTCTTGAGATGCAGTGTAACATCATACGGGATGAGGATGCATCTCATTTGGGGATATGTAAGGTACCGAAACTAATCTGACGTGAATGAGACTGTAATCCTACACAAAACCATAAAATACCGCAAGAGGGTAAGTTGGGGATAACCAAGGGGCCTGAGGCCGGGCCGCGGTCAGGGAGACCTGACCAGCTTGCGGTTTAATGTCTCGTAGTGAAGACGGGGGCCGTGGGCCTAAGAAGGTCAAGGGGACTAAGGCTGAGCCTCGGTCAGGAAGGTGTGACTGGCTTGCAGTTTAGCGTCTTGCAGTAAGGACGGGGGGGGGGGTTTAGTTTAAGGTCATAGAGTTCGGACCATTTTGTAGTTTATCGTCTTGCAGGACGAAGATGCAGTTTAAGGTCGTGAAGGACCTTACAGTTTAAGGATGGGTTGGACCATAACGTACAGTTTAAGGTCATGTGGGACCCTTTCATGCAGTTTAAGGTCATGCAGGACCATACAAGATCAGGCTATGTACCGCTTGAGGAACCTGGCATTGGTGGGAGGGGTTATGCGCTCTCCATCTGTGGTCACCAAGGAGTACTCTCAATTGGGGTAAATCTTATGGATGTTATAAGGCCCTTCCCATTTGGGTTCTAACTTGGGAGGTTTCCTACCGGGAATCATTGGTGCTCGAGGGTCCAGTACCAGGTCACCCTGTAGAAAAGATCACAGACGAACCTTCTTGTTGAAAGCCCTCACTATCTTATCCTAATGCCTTTCCAGATTGTGCAGGGCACGAAGACGGTTCTTGTCCAGTGCTTATAATTTAGGTAGATGGGTTTCAGCTACCTCATCTGATGTCTGGTGATCATAGACTGTAGTGCGTAACGATTGCAGCTAGGTCTCAATGTGTAGGACAACTTCAGCTCCATACACCAGGGAATATGGGGTCACCTGGGTAGAGTTGCGAGTCGTCATCCGATAATCCTAGAGGGCGTTGGGGATCTTGTCCGGCCAACTTTTCTTTTTCTAACCAACCATCTTCTGCAGGATGTTAGAGAGGGTTTTGTTGAACGCCTCGATCTGTCTGTTTCCCTGCGCGTGGTAGCGGGAGGTATGGTTCGAACGGAAGCCGTACTTGGTGTACAATTTCTTTAGTTCAGCCGCTCGGAAGTTGGTGCCGTTATCGGTGAGGACGGCATGAGGGACCCCAAACCGGTGGATAATATTGGAGCTCACAAAGTCAACGATTGAATGGGCCTTGACCTCTTTGAGTGGAACGACCTCTGCCCACATGGAGAAGAAATCTGTAGCAGTCAGGATGAACCTACATTGGCGAGGTGTTGCCGGTAGATATGGTCCCACTACATCAAGTCCCCATACCTCAAATAGCCAAGAGTACTTGGTGGGGTGGAGGGGCTACGGTGGCTGATGCAGGAAGTTGGCGTGAACTTGGCACGCGTGGCATATCTTGTCATACCCAATACAATCGTGGATCATAGAGGGCCAGAAGTGTAGAGACCCGAAGCCTGACGTACATGGACATTACATTACTTTTGCGGAATACTTAGTACATAACAAAAACACACACACAAGGACCGTAATAGTTTAGTGTCTTTGGAAACTCGGAATATAATCTTCTAATCGTGGTGAAAGATCTTCAACATCTCCCATAAAGATCTTACCCTTTTTTTACCTAAAACCTTTATTTATATCATGGGGAAAAGAAAACATAAAAGGGTGAGCTCAAATTCCCAGTAAGGGTAAAAAAAATATCAATCACATCATATTCAAAAGATCATAACATTTTGGAAATCGTAACCTGCAAAAGGGATCATAATATCATAACATGGGATACATCATAGTAGTGAACTGTAATCCCAATAATCAAAACATAAAACATAAAACTTTGTGGCATACACACATAATCATAGAGAATCATTTCTTATTAGTCAAGACTCCCACCAAGACTATCTTAGTGGACAATGTCCATTTCTGAACCGAGTTCACTCCTCATTTCAGTCTTATTTCACTAAACCGGTTTAACCTGCCGTTCCAGCCATGTCTATCTCATGAGATATAAAATCATTACCCAATGAATTGGAGGTAGATATAGGTCCCACCAATCTCATAATGATACCATTCTTATCTGTGCCACAAAATCAGAAAAAGATACATTATAGCATAACCCATGTAATAAAAATGGAAATCTTAAACATCGTGACATCATAAAACAATTCATATTAGATAAAAGAATTCAAAAAAATATAATTCCATAACAACACAATAAAATCAATTTAATAATAGGGATAAAAACAGAACCCTTTATTATCTTAGAAGGAAAATAATTTTGATAAAACACTTGAACTCCATTCTTGAGGAAAATATTCTTTTCTGCTTCAAAAACACTTTTCCTTTATTAACATGTCGTACAATTATAAAATAAAAGAATTTGATTAAAAATATACTTGAAAACTTGTAAAGGAAGATTCTTGGAAATAATGTTTTAAAAATCCATTCATTTCGTATAAGTTAAAAAAACATTCTTCGTACTTTTTTAGGAAAAGTCAAAAAGTACCTCATACGAAAAATGACAAAAGATTCAAATCATATCATTTACTAAAAACTCACCGAAGGGTAAAATTGGATTTAAAAAATTGTAGGTGGATGGAAATAATATTACATATTGAGGAATCATGGATTTGGATAATAAAATTCACCCCAGTAAATACTAATGTATAAATAATCTCAGATAAAAATGAGATTGTGATATTTCCCTTACCTTAGGTCCGATTTGCTTCGTAAGTGTCCGAACCTCCTGTATAATGATTTAAATAATGTCATTGACTTATTACAGAATCATATTCATTTTTATTACATCATATATTGTTCACATATTACTTTATATTACCCATTCTTTTGTAAATTAATGTTAAAGTAGTGTTTTTGGTAAAATCATCTTATTTATCGTACGTGTTTGGACTTGTTGTTCTTGAAGTTATTATTACATATATCAGGATTTAATTACCTAAAAAATGTAAATCATGATTTATATATCATATAAATTCATTATATGTCCATATTATACAAGCATTTATAATAGTACATAACATATGGAGGTAAGAAATGAAACGCACCGTTCATGGAGACGGTAAGTCCTACGTACGCATGAACGCAACATTCATTTCTATTTATTATTTTAATGGAATTCAAACATAATGATACATAGGTATACTATAATTCCAGTATAATATCATATTTAATATCATTAACCACATACTTTATACATCCCACATAAGATATTAACGAATCACATCACTTTGAGGGGGCGGTAGTCCGCACTTCCTCAAATGAGATTATCATATTTACCGACTATGGAAACCGTAAAAGCTTGATATAATTGGGAATTAAAGAAGCATAAAGAAATAATAAACATAATATATATTATATATAAATACAGTGCCATCATAATGGCCACTATGAGAGGCGGTAGGGGAAAATCGAACAATCATCGTTTCGTGAGGTGTTAGTTTGCCATCACAGAAACATTATGTACGTTATCCATTAGATAGAGGTGTGTGTAAGTGTAGTTATAATACATATCATAACAAAATCCTAGCATATTCAGGATACTGGTGTTGTAACAAAATAAAGGATTAAAAAGATTTTAGGGGTTGGAGAAGTAGAATAAAAGAAAACAACTTAAGAGAAACGGTTACCTTTAATTTTGGTAACTTTCATTGGATTGAACCAAAAGGACTTCTTGGAAGTAATCTGCCTAATTTAATGCTTGAAGGGGAAATAGAGGGATGTAGGGAGATTATTTTGGCAGAGTTTGGACGAGCCAAAATGCTTGGGAGGTGTGAGTAATTGCATAGAATTGGTCTCCTTCTATAAGGGAGTGGAGGGGCTCTTTAGAAAAGTGTGAAAACATTATTTTATTATAAATTAATCTTTGGTTTCATGAGGTCCAAAACACATTAATTTAAAATATAAGATGACTCATATTCGAAATAAAATCATCCAATAGTAATTGGATAGGTTTGGATGATATTTTAATCATTTTAATCTTATTTATTTAAATAATTTATTAATGACGTAAACACTACATCATTACTGTGTCATAAATAATTTAATTCATTTGATGTCTAAACATTATAAAAAATACCATTATGTAGGGAATCTTTTTAGCTTTCCAAAGAATATTTATAGTCGAAAATATAACTTAGATATCCCCTTATATAAATTAATTACTAAAAGAGTTTTGTTAAAGTAAATTTTTTCTTTACATTAAATTATTTAATCCAAATTTTCATTCTCACTACCAAGTGGCTCATTGGGGTCCCAAAATCGGCCCAAGGATGCCAATGGTCGGACACTACTCATCCAATAAGGTTAGGACAAGTTTCAAGGTAATTTTGAATTATTATAATATTATTTTAAAAATGAATTACCCTATTTACCTTTAACCGCAGTAAATAAAAATTACCGTAGTTACTATTCATAATGCTCAAAAATAAAAAGTAGCTTATTAACATAATTTGGACCCACTGATACCAAATATGGAATCCATTTTTCCAAATTCAATACACAAAAGTTTCTGAAATTAAATTAAAATTAATCCCGTTGTCGAAAAAAACGTGTTTTTGTTTAAAACATTGCAAAAGATTGAATTGATTTAACCTACGAATTCAAGGTAAAGTCATGGCTAATGACATACATCATATTAAATGGTAAAAATATATTCTATTTATACGTTGAAACCATTAAATGTTATTATTTAACCACATAATTTATTACGATGAAAATAGTTGTTTTTAATTAAAATATAGCGTGTTTTTACTATTCCTTAAAATATAAAAGTTATCAGAATAATATGAAACACTTATCCAAAGTAAATTTTTATATCTTGATTCTAAAGAAGAATGATTATTTGTCAAATTTAACTTATAAACTTGTCAAAAACTATATTTAATGTGGGTGCTCCATCAAAAGGCGGTAAAACATCAATTTTTTGAAAAATACTTATTTAATCCAAAAAAATTATTTTGTTCTCTTAACACATTCTAGAAAATATATAAGATGAATAATAATGTTATAAAATTCAAAATTTAGTTAATAATATTAATAATGGCTAGTTTTAATAATATTTTAATAGCACATCGTTGCTTAGTGAAACTCGGTATTTCATATGACACAAGCTATCGAGGAAGGTCGCGGTTGCGTGAAATGCAAGCCAAGTCAGGGTTGCGTGTTGTGAAAGAATCCTTCATTGTTTCGTATAAAATAATACAACCATATTTTATTTATAAATTGAATATATATATATATATATACACTCAATGTTTCATAGAATAACTTCTATAAAACGAACTTGAAATTGTGTATAACACAAGCCAAGAATAGTGTTGCGTATACTGTAAGATAATACGGTGTTGCGTATAGCGCAATGTAATCTTGGTGTATCATACAACACAAGACATTAATGAAATTAAAAGAATATTTTTCCTAAAATATCGGGGTGTTACATTCTACCCCCCTTAAAAGGAATTTCGCCCTCGAAATTCATCGGGGTTATAAATGGTTTACTACTCGAAAGTTTGTTTAATAGAAACCCACATCGTAAAAATGAATACAAAAACATTGATTTAAAAACTAAAGTATGAAATGTAACGGTTACCCAAATTAACTAATCACTGGGTTTCCACGTAGGATAACATAGGTTAAAATATTTATATGGAAGAAAAATCTAACCATCATGTTATGATGGAGAGTGGTAGAGAACATGGCTATGAAAAAGACATCAATCACAAAGCTATAGATTTGTGGTGATCCAAGGTACCATCTAATTCATCGGATATATGGGAACTAGGACAACATTTTTGGTTTTCAAGATCATTTCCCTACTGTTGATGAATTAAAATAAATACTTACATGATTTTGGTACAATCTCACTATTGTTCGTGAATTGAAAAATTTCCAATTCATCCCTTAATGAAAATAAGTATAATTTTTAATTCGTGTTGTATTTGCAGATCATGAGATAGAATGATGGGTCATTCCATCTCTTTCAAACAAAAGGGTAGAAAAAGTTATAAGTCCATCGTATGGTTAGATTAATCGTATATGGTTCCAAAAATGAACTTATACTAAATATATCATACCACTTAATAAAATAAAACTAGTTTCTACTAAATAGGGACTTCCTGTATGCCAGTGGTAGGTGATAAAGGCCAGTCACACTTTAGTTGTGGGTTCGATTCCCACAGACTTGTCTGACGCGATGGTTTGTCGCCCGCCCTGCAAGTTTTCCTTTTTATAAAACTATATTACCATAACATCCCATCAATAATATCGAAAAAAAATTTATCCTTAAACAATACTAACTTATGTCCAACATAATCCATTCCAATCATTAGGTTTATCCATAATACTGCAGTCCACTCTCATAATATTGTGAAAACAATTACCAGAGATTTAATACCATCGTTGATCCCCATATATCATAAGATATGTCCTGTTGGTCACATTCCAAACATTCAAAGGCCTTAATCATGTATTCTTTTGAAAAATGAATACCCATTGAACCTTAGTGAAAACATGAATGTGGTTAAAAGTTAACACTTTCCACATACCAAAATCCTCAAAATTCAATATACTCAAACCATGATATCACTTAGTCCTTATATCAATCATGAGCTTATGAATACAATCAAACATCTCATTATCTTCTTATTCCTTCATTATGTGCATATCATATACTTTACAAAAATATATGAATAACATTCCACGGTTACTGGTACCATTCAATATATAATTTCAAATACTTTTAAATAAAAAATAGTGTAACATTCCTTAGATGATTCTTTATTCCATATTACCATTAACTATACAACATAACTCTCGATAAACATACAATCATTCCACTACAATCTAAAACAACCGACCGATCCTCAACACTTCTTTCAGCTCATATATCATCTGTAGTCTCCTCATCATTATCCACATAAATACTAACCATATTCCCATGATGATTCTCTTCAAGATATTTTCCATTAGGGAATTGGTTTGCATAATGCCCGTACATTCCACATTTAAAGCATCTAATCATTTTTGATGTCGTAGCAATACCATTATCCTTGTCCATGGTGTTAACTGAACCTTTTCATTTTCACTTACTAGCTTTGTGTCCTTATTTTCCACAACCAATGCATCTTCTAGTTCCTTTGAAACAATCTCCCTGATGCCTCTTCCCACATGATTTACATGTGGGAAATTGAACTTTCTTTCCACTATGATCATCATGAAACTCTATCTTTCTCTTATTATCTGAGTCGGGAAACTTACCAAAGTTGAGATTATTGATCATATAATGAGATTGATGATTAGGAATAATAATGATGTTTGGACTTCCAGATCCCGTTTTATTTGTTTTCTCATGAAGAAAATCATTCCATTGTCCGTCATATCCTCCATTATCATGAATCTTCCTGTTTCCAGCCATTTTCTAAAACACAAAAAGAATAGTGTGAGAGGAAAAAATAATGATAGGGAAAAAAATAGTAAAGGGGGAATACCCTCAATATATAACATCTTAGGTTAAATTCTATGATCTTTAGTGCAATTCTAGGACTATAACCTATACGTATACTTAACCTTAGAGATATCCCTAGACATACCTTAGAAGTATCTCTAGGGATCTCACTAACGTTTTCGCATCCTAGTTTCCAAAGGTTGACTAAACCTTTCCTCTGATACCAACTGTAGAGACCTAAATCCTGACATACATGGACATTACATTACTTTTGCGGAATACGTAGTACATAAAAAAAACACACACACAGGGACCATAATTGTTTAGTGTCTTTGGAATCTTGGAATATAATCTTCTAATTGTGGTGAAAGATCTTCAACATCTCCTATAAAGATCTTCCCCTTTTTTTTACCTAAAACCTTTCTTTATATCCTGGGGAAAAGAAAACATAAAAGGGTGAGCTCAAATACTCAGTAAGGGTAAACAAAAGAAATATCAATCACATCATATTCATAAGAAGATAACATTTTGGCAATCTTAACCTACAAAAGAGATCATAATATCAAAACATGGGATAAATCATAGTAGTGAAATGTAATCCCAATAATCATAACATAAAACATGAAACATTTTGTCATACACACATAATCATAGAGAATCATTTCTTATTAGTCAATACTCATTTCCACGACTATCTTAGTGGACAAAGTCCATTTCTGAACAGAGTTCACACCTCGTTTCAGTCCTGTTTCACTGAACCGATTTAACCTGCCTTTCCAGCCATGTATATCTCATGAGATATAAAATCTTTACCCAATGCATTGGAGGTAGATATAGGACCCACCTATCTCATAATTATACCATTCTTATGTGTGCCACAAAATTAGAAAACCATACATAATAGCATAACCCATGTAATAAAAATGGGAATCTTAAACATCGTGACATCATAAAACAATTCATATAAGATAAAAAAATTCATAAAAATATAATTCCATCACAACATAATCAAATAAATTTAATAATAGGGATAAAAAAAGAACCCTTTATTATCATAGATGGAAAATAATTTTGATAAAACACTTGAACTCCATTCTTGGGGAAAATATCCTTTCTGCTTCAAAACACTTTACCTTTCTTAACATGTCATACAATTATAAACTAAAAGAAGTTGATTAATATTATACTTGAAAACTTGTAATGTAAGCTTCTTGGAAATAATGTTTAAAAAATACATTATGCCATATAAGTTTAAAAAACATTCTTCTTACTTTTGTTGGAAAAGTCAAAAAGTACCTCGTACGAAAAACGACAAAAGATTCCATTCATATCCTTCACTAAAAACTCACCGAAGGGTAAAATTTGATTTAAAAAATTTTAGGTGGATGGAAATAATATTACATATTGAGGAAACATGGATGTGGATGATAAAATTCACCCCAGTAAATACTAAAGTATAAACAATATTGGATAAAAATGAGATTGTGATATTTCCCTTACCTTAGGTCTGATTTGCTTCGTAAGTGTCCGAACCTCCTGTATAATGATTTAAATAATGTCATTGACTTATTACAGAATCATATTAATTTTTATGACATCATATATGGTTGACTTATGACTTTATATTACTCATTCATTTGTAAATAAATGTTAAACTAGTGTTTTTGGTAAAATCAACTTATTTATCGTACGTGTTTGGACTTGTTGTTCTTGATGTTATTATTACTTATATCATGATTTACTTACCTCCAAAATTTAAATCATGATTTATATATCATATAAATTCATTATATATCCGCATATACAATCATTTATAATATTACATAACATATGGTGGTAATAAATGAGACGCACCGTTCATGGAGACGGTAAGCCGTACATATGCATGGACGCTACTTTCATTTATATTTCATATTTTAATGGAATTAAAACATAATGATACATAGTTATATTATAATTCCAGTATAATATCATATATAATATCATTATCCACATCCTTTATACATCACACAGAAGGTATTAACGAATCACATCACTTTGAGGGGGCGGTAATCCGCACTTCCTCAGATGAGATTATCGTATTTACCGACTATGGAAACCGTAAAGGCTTGATATAATTGGGAATTAAAGAAGCATAAAGAAATAATAAACATAATATATATTATATATAAATACAGTTCCATCATAATGGCCACCATGAGAGGCGGCAGGGGAAAATCGAACAATCATCGTTTCGTGAGGCGTTAGTTTGCCATCACAGAAAAATTATGTTCTTCATCCATTAGATGGAGGTGTCTGTAAGTGTAGTTCTAATCCTTCTCATAAAAACATCCTAGTATTTTCAGGATACTGGTGTTGACACAAAATAAAGTATTAAAAGATTTTAGGGGTTGGAGAAGTATAATAAAATAAAACAATTTAAGAGAAATTGTTACCTTTAATTTTTGTAACTTTCATTGGTTTGAACCAAAAGGACTTATTGGAGAGTCTTCTTCCTAATTTAAGGCTTAAAGGGGAAGGAGAGGGATGTAGGGAGCTTAGTTAGGCAGAGTTTGGACGAGACAAGAGGCTTGAGAGGTGTGAGGAATTGCATAGAAGTGGTCTTCTTTTATAAGGGAGTGGAGGGGCTCTTTAGGAAAGTGTGAAAACATTATTTTATTATAAACTTATCTTCAGTTTCATGAGGTCCAAATAACATTAATTTCGAAGATAAGATGACTCATATTCGAAATAAAATCATCCAATGGTAATTGGACAGGTTTTGGATGATACTTTAATCAGGTTAATCTTATTTATTTAAATCATTTATTAATGTGGTAAACACTACATCATTATTGTGTCATAAATAATTTAATTCATTTGATGTCTAAAAATTATGAAAAAAATACCATGATGTAGGTAATATTTTTATAATTCCAAAGAATAATTATATTCTAAAATATAACTTATATATCCCCTTATAAAAATTAATTACTAAAAGAGTTTGGTTAAAGTCAATTTTGTCTTTACATTAAATTAATTAATCGAAATTGTCATTTTCACTACCAAGTGTCTCATTGGGGTCCCAAAATCGGCCCAAGGATTCCCATGGTCGGCCAATACTCATCCAATAAGGTTAGAACAAGTTTCAAGATAATTTGGAATTATTATAATATTATTTTAACCTTGAATTACCCTATTTACCTTTAACCGCAGTAAATAAAAATTATCGTAGTTACTGTTCAAAATGCCCAAAAATAAAACGTAGCTTATTAACATAATATGGAACCACTGATAAAAAATATGGAATCCACTTTTCCAAATTCAATACACAAAGCTTTCAGAAATTAAATTAAAATTAATCCCGTTGTCGAAAGAAAACGGGTTTCTGTTTAAAACATTGCAAAAGATTGAATTGATTTAACCTACGAATTCAAGGTAAAATCAAGGCTAATGACATATTAATATTAAATGGTAAAAATATATTCTGTTTATACTTTGAAACCATTCAATATTATTATTTATCCACATAATTTATTATGATGAAAAAAGTTTTTTTTAATTAAAATATACCGTGTTTTTATTATTCATTAAAAAATGAAAGTTATCAGAATAATATGAAAAATTTATCCAAAGTAAATTTTTATATATTTTTTCTAACGAATAATTTTTATTTTTCAAATTGAAATTATAAACTTGTCAAAAACTATATTTAATGTGGGTGCTCCATCAAAAGGCGGTAAAACTGCATTTTTTTTAAAATACTTATTTTACCCGAAAAATTTATTTTGTTCTCTTAACACGTTCTAGAAAATGTATAAGATTAATAATAATGTTATAAAATTCAAAAATTAGTCAATACTATTCATAACGGCTAGTTTTAATAATATTTTAATATCATATCGTTGTTTAGTGAAACTCGGTATTTCATACGACGCAAGCTATCGAGGAAGGCCGCGGTTGCGTGAAATGCAAGCCAAGTCAGGGTTGCGTGTTATGCAAGAATCCTTTATTATTTCATATAACAGAATCCAAACAAATTTTATTTATACATTGAATATATATTTATATATACACTCAATGTTGCGTAGAATAACTTCTATCAAACGAACTTGAAATTGTGTGTAACACAAGTCAAGAATAGTGTTGCGTATACTGCAAGCTAATACGGTGTTGTGTATAGTGCAAGCTAATCATGGTGTAGCATACAACACAAGACATTTGTGAAATTAAAAGAATATTTTTCATAAAATCTCGGGGTGTTACAAGAAGTACCCCAACCTCTGGATTTGATAGGACAGCTTTGGCCAAGCGTGATGGGCGCCACAGGAACCGGTGTGAACCTCTTGCATAACTTGAAGAATCTCTACTCCTTGAATGCAACATAAGAGGATGCTATCGAAGCTCTTCTTATAAAGGATCTGTTAAAGACTGGGGCTGCTCTGGAGGGTAAATTGAAGTGCGCGGCATCGGATTCGCTCGTGCTCGGCCCGGTCATCCGGGAGGTGACCATTTTGGAGATACTCGACAAAAGGTGCCCTCCAATTGGGAGTGGCTTCAACAAATATTATTGAAGAACCCAGGAACCCTGACGTAGAGGGTCCAGCGGTGAGATGACTTACCCACATTCCATCATTTTCCTCTTGGGTTACGGGGGCAATGACTCTTCGGTGTGCCACATGTATGATCAAATCATCTTGCTCGGGTTCTGCGAGCGAAGCGACTAAGCCATCCAAGGCGTCTGCTTGACCATTCTGTGACTGTGGGACATGGGTAATCCTTGGTTGAGAAGAGAACTGGGCCATTAGGCGGAGGGTGTACTCCAGCAATGGTACAAGATCTGGCTTCCTTACGACGTAGTCGCCATTAACCTATTTGATTACCAGCTCAGAATCTCCTTTCACATGTAGATGGGGCACATTGATCTCAAGGGACAACTCGAGACCGGTGATGAGAGCCTGGTACTCAGCCTCATTGTTCGTAAAACCTTCTGACAACAGGAACGAGTATGGAAGGATGGCTTGCGCCGGGGTAATGAAGACAATACCTAGGCCCACTCTGTTGAGCATAGAATCGTTGAGCCTCCTACCGGTGGGGCTCCAGGAGGCACCGTCGAAATGCATTTGCCAACACGGGACAACATGATCGACTGAGAGGATCGTCTCAGCATGAAAATCCAAGTCTAGGGATTGATCCGCAGAGGTTGGATGGGAAGCTAAAAAGTCTCCCAACGTCTGTCCCTTAATGGCATTCTGATGTACGAACCTAATATCAAACTGCTAGAGAATCACCGCCCATCGTGCTAGTCGACCAGTCAGCATGGGGAGGATCAGGATGTACTTCAGTGGGTCTACCCGAGAGACCAATTGCACCTCATGGTGATGCAGGTAATGTTGCAACTTTTACACGGCGAAGACGAGCGCAAGGCATCTCTTTTCGATAGGGGAGTATCTAACCTTCGTATCGAGAATCATGCAGCTGAGATAGTAGAGTCTGTTCGCGGTAACCTCGTTATTCTTCTGGGCGAGCAGTGCATCGAGGGTTCTTTCCAGGGCGGTCACGTAAATGACCAGCGGCTTTCCGGAGATGGGTGGCATCAAAACCGGAGGTTGGAGCAGATACTGCTTGATTTCCACTAAGGCAGTCTGGCACTCCTCATCCCATTCGTAGGCGGTGCCCTTATTCAGGAGCCGGAAAATGGGCTTACACTTGCCGACCAGATTCGCGATGAATCGGCGTATATAGGATAAGTGGCCTTGGAGGCCTCGATGTTCCCGAATGTTTCTCGGCGGAGGCATTTGGCTGATGGCATTGATCTTCTCTGGGTTGATCTCAATACCTCGGTATCTAACAACAAAGCCACGAATCCTCCCAGAAGTGACCCCGAAGGCACACTTCAACGAGTTCATCTTCAGGTGACAGGAGAGGAGGAAACCGAACACCTTCTTGAGGCCTTCGAGATGGTCCTGGCACTGACATGATTTGACCACTAGGACATCTACGTTGCATTCCACCAGCGTCCTGAGAATCGGCTTGAATATGCGGTGCATGGCTCTCTGATAAGTGGCACCTGCATTTTTCAAGCCGAATGGCATAACCTGGTAGCAAAAGGTACCTTGGGGAGCCCTGAAGGAAGTAGACTCCTTATCCTGGAGGGCCATCTGGATCTAGTTGTACCTGGAATACCCATGAATAAAAGAGAGAGCTTGGAACCTGAACGTGGCTTCATTCAATAAATCAGTCACCGGGAGTGGGAATTCATCCTTTGGGCAGTGGCGATTAAGGTCGCAGAAGTGGATGTAGACTCTGATCTTCCCATTCTTCTTCCTGACTAGCACAATGTTGGCAAGCCACCGAGGGTACTGGACTTCCTTGACTAAGTTGGATTTGATAATCTTGTCAACTTTGGCCTCAAACACAGAACCAAGAGAAGGGTGTATCTTCCTTGGAGGCTGCTTAAATCCACGATGGTTTGCAGGGAGGCCCAGACGGTGAACGACTACCTGGGGATCTAGTCCTGGAATATCTTTGTAATTCCATGAAAACACGTCATGATGTTGTTTGATGATGTCTATATACTCCTGCCGCTCGTCGGGGGACATGGCTGCATTGATCAATGTGGGTTTCAGATATTCCTCGCTACCAAGGTTCACCTGTACCAGTTCATCAACCATGGTAGAGACGCCATCCTCAAAGGCGGGGGTAGCATCCTCCATGTCTTCCTCTCCACCCGTGGGGCGATTTCCCGCGACGGGTGATAGTTCTGGGCTATCAAAACCTGAGGGAATGCTGGTGCCGGCTTAGGCAGAAGTGGTCATCATATTAGGAGACTCACTCGGCATTGAGACCATAGCAATAAAGGCAGTTGACCCTATCCCATCTGGCCTTCGGCCTAAGGGTCCACGTTTGATGATATCAAAGTAGTGGTGACGTGTCGTCCTGAGTCGGTTGATTCCAGACGGGCAGAAAGAGACAAGTATGGCGTACCACCGTTTTCATAAGCATGACATCCCGGTACCGTACATGGGTAGGAGGTTCCGGGATCACCTGAGCCTGGTTTATGTAAGAGTACGAGGTGATTTTCCACCGTCGCATGGACATGGGAACATGCCTTCCTTCTGTACCCGAAACAACAAAACATTGCCCCATGTTGGGGGTCGTGGCCTCCAATTGGTGGATCGGGAGGATGTAGGCATCATCTGTGCTTGCCCAGGGATCACTTGTGACCAGGGCGGGTTCATCCTCACTTACTAGGATTTGGTTATCCTTACTTTTGTAATAACCAGCATCCAGATTGTGGGCCTCACAAGAGGCGAAAGGAGACGCATCACCTTGGAGCACGCCTACTCGACCGTTGAGTGAGTATTTGAGGCACTGATGATTTGACGAAGGGACCGCTACATGAAGATGGAGCCATGGACTACCCATCAATGTGTTGTAGGCGGTGTACTGAGAGACGACCATGAACTCGGTGCTGGCAATTAAGCCACCAAAATGAGTCTTCAGGCGGATCTTGACGATTGGGGTTTGCTCGGTCCTGTCGTACCCCTGGATTCTGAGGTCAGAGGGAGTTAAATCACATTCAGACAGACCCAGCTTTTGCAACATCCGAGTCGGAATTAGGTTGATTCCAGAACCCATTTCAATGAGGCGGCGGCGGACTTCCACACCATTGAAGTAGCCAGTGATGTACAACGGGTGAATATGCCCCTGTATAGGAGGGTCCTCATCTTCACTGGAGAACGAGATAACCGCCTGACATTAGGCATTCTCAATTGTCTCGGTATGGAAGGTTTATGCAGGTACTACCTCCGTCTGAAACTGGAGGGGGCACCTTAGGGCCTCGGAAAGTGCCTCGTGCATTTAGTATGACAGAAGAAGGGCCTTGAGGATAGAATGCCTTGCCGGTATGCCGGCTAGGTGCATCAGGACATCATACATTCATGCCAAGCGCGAGCCTCTGCCTACAAGAGGTCGTTTGATAGTTGGAGGCATAGGAGGTCCTGCCGGTTGAACCGGCATTTAGCTAGTGCTAGGTAAATTATGTTTCCTACTAGTTGAAGCCTGGAGAGTAGTCTCCGGACTAGGAGAGGACAACAGAGGCTGGCCTGTAGCCGGGCAAGACTGACTGTGATATGAACGAGGCATCTCTCCCTGATCTAGTAGCACAAATGGTGGTGGTGGCAGAGACAAGGGCGTTAGATGGGGTTGTGCGTGCTGAGCACTACGCTTAGCCTGCTGTATGGTCTCAGTAGCGTGCACGGCTTGGCTAAAAGTGCCTGCTGATGTACCTCGATGACTGGCGCAGTTGTGATTCCGCCTACATTGACGTTGGCTGGAATAGTTGGGGAGGTTTTCCTGGCATTCCCCCTCGTTGGGAGTCATATAGGGCTTTACCAGCTCCACGGTGTTAACCAAACTGTACCCCTGACTTTAACTCGAGGAGTCATCCACCACTGGGCGGATTCTGGGAGGAATCCACATTTCAGGGGGCATAAAGTTACCGAGAGTGCGGGATGACGATGGAACCAGTGGAGCACGGTGTTTCTTCTTGCGTTGTCGCTGCTTTCCCTTTTGGGAAGTGGTCGGCTATGAAGGCGATGCAGAGGTACCAGCTACTTCTTATAAAGGTTCTGGATTCTTTAGGCATGACCGGATGATACCATGGGTACGAACGACTTTTTTTCGAGTCATCCACTTGTCGTATTTCGGGGATCCGTGACTGGGAACCTATTGCCACTTACCTTCACTGTCGCTGCCGATCTCTGACCCTGTAAAGACACCCGCCACTTGTGTTGGTGCCGGGCTCAACCTGACTATGTTGTTGTTGACCTGGTCTTGAAGCCAGTCATTAAACACATAGCATTTCTTGACGGTGTGCCCCAGAATCTGATAATAAGGATAGTAGTTGGGGTGATCGTGAGATGCGCCTCTTCCGACCTTCTGCACTCGTGAAGGCGCACAATCCCTTGCTCTAGAGCACTTCAGAAGTAGCCAGGGACCTGATTTTTGTTGAACTAATAAGTCTGGTGCATTATTTCTGAATAGGGGGCCCTTGGGGCCTGGCCCTAACGAGGGGCTAGAGGGTCCTGTCGAGGAGGCGGCACCTGATTGTCTTGCCTAGGTGGAGGTGGCGCATTGTGCAGGGGAACCTGTCGATTCTGAGGCGGTCGCTGCTGGGCAGCAGCCTACGCTTGAGGTGGAGGACCTCTGCAGGGTAGTTGGGATGGTTTCACTGGCAGTATTTCCAGCTGCCTAGGGGCTTCTATTTGGGCCACTGCGGCGGGTTCGGATCTGGCGATCCTCCTGGCTGGGATCATAGTGGGAAACGAGCGTGCCTGACTAGCCTGTTGGAGATCCTCCTCAAGGCGTTGAGCCTTATCTGAGAAATCTCTGAATACTCTAGGGTAGTTCTGGGTAATTAAGGAGGGTACCAGCTCCGTTTTGACGTTCTCCACACACATCGTCAGTAATTTCTCCTGAGTTAGTGGCATATCGAGGGAATATGTATGTTCCTTCCACCGGGTGATGAAATCTGCGACTCGCTCATCAGGCCTTTGCTTTCACTTGAAGAGGTCCGCAATGCTGGTCTTCCTCGTGGTGGAGGTGAACTGGTATAGGAACTTCCGGCGGAGATCCTCCCAACTGGTCACCAATCCGATCGGGATCTGGTTGTACCAGATGAATTCGGGACCTTCCAATGTCTGTACGAAACATCAGAGCTTGGCAGCTTCTTGCTGGGCCGGGGTCCCCAGCATGGGGCCGCACCTGGAATAAAAATGAGCCAAGTGCTGGGGTGGGTCCCCTGTCCCGTTGAAGGGTGAGAAATTGGGGCTCCCAAAACCCGGGGGCGCGGGCATATCATCCACCCACGCGGGATACGGAATTCTGTCCGGTGGGACCACCACCTACCGCGTTTCCAACGCATTGAGGCAGGATGTAAGTGTCGCTATCAGATCATCCGGGTGGGGGTCCCAGTCTTGACGGGGATCCCTGATCACAAGTGAGTTTCCAGGTTCTTCAACACGGTAGATGGCTTCGCCAGCTCGTGGATCAACTGGCAGAACGACCTGTGGGGTGACTGGGGGAACCTGGACTGGATTCTTCAGGATGCCCCATTGTTCGGGGCGGGGGGGGGGGGGGGGGGGGTTGGTGAGATGTATTGCGCCCTCTAGCCGTAAGTTCCGGCTTCCGCCCTATCTGCGGAAGTAGCATGATCAGGGTTTCCCGGAGGCATCTCACTGGGGGGAAATTGTTCCTGCCCCTACTGCCCAGGCCTAAGATTACCATAGTCAGGTCGCCGCTCCGCAGCGCGCTTAGCCAAGAGTTCGTCAACTAGCCTCTTCTGCTCAGCAAGCATCTAGCGTAACGTGGCCTTCTAAGGATCTTCGTCCATTTTCTACACAGAGGAATACGGGTCGGAGTTCTTGACAGTTTCGACGTGCTCCTTACCCTTTCTGGTATTTCGACTGAGTACCAATGACTCGATGGGTACGGGGAGGCCTAGCAGGTTCCACTGCCGACGTGTAACCCTCCCTGATGGGTCCAGCAGTGGCAGTATGCCTTTGTGGGGTAAGTCTCTATCAGGGAATTCAAGATCGTCTTCCATGTCCACTACGTGATCCATGTGGACCGCAATCCCTATCGAGGGCATGTCCTCAATGTCGCATAGCGAATCGGGCTGTCGTCGGATTGGGTCGAAGAGGAGAGAGGCATACTATCCCTACCATGGACTTGCACATGGGGGTAGCTTCCCTGATGACTCTGCGGATGACTTTGAAACTCTGAGCACATTTCCGTTGAAGGGTGCTATGACGGCCTGGCGACTCAGGGTGCTGGGCCACAAGGAGTGCGGCCAAATCGATTAGGCGGAATTGCTCGCCGATCTCTTCGAAGTGCTCTCGAATTTTGGGGTACACCACCCGCTCGTAACGAAGGCAGAAGTGTGTCGCCCATAGGGTTCGACAAAAGCAACCCGCTTCTTCAGGGGTAAGGGACTCTGGTGTGCGAAAGTTCAGCACTGCCGTCGGCCAGAACATCTCTGGGAAGTAATCCGATGCGAGAATGCTCCAGAAGCTCCTGGGTTCGGACTCTGGTTATGGTCTTGTATTTCCCCACTCGTCAACCAGGGGCGGATGAGGGACCAGTTTTGGAACCGAGTCTCACCTCTGGGATAGTAAGCTCGACGGTGGAGAATATGACGAACGAGCTGACTGGCCGCCGAATTCTGGGCCATCCTCTGAAGAGTGTGGTGACCTGGACACGATGTCACGATACGATGGGCTGATAGCCAATGCTTCTGGCACAGGAATCGCGACTGCCGGCGATAGGTCATGTCGTCGCTATACCGCCATCAACCCCCAAAATAGCTCTCCGTGATCTCTAGTAGAGGTGGAGGGAACTTCCAGCGACAATGGTGGTGATTGTACGGTCGAGACCTGCGGAATTTCCACGATTTCTTCCTCCTGGATGTACCTGCGGAGGGAGATGGGAATCTGGTGGACCTCATATTCCGAGAGAATAAGGCTAACGCGCCTGGTTCCTTCCCCAGTCCTTGATACGGGGGAGCGGGGAGAAGGTTCCATCGCTGAGTCGTATTCCGATTCAAAGTCCGAGAAGCGGGCATGTTTGATCTCCACCCGGGCCTTCCCAGTATTCTACTTGTGGCAGCGACGACCCGCTCTCCTGCCCCGCGGTGGCTCTTCAGAAAAGGGTTGATCCCTAATAGGTAGCCTTGGGGCGGCTCTAGCATCGTGGAGGAGGGGGCCCCCACTTGAGATAGCCGAGGTGCGAGGGGCACCGGGCCAAATGTCCAAGGGTACATGTGGAGGACCTCCACGGACAACACCCATGTAGGCGAAGCCTCTGTTCGAATCTGCATGAGCATGGAGAGGACCTCCATAGTTGATGCAGGCGGTGCGAGGCTGACCTTAACTCCCCAAGTTTCTGGGGCGGGGAGGACCTTCACCCATTGCAAAGAGGACGTAGGGAGGGCCCCCACGTTAGAGGAGGACCAGAAGGACAGTGCCTTCTGATTGGCGGTCGAGGGCAGGAGGATGGACCCCATACCCTGTATAGTGGGCATGGGAAAAGTTTCCGCGCTGAGCGTCACTGCCACTGGGCAGGTCTACCTTCGGGATGGGGGTAGCAAGAGGCATTCCTCAATGAAGAGCTTCGGAGCGGGGATGGCCCACGCTCTGTGGAGTAGTGGTACGTGGAGGGCCTCCGTATGAGGTGACATTACTGCGGGTTGGTTCACAACGATTTCTACTCAGGCCTGCAACCCGGAGAGTCAACCCAGCCTACCCGTGGGGCGGTTGGGGTCTCAGTCCTGGTTGGGAGAAAGGGTACCCCTGCTCAGCGTATGCAGGGACTCCATGATGCATGTCGGCGGTGGCTCTGTTCACTATAGATTTTGACGTCGACACATCTGGGCAAACGTCCTCAACCCGGGCCCGACGCTGACATCGTGTCAGACGAGCTGGCGCAGGTGGGGCAGGGGCGAGGCCTGCCTGCTCTTCAGGTGGAGTCGGACGGAGGCGCTGACAGGGCCGGACGAGATCCCTTTCCTGGAGCCCATGGGTCGGGACCCTGAGCGGGCCAAGCCAGACGGCGCCCGCCTCATCAGCGTAAGGTGAGGAGTCGTCGAGGCATTCCAGGGATAGGCTCCTGAAACAGTTGAATGTTGGGGTGGGGAGAAGGGGCTCCCTGCACAGCTTGTTAGGGAAGCGTTGACAGCGGGGCCTAGATGCCTCCAGGTCTAGGGGGGCATATCCCGATTTTGGATGATCCCTTCCTCCATGTACCTACGTATGAGGTTGTTGATCACCCTTCACTGGATGACCTATGATAGAGAAAGGGGACGTGGGAACCCCGTATTCATCGATGTTGCGGCTGTCGTGGAGGTGGTGGGGCCATGCGGGGTGGCTGTGGCGGTGTTCCCCCTGCCCCTGCATAGGCGAGCGGGCGGTGATCGTGTTTCTGTAACAGCAACCTGGTTCCTGAGAAATGATGGGATCAATTCATCAGTACTGTGAGGAAAAGGATTGACAACCAGTGCCCTAGAGTCCTTCAATTCTCCATGTCTCTATGATGGATGTACGCCCACTTGCTGTAGAACAGAGTGCCCCATGTTCTACTGCCCCGACTACCAGTGAGTTTCACGACAGGCCCGCTATTTTCATGGCGGGACCAGGCACCGGATATCTGGATCCGGTGACACTTCAATCTACTGGTGTCTCTAATGCTACTAATCTCTACATTGAGGAGAAGAAATTCACGTCGCGTTCACCATTTCTGTTTCTGACGCTTTCGCCGGGGCGTGCGCATCCGTCCGTCCGCGGAGGAGGACGCGCTGCGCTATTTCCCCGCATTCCCACTTTCCAAAGGCGGGTGGCATCCGTTCCTTGTTCAGGGATGTCTTCTCCATGATCGAAACAGGATTATGGGATGTCGGTTCTTCTTTTTGTGGATTCCTCCTCAGAACTCATCACCTACTATGGGTCTCCTTCATAGATTTAATACGTTGTTCGTGAAACTCTTCCCAAAGCCATGTTTCCATGGACGCCAGTTAATTACACTGCTTCTATCGGGACATTCCAAAGGGTCTGGTCAGGGCAGCAACCTTCAGTCGGGGGGAGTAGTCACGTTGAGGCATCAATAGCGTTTCTGGATGCTGGGGACCTGGCATGTCTGTCTATTATCCCTGGTCACAGGGCTTCTCGAGGGCGTGAAGGCCTGAGGAATCCCACTTCGAGCACGAGGATTTATATTCCATAGACACATATATGAGGTTTTCCTCAGCTTCCTGTGTTTAACACAAGGTATACTGCATGTTTAACATCCAACAGAGATGGATCAACCCGATCAGAGCATTAGCTAGATTGGATCGGATTAAGGGATTTCCCTTGAAGGGGTGCAGATACCAGGACAAACCCATGGGCGGCTGTGAAGAGGAGCGGACCGACATGGTCTCTCCTGGATGTGATGTTCCAGGCGGGAATCCGGGCAGATTATTGATGGATGAATGAAGTGGATGGTGAAATGGCAAGGGACCATCACAAGGGAGACTGTGAAGTTGGGATTGAGCCTTAGAGAGACCTCCTATGTATCCCTGTGGCATGGAATCAAAGTCCACGTAGTTTGGGAGGGTTCCGGTTGAACTGGAATAATGGTGGACCTTGTCCAGATGGATGTCATCAGTGAACCAATGTAAAGGTGACCCTTGGTCCAATGGGAATCATCAGTGAACCAACGTGAAAGTGGACCTTGGTCCAATGAGATACGGGATTGAACCTCGGGAAGGCTTCCTACATACCATGCCTTGACATGGATCAAAGACCTCTTATTTCAAAGGGTTTCATCAGTGAACCGATGTGAAATTTGACCCAAGGATCCACTAGTGGTGGGAATGAACCTCGTGAAGGATTCCTACGTACCATTCCTTGACATGGATCAAAGTCCTTGTAGTTCAAATGGTCGATGGAATACAGTTTATCGTCATGCTAGACGGTGGTGAACCCTGATGTGAATGAATGATGGGCGATGGTCTTCAACCACGTGGAGGTTTCCTAAATTCCATGCCATGACATGGATCAAAGTCCTCATAGTTCGGAGGGGCTTCGTCGGTCAACCGACGTGAAGGTGAACCCGGGGGGTCCACATGTGGTGGGCTTGAACCCCGTGAAGGCTTCCTACGTACCATGCCTTGACATGGATCAAAGTCCTCGTAGTTCGGAAGAAAATGGGGGCTTGGCACACCGACAAGGAGAAATTTTGGGCCAATTATTGTTGGTCTTGAACCTCAAAGAGGCTTCCTATGTACCATTTCATGACATGGATCAAAGTCCTTGTAGTTCGGGTGGTGATAATGGCTTTCCGTCGAACTGGGATGCAGTTTAACGTCATGCTGGACGAAGGTGGAACTCGACGTGAATTGTATGACGGGTGGGCTTGAACCTCGTGGAGGCTTCCTATGTACCATGGCTTGACATGGATCAAAGACCGCGTAGTTCAAATGCGCATGAAGTTTAACATCATGCTGGATGAGGGCATGCAGTTTAACGTCATGCTGGACGAGGGCATGCCGTTTAACGTCATGCTTGACGAGGGCATGCAGTTTAACGTCATTCAAGATGAGGGCATGCAGTTTAACGTCATGATGGAGGAGGGCATGCCGTTTAACGTCATGCTGGACGAGGGCATGCAGTTTAACGTCATGTTGGACGAGGTATTGTCATGGCCAATGCCAACTCTAATCCCACGTTAGTCATGCTCGGTGTGAGAAACAAGAGACAACAAGGACCTGTCGAACACGCCACGAAGGGTGCGTACATGATAAGCGAAGAGGGGCTTACGCGTTAGGCGGCCCATGGTGTTGGGACATACTCAAGGATGGAGGCCCAAAGTGCGGCAAAGCGCAGCGAAATAGAGATTTGGGACCAATGATGGGAGGTGCGTTGTTCCCTATCACGCCCTCCACTGACCTTGGTAGTAGGGAAGTACAGAGATGCAGGGGTGCAGCCATCCATTGGGGAACTAGGGGCTCCCTTTTCCTGAGAACATACGCCACTCCAGTAAGGAGGATATCATCCCTTGTGGATGGGTGATTCCACTACCGTGGAGATGAGTGGCATAAAAAATGTTCGAGCTGGGGGGACCCTTCGTGAGAGGAACGAGGTTGGCTCACAGTTTAATGTCATGTGTTGAGGACGTGGTGGTTGGAAATTTAACGTCTTGCAGATCGAACGAGGTGGGTTTACTCCACACCCCTAGGAATTACATAACCGGCACCCTCTGGTCATTGGGGGAGGGAAGGTACTGGCAAGGAAATGGTTAAGGGGGGTTGTGGAGCAAACCATCGAGGGGTCCACGTTAGCGTGGCTAGGCGAAAAAAGCAATAGTCGTTAGCGTGCCTATGTGAAGAAGCATTAGGCGAAGCAATGCTATGAGTGGTATTGTCCGTGGGACTTTGAAATCACATCGTGCATACCTGGAGGGTCGCACGGGAAGCGAAATTGCCAAGCAAAGGAGTGTGCTTCACAAAGCAGAGTGCCTTAGCCTTAGCATAGGGCATAGGTGTGAGTGCAGGGTGCTTTGCGAAGTAGAACAATATTCGCAGAGCACTACCTCGTGAAGAAGAGGTTCCTCGCGAAGTAGGGTGCTGCGAAGCAATATGCTTCGTGATGTGTCACGATCCTGCCTTAGCATAGGGACCACTAGTACAGGTTGGGTGTTTCGCGAAGCATAAACGCTCCACGGCTGCCCGAGTTCCCTTGGGAATCCCCTTCCTTCGCGAATTCCCTTGAGCTTCGCGAAGGGCATCCCTCTCGGAAGAGGGGCTCAAAATGAGACAAAGAAAAAGCATTACGCGAAGTAGAAATACCTCACGGAGCTCATGATTCTCGGGGACAAAGGGTGCTTCGCGATTCGGGAGAGGAGAAGACGAAATGTCAGATTGTCCATCCGTGGGACTCAGGGGGAGCCCCTTATTTATTGGCAAGGGGCACCGCGAAGCCGAACTCACACGCCACCAAAGGTGCTTCGCGGCGGGCTCGTGAACGTCAAACGCGTTCGCGGAGAGTTACCACCTCCAGAGCTTCGCGGCGGGCTCGCGAAGGTCAAACCCATTCGCAGAGAGTTACCGCCTCCAGAGATTTGCGGCGGTCTCACGAACGTCAAACCCATTCGCGGAGAGTTACCGCCTCCAGAGCTTCGCGAGACCGCGATGCTCGGGGTGCATCGCGTCGGTGCTTCGCGGGGCAGTGTGCCGACCTTCTTTTCTATCCCTTCCTTTCATGCAATATTTTGGCACCAACAATTATAAAAAGGATGATGTGGGAATTTAGAATGAAGTGGAAACTATTAGAAAATGGAAGTCCTTGGAGTTTATTTTTAATGAAGAAGGAAAGGGGGAAATTGGGTCATGAATACGTGTTCAATCAAATCTGGAATTAATGAAATAACTTTTGGATTATACACATAGTTCTAATTTATCCATCCACATTAGAAACAGAATGATGTATCAAGATCCCCAAGATAATTATTGGTGAGATAAAATGAAGAATAAAATCACATAGTATACATCAATGTGCCCAGTATGTCAGTAGGTGAAGGATGATAGACATAAATCTAAAGAGATGATGTAACCATTAACCACATCAACATGGAAATGGGATGACATCACCATGGACATTGTCACCAGAAATATGAAGACATCCAAGGGAAACAATTCTATCTTTGTTGTTGAGGATCATCTTAAAAATATTTCACACTTCATCGAAATTCGAAAGGATTTCTCATTGGGTCAACTAGAAAATATATATATCAGAGAAGTTTTAAGTATATATTGAGTACCACTATCTATTATATACAATGGATATCCAAGATTCACCTCTAAGTTCTATAAATGTCTTCATCATGATATGAATACTGAGATGAACATATGTACGACTTTCCATCCTCAACATGATGTCCAATCTATCAAAAATTACCAAACACTGAAGGAAAAGATGAGACAAGATCAGTGGACTTCAAAGGAGGATGTGATCTACATATTCCTATGGTTTAGTTCTCTTATAATAATAGTTTCCACTAATGAATCAAAATGTATCCTTATAATTCCTTTTTTGTGAAGAGGTGTAGAATGCCAGAATGTTGAGATGATGTTGGGGAGCGGAAACTCAAAGGTTCAAAAATGGTCGAAAAAATGTCCGAGACGGTTAAGACCATCCAGAAACACATTAAAGATGTTTAGAGTTGACAAAAGTTCTATGCTGATAATCATTGATGAGACCTAGAGTTTGATGTTGGAGATATCTTATTCCTCCGCATATCACTGTGGAAGTGGTTTATGAGATTTGGGAAGAATGGAAAGCTTAGTCCAAGGTACATTGTCCCTTTTGTGATACTTGATTTCATTGGAGTAGTGGACTATCGACTAGAACTACCACCGAACCTATCTTAAGTACATGATGTATTAAATGTATCTCTCTTGAGGAATTACATACCTGACCTATCATATGTACTCATTCTAGTGGTGGTACCATTGGAGAATGAACTATCCTAAGAAGAGAGGCCGCTGAAGATCTTAGATTATAGATAAAATATTCTACGAAATAAGACAATACCCCTCGTCAAGGTTTTGTAGAGAAACCACATGCTTGAAAAGAAATGTGGGAATCAGAGGAAGTTATGATGTTGAGTTACCCTCATCTATTTTATTCAGGGGAAATGAAATTTCAAGGGAGAAATATCATAAGGGGGGAATATTGTAATGGACCAAAAATTTATTAATGAATATTCCTCTCAATCTGATTAAATGTCATACTATATAAAAAGGTTATATATGATATATGAACATTAATTATTTTCTGTTTTTCTATTTAACATACAGTTTTGAATTGTTACAGTTTCTATTATATTCATTGACCAGTGGTCACCGGATTAATATAAATATAATGCTTTAAAAAAATCCAATTTACTCTCACTAACGAAAAGATGGCCTCATCTAGTAGGATTTTTCCCTATGAATCCCATTCGTTAGAGCTTAGAAAAGAGGTAGCATCCCTGGGTTTCACTCTTGACCAAGCCCAAGTTGTGCTTCATCCATTTAAGCTTGAAAGTAATCGCCTATGAGGAAAGTGGAAGTTAATAAATATTACAACCCGAGAAATGTTATCGGAGCCACCCCAAGTGTCGGTCACCATTACACACCTTACCCTTAGGTATTATATAGTTGTTATAATGGGTTATTTAACAGGTCCCAAGAATAATAATTATGTTAATTATTTTTTTATATAATAGATAATATATTTTTATTTTTTTTGTTATTTTGTAAATGGGTTTTTATGACAAATAGTATTTCTAGTTAATATTCAATTACGAAATATTTTTTTTAAATTAATGGATTTTTAAATTAAATAATATTTTAATAATATATTATTACGAAATTAATTTTTTTTAAATATAGATGATCATATATATTTTTTGAATATAATTGAATTTTTTTTAAGGATTGAAAGCTGTTTTTCTCAAAACCCAAGAATATTCAATACATGTCTGTTTTTATTTTAAAATTGAAAATTTGCATATTTATAAAATTATTTTAATATATTTAATATCATTTTTGGAATCATGGCTTTGAAATTATCCAACTGAGAATTTTCCAAATTTTTTTGAGACTGTCAAATTTTTGGGTAGAAATTTAGTACTGTTTAAATATATAATGTGTTTTATGATATAATAATGTCCTAATAGTGATTTAATAAAATACTATAATAGGTATTTTTGACCAATATATGTTTTACCTTTAAAATAATTTGAATTTAGGTTTGTTTGATTTATTTTTCAAAGACTAAGTAGACCCTCCAAAACATATAAAGCAATTTATCATTTTAAAATGATTTCCTTGACAGTGTGGCACACCTCCCAAGGCGCCCCAATCACACTAGGAGCCTCTCTCCAAGTTCTCTCAATCCATTGTGATCACACTCTAATAGAAATCATTTTAATAGTTAAAATGTTTTATATGTCTTGGAGGTTCACCTAATGAACCATAAAATTATTAAAACAAATATAAAATCAAATTATTTTAAAGGTAATACATATATTGTCCAAAAATAAATTTTATAGAATTTTAATGAATCTCTATTGGTTAATTATGATGTCATAAAACACTATATATTTAAATGGTATTTATTTTTTACACAAAAATTCAGTTGTCTTAGAAAATTATGAAAAAGTCATCGTTAGATAATTTCTACTTCTTGAATCGAAAAATAATATTCATTTTATCTAAATATGTTTATAAATATGTGAGTTTTTACTTTTAAAATAAAGACTAATATTTATAAAAAATTCACAGGTTTGACAAAAGATGCTTTCAAACCATATATAAATTAACAATAGTATTCATAAAAATTATATGATAATTTATAATTAATAAAAATAAATTAAGTAATAATATTTTATTAACATATTATTTAATTCAAAAATCCATTAGTTAAATAAAATATATTTTATAATTTAATATTAACTAAAAATACTATTTTTTCTTTAAAAACTATTTACACTGTAAATATAATAAAATGAATGTAAATTATTTATTCTATACAAAAATAATGCACATAATAATAGTTATAGAGTTTTGTTACATTACCCATTATAACTCCCTCATATGACCTATGGGTAAGGATTTTTATGGTGAAAGACTCTTGGGGTGGATCTAATAACATCACTCATGTGGTAATCTCTATTAACATCCAATTATCTCGTAGGAGGTTCTGTTCAAACATAACGTGTTGAATCTCGACTTTGTCTTGGTAATGTCCAAAGCCCAATGGTGATACCTCCTTTCTATGAACAGAAAAATGGGCTTTAAACATAACAATTCTACATGATGAGTCCATCGCTTCCTTTTTCAAAGTAAATTGGATTTGTTAAAGCCCTATAATTATATTAATCATCTGATCATTGTTCAAAGAATATATTAGCAATGGTAATAATTATTAATGTTATTATAAAATCCAATAACATAAAACCAAATATGTGAATAGGTTTTATTTAACTATCTTACATAATAATATATTTAATCAGCTTATGAGAAATCTTCATTAGTAATATTTGGGTCATCACAATCCTACCCCGCTTTAGAAATTTTATGCTCAAAATTTCCTATTCCCGTCCTAAAACAGATGATAGTAACTCTGCCTCATCACTTCCTCTGATTCCCTAGTTGCTTCATCAAACTGTTGGTTTTGTCACAACAACTTAACGAGGGGAATTGTCTTATTTCGTAGAACTTTTTCTCTATTATTTAAGAACTTCATAGGATTCCCTTGAAAAGAGGGGTAATTCTAAAATGGTACAACTTATGGATTGAGTACATGTGATGGATAGGTATGTACTTCCTCAAGAGTGATACATTGAATACATCATGTACCTGAGATGGGATCGTTTGGAGTGCTAGTTGATAGGCCACTGCTCCAATGCGATCAAGGACCTCAAAAGGGATGATATAGCATGGATTATGTTTTACCTTTTTCCTAAATCTCATAACTCTATTCCACAATGATATGAAAGGGAATACTATGTCTCTAACATCAAACTCTTGTTATCATTGACAATTATCATCATAACTCTTTTGTCGACTCTGAGTAGCTTTAATGTGTTGGTGGATGGTCTTAACCTTCTCCACCATTTCATCAACCATTTCTACACCAATTATTTTTCATTCCCCTACATCATCCCAACATGCGGGTGTTTTGCACCTCTTCCCATAAAGGGCATCATAAGGTTCCATTTGGATACATGAGTGGAAACCATTATTGTATGATAACTCAGCCAAAGGATGATGTTGATCGCATAATCATTTGAAATCCATTGAGTATGATCTCTACAGGACCTCAAGTGTTTTGATAGTCCACTCATATTGACCATCATATTTTGTATAATAATCTATACTAAATTTCAGCTATTTATAGAGAGCATATTGAAGACTCTTCTAGATCGTAGTTTTGAATCATGGATATCAATTAGATAAAATAGACAGTTATACTCAATGCTCCCATACCACTTCTCTGATATATATCAATTCTAGTTGATCTAATGAGAAATCCTCTCAAATTAAAATGAATTTTGTATTCGTTTTAAGACAATCCACAACAACACAGATATAGTTGTTTCCTTTTGATTTATTCAAAATTCCAATGATAATGTCCATGGTGGTGTTCTCTCATTTGCATGTTGTCATGGGTAATGGATACATTCTCCCCATAGACTCTTAACTCTAATCCTTCACCTGATAACATACCAGGCACTTTGATGTATACTTAGTGATCCCCTTCTTCATGTTATCCCACCAATAATGCTTTTGGATATCTCGATACATCATTGTATTTCCTGGGTGAATGACAAAATTCAAACTATGTGCATCACCCAACATTTATTTCTTTAACTCCATATTTGATGGAAAGAATAGTCGTGGCCCAAATATCATAATTCCTTCTTCATTAACATTGAACTATGATGATTTCCCTCTTCTTATAGTTTACACATTCTTTTAAATTCCAATATCATCCTTTTTTGCATCCATTAACCTTTCCAAAAGTGATGGTTGAGAAATAATTTGTGAAAGGATTGATGATATTCCCTTAATTATGATTCCCATGTCTATCTTCATAAAATACAAGAAGATTGGATCCTTTTAAAATCTCACAAATTATAGAATCACTCGGTCCTTTCTACATAATTAATCTTCCACCTTGTTAATTTTCCTAGGGTGGTATTGGATTGAGTAGTCATAGTCTTCGATGTATGGTATCCATCATCGTTTGTGCATGTTCAAATATTTCTGTGTGAATATATACTTGAAGGTTTTGTGATCCATCTATATTTCACACTTCTCCCCAAATTTTTAATTTTACAAATTTTCCAAGATATGATTATTAAAACTAACTCCAGTAACTGTGTAGGATTGTTTTTTTCTCATGAAATTTCAATTTCATTGAATCATAGGGAATGGATTTTTCATTTTTCATTAACACACAACCTTGTCCCTTCTTCAAAGAATCACAAAATACCAAAAAAAATCTCCACTTGTGTGTTTTGTGGGAACAAATGTAGTGATAAGCATCCTTTTCAATTCCTTGAACCTCTCTTTTAATTCATCTCTATAATAAAACTTTACTCCCTCTTGAGTTAGCTAGGTAAGAGGGTTTGATAATCATGATAAATTCCACAAAAATCAGCGCTAATATCTAGTTAACCCCATGAAGCTACGGATATCCATCACCGATGTTGGCCTCAAAAATCCCTCAATTGTAGCTGTCTTAGAGGGATCCATAGATATCCCATTTAGTGTGTGGATATGACCCAAGAACGATACCTCCTTTAACTAGAAGTCGTAGTTTTGATACATTGTGTATATCTTCTCCTTTCAGAAAGCATCTAGATTAGTGCTTATATACTCCTCATGCTCCACCTTGTTTTTGAAGTATATTAGAATATCATCTATAAAGACTACCATAAATTTGTCGAGGTAATATCTAAAGACTCTATTCATCAAATCCATTATGATTTCTGGAGAATTAGTGAGTCTAAAATTCATTACTATGATTTCATAGTGCCCGTACATTGTATGAAAAGCAGTCTTGGAGATATCCTCATTCTTCACCATTACATGGTAATATCATGACTTCTGATCCACCCTGGAGATGTATTGTACTCCATATAGTTGATCAAACTAGTCATAATTTAAGGGCAGAGGATTCTTGTTCATTATTGCGATTTTTTTAGCTCATGATAATCAATTCAAAGTCACAATGTCACATCCTTCTTCTTGAAAAATAGGACTAGTGCACCCCACGGTGAAGAACTTGGGCATATAAAACCTTTATCCATATGCTCCTGTAGTTATTTCTTCATATTACCAAGATTTAAAAAATCCATTCTATATTTTTTATTTGATATTGGAAAATCCCTAGGTATAAGACCAATTGATAATTCAACACATGTTCTAGGAGGTAGAGTAGACATTTCCTTAGGAAATACATCAGTGAATTCTCTCACAATAGGCATGTCTTCAAGGATGTATACATCCATAGACTCAATCATATGAGAAAGATACTCATTCTCATAGGGAAGTTATATCCATGATTGAGATAATGGTGCTAAATAAGATTTATCCTACTCCTTGAACGTGTACAAAATCGGAGGCCGATTCACCATATAATGAGTGATTTCCCTCTCATGGAAATTTATGGTGGATCTATATAAGAAAAATCCAATCCATGCCAAGAATTGAATCAAAATACACATTAGGGAGTATAATGAGGATCTCTGGGAAGCTCAAATCAAAAATTTTGACAGGGGATAAGTTATATTCAAGGGATGCAATGACTGTCACAATTGTCATTCTCACCGACATCTTTACAACCCTGATTTGTGGTGCTGTTGAAAATATTCTACTAAACGTTCAGGATATAAATGAATGCATAAAACTAGAATCAAAATGTACATTCTCTATTAATGAATTAATAACTAGCATAACTATCACCACATCGTTGTTAGGGTTCTCTTCGGCATTATTGATGGAAAAATATCTCCCTTTCTTACATGGAGGTTTCCGGTTGCCTCCAAAACCCCATGACACAGGGAACTATTTTGCAATGTTCCCTAGTGCATTGCAGTTGAAGTAATGAAAAATTCTTTGTGTGTAAAATGGAGAATTCTTCTCCTCTGACGCAACAACATGTTTTTCTTGTCGGTATTTGATGGCCATGTGCCCTTCTCTTCCATACGTAAATCATTTCCACCTCTCCTTCAGGCAATTTATGGGGTTCTTCTTTTTTCACCCTTGGTAAGTGGGGTGACAGAATTTTTTAGCACCGTTGGATTTACCCATCGGAAAACCAGAATTAAATTACATCTTATGCTTCTTATCCCCATGATACCCCTGAGATTAGTCGATCTCCATTACAAATTTGAGGTCACATCTGACAATCTACATATATCTCTCGAAGTAATAGATCCCTAGGTCTTCCTATATGATGGGTTTTAGTGCAGCAAATAAGTTTTCAACCATGCATTCAGTGGTGACAATAAATCCAACGGTATATCATTCAATATTTTTGATTTCTACTTCATACGCTCAGATAAATTGAACATCTTTTTTCGATAGGGAAAAGACGTCCCTTTACATCTTACTTCTAAGGGTTTGGGGGAAATATTTATCAAAAAACACTTTCTTGAAATCCTTCTATTCCAAAACCATTATTTCTTCCTCAGTAATCGTATTTTTGACCAATTTCCACAATATATCCAGTTCACCCTCCAATAAGAAATAATCCAGAAGAACCATCCCTTGTTAGAAACATTAAAGGATCGAGAATATATTATCAATGGAGTTGATCAATTGTTCGGAGATCGAGGGATAAGATAATCCATTAAAATTATGAGGCCTTTGTCTGCTAAAGTAGTCTATTGAGTAATGTTCTTTATTGGGGGGGATTGAATGTTCTTCTTAACTCATGTTTATATTCAAAACATGAGTTAACTGAAAGATTATCATGAAAATGTTTGTGATTCATACTCCAATCTAATTGGGAGACTCATTAGAATAGTCATCGAATTGATCTCTGCATCGGTTGTTAAACCGAGTTCTCTTATCACCATCCATTACATTGAATAAATGTAAAGTTAGGGGTAAAACATAAAGGGGTATCCATTCAAAATAAGTGATAACATATAAATTATATTTATTTCTTTAACATATATTTGTTATCCATGATCTATATCCCAACATATATTCTTAGGGGAATTTTTTTTCCTTAAATAATAGTTCATACTATGATTTTGAATTTAACAAGGAATATCCCAAGGGAGTGTTGTAACCAAGAGTGCAACAAGTCTTGTTGTTGTGCACCAGATCCCATTCGAGTCTAGCTCAAATTGGTGTTTTCGGGTTTTAACCATTGATACATCTATGCCAAAGCATCCACTACCTACTTGTATCAAGATAGGGATATATATTCTTGATAAAACCCTTAAAAAATACTCACCAATCATTAGGGATGCTTTTATTATACTTAGTCTTATCCCTATGGATTTCACTATGTTTTTCTATTCCTAATCCAAAAAATAACTAAACCTCCCACTGATAAAAACTATAACAACCATACTCTTTATTAAACACTTAAACATGATTTATTACAAAATATTGCACATAATACAGCTCTGAGGATCAAGAGGTACAATGTCTTGGAAAATTAGAAACATTAGATTAAAAAAATAACATAAAACCCAACATCTTTACTGGTAACTTATTTTACATGACCACAACATTCCTTTGTACATAGAATTTCATGGGATAACCTAAGGATATTCATAAGAATAGTGGTATCTATATTGCACAGTAAGGGATTAAAAAAAAGAATAACATGAGGAATATAGTACATGTTAGGATGTAGACATATAAATGGAGCCTAAGAGAAGCATGAACATAATGGCATGATATAGAATGATTATCATAACATCGAAATGTGGAAAAAAAATTTAACATGATATTAGCATGAGTCAAGGCTTATTATACATGTAGAATGAGTAAACACTCAATGAAATTAAATTATCTTGAGTGAACCCTCATTTAAATTGATTTATCATGATACTAATCGTTGCCTAAAGCATTGGAGTGATATCAGGGCACACCCTTCTTAATCATTTCAATTCATTTATTTGTTATCCACATAGATCATAAAACATGGATTCATTAAACATCACTATTTATTCCAAAATAAGAATTTGGACTTCCTAAATTAATCTATATAATAAATAACTAAATTTTCTTGAAATTTAATACCCTTGATAGATAAATAGGCATGTTATTCACCACACAATGGCTTTGGCGAGGAAAATTGTGGTGTAATTTCGGCAACATAACGACTTGACATAAGAGTTTATAAGAATGGTTGATGAGAGAGAAAGGGGCATCTCATCATATTTACCTTAAATAGACATTAAAGGGGTTATATATACACATGTAATAAATTTTGTAATGGATATTACATTCACAAAATAAATAATTCATTGAATGTAAATGAGGAGAGAGAAATCCCTTATGGAATTCTGTCATAGTAATGAGTGTACACAATAGGCATTAATAAAAGAAAAAAGTGATATCTAATAATTCAAACGTAATGAAGGAAGTATGGGGGAGTTGAAAATTCATACCCTAACCATTTTAATTAAAAATAAAAGGGTATAACATCATTAAAAATTTGGAAAAAAATAATAAAAGAAGATATCCCTTATGAAATTTCAGCATGGTAATGAGTGTACATGAGAATAATTAATGAGAGAGTAAGGGGTCTATCATCATTAAAACAGAATGAAAGAAGAAAATGGGAGGAGTTATATCTTTCCACAACATTTTTTATTTTATATAAAAGGGTATAACATCATAATGAATCTTGGAAAAAAATTAGAAAGGAAGAAATCCCCTACATGGGTGTGTGATCCCAAAGGCTTTGGAGTGGCTTCTTGGGATCTTGGGGAATTGTGGGAGGATTTTAGAGAGAGGATAACAGAGTTTGGTTGATATAAAACGGTTTTAAATGAATATTAATGAGAGTGTGTTAATATAGGAAAGGAGAGGGAATAACTTTTAATTTTTGTTTTGGACACACCACATAAAACAAATCAAAACCAAAAACCATTCCATGAATCATTCATGTGGTTTTTTCCAATGGGGAGTGGAAATTATTATTTTATATGTCCAATTTACGTACTTATTGTAACGGCCCAAAATTTTGAATAAATCGTTTTTCCTAATTTCATGTGTTATTTTATTTTATTTTTATACTCAACAAAAATGTTTTATTTGATAAACATGATTATAATTAAAATGAGACCATTGGGTTTTGATTGTTATATGACCATCGGTCAATATGACCACTGTGAACAAAATGTTTTGATTATTGTCTCTAAAAAGAAGTAATCTTGGTTAATTATTATAGAAAGAAGATTCGATGGCCTCACCTAGTAGTCTTGGACCGATCGAAGCCCATCTAACAGAGCTTGGGAAGGAGGTAGCACCATTGGGCTTTGCTCTGGATCAAATCCAAGCCGAACATCATCATGTGAAGCTAGAACGGAATCGCCTTCGTGAGAAGTTCAAACTGATAGAAATTACTACTCGGGCAATGTTGACTGAGCCGCCCCAAGATTCTATCACCCTATCACACCTTACTCTTAGGTCTTATGCTGGTATTATAAGGGGCTATGTAACGAGACCGTAACTGCCTTGTGTAATCCTTGTTTTAAATAAAAATTTGGATTTCTTCTTATGATGAAGTTTATGAATTTTGAAATGACCAGATAAATATAGTATGCATATTTTTGATGAATTTTAGAAAAAGGATATTTTAAAAATGGTTGTGTAAACCTTAAATAATTATAACTGTGTAATGATTTTCAAAAAATGGTCTTCTACAATTATGTCCAGTACGAAATTTAGAGTCTAATAAGATCAACTTGATTTTTGATGAATAGTAAATTGTGAATAGTGATTTTACGCTTAGGATTAGTAATGTGACCAAATGGATTAGTAATCTCACTTAAAGAATGTTTTAAAATAATCTAGGCACCTTGATTAAGTAATGTGATTCAATAAAATGGTTAAATAACGGTTTCATTAATTATTATTCAAGTATTAGTTTTTTCGGGTGAATACTGTTTTTTAATAAAGAATTATTAAAAATTATTTAGAAAATTATTTTTAGAAAATGGATTTCATTTTTGAACTCAGAGGATCGATATTATGTTAAGGTAATTTTTGGGGATTTTTCTGAAAAAAATGAATTTTCGGTGAATAGTGAATTTATTTAAAAATTGAATTAAAAATATTTAGAAAAATATTTTTATAAAATGGAGTTCATAAATGTAATTAGGGAATCGATATTTAGTTAAGGTGAATGTTTGGGATTTTTCTGAGAAGGATGAATTTTTCAGTGAATAGTAAAAATGCAGTTTTAGGGTTTCGGTTTGTTTAATGACATCATAATTGTGTCATGATGATGTCATGAGATCTTTTAAGGGTTGGCCGGCCAAGGGTGATGAATTATTGTTTTGGGGGCCCCATGTGGCCTAACTCCATGATAAATTCCAAGGGAGAGCACATGGGTTTGGGAAAAGCACATGTGAGGTGTCCCTTGGCTATTAATGTCTTGTCCCCTCACTTTCCCTATAAATACCAAGCCCTCCTATCATCCATTCGACTCCCCACTCATTCCCAACGAATTTATGGTCTCATTACCTCCCAAGGAGTCCTCCCAAGGTGCCCCCAAGCACTCAAGGTCCCAACCATTGAGGTTTAAGAGTTACATTTTAAGGTAAGGGATCCGACCTCTCTCTTTCATTTCAAGTAATCTCTTTTTATGTCATTCCTTTTATGCTACATGTTCTTATGTTGGAGGATGTTCTTTTATACTCCTCTTACTTCCCTTTTTATGTTCATATAATGAGGGATCCTCTCTTACTCTCATTATTTCGTTTTATGACGTTTTAAGTGGCGCCGTTAGGCTGCTGAAATTTTTGTAACGGATCCTTTCTCCCTTCTCATTTTTCAAGATCTATTTTCATGTAAAGTATTTCAAGTTACTTTTTATTATGTGGGGTTATGATATCTAAATTTATCATACTGATATTTTATGATCATATGATGAGAGACCCATTTTATCTCTTCAATTCAGTATTTTTATGTTTTAAGTGGCGCCGTTAGGCTACCGAATTTTTAAGTGGTTCTTCACCCTTCTCGTTTTGAAGTTCTACTTTCATGTCAATTCTTTCAAGTTTCTTTTTGTTATGTTGGGGTATTATCTCTATATCTATCATACTGGAATCTTATGTTCATATGATTAGATACCCAATTTGATCTCTTCAATTCAGTATATTGAAGTTTTAAGTGGCGCCGTTAGGCTGCCGAATTTTTAAGTGGTTCTTCACCCTACTCGTTTTGAAGTTCTACTTTCATGTCAATTCTATCAAGTTCCTTTTGGTTATGTTGGGGTATTATCTCTATATCTATCATAATGGACTCTTATGTTCATATTATGAGCTACCCCATTTGATCTCTTCAATTCAGTATTTTGATGTTTTAAGTGGCGCCGTTAGGCTGCCGAATTTTTTAGGGGATTCTTTCACCCTTCTCATTCTTTTCAAAGATCTACTTTCATGTCAAGTCTTTCAAGTTCCTTTTTAATTATGTTTGGGAATTATCTCTATATCTATCATACTTAACTCTTATGTTCACATTATTAGAGACCCTATTTGATCTTTTCAAATCATTTTTGTTGAAGTTTAAGTAACACCGTTAGGCTGCCGAACTTTCATAAGAGAAATCTAATTTTTTTCTTCCCTCCATGTTTTTCATTTCAAATGGTATGTCATTGAAACTTCATTACCATGATCATGTATCCTTTTTATTTTGTCCGTCTACTGTTTTATGGGTCATTTATGAATGTTTGACCCATTTTCCCTCTCTTTTTAATGTCTTCTAAAACCTCGTAACATAGCCGTTATGCTGCAGAATTTCCGTCTCAAAATGTCTCTATCTTTTTCTAAAGTTATTTTATATTATTAAGTGAATAATAAAAGATATTTCTTCTAAAGGGGTATTCACATATATACCAAAATGTCTATTTTAAATTCTGGGATTTACATACATGAGACCCACCTTCCTCTTCTGTGGGTTTAAAGTGACGTAAAGATCATGTCTTTAAAGCAGTTTTTAAAACGTTATGATTATCAAATGAAACCCATTTATTTTATGATATATGGGTTATCTATGAAATGTTTAATGATGATAAATGTGGCTCACATGATAATAAAGGCAAATTTAAGGGTGCAACCAGATAGCGCTCCAATGCATTGGGAAAAGACTTATTCTCTAGAGATGACCATTTTTAACGACGCCATGGTGAATAACCTTGGTAATTTCTAACGACACCTTGGGGATGGACCTTGGTGAAACGAAACGATTTTCAATATTAAATGTTGCAGCCACATCTTCAAGTTATAAAAATTTTTATTTTTTATGATGTATCTCATTATTTCTTTCTCATGCGTTAAATTTCTTTTCATGTCCTTATTGAAGTATCTCAAGTTCACATGTAAAATGTTTCTCTTGTTTCCCTTACTGGGCTTTCTGCTCAGCCTTTCTTTTGATGTATGTCCCCAGGTTATGAGATTTAGTAATGAACCTAGGATGAACTTAAGGAGAATCCTTTAAAGTGTTTAAGAAGAGTGTTTTTGTTCTTTTCATGTTATATGTTCCTGGCTTCCAAGAGACTAATCCTCAAAGATCCACGGCTTTGTAAAATGTAATGAAAGTTTATGTGATAAAAAGATGGGATGCTATAGTTGGTATCAAAGGATGGTTTAGTTATTTGTGGAAATTAGGATATGAAAACACTAGGAAGAACCCTATAGAAACGTTTAAATATAGGAAATATTCCTGGTATTTTGGTGAGTATTGAGTAAGGGGTTTCCAAGAAAATACATCCCTGTCTGGATACGAGCAGGTAGAGGTGGCTCTGGCACAGATGTACATAGGGGTAAAACCCGAAAACACCGCTTTGAGCTAGACTCGAACGGGAACTGGTACACGACAACGGGCCTTGCTGCACTCTTGGATACGACACACCAGGGGGATATGCTTTGGTAAATCCATAAGCTTAGTATGAACCATTGTTAAAGGAACAAAGATAAAATAAAATAATGATTCACATAAGAATATATGATCATGGATAACCTAGACGGGAACCTAGGGGATCACAAGTTAGGGTATACTTTACTTCTACATGTTATCCTTAGATGCTTTAAGTTTCTTTTCCTGATTATTGGCTAAGTATTTAAGCCCCTAACTATTGCTTCTTTTCTTAGTTAATGGAGGGAAATGGAAGAACATGTCCCAATAACCAATGTGATAGGAAATGCTACGATTGCCGTATTAATACGACAGAGATGATTAGGGGATTAAAAGATGATTATTATTTTGGAAGACGTTCACTATTTTGATGACCATATATGATCAAGGTAAATAGATTACTACAGTGTTTTCATTGAGGAGTAAGGTTGACTTATATTTTGATGAATCAATGAATTTAAGGTGGCCTTATAGTAATTTAGGTTACTTACGGGAATGATTAACCTATCTTGGGTAAAATATGTTTAGGCTAGCTACTTTTAATATAAGATGTTAGGAGTGGTTGATGTTGTTTGGAGTTGAACAATGAAGTTTATTTTGGAAGACTATGTAATCAAATCTTTCTTGTATTTGGGTTTCAATCTTAGTTTGGTTTATTTTGAGGAATCGTAAGGACCATTATTTACGGAATGGACTATGATGAACTTTGGGTAGTACCATGGAACTTGAAGATTTAAAAGTAGTTTCCATTCCTATGGGATTATTTCTTTTTGAAGAGTTTTTTTACCTTACTCTTTCTATTTTTGGGATAATGTTTAAAGATAGAAGAAATAGATAGTTGATCTTTTGTGGATTATGTGATTCTCTAGAATATGATTCTTGTGTTTTGATGAGACCATGTAGTTTTGAATGCTCATCGTTTGGAGAAAAGATTAGTTTTGGTAGAAACTTATTAAAGTATGAAACTCTACATGAAGGTAGATATATTTCCTTATGTTTTTGTTCTAGGTTGTAAATGAATTCCTCAAAGTTATCAAAAGGAACGTAAAACAAAAACGTTGTTGGTTTACGTTTCCTACTAGTTAATCAAAGACCGCTTACACACATCATACATTTGGGATTTTCTTATGGTTAACTTTATCCTAATCATGTTCTCTATCACTCTCCCTCAGAACGTGACCCTTTGTTTTTTCCTCCATGTCTATGTTTCCTACATGTAATCCTAGTATGAGTAAACTCGGGTGGCCTTTGTACTCCCTTTTATTTCTTTTAAAGTAATAGTGTTACTGACTCTTTTTCCGATGTGGGACTTTCAATGAAATTTCAAAACCCAATTTTAAAAAAATTGGTAGGACGCAATTTCTTAAGGGGGGGAGAATGTAACGACCCGAAATTTTGAATAAATCTTGTTTCCTAATTTCATGTGTTATTTATTTTATTTTTATACTCAACAAAAATGTTTTATTTGATAAACATGATTATAATTAAAATGAGACCATTGGGTTTTGATTGTTATATGACCATCGGTCAATATGACCACTGTGAAATAATATTTTGATTATTGTCTCTAAATACAAGTAATCTTGGTTAATTATTATAGAAAGAAGATTCGATGGCCTCACCTAGTTGTCTTGGACCGATCGAAGCCCATCTAACAGAGCTTGGGAAGGAGGTAGCACCATTGGAATTTGCTCTGGATCAAATCCAAGCCGAACTTTATCATGTGAAGGTAGAACGGAATCGCCTTCGTGAGAAGTTCAAACTGATAGAAATTACTACTCGGGCAATGTTGACTGAGCCGCCCCAAGATTCTATCACCCTAGCACACATTACTCTTAGGTCCTATGCTGGTATTATAAGGGGCTATGTAACGAGACCGTAACTGCCTTGTGTAATCCTTGTTTTAAATAAAAATTGGGATTTCTTCTTATGATGAAGTTTATGAATTTTGAAATGACCGGATAAATATAGTATGCATATTTTTGATGAATTTTAGAAAAAGGATATTTTAAAAATGGTTGTGTAAACCTTAAATAATTAAAAATGTGTAATGATTTTAAAAAAATGGTCTTCTACAATTATGTCCGGTACGAAATTTAGAGTCTAATAAGATCAAATTGATTTTTGATGAATAGTAAATTGTGAATAGTGATTTTACGCTTTGGATTAGAAATGTGACCAAATGGATTAGTAATCTCACTTAAAGAATGTTTTAAAATAATCTAGGCACCTTGATTAAGTAATGTGATTCAATAAAATGGTTAAATAATGGTTTCATTAATTATTATTCAAGTATTAGTTTTTTCGGGTGAATAGTGTGTTTTAATAAAAAAATTAATTAAAAATATTTAGAAAAATATTTTTAGAAAATGGATTTCATTTTTGAACTCAGAGCATCGATATTATGTTAAGGTAATTTTTGGGGATTTTTCTGAAAAAATGAATTTTCGGTGAATAGTGAAGTTATTTAAAAATTGAATTAAAAATATTTAGAAAATTATTTTTATAAAATGGAGTACATAAATGTAATTAGGGAATCGATATTTAGTTAAGGTGAATGTTTGGGATTTTTCTGAGAAAGATGAATTTTTCAGTGAATAGTAAAAATGCAGTTTTAGGGTTTCGGTATGTTTAATGACATCATAATTGTGTCATGACGATGTCATGAGATCTTTTAAGGGTTGGCCGGCCAAGGGTGATGAATTATTGTTTTGGGGGCCCCATGTGGCCTAACTCCATGATAAATGCCAAGGGAGAGCACATGGGATTGGGAAAAGCACATGTGAGGTGTCCCTTGGCCATTAATGCCTTGTCCCCTCACGTTCCCTATAAATACAAAGCCCTCCTCTCATACATTCGACTCCCCACTCATTCTCAACGAATTTATGGTCTCATTACCTCCCAAGGAGTCCTCCCAAGGTTCCCCCAAGCCCTCAAGGTCCCATCCTTTGAGGTTTAAGAGTTACATTTTAAGGTAAGGGATCCGACCTCTCTCTTTCATTTCAAGTAATCTCTTTTTATGTCATTCCTTTTATGCTACATGTTCTTATGTTGGAGGATGTTCTTTTATACTCCTATTACAGCCCTTTTTATGTTAATATAATGAGATATCCCCTCTTACGCTCATTATTTCGTTTTATGAAGTTTTAAGTGGCGCCGTTAGGCTGCCGAAAGTTTTGTAACGGATCCTTTCTCCCTTCTCATTTTTCAAGATCTATTTTCATGTAAAGTATTTCAAGTTACTTTTTATTATGTTGGGGTATGATCTCTAAATTATCATACTGATATTTTATGATCATATGATGAGAGAACCCATTTTATCTCTTCAATTCAGTATTTTGAAGTTTTAAGTGGCGCCGTTAGGCTACCGAATTTTTAAGTGGTTCTTCACCCTTCTCGTTTTGAAGTTCTACTTTCATGTAAATTCTTTCAAGTTCATTTTTGTTATGTTGGGGTATTATATATATATATATCATACTGGACTCTTATTTTCATATGATGAGATACCCCATTTGATCTCTTCAATTTAGTATTTTGATGTTTTAAGTGGCGTCGTTAGGCTGCCGAAATTTTAACTGGTTCTTCACCCTTCTCGTTTTGAAGTTCTACTTTCATGTCAATTCTTTCAAGTTCCTTTTTGTTATGTTGGGGTATGATCTCTATATCTATCATACTGTACTCTTATGTTCATATTATGAGATACCCCATTTGATCTCTTCAATTCAGTATTTTGAAGTTTTAAGTGGCGCCGTTAGGCTGCCAAATTTTTTAGGGGATTCTTTCACCCTTCTCATTCTTTTCAAAGTTCTACTTTCATGTCAAGTCTTTCAAGTTCCTTTTTAATTATTTTGGGGAATTATATCTATATCTATCATACATAACTCTTATGTTCACATGATTAGAGACCCTATTTGATCTTTTCAAATCATTTTTGTTGAAGTTTAAGTAACACCGTTAGGCTGCCGAACTTTCATAAGAGAAATCTAATTTTTTTCTTCCTTCCATTTTTTCATTTCAAATGCTATGTCCTTGAAATTTCATTACCATGATCATGTATCCTTTTATTCTGTCCATATACTGTATTATGGGTCATTTGTGAATGTTTTACCCATTTTCCCTCTCTTTTTAATGCCTTCTAAAACCTCGTAACATAGCCGTTATGCTGGAGAATTTCCGTCTCAAAATGTCTCTCTCTTTTTCAAAAGTTCTTTTATATTATTAAGTGAATACTAAAAGATATTTCTTCTAAAGGGGTATTCACATATATACCAAAATTTTTATTTTAAATTCTGGTATTTACATACATGAGACCCACCTTCCTCTTCTGTGGGTTTAAAGTGACGTAAAGATCATGTCTTTAAAGCAGTTTTTAAAACGTTATGATTATGAAATGAAACCCATTTATTTTATGATATATGGGTTATCTATGAAATGTTTGATGATGATACATGTGGCTCACATGATAATAAAGGCAAATTTAAGGGTGCGCCCTGATAGCGCTCCAATGCATTGGGTAAAGACTTAATCTCTAGAGATGACCATTTTTAACGACGCCATGGTGAATAACCTTGGTAATTTTTAACGACACCTTGGGGATGGACCTTGGTGAAACGAAACGATTGTCAATATTTAATGTTGCAGCCACATCTTCAAGTTATTAAAAATGTTATTTTATTACGATGTATCTCATTATTTCTTTCTCATGCCTTAAATTTCTTTTCATGTCCTTATTGAAGTATCTCAAGTTCACATGTAAAATGTTTCTCTTGTTTCCATTACTGGGCTTTCTGCTCACCCTTTCTTTTGATGTATGTCCCCAGGTTATGAGATGTAGTAATGAACCTAGGATTAACTTAAGGAGAAGCCTTTCAAGTGTTTAAGAAGAGTGTTTTTGTTCTTTTCATGTTTTATGTTCCTGGTTTCCAAGACACTAAACCTTAACGATCCTCGGCTTTGTAAAATGTTATGAAAGTTTATGTGATAAAAAGACGGGATGCTATAGTTGGTATAAAAGGATGGTTTAGTTATTTATGGAAATTAGGATATGAAAACACTAGGAAGAACCCTATAGAAAAGTTTAAATATAGGAAATATTCCTGGTATTTTGGTGAGTATTGAGTAAGGGGTTTCCAAGAAAATACATCCCTGTCTGGATACGAGCAGGTAGAGGTGGCTCTGGCACAGATGTACATAGGGGTAAAACCCGAAAACACCGCTTTGAGCTAGACTCGAATGGGAACTGGTACACGACAACGGGCCTTGCTGCACTCTTGGTTACGACACTCCCGGGGGATATGCTTTGGTAAATCCATAAGCTTAGTATGAACCATTGTTAAAGGAACAAAGATAAAATAAAATAAAGATTCACATAAGAATATATGATCATGGATAACCTAGAAGGGAACCTAGGGGATCACAAGTTAGGGTATACTTTACTTCTACATTTTATCCTTAGATGCTTTAAGTTTCTTTTCATGATTATTGGCTAAGTATTTAATCCCCTAACTATAGCTTCTTTTCTTAGTTAATGGCGGGAAATGGAAGAACATGTCCCAACAACCAATGTGATAGGAAATGCTACGATTGTCGTATTAATACGACAGAGATGATTAGGGGATTAAAAGATCATTATTATTTTGGAAGACGTTCACTATTTTGAGGACCATATATGATCAAGGTAAATAGATTACTACGGTGTTTTCATTGAGGAGTAAGGTTGACTTAAATTTTGAAGAATCAATGAATTTAAGGTGGCCTTATAGTAATTTAGGTTACTTACGGGAATGATTAACCTATCTTGGGTAAAATATGTTTAGGTTAGCTACTTTTGTTATAAGATGTTAGGAGTGGTTGATGTTGTTTGGAGTTGAACAATGAAGTTTATTTTGGAAGACTATGTTATCAAATATTTCTTGTATTTGGGTTTCAATCTTAGTTTGGTTTATTTTGAGGAATATTAAGGACCATTATTTACGGAATGGACTATGATGAACATTGGGTAGTACCATGGAACTTGAAGATTTAAAAGTAGTTTCCATTCCTATGGTATTATTTCTTTTTGAAGAGTTTTTTTTACCTTACTCTTTCTGTTTTTGGGATAATGTTTAAAGATAAAAGAAATAGATAGTTGATCTTTTGTGGATCATGTGATTCTCTAGAAGATGATTCTTGTGTTTTGATGAGACCAAGTAGTTTTGAATGCTCGTCGTTTGGAGAAAAGATTAGTTTTGGTAGAAACTTATTAAAGTATGAAACTCTACATGAAGGTAGATATATTTCCTTATGTTTTTGTTCTAGGTTGTAAATGAATTCCTCAAAGTTATCAAAAGGAACATAAAACAAAAACGTTGTTGGTTTACGTTTCCTACTAGTTAATCAAAGACCTCTTACACACATCATAAGTTTGGGATTTTCATATGGTTAACTTTATCCTAATCATGTTCTCTATCACTCTCCCTCAGAACGTGACCCTTTGTTTTCTCCTCCATGTCCATGTTTCCTACATGGAATCCTAGTATGAGTAAACTCGGGTGGCCTTTGTACTCCCATTTATTTCTTTTAAAGTAATAGTGTTACTGACTGTTTTTCCGATGTGGGACTTTCAATGAAATTTCAAAACCCAATTTTAAAAAAATTGCGAGGACACAATTTCTTAAGGGGGGAAGATTGTAACGGCCCGAAATTTTGAATAAATCTTGTTTCCTAATTTCATGTGTTATTTTGTTTTATTTTTATACTCAACAAAAATGTTTTATTTGATAAACATGATTGTAATTAAAATGATACCATTGGGTTTTGATTGTTATATGACCATCGGTCAATATGACCACTGTGAAAAAAATGTTTTGATTATTGTCTCTAAATACAAGTAATCTTGGTTAATTATTATGGAATGAAGATTCGATGGCCTCACCTAGTAGTCTTGGACCGATCGAAGCCCATCTAACAGAGCTTGGGAAGGAGGTAGAACCATTGGGCTTTGCTCTGGATCAAATCCAAGCCGAACTTCATCATGTGAAGCTAGAACGGAATCGCCTTCGTGAGAAGTTCAAACTGATAGAAATTACTACTCGGGCAATGTTGACTGAGACGCCCCAAGATTCTATCACCCTAGCACACCTTACTCTTAGGTCCTATGCTGGTATTATAAGGGGCTATGTAACGAGACCGTAACTACCTTGTGTAATCCTTGTTTTAAATAAAAATTGGGATTTCTTCTTATGATATAGTTTATGAATTTTGAAATGACCGGATAAATATAGTATGCATATTTTTGATGAATTTTAGAAAAAGGATATTTTAAAAATGGTTGTGTAAACCTTAAATAATAAAAAATGTGCAATGATTTTCAAAAAATGGTCTTCTACAATTATGTCCAGTACGAAATTTAGAGTCTAATAAGATCAACTTGATTTTTGATGAATTGTAAATTGTGAATAGTGATTTTACGCTTAGGATTAGTAATGTGACCAAATTGATTAGTAATCTCACTTAAAGAATGTTTTAATATAATCTAGGCACCTTGATTAAGTAATGTGATTCAATAAAATGGTTAAATAACGGTTTCATTAATTATTATTCAAGTATTAGTTTTTTTGGGTGAATAGTGTTTTTTAATTAAAAAATTAATTAAAAATATTTAGAAAATTATTTTTAGAAAATGGATTTCATTTTTGAACTCAGAGCATCGATATTATGTGAAGGTAATTTTTGGGGATTTTTCTGAAAAAATTGAATTTTCGGTGAATAGTGAATTTATTTAAAAATTGAATTAAAAATATTTAGAAAATTATTTTTATAAAATGGAGTTCATAAATGTAATTAGGGAATCGATATTTAGTTAAGGTGAAAGTTTGGGATTTTTCTGAGAAAGTTGAATTTTTCAGTGAATAGTAAAAATGCAGTTTTAGGGTTTTGGTATGTTTAATGACATCATAATTGTGTCATGATGATGTCATGAGATCTTTTAAGGGTTGGGAGGCCAAGGTTGATGAATTATTGTTTTGGGGGCCCCATGTGGCCTAACTCTATGATAAATGCCAAGGGAGAGCACATGGGTTTGGGAAAAGCACATGTGAGGTGTCCCTTGGCCATTAATGCCTTGTCCCCTAACTTTCCCTATAAATACCAAGCCCTCCTCTCATCCATTCGACTCCCCACTCATTACCAACGAATTTATGGTCTCATTACCTCCCAAGAAGTCCTCCCAAGGTGCCCCAAGCCCTCAAGGTCCCAACCTTTGAGGATTAAGAGTTACATTTTAAGGTAAGGGATCCGACCTCTCTCTTTCATTTCAAGTAATCTCTTTTTATGTCATTCCTTTTATGCTACATGTTATTATGTTGGAGGATGTTATTTTATAATCCTTTTACTGCCCTTTTTATGTTCATATAATGAGATATCCCCTCTTACTCTCATTATTTCGTTTTATGAAGTTTTAAGTGGCGCTATTAGGCTGCCGAAATTTTTGTAACGGATCCTTTCTCCCTTCTCATTTTTCAAGATCTATTTTCATGTAAAGTATTTCATGTTCCTTTTTATTATGTTGGTGTATGATCTCTAAATTTATCATACTGATATTTTATGATCACATGATTAGAGACCCCATTTTATCTCTTCAATTCAGTATTTTTATGTTTTAAGTGGCGCCGTTAGGCTACCGAATTTTTAAGTGGTTCTTCACCCTTCTCGTTTTTAAGTTCTACTTTCATGTCAATTCTTTCAAGTTACTTTTTGTTATGTTGGGGTATGATCTCTATATCTATCATACTGTAATCTTATGTTCATATGATGAGAGACCCCATTTTATCTCTTCACTTCAGTATTTTGAAGTTTTAAGTGGCGCCGTTAGGCTGCCGAATTTTTAAGTGGTTCTTCACCCATCTCGTTTTGAAGTTCTACTTTCATGTCAATTCTTTCAAGTTCCATTTTGTTATGTTGGGGTATGATCTCTATATCTATCATACTGGACTCTTATGTTCATATTATGAGATACCCCATTTTATCTCTTAAATTCAGTATTTTGAAGTTTTAAGTGGCGCCGTTAGGCTGCCGAATGTTTTAGGGGATTGTTTCACCCTTCTCATTCCTTTCAAAGTTCTACTTTCATGTCAAGTCTTTCAAGTTCCTTTTTAATTATGTTGGGGCATTATATCTATATCTATCATACTGAACTCTTATGTTCACATGATTAGAGACCCTATTTGATCTTTTCAAATCATTTTTGTTGAAGTTTAAGTAACACCGTTAGGCTGCCGAACTTTCATAAGAGAAATCTAATTTTTTTCTTCCTTCCATGTTTTTCATTTCAAATGGTATGTACTTGAAATTTCATTACCATGATCATGTATCCTTATTATTCTGTCCATCTACTGTTTTATGGGTCATTTATGAATGTTTGACCCATTTTCCCTCTCTTTTTAATGTCTTCTAAAACCTCGTAACATAGCCGTTATGCTGCAGAATTTCCGTCTCAAAATGTCTCTCTCTTTTTCTAAAGTTCTTTTATATTATTAAGTTAATACTAAAAGATCTTTATTCTAAAGGGGTATTCACATATATACCAAAATTTCTATTTTAAATTCTGGGATTTACATACATGAGACCCACCTTCCTCTTCTGTGGGTTTAAAGTGACGTGAAGATCATGTCTTTAAAGAAGTTTTTAAAACATTATGATTATGAAATGAAACCCATTTATTTTATGATATATGGGTTATCTATGAAATGTTTTATGATGATATATGTCGCTCACATGATAATAAAGGAAAATTTAAGGGTGCGCCCTGATAGCGCTCCAATGCATTGGGTAAAGACTTAATCTCTAGAGATGACCATTTTTAACGACGCCATGGTGAATAACCATGGTAATTTTTAACGACACCTTGGGGATGGACCTTGGTGAAACGAAACGATTGTCAAAATTAAATGTTGCAGCCACATCTTCATGTTATGAAAAATGTTATTTTTTTACGATGTATCTCATTATTTCTTTCTCATGCCTTAAATTTCTTTTCATGTCCTTATTGAAGTATCTCAAGTTCACATGTAAAATGTTTCTCTTGTTTCCCTTACTGGGCTTTCTGCTCACCCTTTCTTTTGATGTATGTCCCCAGGTTATGAGATGCAGTAATGAACCTAGGATGAACTTAAGGAGAAACCTTTCAAGTGTTTAAGAAGAGTGTTTTTGTTCTTTTCATGTTTTATGTTCCTGGTTTCCAAGACACTAAACCTTAAAGATCCTCGGCTTTGTAAAATGTAATGAAAGTTTATGTGATAAAAAGACGGGATGCTATACTTATTAAAATTTCAGGCTTACATATGTGGAGGTTAGTCACACTCTCATGGAAATAAATTTAAAAGTTAAAATGTTTTATAAGTATTCGAGGGTCCAGTAAGGCACCAAAAAATTAATCAAACAATTATAAAATCAGATTATTTTAAATGTAAAACATATATTGGATAAAAATAAATTTTATAGTATTTTGTTACATCACTATTGTATCATTATGATGTAATAAAACACATTATATATTTAAATTGTACATAATTTTTACCCAAGAATTCGACTTTCGCCGAAAATTATGGAAAATTCACCGTTAGATAATTTTGGATCCCTGAATTAAAAAATTATATTCATTTTATCAAAATAATTTTATAACTATGTGAATATTTTTACTTTTAAAATAAAAACTGACATTTATAAAAAATTCATGGGATTTGACAAATAAACATTCAAACCTTAATAAAAATTATAATTGTATTCAGAAATATTATATGATTATTTATATTTAATAAAAATTAGTGTTGTAATAATATTTTATGAAAGTATTATATAATTTAAAAATCCATTAATTCATCAAAATAGATTTCTTAATATAATATTAACAAAAAATAATAATTTTCTTTAAAAACTATTAACAACGTAATAATAATAAAATAAATTTATATTCATTATTCTATTAAAAAATAATGCACAAAATCATAGCGATAGGGTCTTGTTACATAACCTATTATAACACCCATATATGACCTAATAGTGAGGTGTGTTATGGTGACAGACTCCTGGGGTGGATTGGATAACATCACTCAGATTGTAATCTCTATCAACTTCCATTTCTATGATAAGTTGTTTTGTTTAAGCTTAATGTGTTGAAAAGAAAATAGGGATTGGTGAAGAGAGAATCCCATTGACACCCCCTCCTATCCATGCACCGAAAAATGGGCTTTTTATAGAGAAATTATAAAATATGACGCCATTTCTTCCTTTGCCTAAGTAAATTTGATTTCTTAAACCCCTATATATGTTCTAATAATTTTAAAACTATTCAGAAGCTATATTAGAAACAATAAAAAATATTATTTTTATTTTAAAATCCAAAAAAATAAAACCAAATATGTTCATATGTTATATATTACCATTTTATATAAAAAACATTTAATTAGATCAAGAGTAATTTTCATTAAAATAGTTTTGGTCCTTAAAATCTTCCCCTCTTAAAAAATTTCACACACAAAATTTCTTTTTCCCACACCAAAACAGATGTGGGTAACTCTTTTTCATCCCTTCCATTGATTCCCATACAACATCTTCAAATTGGTGGTTTCTCCACAAAACCATGACAATGTGAATTTTCTTAATTCATAGAAGAGTTTCTCTATGATCTAAGAACTTCACTAGCCTCTCTTCATAGTAGAGGTCATTCTCTAATGGTACCACCTCCTGATTGAGTACATTTCATGGGTAAGGTTTGTACTTTCTCAAGAGTGATACACTGAATACATCAGGTATTTGAGATAGTTACAATGGGTGTGTTGATCAAAAGGCTACTACTCTAATACAATCAGGGATCTCAAAAGCGATGATGTACCATGTACATAGCTTTCCTTTATTACCAAATCTCATAACTCTCTACCACAATGATATTTGGAGGAATTCTATGTCTCAAATATAAAACTCTAGGTCTCATCGATGATTATCTATATAACTCTTTTTATCAACACTGAGTAGCATTAATGTGTTGTTGGATGGTCTTAACCTTCTCCACCATGTCATTAACCATTTCATGACCTAGGATTTTTTACTTCCCTACATCATCCCTTCATGCTGGTGTTCTCCACCTCTTCCCATAAAAGGATTCATAAGGAGCAATTTGGATGCTTGAGTGGAGACTATCATTGTAGGAGAACTCATCCTGAGGAAGATGTTGATCCCATCCTATGTTGAAGAAGATTGTGAATTATCTAAACATTTCCTCAAGTGTACAGATATTCCACTCATATTGGCCATTATTTTGAGGATGATAATCGGTACATAAGTTCAGATTGGTATTCAAAACACATTGATTACTCTTCCAGAACATAGACGTGAATCGTGGATCTCTATTAGATATAATATATAGTGATACTCCATGAAGCCTTAAAAATTATTTGATAAATATCCATGCCAGCTGATCCAATGAGAAATCTTATCGAATTTAAATGGAGTGTCTAGTCTCTGTAAAGTGATCCACAACAACCCAAATTTCATTATTTCTGTTGGATGTATTCATATGTCCGGTGAAAAATTCAATGGTGATGTTCTCCCATTTCCATGTTAATCTGGGTAATGGTTGCATCATCCCCTTAGACTTATGCCTCTCAACCTTCACTTGTGACATACCAAGAACTTTTTTGTATAATCATTGATCTTCTTCATCATGTTATCCCACTAATAAAGCTCATGGAGATCTTGATACATCTATCTATTTCCTTGGTGAATCAGGAAATTCGAATTATGTTCATCATAAAAAATTGATTTCTATAACTCGTGATTCAATGAAACACATATTCATGACCAAAATCTCATTATTCATTCTTTATTAACCTAGAACATCAAGGATTTCCATTTTCTGATAGTTTCAACTTTCGTCAGAATTCTCAAATCATACATTTGAGCATACATTAACTTTTCCAAAAGAGATGGATGAGCAATCATTTGGGAAAGGATTTACGATGTTCCCTTCATTATTATTAACATATCCATATTCATCAAATCTAAGAATACATGATCCTTTTCAGTTATCATCAATGATATAATCATAGGGTGCATTATACATAGAGTGTCTTCCACTTTTTCCACATTTCTACAATGGTAATTTAATTAGAATTCATATTCATTGGTCAGCTCTAACCATATTTGTTGGAACATGTTCATCTCTTTCTATGTGAATATATACTTGAGGATTTTGTGATCCATGTATATTTCACACATCCCCTCAAAAAGTTAATGTCGAGATATTTTCAAAGTGAAGATTACTACAACTACCTCCAGATCATGTATTAAATTGTTCTTCTCATGAAAATTTAATATCCTACAAGCATATGTTATGAATTTTTCATTTTTCATCAACACAGAACCCATAACCTTCTTTATAGCATCACTAAATACCACAAAAAGTACCCCACTTGTGGGTAGTGTGAGAACGAGCATAGCGATAAGAATCTTATTCAAAACCATGAAGCTCTCTTCGCATTCATCACTCCAAGAATAATTTACCCCCTTCAGATTCATCATGGTACTAGTTTTTGACAATCCTGAAAAATTTCTCACTAATCAGCAATAATATTTAGCTAATCCTAGGAAGTTATTTATATCTACCACTGATGTTGAATTTAAGAATCCCTCTATTACAGCTTTCATAGAGAAGTCAATAGATATCCCATTTCTTATGATGATATGACCCAAAAATGAGACTTTCATCCACTAGAACTCACAATTTATATTCTTATCATAGAGATTCTATGATTACAAGGTCTCTAGTAAAGTGTTTGGTTGCTCCTCAATGATCCTCCTTGGTTTTGTGGTATATTATAATATAATTTATAAAGGCTACCACAAATGAGTCGAGGTAATATCTTAGGATTCTATTCATCAATTCAATGAAGATTTATGGAGCATTAGTGAGTCCTAAATGCATTACTAGGAAATCATAGTACCCATATCTTATATGAAAATTAATCATTGGGATATCCTCCTTCTTCACCCAGAGTTTGTAATATCCCTACTAAAAATCCCCCTTGGAGAGGTATTGTGCTCCACTTAGCTGATCGAATAAGTCATCAATTCAGGGAAGAGGGTACTTGTTATTTTTCCTGATTTTGATGACCTCACGATAATCAATGAAAAAGCACATTGAAAAATCCTTTGACTTGATGAAGAGTACTAGCTCAACCCATGTTGAAACACTTGGGCATATAAAACCTTTATCTAGATTCACATGTAGTTGTTTCTACAGCTCCTCAAGATTCACAAAAACCATTATATAGGGAGAAGTTGATATTGGAAATGACCTAGGAATATGATCAATTATGAATTCAACATCTCCTCTAGGAGGAAGTCCAGAAAATTCCTCATGAAAAACATCAGTGAATTCCCTCATAATAGGCATGCCATCAAGGATGTTTTCTTCCTTATATCTAATCATTTTCTAAAGATACACGTTCTCAGAGGTAAATAATATCTACGATTGAGATGATGGTGCTAAGAAAGATTCATCCTCATCCTTGCACTTGTAAAAAACACTGGGTTGTTTCACTATATGGAGAGTGATTTCCCTCTCACGGAAATTTATGATGGATCTATATAGGGAAATACAATCCATGTCAAGAATTTCATGAAATTCAACTAGATAGAGTATGATGATGTTCACTGGGAATTTCAAACCACAAAATTTAATTAGGAAGGAGTTATATTCATGGGATTCAATGATTTACCAATTTTTAATTCTCACAGACTTCATTACATCCATGATTTTTATGGTGTTTGGAATGGTATTCACTTACATGGTGATTTTGGCATGGGAAATTTTGGTGTAACTTCTACAGCATAACGACATCAAATTGAATTCATAAAATGGGTTAATGAGAGAGAAAGGGTTCCCTCATCATTTATATATCAAATGGATAGTAATGGGGTCATGCAACATAATATCCCAACATAAGTAATCGAATTAAGATGCACAATATAAAATAATTGTTTGAATGTAAATGAGAAGAGAAAAATTCCTTATAGAATTTTGGCATGGTAACAAGTGAACATGGGAGGCATTAATGAGAGGAAAAGAGTTATCTCATCATTCAAACATATGGAAGGAATAATGGGGGAGGTTATAAATCATACTCCAAAATTTTTAATTGAAAATAAAATGGTATAACAAAAAACAATTTGGAAAAAAATGAGAAAGAAAGAAATAACATACTTGGAAGTGTGATCCCAAAGGCTTGGGAGAGACTTGAGAGAGGCTTCTTGGGTTCTTGGGGTTCCATGGAAGGATTATAGAGAGTGAATTTAAAATTTTCATTGAGATCCAAAGGTTTTGAGTGAAGAGGAATGGGAGATTGAGTGGGTTTATATTAGAAAAGAGAGAGAATTATTTTTTGTTTATGTTTTGGAAACTACACATTAAACTATTCCAAACCACTAACCATCCCATGGTTTTTCCAATGGTTTTTTCTAATGGGGATTGGAAAAAATTATATTATAAGACCAATGTTATATTTTATTAAAATATTATTCTTGCCTATGTGGAGGTGAGTTACACTCTCAATGAAATCATTTTAAAATGTTAAAATGTTTTTTATGTTTTGGAGGGTCCACTAAGGATTTTGAAAATAAATGAAACTAAACTAAAATAAAATTATTTTAATGGTAAAACGTATTTTTCTTAAAATCCTCTTTATAGTATTTTTTACATCACTCTATGGTCATTATGATGTCATGAAACAAATTATATATTTAAAGAGAATATAATTTTTACCCAAAAATTAGAGTTTGTTTGAAAATTATGAAAAGTTCACAGTTAAATAAATTATATGTCTTCAGTCAAAAATAATATTTAATTAATCTAAATAATTTTCTAAATATGTGAAATTATACTTTTAAAATAAAAACCAACATATATTAAAAATTCAAGGGTTATGAAAAAACAGCTTTCAAACCATAATAAATATTACAATTGTTTTCATAAAAGTTATATGATCATTTATATTTTTAAAAAAAATTAGTTATAATATTTTGTTAACATATTATGTTATTTAAAAATAAATTAATTCGTCAAAATATATTTCTTCATTGAATATTAACTAAAATACTATTTGTTCTCAAAAAACTATTTAAAAAGTAACAATAATAAAATGAATATATATAATTTATACTATAAAAAATAAGACACATAATAATAGTTCTAGGGTCATGTTACATTACCCCTTATAACAGCCGCATATGACCCAACGGTATGGTGTGAAATGGTGACAAAATTTTGTGGTGGCTCAAATAACAACCTTTCGGGTGATAATCTCTATCAAATTCCACTTCTTTTGTAAGAGGTTCCATTCACGATTAATGTATTGAAGAACATCTGGGGATTGCTCAAGATAGAAGTTCAGTGACACCACCTCCTTTATGATCTCCAACAAATGGGCTTCGTATAGAACAATTCTACACGATGAGCACATCAATTCCTTTGTCTGAGTAAATTGGATTTGTTAAAGCACAATATTTAAACTAATCATATGATCACTATTTAAAATCTATATTAGTGACGGTAACAATTCATAATGGTATTTTAAAAACCCAAAACATTAATCTATGTAAGTGTATATGTTTTATATATCCATTTTACATAATAATACATTTAATCTGATCAATAAGAATTTTCATGAGTAAATGTCTGGGTCGTTACAATCTTCCCACCTTATGATATTATTCCCTCATGATTTTATTTTCCGACACTAAAATAGATGAGGGTAACTATGCTTCATCAGTTCCTCTGATTCCCACAATACTTCTTCAAATATGGGGTTTCACTGCAACACCTTGACGAGGGACGATGTATTAATTTATAGAACATTTTCTATATGATCTAAGACCTTCACCAAACTCTCCTCATAGGAAACATTATTCTCCAATGGCACCACCTCTAGATTGTGTATATGCAATGGGTCTACTACGTAATTACTCAAGAGTGATACATGTAATACTTCATGTAATTTTGATAGGTTTGGTGGTAGTTCTAGTCAATAGTCCCCGGCTCCAATATAATCAAATATCTCAAAAGGGCTGATGCACCTTCGAAAAATATTTCCCCTTTTCTCAAATCTTATAACTCTCGTCATGATGATATGTGTAAGAATAACATGTCTCCAACATCAATCTCTAGGTATTTTTGATGATTATCATCATAACTCTTTTGTCTACATTGAACAGCTCTATTGTGTTGGTGGATGGTCTTAAACATCTCCACCATTTCTTCAACCATATTGGGGCCTATGTGTTTTTTCTCCCCAACATCATCCCAACATGCGGGTATTCAGACCTCTTCCCATAAATGGATTCATAAGGATCTATTTAAATTCATGTGTGGAATTATTTATTGTAAGAGAACTCAACTAGAGGATGATGTTGATCCAATCATTCTTTGAGGTCCATTGAGAATGCTCTCAACATTTCCTCATGTATTTGGATAGTCTTATCCGACTGGCTATCAGTTTGAGGATGATTAGCTATACTAAAGTTCATATCTGCATCTAGAGCATGTTGAAGACACTTCTAGAAGATTATTGTGAATCTTGGATCTCGATCGAATATAAAAGATAGTGATATTCCATGAATCCTTACCACATCTTTGATATATATCCATGCTATTTGATCCAATAACAAATTGTCATGAATTGCAATGAAGTTTGCAGTATTTTAAGATGATCCAAAACAATCTAGATAGAATTGTTTACTATGGATGTCTTCAAAAGTCTGGTGAAAATTCACAAAGTGATTTTCTCACATTTCCATGTTGGTATGGGTAATGGTTACATTGTTCCCTTAGAATTATTCCTCTCAGCCTTCACCTGCTGACATACCAAGCACTTTGATGTATACTCAGTGATTTCCCCCTTCTTGTTATCTCACCAAAAATTCTCCCAGATATCTCGATAGATCTATTTGTTTCATGGGAAAATTGAGAAATTCTAACTATACGCATCATCCAAAAGATCATTATTTATCTATATATTTGATGGAATGTATAGTCGTGAACCAAATATCACAATTCCCTCTTTATTAACATTAAACTCCAAGTATATCCCTTTCTTGATAGTTTCCACCTTTCATGAATTCCCACATCATCTTTTTGAGAGTCCTTTAACATTTCCTAATGAGTTGGTTGAGAAATTATTTGTTAAAGGATTTATGATGTTCCCTTATTTATGATTCAGATGTCTATATTCATAAAATATATGAAGATTGGATCCTTTTCAATTCTCATCAATGATACAATCACTAGGTCCTTTCTACTTAGAGCATCCTCCACATTGTTCCCTTTCCCAAGGTTGGAATGGATTGAGCAGTCATAGTCATTGATCAACTGTTACCATCTTTGTGGAACATGTTCGAATCCTTCTATGTGAATATATTATTGAGGCTTTTGTGATTCGTTTATATATCACACTTCTCCCCAAAGAGGTAATGTCACCAAATTTTCAAAGAGAATATTATTGTAGTGAACTCCAGATCACATTTTGGATTGTGTTTCTCATGAAATTAAAATTTTGTAGAAGCATAGGCATTGAATTTTTCATTTTCAATAAACACATAGCCCAATCCCTTCTTTTAAGCATCACTAAATACCACAAAATGTCTCCACTTGTGGGTAGTGTGAGACTGGCTTATTATAATCCTCCTTTTCAATTCTTTGAATCTCTCTTCGCATTCATTACACCAAGAAAACTTGACTCCCCTCTGAGTTATCGTGGTATGAGAGTTTGACAATTGTGAGAAATTTCTCAAAAATCTGCGATAATATCCATCAATCCCCTAGAGGCAATGGATATCTATCATCAATGTTGGCCTCATCCATCCCTCAATTGCAACTGCCTTAGAGGGATCCATAAATATCCCACTGCTTTTGATGATATGACCCAATAAAGAGACTTACTTAAACCAGAACTCACACTTTTTGTAATTTTTAGTAATCTTCTCTTTTTGAAAGGTCTCTAGTACAATGATTAGATGCTCCTCATGCTCCTACTTGGTTTTGGAGTATATTAGAATATCATCTTTAAAAGATAACATAAATTTGTCGAGGTAATTTCTAAAGACTCTATTCAACATGTCCATGAAGATTTCTTGAATAGTAGTGAGTCTGAAAGCCATTACTATGAATTCATAGTGCACGTACGTAGTTTGAAATGCATTATTTGGGATATTCTTTTTCATCACCCATACATTGTAATATCCTGAACTCAAATCCACATTGGATATGTATTGTGATCCCCAAAGCTGATCGAACAATTCATTAATTTGAGGCATATGATACTTATTATTTATAATTATTTTGTTGTGATCATGATAGTCAATGCAAAGGCGCAATGACCCATCATTATTCTTGACATAGAGGATTAGTACACCCCATGGTAAAGAACTTGGGTGTATGAAATCTTTATCTATATTCTCCTGTAGTTGTTTTGTTATCTCCTAAAGCGCCAAAATAGTCATTCAATATAGGGTCTTCAATATTGGCAATGCCCTAGGTATAAGATCAATCGATAATTTGACATCGCTTTTAAGATTAAGACCATACAATTCCATTGGAAACACTTTAGTGAATTCACTCACAATAGGCATGTCGTCATGGATAGCTGCTTTCTTAAACACAATCATCTGAGCAAGATACATAATCTTATTGGGCAGTAATATCCACTCTTGATATGATAGTGATAATGATAAGGATGATGCATCCTCCTCCCTATACATTTACATATTAGGGTGTCTATTGTTCATATGGAGAGTGATTTACCTCCCTAGAAAATTTATGTTGGTTCTATAAAGGAAAAAAAATACATGCCATGAATTTCATCAAATTATACCAGAGTGAGTATGAAGAGGCTCTCCGGAATTTTCAATCCACAAATTGTGACGGGGAGGAGTTATATTCATGGGGTAAGTGATTTCCACATTTTTTTTCTCATCGGCAAATTTACATCAATGATTTGTGGTGCTGTTAGGATTATTCATATAAACAATAAGGATATAAAAGAATGCATTGAACCATAAAAAAATGTTTATTATTCTCAAATGAGTAATTAGTGTACCTATCACCACATTGTTGATTGGGTTCACCTAGAATTTAGTGATGGAAAAATATTTCCTTTGCTACCTTGGAGGTTCTTGGTTGCCTTCTAAAAACCTTGGCTTAGGGTACTTTTTTTCAAAGGGCCCTAGTTTTTTTCATTTGAAGTAATGAACAATGATTTGAGGGTTCAATGGAGTGTTCCACTCCTCTGTCGTAGTAGCTAGTTTTTCTTGTCAGCATTTAATGGCCATGTTCCTTCTCTTCTAAACCTAAAGAATTTTCTCATCCCCTTTATGCAATTTCATTGTTTCTTCTTTCCTCACCATTGGAAATAGGGGGGCTGTAAATTCTTAGCACTATTGGATTTAACCATCAAACATATAGAACTAATGACTTCCATATTCTTCTTATCCTTAAAAGACCCCTAATATTCATTAATATTTATTTCAAAATTGAGGGTACATCGGACTATTTACTCATATCTCTCGATGTCACATATTTCTTGGGAATTCCGTTGGCTTGGTTTTAGCACACTAATGAAGTGGTCATCCTAGAATTTTTGGGTAACAAAAAAAAGAAGGTGGAATATAATGGAATCTTTTTGATGTTTTCCTCGTATGATCTGATGGATTCATCATATGTTTCCATGAGGTCAAGGATGTCCCTTTCCATTTTATGTTAGAGGGTGTGAAGAAAATATTTATCAAAAAACATTTTACATAAATCCTTCCATTACAATGCCTTGATATCTTCCAATTGGTTTTTTTTTTATCAATGTCTACCATTGATCAGCATAACCCTCTATATGGTAAGCATCCATAAGAACCTTCTATTTCTTGTAACATTGAATGATTGAGAATATCATTTCAATGGATTTGATACATTGTTCGGTGATTGAGGGATTAGATGATCCATTCAAACTAGGTGGCCTTCTTCCCATGAAGCTATTAATTACAAATTGCTATTTCCTCGGGGGGGGGGGGGGGGGTTGAACGTTCTTCTTGACCGATGTTTTTATTCAAAACATGTGTAAACTAAGAGAGTATTGTGATGTATTTTGTGATTCCCTCTCCCATAATTTTGGGAATCTCATCAGAACAATTAGCACATTGATATTCACATCTATTTTTAGCCCAAGTCCTCCTATTACTAGCCATTGTCTAGAATAAAAGAAAAGTTAGAGGTAACACATAATGGGGAATCCAATGACAAAAAGGGATAACTTATAAATTACATTTATTTCCTTCACTTATCTATATGATCCATGATCTACATCACCACATATATTATTGGGTATTTTTTCCTAATTCCCATAATTATGATTCATAATAAGTTTATTAATTTATTCAAGAATATCCCCCCGGAGTATCGTATCCAAGAGTGCATCAAGACCCGTTGTTGTGAACTAGTTCCTATTCAAGTCTAGATCAATGTAGTGTTTTTAGGATTTACCCCTAGATACATCTGTCCCAGATCAGTCTCTACATTCCCATATCCAGACATGGATGTATTTGCTTCATAAACCACTTGCTCAATAATGACCAAAATTTAAGGGTGTATTTATTATACGTAGTCTTATCCCTAATTTATTCACTAGGTTTTTCTAATCGTAATCCCAAAATAACAAAACATATCCTATGATAGAAACTATAACACCCAACAATTTATTACACACATAAACATGATTTATTACATAAAAGTGCACATAAAACAACACCGAGGATCAAGAGATCTAGTGTCATGGAAAATTTGGTACATTACATGATAGCTTAGAATATAAAACCCAACATCTTTATTGAAAACCTCTTTCATATGACCACATCATTCCTTCATACATAGCATTGCATGGGATAACCTGAGGACATGCATAAAAAAGGGTAAGATATTAATCCTTGTAAGGTTGTAAACAAGTTATTCCATGAAGAATATAGTACATTTTAGGTAATAGGAATATAAATGGAGCACAATATAAACATGAAAATAATGTCATGATATTGCATGTTTATCATGACATAGAAATTTGGTAATAACATTAAACATGATATTAACCTCATATAAGGATCCTTGAACAAGGAGAATGAGTAAACCCCCATTTCACATTAATTAGTATGATTAAACACTCATTTAACTTTAATTAGAATTAATAAACCCTCATTTCACATGAAATATCATGATACTAATCTTTACCCAATGCATTGGAGTGCTATCAGGGAGCACAATTTATAATCTTTTCATTTGATGCATAAGTTTGCTGCATGGATCATACAACATGGATTCATTAAAAATAATAATTTATTCCATGAATAATAGATGTTTAATAGATAAATATTATTTCTCAATCAACAAGTATATGTTAATAATGGTGAATACCCTTGATATAGAAGTGGGTATGGTATTCACTTATACAATGATTTTGGCATGGGAAAATTTGGTGTAACATCAGAAGCATAATGATGACAAATAGAAATATTAAAAGGTGTTGATGAGAGAGATAGGGGTCTCTAATAATTTATACATGAAATAGAGATTATGGGGGGTCATGGAACATAATACCACAACATATGTAATGGAATTTATATTTATAATATAAAAGAATTTCTTATATGTAAATGAGAAGAGAGAAATTCCTTACTGAATTTCCGCATGGTAACAGGAGTAAATGAGAGTAATTAATGAGAGAAAAAGGGTGATATCATCATTGAAACCTAATTAGAGAAGTATGGGTAGATAAAAAATCACACGCCAACATTTTTAATTGAAAATAAATGGTTATAAAAACAAAAATAAATTTGGACTAAAATGAGAAATGAATAAATCCCTTACTTGGAAGTGTGATCTTAAAGGCTTGAGAGAAGATTGAGAGAGGAATATTGGGATATGAGGAGACTTGGGAGTATTATAGTGTGAAGAGGTAAGGGGTTGGTTGATCTCTAAATTTTTTGAGTGTATTGGAATAGGAGGTTGAGGTGGTTTATATCGGAAAGGAGAATGAATCCATTATTATTTAGGTTTTCGACACCACATATTAAACTAATAAAAACCACAAAAAAATATCATGTTTTTTTTCCAAAGTTGATTGGATATTTTTTATAAGGAAATGTTTGAACTTATTATAATATTAGACTTGTTTCTGTGGAGGTGTGGCACAATCTCAAGAAAATCACTTTAAAATGTTAAAATGTTTTATAAGTCTTGGAGGGATGACTAGGTATTTATAAAATAAATAAAACAAACCAAAAATCACACTATATTTAACGTAAAACATATATTGGCATAAAAATCCATTTATTGTATTTTATTACATCACTATTGGGTTATTATGAAGTCATAAAAATAATTATACATTTAAATGGTATTTAATTTTTAACAATAAATTCCACTGTCTCAGAAAATTATGAAAAATTAACTATTGGATAATTTTGATGTCCTGATTAAAAATATAATATTTATTTTATCTAAATAATTATATAAATATTTTAATTTTTACTTTTAAAATAAAAACCGACATTTATAAAAAATTCATGGGTTTGTCAAAAGTAGGTTTCACATGTTAATTAATATTACAATTGTATTCATAATATTTATATGGTAATTTATATTTAAATAATGGAAATTTAGTAATAATATTTTATTAAAATAATATTTATTTAAAAAATCCATTAATTAATCATAATAGAGTTCTGGATTGAATATAATCTAAAAAAACATTTTTTCTTTAAAAAAAATTTACAATATAACAATAATTAAATAAATATATATAATTAATTATATAAAATAATAATGTATATATTCATTGTTCTAGTGTCTTGATACTTATACCCCTATAACACCCACATATTACCTGTGGATATGGTGTGCGATGGGGACAGACACTAGGGTTGGCTCAGATAACATCACTCGGGTGGTAATCTCTATCAACTTCCACCCCTCCTATCGGTGGTTCCATTCATGATTAGCATGATAAAGAATGGATTGGTATTGGTCAATGGTGAAGCCCATGGATGCCACCTTCATTCTGAGCTCTGACAAATGGGCTTCGTATAGAGAAATTCTACTGGAAGAGGACATCACTTCCTTTTTCAAAGTAAATTAGATTTGTTAAAAACATATATTTATACTAATAATTTGATCACTATTCAATAGATATATAAGTAATGATAATAATTATTAATGGTATTTTGAAATCCAAAAACCTAAAACCAATTAAGTGCATATGTTTTATATAACCATATTACATAATAACACATTTCATCAGATAAAGAGGAATTTTCATTAATAAGAGTTTGGGTCATTACAATCATTCCTCTGTAAAAAAGTTTTCTCCTCAACATTTCCTTCTCCAAAAATAAATTAGATGAGGGTATATATTCTTAATCACTTCTTTCGATTATCGAATTTCTTCTATAAACATGTCGTTTCGCCACAACACCTTGACAAGAATTATTGTCATATTTTGTAGAACTTTTTCTCCACAAGGTAAGATCTTCACAAATGTCTCTTAATAGGATAGTTCATTCTTCAATGGTACCACATCTGGATGGAGTACATGTGATGGATTAGGTATGTACCTCTTCATGAGTGATACCTAGAATATATCATGTACTTGATATATGTTTGGTGGATGTTCTAGTCAATAGGCCACTGCTCCAATGAGATTGGGTATCTCAAAAGGTTTGATGTCCCTTGGACTAAGCTTTCCCTTCATCCCAAATCTCATAACTCCCTTTCATAGCGATATGCAGAGGAATAACATGTTCCCAACATCAATATATAGGTCTCGTCAATGATTATCAACATTTATCTTATGTTGACTCTAAGATGATTAAATGTGCTTATGGATGGTATTATCCTTCCGCACCATTTTGTTGACCATTTCAGGACCTAGGAATTTTAACTCCCGAAATTAATCCAAGAATGCCTACGTTCTGCACCTATTCCCATAAAGTACTTCAGAAGGAACCATTTGGATGATTGAGTGAAAACTATTATTGTAAGAGTACTCAACCAGAGGAAGATGTTGATCACATCCTCCTTTGAAGTCCACTGAGCATGCCCTTAACAAGACCTCAAGTGTTTGGATAGTCTTCTTAGATTGGCCATCTGTTTGAGGATGATAAGCCTTATTGAAGTTCAGCATAGTATTTAGAGCATGTTGAAGACTCTTCTAGAATATATAGATACATATTGGATCTCAATATGATATAATATATAGTTGTATTCCCCGTTTGGATATGAGTAGGTATAGGTGGCTATGGAACAGATGTATCTAGTGGTAAAAACCGAAAACACCACCATGAGATTGAATCAAATAGGAAATGGTTCATGAAAATAGGCCTCCGGTACACTTGGTTTTGACACACCCGAGGGATATGATTTGGTAAATTCATCAGCTTAGTTTGAACCATTATTAATATAATTAAAAAAATTCCTCTAAGAATATATGTTGGGATGTTTATCATGGATAACATAGATAATTTAAGGAAATAAACATAATTTATATGTTATTCCTTTTTGTCATTGGATTCCCCTTTATGTGTTACCCCTAACATTCCATTTACTCCTGCCAATGTCCGGTAATAGGAGGACTTGTGCTAAAAACCGATGCGAAGATCAATTTCATGAATGTTCTAATCAGATGTGCAATTTTATGAGAGAATTAATCACAAAAATTGTCATGATAATTTCTCAGCTAACTCATGTTTTGAATAGAATTACAGTTCAAGAGGAAAGTTAACCCCCCCCCCACCCCACAAAAGAACAAGTTGCAATCGAGAGATTCATGAGTCAATGGTCTACTATTTTTAATTTGTCATCTTATCCCTCAATCGACGAAAAATTTATCATCTCTATTGAGAAGATATTCTCCATCCTCCAATTATCCAAACAATAGAATGTTCTTGTAGCTACAAATCATATAAAGGGTGATTCTGATCAATGGTGGACATTGTTAGAAAATATGAAGCTTGAGGTGGATATCGAGATGTTGGAATGGAAGGAATTCCAAAAAATGTTTTTTGATAAATATTTTCCTCACACCCTTGGACTTAAGATTGATAGGGACTTCCTTTCCCTCATGGAAAAAATGTTGAACCAATCGGAGTGTCAGAGGAAAACTACACAAGTCTTTCCTGAGAACCCTATAGCATGGTTTTTATCCCCAAATGCATGGTTTACCACTTCTTTAGTGGGTTAAATCCAAGACCAAGGAATGAACTGGGGATCTGTGACTTCGATAACTGTGAAGAAATTGTCTGATTTGACCTCAAATTCAAAATAGAGATCGTAAAATATCAGAGTTATCATGGGGATTATAATCTTATGGTGGTATCTAATTTTGGTAGTCTGATTGATAAATCCAATGGTGCTATGAAATTTTAGCACCCCACTTACCAAAGGTGCAGAAAGAAGCTCCCCAAAAAGTTTCTTAAGGGGATGAGGAAATGATTTTGGTGTGTAAGAAAAGGGAACCTGGCCATTAACTACAGACAAGAAAAACATATTGTTGAAGAAGAGGAGAGGAACAGTCCATTTGACCCTAAATGAATTGTTCCTTGATTTAACTACAAAGAACCAGGGAACGTTGAAAACAAGTTCCCTATTGAAAGGGTTTTCGGAAGCAACCAATAACATCCAAGGTAGCAAGGGAGATAATTTTCCATCAATACCACCAAATCGAACACCGAAAAAAATGTGGTGACATTCATGCTTCTTATTTATTCAATAATAGTGAATTTACGTTTTGATTTTGGTTCTACACATTATTTTATATCCCTAATGTTCTGTAGAACAATTCCAAAACCACCATAAATCATGGAAGTAAAGATATCAGTGAGAACTGAAAATGGGGAAATCATTTAATCGCACGAATATTACTCATCCCCTATCACAATTTGTGGTTTTAACATCTCAGAGAACCTAGTTATAATATTTCTTGTCAAAAATGATTCAATTCCTAGCACTGATTGACTTTCCCTATATACAGTCAAAATAAATTTCCATGAGAGGGAAATCACTCTCTATATAGCGAATGAACCACCAATTCTGTACAATTTCAAGGAGGAGGGTGAATCTTACTTTTCACAATCATCTCAATCATGGATATTATTGCCCTATATGCACGTGAATATTTTTCAGATGATTGATTCTAGGGAAGAAACCATATTGGAAGACATTCTTATTGTGAGGGAATTAGATACAGTGTTTCCCGAGTAATTTCCTAGTCTTCCACCTAGAAGAGATGTTGAATTCTTAATTGATCTTATAAATTGGGATTTTAAAATATCCAATACTCCGTAGAGAATGTATATTGTGATGCTTGAGGAGTGAAAGAAAAAACTACATAAGAATCTGGATAAAGGGTTTATATGCCCAAGTGCTTCACCATGGGGTGCACCAGTACTATTCATCAAGAAGAAGGATGGGCCAATGCACTTTTTCATTGATTATTGTAAACACAACGAATTCACGATAAAGAACAAGTGTCCTCTTCCCAAAATTTTTTAATTGTTATATCATCTATGTAGAGAACAATAATTCTCCATGGTGGATTTTCAGTTGGGATATTACAATGTAATGGAGTAGAAGGAGGATATCCCCACGAATTATTATTGTACATGGTACGACCACTATGAATTCATAGTGAGGGATTTTGTACTCACTAATTCTCTAAAAATATTCACTTAATTGATGAATGTAGTCATTATAGATTACCTCAACAAATTTGTTGTTGTGTTTATAGACGATATTCTAATATACTCCAAAACTAAGGAGTTGCATGAGGAGTTTCTAAGAAATGTTCTAGAGACCATGAGAATAGAGAGGCTCCATGAAAATTATAGAAAATGTGAGTTCTGGTTGAAGGAAGTCTCATTCTTGGGACATATCATCCAATAAAATTTAAAATCTGTGATCCATCCAAGACAACTGTAATTGAGGGATGTCTGAGGACAACATTAGTGATGGATATCCATAGATTATAGGGGTTAACTAGATATTATCAACAATTTGTGAGATATTTCTCACAACTGTCATACCCTCTTACCCAGATAACTCGAATGGGATTAAAGTTTTCTTGTAGTGATGAATGCGAATAATGTTTTAAAGAGTTCAAAAGGAGGCTTATCACTATGCACATTCTCAAACAACCCAGAAGTGGATATTTTTTTTGTATTTAGTAATTCTTCGAAGAAGGGCATGGGATGGGTGTTAATGAAAAATGAAAAATTCATTTCTTATGCTTCATGTAAATTGAATGGTCATGAGAAAAACTATCCAACACATGATCTAGAGTTGGTTGTAGTAATCATTGCTTTAAAATTTTGGAGTCATTACCTCTTCAGGGAGAAGTGTGATATATACATAGATCAAAAAATCCCCATATATATATTAACACAAAAAGGGTATAACATGTGCTAATGAAGATGGATATATCAGATCAAATATTATGACTTCTCAATCCATTATCGCCCAAGAAAAGCGAACAAGGTGGATGATTCTCTATGTTGAAAGGACCCAACGATTCCATAATTTATGAGAATTGAATAGAATCCAATCTACTTAGATTTGATGAAGATAGAAGTGGTAATAATAATGAAGTGATCATCATCAATCATTTATTAAATAATAGCTCAAACATTTATTCTGGAAAGGTTAAAGGATGATCAAAGGTATGGTGTTTTAATTAAAAAGATAGTGGAAAATATTAGAAAAGGGAACTCACAATATTTAAATGTTAATGAAGAAGGAATTGTCAGATTTGGGTCAGAACGTTGCATTCAACCAAATATGAACTTAAATAATGTACTTTTTGATGATGCACAAAGTTCGAATATCTCTTTTCACCCAAGAAACACAAACATGTATCAATATATATGAGATAATTATTGGTGGGATAACCTGAAGAAGGTGATCATAGAGTATAGATCAATGTTCTTTGTATGTATTCTTTGCATCACTCTTGGGGAAGTACATACCTTACACATCACAAAAACTCAATACAGAGGTGGTACCATTGGAGAATTACCTCTCTTATAAAGAGAAGCTGGTGAAGATATTATATCATTGAGAAAAAGTATTACGAAATAAGACAATTCCCCTAATCAAGGTTTTGTGGTAAAACCACAAGTTTTCTGAATAAATGTAGGAATTAGAATAAGTGATTATGTAGAGTTAACCTTGTATTTTTTAGTGTGGGAAAATAAACTTTTGGGGGAGAGATTTATTAAGGGGGAATATTGTAAGGACCCATACTTTTATTAATGAAAATTCGTCTTGATCGGATTAAATGTTCTATTATGTAATATAATTATATAAAACATACTAGCTTCATTTGGTTTATGTTTTTTAGATTTCAAAATACCTTTAATAATTTTTACCATTTAAAATATAGTCATTTAACGATGATCACATGATTAGAATAAATATAAGGTTTTAACAAATCAGTTTACTCATACAAAGGAAGCGATGACCTCATCCAGTAGAATTTCTCCATATGAAGCCCATTTGTCTGAGTTCAAAAGGGAGTTAGCATCACTAGTATTCCCTCTGGTCCAACCCCAACCCACGATTCAACACGTTAAGCATAAATGGAACTGCATATGGTAGAAGTGGATGTTAACATAGATTACCACCAGAGCGTTGTTATCCGAGCAACCCAAGAGTCTTTCACCATCGCACACCATACCCATAGTTCATATGCGGGTGTTATAAGTGGTTATTTAATAATAACCTAGAACTATGATTATGTGTATTAAATTTGTATAAAATATTAAATATACATTCATTTTATTGCTGTTACTTTGAAAATATTTTTTAAAGCCAAAAAAGTATCTTTTTTGTTAATAATCAATTAAGAAATATTTTTTGATGAATTATTGGATTTTTGAAAACAATAATATTTTAATAAAATATTACTACTAATATAATTTTTATTAATATAAAATATTTTATAATTTTAATGAATACAATTGTAAATTTTATTATGTTTTGAAATCTTTTTTTCAAATACATTAAATATTTAAATTTTTTTTATTTTAAAAGTAAAAATTATTATATTTAGATATTATTTAGATAAAATGTATAGTTTTTTCATTCTAGAAGTCAAAATTATATAACAGTGAATTCATAAATATTTTCTGAGATAGTCAAATTTTTCGCTATAAATAATGTAACGTTTAAATTTATAATATGTTTTATGAAATCATAATGACCCAATAGAGAAGTAATAAAATACTATAATAACTATTTTTGAAAATTATATAATTTACCTTTAAAATAAAGTGATTTTTGTTTTTTTATTAATTTTATTGCGACTTAGTGGACCTTCCAAGACTTATATAACATTTTAAATTTTAAAATGATGTCCTTGAGAGTGTGACTCACCTCAACAATAGAAAACCAAATATTTAAATATTTTTTACCATTTTCCATATACAATAATTTTTTCCTCTCCCATTTGTGAATAATTGTCGGAAAAAACCATTTTTTGGTTTGTGTTTTCGATTATTTTAATGTGTGGTGTCCAAAACATAAATAATAAATAATTCACTAAACTTTCCTTTATAAACCCACTAAATATCCAATACCTATTCAATAAACCATTTGGATCTGTTACAACCTCTTCCCTCATCTCTATAGAATCATCCCAAGGTGCACCAATCTCCCAATAATCCTCTCTCATGCCTCTCCCATGCCTTTGGGATCACACTTCCATGTAATGAATTTCAACCTTTCTCATTTTTGTCCAAATTTCATTATTTTTTTTTTTTCATTCAATTTTCAATTAAAAATAATGGGGGTATGAGTTATCAGTTCCCCTATACTTCCCCTCTTATGTTTTAATGATGATATACCCATTTCACTCTCATTAATTCCTCTAATGTTTATCCATTACCATGCCGAAATTCTGTAAGGGATTTCTCTATCCTCATTTACATTCATGAAATTCATTTAGTTTTTGAATATAAAATCCATTAAATTTGTTTAAATATGTATCTATATGGCCCATTACTATAAATTTCATTTACATATGTTTATATACCACGTTCCCTCTCATCAAATATTTACATGGATTCTTATGTCATGCCATTATGCTACCGAAATTGTACCACTATTTTCCAAGACAAAGTCATTGTGTAGTAAATACCATTCATGTTTATCTATCATGGGTATTAACCTTCATAAACATTTACATATTTATTATAACGTTTTATGTATTAATTCCACATTCCATTATAGTGGATGAAATGATGATGTTTAATGAATCAAAGTTGTATGATAGTAGAAAAATACCATGGGTTGTTTTGTGTTTTTGGTTATTTTAATGTGTGGTGTCCAAAACATAAATAATAAATAATTCACTCACCTTTACATTATAAACCCACTAAATATCCAATACCTATTCACTCAAACCATTTTGATCTCTTACTACATATTCCCTCATCTTGATAGAATCCTCCCAAGGTGCACCAAGCTCCCAATAAGCCTCTCTAATGCCTCTCCCATGCCTTTGAGATCACACATCCAAGTAAGGAATTTCATCCATTCTCATTTTTGTCCAAATTTCATTTTTTTTATTCCATTCAATTTTCAATTAAAAATAATGGAGGTATGATTTATCACATCCCCTATTATGTTTTAATTATGATATACCCCTTTCACTCTCATTAATTCCTCTAATGTATATTCATTACCATGTCGAAATTCCGTAAGGGATTTCTCTATCCTCATTTACATTCATGAAATTCTTTTAATTTTTGAATATAAATTCCATTAAATTTGTTTAAATATGTATCTATATTACCCATTACTATAAATTTTATTTACATAGGCTTATATACCACTTTCTCTCTCATCATCTATTTACATGTATTCTTATGTCACGCCATTATGCTACTGAAATTGTACCATGATTTTCCAAGAGAAAGTCATTCTGTAGTAAATACCATTCTTGTTTATCTATCATGGGTATTAACCTTCATGAACATTTGTATATTTATTATAGAGTAATATTTATTAATTCCACATTCCATTATAGTGAAATAAATGATCATTTTTAATGAATCAATGTTGTATGATCTATGTGGTACACTTATGCATGAAATAAAATGATTAAGGAGTGTGCACCCTAATAGTGCTGCAATGCATTAGGTAAAGATTAGTATAATGATACATCATGTGAAATGGGGGTTTAATCATTCTAATTCATTTTAAATGAGGGTTTACTCATTATCCATGTGTATTGAGCCTTGGCTCATACTAATATAATGTCAAATGTTGTTTCCACATTTCCATGTTATGATAATCATGCTTTATCATGCCTTTATGTTCATGTTTATTTTGTGATCCATTGTTATGCCTATTGATAAAAATATACTATATTATTCATATTATTACTTTTTTACTCCCTTTGTAGGATTTATATATCACCTTTTTCTTCTGCATGTCCTCGGTCATGCCATGCAATGCTATGTACGAAGGAATGTTGTGGTCAATTAAAATAAATTTTCAATAAAGATGTTGGGTTTTAGGTTCTAAATTTTTATGTAATGTTCCTAATTTTCCATGACACATGGACTCTTTATACATAGACTTGTATAAAGTGAATGTTTATGTAATAAATCATGCTTAAATTTTTAATAAAGAGTATGGTTGTTATAGTTGGTATCAGAGGATATGTTTGGTTATTTTTTGGATTTGGATTAGAAAACCCCAATGAAATACATAGGTATAAGTCTATGTATAATAAAAACAGATCTATAATTTGGTGAGTATTGAGTATTTGTTTTATCAATAAAATACATCACTGTTAGGATATGAGCTAGTAGAGGCACCTCTGGAACATATGTATCTAGGGTAATAACCTTAACACACCACTTGGATCTAGACTTAAATGGGAACATGGGAATGACAATGGGTCTTGCTTCACATATTTTTAAGACACTCCCAGAGGATAATCGTTGGTAAATTAATATGAATAGTAAGAACCATTATTAAGGGAATTAAAAATATCCTTAATTTTATTAGTTCAGAAGTAGATCATGTATAACATAGATAATTTACAAAAATAAATGTAATTTATAACTTATATCTTTTTGTCATTGGATTACCCTTTATGTGTTACCCCTAAAATTCTTTTTATTTAGTCCAATGGCCAATAATAGGAAGACTCGGGATAAGAACCGATGCGAAGATCAATGTGATGACTATTCCAATGAGATTCCCAATCTGATGGGAGTGGGAATCATAATCTTTGTCAAGATAGTCTGTGAGTTAACTCATGTTTTGAATAGAAACTTGGGTCAATAGGAATGTTCAACCCCCTATAATCAGGAGCTTTATGGAACAAAGTACACCTATATTTAATTGTCATCCAATTTCTCAATATCCAAACAATGGGTCAACTCCATTGAGATGATATTCTACATCCTTCAATATTATGAACAAGAGAAGGTACTTCTGGATGCTTATCGTATGGAGGGAGATGCTAATCAATGGTGGAAATTGATAAAAAAATATGAAGCATGAGGATCATATTGAGGTGTTGGAATGGAATTATTTCCAGAAAATGTTTTCAAAACAAATTTTCCTCACACTCTCCAACTGAATATGAAAAGGGATTTTCTTACCATCAAGAAAAAATACAAAGAATCCATCAGATCGTGAGGAAACTATCACAATGATTACACAAAATTCCTCTGGCATTATCTTTATCCTCAAATAAAAGGTTGACCACTTAATTGGAGGGATAAAATATAGCCTATGGAAATCTATAGTGATCTGTTACATCAAGAGTTATTAGGAAATTTCTGATGTGCCCTCCAAGTTGACATAGAGATCAACAAATCTCAAGAGTATCATAGGGATAATATGGGTAATGTGGACTTTAATTTTGGCTATCCGATGGATAAATCCAATGGTGTTAATAAATTCAAGCACCCCACATTCAAATGTGATGAAAGAAGTACATCAGAAATTCTATGAAGGGGGTGAGGAAATTCGTTTGGTGTGGAAGAGAAGGGCACCTGACCCTTAACTGCCAAAAAGAAAAACCCATTACTACAACATAAGATAGTAACACCACATTAGACCCTCAATGCATTTTTAACTACTTAAACTACAAGGAACTAGGGCACATTTCAAACCAGTGCCCTATGAAAAGGGTTTTTTGGAGGCAACAAACAACTTCCAAGGCATTAATGGAAATCATTTTCCATAACTACCACTGAATCAAACCCCGACAAAAAGTGGTGACAAGTATGCTAGTTATTCATTCGAGAATAGTGAAAGTACTTTTTGATTACGGTTCTAAGCATTATTTTATATCCCAAATATATAGTTGAATAATCCCAACACCACTATAAGTAATGGAATTATTGATGTCGGTGAGAATGAAAAATAGGGAAATCATTGAATCCCATGAATATAAATCCTCCCCTTTCACAATTTTTGGTCTGAACATCCCAGTGAACTTCATAAAACATCATCTTGTAGAATTTGTTTCAATTATTGTCATCGATTGTCTTTCATAATATAGAGACAACATAAATTGTTGATGGAGGGAAATCAGTTTTCAAATGGAGAATCAACCCCAGATTATGTAAAAATGAAAAGAGGAGGATGAATCTTCTCTAGAACAATCGTATCATGGAAGGATTTTACTGCCCTAAGAGCACACATATCGTTCTCAGATGATTGAAACTACTAAAGTTACTATCCTTGAATACATTCATATTTTAGGGAATTCAATGATTTGTTTCTTGAGTAGTTTCCAAGTCTACATCTTAGAAGTGATTTTGAATTCTGAGTTGATCTTATGCATGTGGAGTTTCCAAAATCTAATACTCCATATAGAATGTCTACTGTGGAGCTTGAGGTGTTGAAGTAAAAACTACAAGAGAATATGGAAAAGGGTTTATCGCCCACGTGCTTCACCATGGGGTTAACAGTCCTCTTCATCAAAAAGAACGATGGGTCAATGAACCATTGCATTTATTAATTTGAGCTCAAAAAATTCATGATAAAGAAAAATTATCCTCTTCCCCAAATTAATGACTTCTTCGATCAGTTACATGGAGTAAAATACTTCTCTATGGTGGATTTGTGGTTAGGATATTACCAAGTAAGGGTGAAGGAGGATATCCCCATGGCTAATTATCGTAGAAGGTACAGGACCATTGAATTTATAGTAATGCCATTAAGACTCACTAGTGCTCCCTAAATATTAGTGGACTTGATGAATAGAGTCTTTTGAGATTACCTCAAAAATTATTAGTAGTCATTATATATTATAATCTAATATAATCTAAAACCAAGGAGAAGCATGAGGACTATCATTGCACTACACTAGATATCTTGTGAATGGAGAAGCTCTATAAAAACCATATAACGTGTGAATTTTACTAGAATAACGTCACATTCATGGGTCATATCATCACAAGCAATGGGATATATGTGGATCCCTCCAAGACATCTGTAATACCAGGAAAAAGGATGACAACATCTGTGAAGGATACATGTAGCCTCCTATGTTTGACTAGATATTTTCACCAATTTGCAAGAAAGTTCTCATGAATTTCAAACCCACATTCCAAGATAACACATAAGGGATTCAATTTTTTATGGAGTTATTAATGTAAAGAGAGATTAAATGAGTTGAAAAGGAGTCTTATCACTATGCTCATGCTCACACTAACCCCAAGTGGACATGTTTTTGAGTAATTTGGTGATGCTTCAAAGAAGTCACTGGGATTTGTGTTTATGTAAAATGATAAAATCAATGTCTATGCTTCACATAAATTGAAATTTTGTGATGAAAACTATCTAGAATGTGATTTAGAGTTGGCTATTTTAATCATCATTTTTAAAAAATTTCAACATTACATATTTGTGGAGAAGTGTCAAATATACATGCATCACAAAATACTCAAGTATATTTTCACAATGAAAGAGTTGAACATGAACCAACGAAGATGGTTTGATCTGATCAAAGTCTGTGACTGCTCAACCCATTACCACCCAGGGAAAGAGAACAAGGTGGGAAATGATCTATGTTGAAAGGACCCAATGTTTCATTCCTTGATGATAATGGAAAAGGATCCAATATTTGTAGATTCGATGAAGATGGTCATGTGAATCATAAAAATGGAAAATCATTAATCCTTTCACAAATGATTAATCAACCATCTCTTTTTAATTAATTAATGGAAGCTCAAAGGTTGATGTGGGAATTTAGAAGAGCGTAAAAACTATTATAAAAGGGAAATCGTCATAGTTAAATGTCAATGAATAATGAATTATGAGATTTGGGTCACGACTATGAATTCCATCAAATCCGGAGATAAAGAAGCATCTTTTGGATCATGCACATTGTTCTAATTGATCCATTCACCAATGAAGCACAATGATGTATTGAGATATCTGATATAATTATTGGTGAGATAACGCGAAGAATAAGATCACTATGTATAAATCAATTTGACTAGTATGTCATTATGTGAAGGCTAAGAGGCATAAGTATAAGGGGATGATTCAAACATTACCAATACTAGTATAGAAATGGGGGAAAATTACCATGAACATTGTCACCAGATATCCAAATACATCCAAAGAAAACAATGCTATATAGGTTGTTGTGGAACGTCATAAAAAGACTGCACACTTCATTGTAATTCAAGAGGAAATATCATTAGATAAACTAGTGTATATATATAAGTGATAAAGTAAGACTTCATGGAGTACCAATATCAATTTTATTCGACCATGATCCAAGATTCACTTCTATGTTCTGGATGATTCTTCAACACACTCTGATTAATAAAACGAACTTCAGTACGGATTACCATCCATAAACTGATGGAAAATATTAGTAGACTATCCAAACACTTGAGAACATGTTGAGAGAATTCTCAATGGACTTAAAAGGAGGAAGCGATCAACATCTTCCTCTGGTTGAGGTCTCTTAAAACAAAAGAATCCACTCAATCATCCAAATAGATCCTTATGATGATCTTTATTGGAAGAGGGGTTATATCACCTACATGTTAGAATGAAGTTGGGGGAAAAACGAATAGGTCATTAAATGTTCGATGAAATGGAGGATAATGTTAAGACCATCTGACGACACATTAATGATTCTTGAGTCGACAATAGAGCTATGTTGATAATCATCGACAAGACCAAGAGATTGATGTTAGAGACATCGTATTCCTCCGAATATCTCCCTGGAAGAGAGATATGAGATTTGGGAATATGGGAATGATTATTCCAAGGTACATCGGCCCTTTTGATATCCTTGATCACACGGGTTAATTTTTGGTTTTTATTAGTTTAATGTGTGGTTTCCAAAACCTAAATAATAAATAATTCCATCTCCTTTCCTACATAAACCAAATAAATCTCCCATTCCACTTCGAAAAAAAATTAGGAGATTGGCCAATTTATGAAATAATTTCTATATAATCCTTTCAAGGTGTTGTAAGATTCCAATAATTCCCTCTGAAGCCTCTCTCATGCCTTTGGAATCACACATTCATATAAGGGATTTCTTCCATTTTTATTATTGTCTAAATTTCATTATGATTTTTATGACCATTTATTTTCAATTAAAAATTATAGGGTATGACTTCAACATCCCCCATATATCCCTTTATATTTTTTAATTATTAGATACCCCTTTCACTCTCATTAATGTCTCTTATGTACACCTGTTATCATGCCGAAATTCCTTAAACAATTTCTCTCTCCTCATTTACATTCATGAAATTATTTTATTTTGTGAATCTAAACTCCATTACATATTTTGGGACATGTATCTGTATGACCCCATAAATTAAATTTTATGTACATATGATGAGATACCTTTTTTATCTCTCATAAATTTTTTTTTATGAATTCTTATGTCACGTCGTTATGCGGCTGAAACTGCACCGCGATTTTCCAAGCCAATGTCGGTGTGTAGTGAATACCATTCATGATTTTTTATCAAGGGTATTCACATTCATGCCAATTTATTTATTGATTATATAGTTTCATGTATGAATTAAAAATTCTTATATTTTGTAATAAATGATGACGTTTAATGAATCTATATTTTATGAAATATGTTGCAAACTAATGCCTGAAATGAAATGATTAAGAAGGGTGCGCCTTGATAGCACTCCAACACAAATGGTAGAGATTAGTATCATGAATCTACGCATTAAATGAGGGTTTACTAATTCTAATTGAATTTAAATGAGTGTTTACTCATTCTACATGTGCAATGAGTCTTGGGTCTTTCCAATATAATGTCAAATGTTGCTTCCACATATCTATGTTATGATAATCATGCTATATCATTCCTTTATGTTCCTCTTTATCTTGTACTTCATTGATATTGTTATTGACTAATAGGTACTATTTTATTCATTTTATGCCTTTTTTACTCATTTATCAGGCTTTATAGATTACCCTTTTCTTATGCATGTCCTCAGTTTATCCCATACAATGCTAAGTATTGAGGAATGTTGTGGTCATGTAAAATATGTTTTCAATAAATATGTTGGGTTTTATGTTCTAAGTTGTTATGTAATGTTCCTAATTCCAGAAGACCATATACCAATTGATCTATAGAGTTGTCTTAAGGGCTATTTTATGAAATAAATCTTGTTTATGTGTGTAATAAAGAGAAGGGTTGTTATAGTATTGTAAGGACCAAAACATTAATTAATAAAAATTCTCCTTGATCTGATTAAATGAATTATTTTGAATGTTGGTTATATAAAACATATTCAATTCGTTGGTTTTATGAGTTTGGATTCAAAACACCATTATGAATTGTTTCTATTTCTAATATAGTCGTTGAACATAGATGACATGATTAGTATAAATATAGGTAGTTATGATATCCAATTTACTCAGACAAAGGAAGCAATGGCCTCATCCAGTAGAATTTCTCTGTACAAATTCCATTTTTCGAAGTTTATAAAAGTGTTATAATCACTGGGCTTCTCTCTTGAAAAATCCCAAGATGAACAATAACAAGTCAAGTTTGAATGGAACTACCTATGAGAGAAGTGGATGTTGATAGAGATTACCACCCGAGCAATTTTATCTATACCACCCCAAGAGTTTGTCATGATCGAATACCATACCCTTAGGTCATATGCTGTTGTTATAAAGGGTTATGTTACAAGACCCCAAAACTATTATTATGTGAATTATTGTTTTATATTATAAATAATTTACATTCATTTTATTATTTTTACATTGTAAATTATTTTTTAAACACAAATAGTAGTTTTCGTTAATATTCAATTAAGAAATTTATTTTTATGAATTAATGGACTTTTGAATTAAATAATATTTTAATAAAATATTAAAACTAAATTACTTTTTATTAAATATAATGTATCATATAATTTTTATGAATATAATTGTAATTTTTATTGTGGTTTGAAAACTTCTTTTGTCAAATCCATGAATTTTTTATAAATATCGGTTTTTATTTTAAAAGTTAAAAATCACATTTGTAGAAATTTTATTAGATAAAATTTATATATTTTTGGAACCAGGATGTTGAAATTATCCAACGGTGAATTTTTCTTAATTTTCCGAGATACTTGAATTTTTTGGTAAAAAATAAATATCATGTAAATATAAAATATGATTTATGAAATCATAATGACACCATAGTGCTGTAATAAAATAATTAAAATGGTATTTTATTCTAATATAAGTATTACCTATAATTTTATATGATTTTCTATTTTTTTGATTTATTTTACAAAGCATTAGTGGACCCTCGAAGACTTATAATACATTTTAACATTTTAAATTTATTTTCTTGAAAGTGTGACTCACCTACAAATGGTAAAGACAAATATTTTAATATTTTATGATATTTTCCTTATAAAATAAATTTTTCCAATCACATTTGGAAAAAATAATTGGCATAAACTATTGATGGTTTTTGTTTTTGATTAGTTTAATGTGTGGTGTCCAAAACCTTAATAATAAATAATTCCCTCAACTTTCCTATATAAACCCACTAAATCTCCCATTTAATTTCACTCAAACCATTTGATGCTCGACCAAACCAGTCCTCCTCTCTCTATAATCTTCACAAGGTGCCCCATGTGCCTATGAATCCCCACTCAAGCCTCTACGAAGACTTTTGGTTCACACTTCAATGTAAGGGATTTCATCCTTTTCAATTTTGTCCAAATTTCATTATGTTGATATATCCCTTTTCCAATTAAAATTTTTTGGGTTATAATTAAAATCCTCCCCCATTATTCCCTCATTATGTTTTAATTAATTTAGACCTATTTATCTCCCATTAATTCCTATCATGTACACTCATTACCAGGCTGAAATTCCATAAGAGATTTTTTCTCATCTCATTTTCATTAATGCAATTATTTTGTATTAGGCATCTGAATCTCGTTACATATGATGGGATATTATTATCAATGACCCCCTTACTTTCCATTTCATGTATATAATATTATAGACTCATTTATCTTTCATAAACCATTTCACTATTTCTATTTTATGTCGTTATACTCCCAAAGTTACACCAAAATCTCCTTTGCCACAATCATTGTGTAAGAGAATACCACACTGATTTCTTTACCAAGGGTATTCACTATTATGGACATGTATTTGTTGATTTAGCACTTAAATTTATGTATTTTACATCTCTTATTCATGTAATAAATTATTATGAATAATGAATCTATGTTGTTTGATCCATGTGGTACACTTATGCATGAAATGTAATGATTAAGAAGGGTGCACCCCCATTGTGATCAAATGCATTGGGTAAATATTAGTATCATGATACATCAAGTGAAATTGTTCTTCAGAAAAGTTAATTAAAGTCTAATGAGGGAATTCTAATTCAATGTGTGGAATGAGTCCTTCCTCAAGCTAATATCATGTAAAATGTTGTTGACAAATCTACATTTTATGATAATCAAGATATATCATGAATTTATGTTCATATTACTCTTATGCTCCATTGATATGCCTATATCCTAACATTTACTATATTATTCATGTTATTCATTTTTTACACCCTTATCGGGATTTATAAATCACCATTTTCTTATTCATGTCTACAGGTCATCCAATGCAATGCTATGTAAGAAGGATTTTCATGGTCATGTAAAAGATGTTTTCAATAACTATGTTGGGTTTTATGTTATAAGATGTTACGTGATGTTTTTAATATCTCAATACACTAGACCTCTATATCCTTAGAGTGTTCTTAATTTCATGTTTATGTAGTTTATCATGTTTAAGTGCTTAATAATGAGAATGGTTGTTATAGTTTTTTTAGAGGATATGTTTGGTTATTTTTTGGGATTTGGATTATAAAACCCTACTGAATGCCTTAGGGAAAAATCTATGCATAATAAAAATATCCATAAATTTTTGTGATTATTCAGTAAGTGGTTTATCATGAAAATTCATCCCTGTCTAGATATGAGTAGGTAGAGGTGGATCTGGCAGAAATGTATCTAGTAGTAAAACCAGAAAACATGGCTTTGAGCTAGACTCGAATGGGAACAGTGCACGACAATGGGCCTTGATGCACTCTTGGTTATGACACTCCCATGTGTTATTTTTTGGTAAATTCATAATATAATAATGAAACATTATTAGGGGGATAAAAAATTCCTCTATTAATATATTTTGGGAAGTAGATAACGGATAACATATATAAGTTTAGGAAATAAAAGTATGTTATATGTTATCACTTTTTGTCATTGGATTCCCCTTTATGTGTTACCAATAACATTCCTGTCACAATTTGTGGTATGAAATTTCTGGTGATCCTCATCATACTCCCTATGGTGGAATTTTATGAAATTAATGGAATGGATTGGATTTTCTTTTATTGTTCCAACATAAATTTCTGTGAGAAGGAAATCTCTCTCTATATGGCGAATCATCCACCAGTTATGTACAAGTGCAATGAGGAGGATGAATATTCCTTAGAACTATCATATCAAGAATGGATATTACTCCCCTATAAGAAGTCATATATTTCTTATATGATTGTGTCTATGGAAGAAACCATCCATTAATACACGAATAATTTGAGGGAATACGCTGAAGGGTTTTCTATGGAATTACATTATCTTCCTCCTAGATTAGATGTTGAATTCTCAATTGATCTTATTAATGGGGTGTTTTCTATATCAAAGAATCCATATGTAATGGATACTGTAGAGATTGAGGAGATGAAGAAAAAAAACATAGGAATCTGGATAAAGGGTTTATATTACAAAGTACTTCACCTTGGGGTGCACTAGCCCTCTTCGTCAAGAAAAAGGATGGGTCAATGCACCTTTCCATTGATTATCATGAGCTGAAAAAATCACGATAAAGAAAAAGTATATTTTTCCCTGAATTGATGGATTGTTAAATGAGATACATAATGAACAATACTTCTCCAAGGTGGATGTGTGGTTAAGATATTACCATGTAAGGGTTTAGAAGGAGGATATCCCCATGAATGCATTTCATACAAGGTACAGGCACTATGAATCCATAGAAATGCATATAGGACTGACTAATGCTCCAGAAATCTTCATTGACATGGTAAATAGAGTCTTTAGAGATTACCTAGACAAATATTATATATTCATTATAAATTATATTATAATATACATAAAAAAGAGGGGAATGAAGAGCATATAAAAACTATACTAGGGACCTTTTGAAAGGATAATCTCTATGCAAATTAAATCAAGCATGAGTTCTGGTTAAAGGATGTATCATTCTTGGGTCATATCATCATTAGAAATGGGATATCTATGGATACATACAAGATAGATGAAATTGGTGGATGGTCTAGGACAACATCAGTGATAGATATCTGTATCTTTCTGAGCTTAGATCGATATTATCGCTGACTTATGAGAAATTTCTCATGATTTTGAAACCCTATTACAATGCTAACTCAGAAGCGAGTAATGTTTTCTTGGATTTTTTAATGCAAATATATATTTCAGGAGTTGAAAATGAGGCTTATCCCTGCAACTATTCTCAAACAACCCACATGTGGAGAAATTTTTCTATTATTTAGTGATGCTTCAAAGAAGGGCTTGTTCTATGTGTTGCTTCAAAATGAAAAAGTAATTCCATATGCATCAAGGTTATTTAAGGTTCATGAGAAAAACATCCAGACACATGATCTGGAGTTGGATACAGTAATACTCACTTTGAAAATATGGTGACATTACCTATTTGGGGAGAAGTGTGAAATATACACAGATCCTGAAAATCTCAAGTACATATTAAAATAGAATTATTTGAACATGATACAATATAGATGGTGAGTTTTTATCAAAGTCCATGACTGCTCAATCAATTATTTGTCTGGGAAATCAAACAAGGTGGAAAATGATCTAAGTAGAAAGGACCCAACAATTCTATAATTGATGATAATTTAAAAGGATATAATCTTCTTAGATTTTATGATGATGGCCATGGGAATCATAAATAAGGGAATATTATTAATCCTTTCACAAATTATTATGCCACCATACATTTTGTAAAGGTTAAAGGATCCTCAAAATGATGATGTTGGAAATCAAAATAAAGTAGAAACTATAGAAAAGTAAAATCATTAGAGTTCATTGATAATGAAGAAGAAATTGTGAGACCTAGGGCACAAATATGAATTAAGTCAAATCCAGATATAATTAAATAACTTTTTGATGATTCACATAGTTAGAATTTATTTATTCACCCAACAAACAAAATGATGTATCAATATCTCCAAGAGAATTATAGGTGGGATAACATGAAGAAATAGATCACTGAGTATACATCAAAGTGTCTTTTATGTCAGGAGGTGAAGGATGAGAGGAAAAAGAATAAGGGGATGATGCAACCATTACCCGTGAAAACATGGAAATGGGATAACATCACCATGGAATATTTCCCCGTACATCCGATGATATCCACAAGAAACAAATCTATCTGGGTTTTTGTTGATCATCTTACAATGACATCACACATCATTGCAATTTTAGTGTATTTCACATTGGATAAAATGACACAACAATATATTAAATAAGTGTTAAGGCTACTTGAAATACCACTCTCAATTATATGCGATTGAGATCCCAGATTTGCCTCTATGTTCTGGAAGAGTCTTCAACCTACTCTCAATACTGATATGAACATCAGTATGGCTTATCATCCTCAAACTGATGGCCAATCTGAGTGGACTATCCAAACACATGAGGAAATGTTGAGATCATTCTAAATGGACTTCAAAGGAGGATGTGATCAAAATCTTTATATGGTTCAATTTTCTTACTATAGAAGTTTCCATTAAATCATCCAAATGTCTCCTTATGAAGCCTTTTATTGGAATAGGTACAAAAAACTGGCTTGTTGGGATGATGTTGGCAAGAAAAAACTCCAAGGTCCAGAAATGGTCAAAAACATTATTGGGAAGGTTAACACTATCCAGGAACATATTGAAGCTACTCAAAGTCAAGAAAAGTGTTATGAGGATAATTGTCGATGAGACCTAGAGAATGATGATGGGGACATGGTATTCCTCTGCATATCACCATGGATGAGAGTTATGAGATTTTGGATGAAGGGAAATCTCTATCTAAGGTACATCAACCCTTTTGAGATTCATGATCACACTGGAGAAATGGCCTATCGAATTGAAGAAACACAAAACCTATCTAAAGTACATAATATATTCCTTGTATTACTATTGAAAAAGTACATACCTTACCCATCACATGTACTCAATCCAGATGTGGTATCATTGGATAATGACCACTCATATAAAGAGAAGATAGTGAAGATCTTAGACCATAGAGAAAATGCTCTACGAAATAAGACAATTCCCCTCGTCAAGGTGTTTTGGTGAATCCAAATGTTTGAATAAGAATCATATGAATCAAAGGATGTGATGAAACAGAGTTACCATGATCTGTTTTAGAGTGAGAAATGAAAATTTTTAGGGAGATATTTCTCAAGGGGGTGGAATTTAATGACCTAAACTTTTACCAATGAATATTTCTATTGATCTGATTAAATTTATTATTATGATAGATGGTTTTATAAAACATAATAAATTATATGGTATTATTTTTTTGGATTTAAAAATACCATTATGAATTGATTCCACTTAAAATATAGTCGATTAATAGTGATCACATGATTAGCAGAAATATAGGGCTTTTACAAATCCAATTTACTTAGACAATAGGAACGATGGCCTCCTCTATTAGAATTTCATTGTACGAAGCCCATTTGGCAGATCTCGAAAAAGAGGTAGTATCATTAGGATTCACTCTTGACCAAGCCAAAGGTGAGTTTCAACACGTTAAACTTGAATGTAACCACATACATGAGGAGTGGATGTTTATAAGGATTATCATCTGAGTGATGCTATCTGAGCCGCCCCAAGAGTCTATCACCATCACACAACTTACACTTAGGTCATCTGCATGAGTTATAAGGGGTTATGTAACAAGACCCTAGCACTATGATTATGTGCATTAATTTTTTATATAATAATGAATATACATTAATTTTATTATTCTAACATTGTAAATAGTTTTTAAAGATAAAATTATATTTCAAGAAAATAATATATTGTGAAATATACTTTCATAAATTGAATGATTTTTTAAATATATAATATTTTAATAAAATATTATTACTAAATAACTTTTTATTATATATAAATGAAAGTATAATTTGTATGAATAAAATTGAAATTTTTATTATCCATTGTAAGATACTTTTGTCGAACCCATTGATTTTCAATAATTGTTGGTTTTTATTTTAAAATTTAAAATTAAAATATTTAGAATATTATTTAGAAAAAATTAATATTATTTTTTAAATCATGGAGTCGAAATTAACCAATGATAAATTTTTCATAATTTTCTGAGACACTAAAATTTTTGGGGAAAAATTAAATACTGTTTAAATATATTATCTGTTTAATGACATCATAATGATCCAATAGTGATGTAATAAAATACTATAAATTTTATTTTGGGTCAATATATGTTATAACTTTAAAATAATGTGATATTATCTTTTTATTTTATTTTACAAAGCCTTTGTGGACCCTCCAAGAGTTATATGACAATTTTACATTTTAAAATTATTTCATTGAGAGTGTGACCCACCTCTCCTTAATAAAGCCTGATATTTTAATAAGTAAGTCCATTTGTCTTAAAAAATAATTTTTTCCACTCCAATTTGGAAAACCATATTGGAAAAAACCATGGGATGGTTTGTGGTATTGATTAGTATAATGTGTAGTGTCCACACTATAAATAATATAGAATTCCCTATCATTTCCATTATAAACCCACTCAATATACCATTACTCTTCACTCAAAACATTTTGAAGTAGACCAACCCCTTAAATCCTCTCTATATAATCCCCCAAATCTCCCCAATATACCAATAATCTCCTCTCAATCCTCTACCAATCCTTTGAGATCACACATCCATGTACGAGACTTATTCCTTTATCATTTTTGTTAAAATTTATTTAAATTTCTATACAATTTTGTTTTCAATTAAATTTTTTTGGGTATTATTTAGTACCTCCCCCATTATTCTCTCATTATTTTTTTATGATGATAGATCTCTTTCTCTATCATTAATCCCTCCCATGTTAACCCGTTACCATTTTATCTTCTCATTGACATTCATGTTTTTTTTGGTATTATGCATCTAAATTCAATTAAATATATTGGAATATTATTTTCCATGATCCCTTTACATTCCATAATATTTATAAATGATGAGATACCCCTTTCCCTCACATAATACCATTTTACGATTTCTATTTGACATTATTTTTCTACAGAAGATACATCAAAATTTCAAATTCCAAAATCATCGTATAAGTGAATATTATACACATTCCTTTATCAAGGGTATTCATCATTATGAAAATGTACTTGTTCATTGAGGACTTACATTTATGTATTAAAAATATTTTATTTGTGAAAAAAATTATTATGTTGAATGAATCTATGTTGTATGATCAATGTGGCACACTTATGCATGAAAATAAATGATTAAGAAGGGTGCACCCTGATAGAACTCCAATGCATTGGGTAATGATTAGTATCTTGATACATCGAGTGAAATAGGGGTTAACTCATATTTATTCAAATGGAATGAGTTTTTACTCATTCCCCATGTGCAATGTGCCTTGGATGATGTTAATATCATGTTAAATGTTGTTTCCAGAATTCAATGTTTTGATAATCAAGCTATATCATGCCCTTATGTTCATGTTTCTCATGTGGTCCATTGATTTGAATATTTCTTAAAATGTACTTTATTAATCATGTTATGCCTTATTTACACCATTATTGTGATTTATAGAACACGATTTTTGTATGCATGCCCCCAGTTTATCAATTTAAATGCTACTTATAAAGGAATATTGTGGTCTTGTAAAAGAAGTATTCAATAAAGATATAGGGTTTTATGTTCTAAGTTGTTATGTAATGTTCATAATTTCCCATGAGACAAGTTCTATGTATCCTAAAAGTTTCCTTAAGTGAATTTATTTGTAATAAATCATGTTTAAGTGTGTAATAAAGAGAAGGGTTGTTAAATTTTGTATCAGAGGATAGGTTTTGTTATTTTTGGGATTTGGATTATAAAACCCTAGTGAAAGACATAGGTATAATATGAATTATAAAATAACATCCCAATATTTTCGTGACTATTTAGATAGTGGTTTATTAAGGAAATACATTCATTTATGGATATGTGTAGGTAATTGTGGCTATCGGATATATGTATTTAGGCATAAAACCCAAAACACTGCTTTGATCTAGAATCAAATGGGAATTGGTGAATGAAAATGGGTCGTTCTTCACTCATGGATACAACACCCTCAGGAGATATGCATTGGTAAATTCAAAATATTATTATGAACAATTATTATGGTAATTAAAAAAATCTCCTAAGAATATATTTTAGGAAGTATATCAGGGAAAACATAGGGAAGATAATGAAATAAATTTAATTTATAAGATATCACTTTTTTTAATTGGATTCACATATATGTGTTACACCAAAATTTCGATTAATTACAACTAATGGTCTGTAATAGGAGGACATGGGATAACAAACGATTTGAAGATCAATGTGATAACTATTATAATGAGATTCCGAATCCAATTGGAGTGGGAATCACAAGATTTGTTACAATACACTCTCACTTAACTCATGTTTTGAATAGAAACATGGTTCAAGAGGAATGTTCATCCACCTAATAATGAACTAGATACAATCGAGAGCTTCATGAGAAAAAGGACTCCTAATTTTATTTGATCATCTGATCCCTCCATCACCGAACAGTGGATCTAATCCATTGAAAACATATTCTCCTTCCTTTAATGTTCTGAACAAGAGAAGGTTCTTCTGGATGCTTACCCTGTGGTGGGTGAAGATGATCAATGGTGTACATTGATCAAATATATGAATCATGGGGAAGAGATCGAGGCATTAGAGTGGACTAATTTCTAAAAAAAGTGATAAATATTTTTTCTTGCGCCCTCTAACATAAGATGGAAAGGGACTTAATTTACCCCAAGAAAAATGATGACAAATCCATCGGAGCATATGAGGAAATGTTCATAGGGGTTTCATGATACTCCACTGAAATTGTTATTACCCCCAAATTAAGGGTTAAATGCCTCTTTGGTGGGATAAAACCAAGCCTATTGAAATCCCTATAGATCCATGACTTCAAGAGGTATGAGGAATTTTTCCAATGTACCCCAAATGATGAAATGGAGGTAAGAGAATATCAAGGGTATCATGGGGATAAGAAGTGTAAGGTGGAACCTAATTCTTACAGTCTGATGGATAAATCCAATGGGGATATAAAATTACAGCACCCCACTTGCCAATTGTGAGGAAATAAACCCCCTATAAATTTCCTCAAGGGGATGAGGAAATTCTTTTGGTGTGGATGAGAAGGGAACCTGGACATTAACAACCTACAAGAATAACCCATTACACTGACAATAGAGAGGCACACTTTGTTCAATCCTCAATTCATTGTTCATTACTTCAACTCCAGTGAACCATGACACTTTCTAAACAAGTTCCCTAAGACAAGGGTTTTCAGAGGCAACAATCAACCTCCAAAGTAGAAAGGGCGATCTTTTTCCATCACTACCACCGAAGAAAACCATGACAATGATGTGGTGATTGGTACACAAGTTATTCATTTAGGAATAGAAAATACACATTTTGATTTTGGTTTTATGCATTCTTTTATATCCCAAAGGTTATGCAGAACAATACGAACACCAACACAAAGCATGGATTTAAAGATGTTTGTGAGAACAAAATTGGGGAAATCATTGCATCCCATGAATATAAATCCTCCCCTATCACAATATGTGGTTTGAACATCATAGAAAACCTCTTCATACTCCCTCTGGTAGAATTCATTGCAATTATTGGAATGTATTTTCATTCCCTATATTGATCCAATTTAAATTATCATGAGATGGAAATGAATCTCCATAGGGAGAATCGACCATGGATTCTATACATGTAAAATGAGGTGGAGGAGTCTTCTATAGCACTATCATCACAAGCATGGATATTACTGCACTATGAAAATGTGTATCTTTCTTAGATGAATATTTCTATGAAAGAAAACATCCTTGAAGACATGCATATTGTGAGAGAATTCTTTGATGTGTTTCTTGAAAAATTTCCAATTCTTCCTCCTATAAGAGATGTTTAATTCTCAATTGATATTATACCCACGTAATTTCCAATATCATTGAATCCATATATAATTGATATTGTATAGATTGAGGAGCTGAAGAAACAACTATTGGAGAATCTCGAAAAAGGGTTTATACACCCAAGTGCTTCATCATGGGGAGAACTAGTCCTCTTCGTCAATAAGAATGATGTGTCAATGCACATTTTCATTGATTATTATGAGCTCAACAAAATCACGATAAATAAGAAGTATCCCTTTCCCTAAATTGATGAATTATTTAATTATCTACGTGCATAACAACACTTCTATAAGGTTGATTTACGATCGAGATATTACAATGTAAGGGTGAAGAAGAAGGATATCCCCAAGACTGATTTTCGTACAAGGTACGGTAATTATGAATTCATATTAATTACCTTCTTACTCACTAATTCTCCAACAATCTTCATGGAAGTGATGAATATAGTCTTAATATATTACCTCAAGAAATTTGTGGTAGTCTTTATAGATGATATTCTAATATACTCCAAAACCATGGATGACCATGATGATCATCTAATAACATTACTAGAGTCCTTGTTAATTGATAATATTTGCGAATAGAATAGAAAGTGTGAGTTCTAGTTGAAGGAAGTCTCATTATTAGGACATATCATCACAAGTAATGCGATATCTGCGGATTCCTCCAAGATATATACAATTAGAGGATTGCTAAGGCCAACATCCATGACTGTAATCCATAGCTTATGGGGGTTAGGTGGACATTATTTCTAATTTTTCAGAAATATTTCATGAGATTCAAACAATATTATCAAGATAAATTAGAAGGGAGTCATGTTTTCTTGGAGTTATGAATACAAATATAGTTTCAAGGAGCAGAAAAGGAATCTTATCACTATGTCTATGATCACACTACCCACAAGTGTAGAACATTTTGAGGTAGTCAATGATGCTTTGAAGAAGGGTATGGGCTATGTGTTGATGAAAAATGACAATGTCATTACCCATGCTTTAATGAAATTGAAATTTCATGAGAAAAACTATCCAACACTTGATCTGGAGATGGCTTTAGTAATAATCACCATGAAAATTTGGTGACATTACCTTTTTGGGGAGAAGTGTGAAATATATATGGATCACAGAAGACTCAATTATATATTCACATAGAAATAGCTGGATATACCCCAAAAAGGATGGTTAGAGATGATAAAAGACTATGACTGATGAATTCAATACCTTTATGGGGAAGTGAACAAGGTGCATGAAGATCTAGGTAGAAAGGATCCAGTAACTCTTTCATTGATGAGAATTGAAAAGGATCCAATCTTCTTTATTTGATTAAGATGGACACATGAATCATAAAGATGGGGACATCATCAATCCATTCACAAATTATTTCTCAACCGTTTCTTTTGTAAAATATGAAGGATTTTAAAAAAGATGATGTGGGAATTCAAAATAAAGAGGAAACTATCAGAAAACAGAAATCATTGTAGTTCAATGTTAATGAAGAAGGAATTGTGATATAGTGGTTAAGAGTATGTGTTCCATCAAATCAGGAGTAAAAAAATGAACTTTTGGATGATTCACATAGTTTGAATTTCTCTATTCACCATGAAACCCAAAGATGTATCAAGATTTATGAGAGAATTATTTGTTGGATAACATGAAGAGGGAGATCATTGAGTATACATCAATGTGCCTTGTATGGAATCATGTGAAGGCTAAGAGGCAGAATACTAAGGGGATGATTCAACCATTACCCATACCAACATGGAAATGGGAGAACATGACCATGTACTTTTTTATCAGACCATCAAAGACATCCAAAGGAAGAAATGTTATGTGGGTTATTGTGGATCATCTTACAAAGACTGCACACTTCATTTCCATTTTAGATGGTTTCTCATTGTATCAACATGAATAAATATATATTTTAGAAGTGGTAAGGATACATAGAATAAAACTATATATTGTATATAATTGAGATCCAGGATTCACTTATAAGTTTTGGAAGAGTATTCAACAAGCTATAAATAATGAGTTGAACATAAGTATGTCTTATCATCCAAAAAATGATGGTCAATCTAAGAGGACTATACAAACAATTGAGGACATATTGAGAGCATGCACATTGGACTTCAAAGTAGAATAGGATAAAAATATTCGTCTGGTTGACTTCTCTTACAATAATTTTTTCTAGTCAAGATTCCAAATGCCTCCTTATAAATCCATTTTTTGGATAAGGTGTAGAACACCGACATGTTGGGATGAATTTGGGGAGAAAAAACTCCTAGGTATAAAAATGGTTGATGAAATGGTGGAGAAGGTTTACACCATCCAACAACACATTAATGCTGCTCAGTGTCAACAAAAAATATATGCTAAAAATATCTGATGAGACCAGGAGTTTGATGTTGGAGACGCGGTATTCCTCTACAAATCACCATGGAATAGATTTATGAGATTTTTTAAGAAGGGAAACATTATTTCATGGTACATTGTCCCTTTTAGGATCCTTGATCGCATTGGAGTAGTGGCCTATCGATTATAACTCCCTCCGAACCTATCTCATGTACATGGTGTATTCCATGTATCACTCTTAAGGAAGTACATAACTGACCTAACACATATACTTAATCCAGAGGTGGTACCATTTGAGAATTACTTATCCTATAAATAGAATCTTGTAAATATCTTAGATCATATGGAAAAAGTTCAATGAAATAAGACAATGCACCTCGTCAAGGTGTTGTGGTGAAACCATAGGTTTCAAAAACCAATATGGGAATTAGAGGAAATGATGATGCAGAGTTACCCTCGTCTGTTTTTGTGTGGTGAAAGGAAATTTCAAGGGAGAAACTAATCAAGGGGGATGATAATAACAACCCAACCTATTATGATGAATATTTCTCTTGATCAGATTAAATGTATTATTATTTAATATGGTTATATAAAACACATCCAATTCTTGGGTTTTATGTTTTTTATTTCAAAATACCTTTATGAGTTGTTACCATTGATAATATAGTTGTTTAATAGTGATCACATATTAGAATAAATATATGGCTTTAACAAATCAAAGTTACTCAGTCAAAAGATGCAATGGCCTCGTTAAGTAGAATTTCTCTGTATGAAGCCTATTTGTTGGAGCTCGAAAAGGATGTAGCATCACTGTCCTCACTCTTGAACAAGACCACTAAGAGCTTCATAACGTTAATCTTGAACATAACCACCTATGTGAGAAGTGGATATTTATAGAGATTACCAACCGATCGATGTTGTGTAAGTCACCCTAAGAGTATTTCACCATCGCACACCTTACCCTTAGATCATATACTAGATTTATAAGGGGTATTGTGACAAGACTATATAACTATAATTATGTGCACTATTTTTTATAGAATAAACTATATAAATTCATTTTGTTATTATGAATTTGTAAATAGTTTTTAAAGCACAAATAGTATTTTTAGTAAATTTTCAATTAACAAAACTCTTTTGATGAATTAATGGATTTTTAAATTAAATAATTTTATAATAAATTTTTATTACTAAACTACTTTTTATTATATATAAATTATTATATTATTTTTATGAATACAATCGTAATTTTTAGTCATGTTTGAAAGCTGTTTTTGTCAAAATAAATGATTTTTTAGATGTCAGTTTTTGTTTTAAAAGTATAAATTCACATATTTGAAAAGTTTTTTAGGTAAAATCATTCTTATTTTTGGATTTAGGACATTGTAATTTACTAATGGTTAATTTTTCATCATTTTCTAAGATAGTCGAAGTTTTGGGTAAAAATTACATAGCATTTAAATATATAATGTGTTTTATGAAATCATAATGAAATAATAGTAATGTAATAAAATACTATAAAAGGGATTTTCGGCCAATTTATGTTTTATAATTAATATAATGTGATTTTAGATTTGTTTTATTAATTTAATTGTTCCATAGTGGACCATCCAAGGATTATAAAATATTTTAACATTTTAAAATGTTTTCCTTGAGAGTGTGAGTCATATACACATAATAAAGACTAATATTTTAATAATTTCTATCATTGGACTTATAAAGTAATCTTTCCCACTCCCATTTTTCCAAAACCATGGGAAAAAACCATGTGATGGATTTTGGATTGGATTAACTTAATGTGAAGTGTCCAAAACCTAAATAATAATGAATTCCCTTTCCTTCCCTATATAAACCCACTCAATATCACATTCCAAATCTCTCAAATAATTTGGAGCGCTAAAATCCTATTACCTCCGTTCTATTATATTCCCTCAAGGTTCACCAAGCTCCCAATAATCCTTTACCAGGATTTGGGACCACACATCAAAGTATGGGATTTCTTCCCCTCTCATTATTGTGCAAGTCTATTAATATTGATATACCGTTTTATTTTCAATTAAAATTGATGGGACTAGATTTATAAACTCAAACATACTACCCTCTTTATGTTTTATTTATGATGTACATCTTTCTCACTCATTATTTCCTCCCATGTACACTCATTACATTTCCAAAATTCTGTAAGGAATTTCTCTCTTCTGATTTACATTCAAGCAATTCTTGTATATTATGTATCTAAATTCCATTACATATTTTGGGATATTATGTTCCATGATCCCCTAACTATCTATTATAGGTATAAATTATGAGATACCCCTTTATATCTCATCAAACCATTTACTGTTTCTATTTGACTTCCTTATGAGGAAAAAGTTTAACTATAATTTCCCTTGCCAAAACCATATTGTAAGTGAATACCATACCCATTTCTCTATCTATGGTATTCAGATTTATGAACGTGTAATTTGGATTTAGGAAATACATCTATATATTCCACATTTCTTATTAGTGTAATAAATTATGATGTTTAATGAATCCATCTTGTATATTCTATGTGGGACACTAATACATGAAATGAAATGTCTATAAAGGGTGTGACCTGATACTGCTCCAATGAATTACGTAACGATTAGTACCCTAATACGTAATATGAAATAAATATTTTATAATTCTAATTAATGTGAAATTAGGGTTTACTCATTCTCTATGTTTAATTATCCTTCGATCATATTAATACCATGTTAAAGTGTTATGGCCACATTTCCATGTTATGATCATCACACTATATCATTCCTTTATGTTCCTGTTTCTCTTATGATCCATTGATATTACTCATGCCTAACATGTTCTATATTTTTCATTTTATTCTTTTTTACTCCCTAAATTGTCTTTATAACCCAATATTATCTTATTCATGTTCATTGGTTATCCCATTCAATTCTATGTACGAAAAAATGTTGTGTTCATGTTAATGACGATTTAAATAATGATGTTGGGTATTATGTTCTATGTTTTTATGTAATGTTTCCAATTTCACAAGTCACTATAAATCATGATCCTCAATGTTTAATTAATTGAAATTTTATGTAATAAATTATTATTATATGTGTAATAAAGAGCGTGGTTGTTATAGTTGGTATCAGATGTTAAATTTAGTTATTTTTGGGATTAGTATAAGAAAACCCCAGTGAAAGACTTTGGCATAAGACTAAGTATAATAAAAATATATTTAAATTTTGGTAGGTATTGAGTAAGTTTTTTATCAAGAAAATACATCCTAGCTTGGATACGAGCAGGTAGAGAGAACCCTAGTATAGATGTATCTAGGGGTAAAACCCAAAACACCACTTTGAGCCAGACTCGAACATGAACTGCTGCACGAAAATGGGCCTTGATGCACTCTTGGTTACGATACTCCTAGGGGATGTGGTTTGAAAAATTCATAATCTTAGTATGAACCAATATCAAGGGAATCAAAAAAATTCCCCTAATAATATAGGTTGGGAATTTTATCATGGACACCATAGATAATTTATGGAACTAAATGTAATGGTCGGTAATAGGAGGACTCTGGATAACAAATGATGTGAAGATCAATGTAGTGATTGTTTTAATGATATGCCCAATCCAATGGGTTAGGGAATCTAAAGCATTGTCACGAAATCTCTTATTTAACCCAATTTTAAAATATAAACATGTTTTAGGAGGAACATTCAACCCCTTTACAAAAGAAAAATCCTCAATAGAGAGCTTCATGAGACAATGGTCTCCAACTTTTAATTGATTATCTGATCCCTCAATCACTAAACAATGGACCAACCTCACTGAGAAGATCTTATCCATCCTTCAATTTTCCTAACAAGATAAGTTACTTATGGAAGCTTATCACATGGAGGGTGAAGCTGATCAATGGTGGAAATTGATAAAAAAATACAAATCCCGAGGAAATTGATGCATTGAAATGGAAGTATTTCCAAAAAATGTTTTTTGATAAATATTTTCATCGCACCCTCCGACTTATTATAGAATGGGAGTTCATTTCCCCCTATAAAAAAGATTACTATTCAATCAGAGCATATGGGGTAAACTTCACCAGGATTGTAGGATATGCCTCAAGATTTTTCATTACCCCCAAATGCAAGGTTGGCCACTTCTTGAGGTGGATAAAACCTAACTTATGGAAATCCCTAGCGATCCGTGAATTCAATATCTATGAATGTTTTTTTCAATGTTCCCTCAATGTCGAAATGGGGATCAGCGAATCTCAGGGTTATCATGAGGGTAAGAAGCATAAGTTGGAATTTAATTCGATAAATTCTATTGATAAATCCAAAAGAGAAATTAAATTATATCACCCTACTTGACAATGGTGCAGAAAAAAGAACCCTGAAAATTACCTGAAGGGGACAAATAAATGATTTAGGAATTGAAGAGAAGGGATCCTAGCCATTAAGGACCAAATAGAAAAACCCACTACTACGACATAGGAGAGGAATACTCTGTTCGACCCTCAACGTATTTCTCATTGCTTAAAATGCAAGGAATGAGGGAAATTTTTAAACCAGTTCCCTAATCCAAGGGCTTTCGGAGGCAACTGACAACCTTTAAGGCACCAAGGGAGATCTTTTTATATCACAACAGTTGAATCAAACCCCAAAATTGATGTGGTGAAATTTATGAAAGTTATTCATTCATGAATAGAGAACACATTTTTTGATTTAATTTCTATTCATTCATTTATATATCGAAAGACTATATGAACAATACAAACACCTTGACAACAAATTTATGTAAAGTGTTTGGTGAGAATGGAAAATGGGGCAATCATTGCATCCCATGAATATAACTCCTTCTTTATCACAATTTGTGGTATGAACATCCCAGAAAAACTTGTCACACTTCCTCTGGTGTATTTTGATGAAATTCATAGAATATATTTCCATTCCTTAAATAGAGCAAACATAAACTACCATGATCGGGAAATCACTCGACATATGGATAGTCGACCCTTGATTATGTACAAGTGAGAGGAGGAGGATGTATATTCTATAGAACCATCATCTCAATCATGAATATTACTTCCTTCTAAGCATGTGTATCTTTCTCAGATTATTGAGTCTATGGATGAAAAAATACTTGGAGACATTTTTATTGTGATGGAATTTGATGAAGTGTTTACAGAGAAATTTCCTAGAATTACACATATAAGATATTTTGTATTCTCAGTTGATCTTACACCTATGTAATTTCTAATATCCAAGACTCCATACGGAATGAATGTTTTGGACCATGAGGAGATGAAGAAATAACTACAAGAGAATCTAGATAAAGGGTTTATATGACCAACAGTTTCACCATAGGGTGCAACGGTCCTCTTTTTCAAGAAGAAGGATTTGTCAATGCACCTTTTCTTTCACTATCATGATCTCAAAAAAATGATAATAATGAAAATGTATACTCTATCCTGAATTGATGAATTTTCTAATCAGATATGTGGATCACAATAATACTCCAAGGTGGATTTGTGGTTGGGATATTACCACATAAGGGTGAAGAAAGATAATATCCCCAAGACTATATTTCATACAAGGTAAGGGTATAATGAATTGATAATAATGAATTTAGGACTCTCTAATGCTCCAACAATTATCATCGAATTTATGAATAGAATATTTAGATATTACATCGACAAATTTTTTCTAGTATTTATAAACGTTATTCTAATATTCTAAAAAAAACTAAGGTGGAACATGAAGAGTATATAAGCACTATACTAGAGACCATGTGAAAGGAGAAGCTCTATGAGAACACAAAAAGTGTGAGTTCTGGTTAAGGAAAGACTTATTATTGTGTCATATAATCACTAGAAATGAGAAATATGTGGATCCCTCCAAGATAGCTGTAGTTGAGGGATGGTCGAGGACAAAATTGGTGACAGATATCGGTAGGTTCCTAGTGTTTTCGGGATATTTTCACCCATTTGTGAGAAATTTCTCATGATTATCATAAACTCTTATCATGATAACTCAGAAAGGATTAAATATTTCTTTGAGTGTTAAATGTGAAGAAATATTCATGGAGTTGAAAAGGAGTCTTATCCCTGCACCTATGCTCACACTACCCCCATGTAGAGAACTTTTTTTTGTATTTAGTGATGTTTCATCGGAAACCCTGGGCAGTGTGTTGATGAAAAATGTCAAAGCCATTTCCTATGTTTCAATGTAATTGAAAGATCATGAGAAAAACAATCCATCACATGATATTTAGTTGGATGTAGTAATCTTCTCTAATATAATTTGGAGACATTACTTCTTTGGTTAGAAGTTTAAAATATAAATGGACCACAAAATCCTTAAGTATATATTCCTACAGAATGAGTTGAACATGCGACAATGAAGAAGGTTAGTGCTGATCAAAGACTATAACTAATAAATACATTAACACCCTTGGAAAGAGAACAAGGTCATGGATTCTTCAAGTAAAACGGACCCATTGATTCTATCATTTATGATAATTGAAAAGAATCAAATATTATTAGATTTGATGAAGATGGATATGGGAATCATAAAGAAGGGAACATCATCAATCATTTAAAAAATTATTGCTCAACCATATCTTTTGGAATGGATAAAGAATGCTCAAAAGTATGATGTTAGAATTTAGAAGAATGTAAAACTATATGAAAAGGTAAATCCTTGGAGTTCAATGTTAATGAAGAATGAATTATGAGATTTGGTTCACCACTATCCATTCAATCAAATCTAGAGTTAAGGAAAGAACTTTGGGATGATGCACATAGTTAGAATTTCTCCATTGACCCAGGAAACACAATGATTTATCAAGATCAATGAGAGAATTATTGGTGTGACAACATTAGGAAATAGATTATTGAGTATACATCAAAGTGCATGGTTTTCCAAAAAATTTAAGGTTGAGAGGCAGATGTCTAGGGAGATGATGCAACCATTACCCATACAAATATGGAATTGGGAGGACATCACCATGGACTTTTTCAACAAAATTCTGAAGTTATCCAAAGGAAACAATGTTATCTGGGTTTTTGTGGATCATCTTACAAAGATTTCACACTTCATTTCAATTTAAGAGGATTTATCATTGGACCAACTGGAACAGGTATACATGAGAGATGTGGTAAGGATGCATGGAGTACCACAATCCATTTTGTTCGAATGAGATCCAAGATTCACCTATATGTTCTGTAAGAGTATCAAAAATTATTTGAATAGAATGATGAACTTTAGTACAGTTTATCATCCTCAAACTGATGGTCAATTTGATTGGACTATCAAAACACTTGAAGACATGTTTAAAGAATGTTCAATGTAATTAAAAGGAGGATGTGATCGATAACTTCATAAGGTTGACTCCTATTACAACAATAGTTTCCCATAAAAAAACCAAATGGATCTTTATGAAGACCATTATTGGAATAGGTGTAGAGCCCCAACATTTTGGGATGATGATGGGGAGAAAAAACTCCTTGGTTCAGAAATGTTTGAATAAATGGCGAAGACGGTTAAGACCATCCATCAGAACATTAAAGCTGCTCAAAGTCGATAACAGATCTATGCTGATAATTGTCAATGAGACAATGAGTTTGATGTTGGAGACATGGTATTCTTCCACATATCATCATGAAAGAGATTTTTGAGAGGTGAGAAGAAGGTAAATCTTAATCAAAGGTATATTATACTTTTTGATATCCTTGATTACATTGGAGTATTGAACTACAAACCAGAACTACAACCATACCCATTCTAAGTACATGATGTATTCCATGTCTCACAATTGAAGAAGTACATACCTGGCCCATCTCATGGACTCAATCATGAGGTGGTACCATTGGAGAATGTCCCCTCCTATGAAGATAAGATGGTGAAGATCGTAGATCATAAGGAAAAAGTTCTATGAAATAAGAAAATTCCTCTCGTTAATGTGTAGTTGCGAAAGCAATATTTTGAAGAACCAATGTGGGAATTATATGAAGTGATGATCCAAAGATACCGTTATATGTTTTATTTTGGTAAAAGGAAATTTCAAGTGATAAATTAATTAAGGGTTGATGATTGTAACAACCTAAACTTTTATTAATGAAAATTCATCTTGATCTGATTAAATGTCTTATTATTTAAAATGGTTATATATAAGATATTAACATCCTTGGTTTTATGTTCTTGGATTTTAATATACCATATATAATTGTTACATTGGATAATATAGTCATTGAATAGTGATCACAAGATTAGTATCAATTTAGGGCTTTATAAATACCAATTTACATAGAAAAATGAATCAATCATCTCATCCAGTATAATTTTTCGACCCAGAGCCCATTTGTGGGTGCTTAGAATGGAGGTAGAGTTACTGGGCATCGCCCTTGACCAAGACCATGATGAGCTTCAACAAATTAATCTTTAATATAATTGCCTTTGTTATAAATGGATGTTAATAGAGATTACTACCCGAGAGATGTAATATGAGCCACCCCAAGATACGGTCACAATCACACACCTAACATTGAGTTCTTTTCTGAGTGTTTTAAGGGGTTATGTAACGAGACCCTACACTATGATTATGTGCTTTATTTTTTTAACAAATAATATAAACTCATTTTTAATTAGTAAATTATTTTTAACACACAAATAGTATTATTAGTTAATATTCAATTAATAAATCTATTTTTATTAATTAATGTATTTTTTAATTAAATAATATTTTAATATGATGGCATTACTAAATTAAATTTTATGAAATATAAATGATCCTATACATTCTTATGAAAAATTTTAATTTTTATTAAGGTTTCAAATATGGTTTTGTCAAAACCAAGGAATTTTCAATAAATGTTGGTTTTTATTTTAAATTCATAAATTCACATATTTAGAAAATTATTTAGATAAAATGAATATTATTTTTGGTTTTCAGACATCAAAATTATTTAATGGTGAATTTTTCATAATTTTAAGAGACAATCGAATTTTTGGGTAAAAATTAAATATGATTTAAATATATAATGTGTTTTATGAAACCATAATGACCCAATAGTGATGTAATAAAATAATATTTAAGGGATGTTCTGCCAAAATTTGTTTTACCCATAAAATAATGTGAATTTTGATTTGTTTGATTAATTTTATGATTCTTTAGTGGACCCGCCATGTCTTATAAAATATTTTAACCTTGTAAAATGACATCAATGAGAATGTGACTCACTTAGACATAATAATGCATAATATTTTAATATGTTTGGACATTATCCTTATAAAATATTGTTTTACACGCCACTTTGGAAAAATCCCTGGTAAAACCATGGGATAGTTTGTGGTTTCATTTAATTTAATATATATTGTCCAAAACCAAAATGGGGAGCCATTAGAAAATTCTACATATCTAGGGGAAGGGGTTGATCGTGCTCCAAATGGTTTGAGTGAAGAGGAATGGGATATTGAGTAGGTTTATATAGGAAAGAAGAGGTAATTCTTTATTATTTTGTTTTTGGACACCACATATTAAACAAATCAAAACTATAATCCATCCCATGGTTTTCCCCATAGTTTTTTCCAAAGAGGAGTGGGAAATGTTATTTTATAAGGCCAATGGACTGACCTATTAATATATTAGTCTTAATCATGCATAGGTGGGTCACAATATCAAGGAAATCATTTTAAAATGTAAAAATGTTTTATAAGGATTGGAGGGTCCACTAATGATTTGTAAAATAATTCAAACAAACCTAAAACCACATTATTTTAAAGGTATGACATATATTGGAATGAATTAAATTTATTGTGTTTTATTAAATCACTATTGGATCGTTATGATGTCATAAGACACATTATATATTTATAAGATATTTAATTTTTACCCAAAAATTTGACTGTCTCAGAAAATTATGAAAAATTCACTATTTGATAATTTCGACATCCCAATTCCAAAAAATATATTCATTTTATCTAAATAATTTTCTAAATATATTAATTTTTACTTCTAAAATAAAAACAAACATTTATAAAAAATTCATGGGCTTGACACAAGCAGCTTTCATACCATAATAAAATTTTCAATTGTATTCATAAAAATTATACGATAATTTATATTTAATAAAAAGTAATTTAGTAATAATATTTTATTAAAATGTTTTGTAATTGAAAAATACATTAAATCATCAAAATATATTTCTTAATTGAATATTAACTTATAATACTATATGTTCTTTAAAAACTAATTACAATGAATCAATAATAAAATGAATGTATATTCTTTACTGTATTAAAAAATAATGCACATGATAATTGTGGTAGGATCCTGTTATAAAACCCCGTATAAAACCTCATATGTCATAATGGTAAGGTGTGCGATGGTGACAAACTATTGGGGTTTCTCAGATAAAATTGCTCTGGTGGTAATGTCTATCAACTGCCACTTCCCCCATAGGTAGTTCCGATCATGATTAACGTGTTGAATCTCAGCTTGGTCTTTGTCAAGAGTGATGACCAGTGATTCTACCTCCATTCTGAGCCCTGAAAAATGGGATTCATATAGAGAAATTCTACTAGATGAGGCCATCGTTTACATTTTCTAGTAAATTGGATTTGTTAAAGACCAGTATTTATATTAATCTTGTGATCACTGTTCAAAATCAATATTAAAATGGAAACAATTATTAATGGAATTTTGAAATCCAAAAACATAAAACCAATGAAGTGGATATGTTTTATATAACCATCATACATTATAGTACATTTAATCATATTAAGAGAAATTTTCATTAGTAAAATTTTGGGTCGCTAAAATCATCCCCCATTAAAAAAAATTCTTTGTATAAATTCCCTTTTCCATCATTAAAATAGATGAGGGTAAATCAGCTACATATTTCCTTTGATTCTCATGTTTCTTCTTGAATCTTTTGGTGTCTCCACAACACTTTGATGAAGGGAATTGTCTTATCTCATAGACTCTTTACCTACTATCTATTATCATCATAATATTCTCTTCATAGGAGAGGACATTCTCCAATGGTACCACCTCTAGATTGAGTACACATGATGGATTATTTATGTACTTCTTCAAAAGTGATACATTGAATACATCATGTACTTGAGATAGGTTTGGGGGAGTTCAACACATTATGACCTTCCTCCAATGTGATCAGGGATCTCAAAAGGGCCGATGTACCTTGGAATAGGCATTACCATATTCCCAAATCACATAAATCTCTTCCATGTCGATATGTAGAGGAATATCATGTCTCCAAAATCAAACTAGAGGTCAGATCGATGATATCGATATTTCTCTTTTTTCTAATTTGAGCATCATTAATCTAATACTGGATGGTCTTAACCTTATCCACCATTTTTCCGACCATTTATTATCCTATGAGTTGTTTCTTCCCAAATTCATCCCAACATGATGGTGTTCTGCACCTCTTCCCATAAGGGGCTTAAAAAGAAGTAATTTTGATGCTTGACTAGAAACTGTTATTATAAGATAACTCAACTAAATGAATATGTTTATATGAGCCCCATTTGAATTCCATTGAGCATGCTCTCAGCATATCTCCAAGTGTATGGAATAGTCGGCTAATATTGACCATCAATTTGGGGATGATAAGTCGTACTGATGTTCATCTCAGCATTCAAAGCATGTCGAAGATTCTTCCAGAACTCAGAGGTGAATCTTGGATCTTGATCAGATACAATTGACAGTGGTACTCCATGTAGCCTTAACACATACCTAATATATATCTGTTCTATTTTATATAATGATAAATCCTCTCAAATTATAATGAAGTGTGTAGTCTTTGTAAAAAAATCCACAACAACCCAGATAGCATTGTTTTCTTTTGGATGCCTTCGGATGTTTGGTGAAAATATCTATGGGGAAGTTCTACCATTTCAATGTTGGTATGGGTAACGGTTGCATCATCCCCTTAGACATCTGTCTCTCATCATTCACCTTTTCACATACAAGTAACATTGGTGTATACTCAATGATCTTCGTCTTCATGTTATACCACTAATAATTCTCTCAGATATCGTGATACCTCTTTCTGTTTCATGGGTGAGTAATGAAATTTTAACTATTTGCATCATCTAATAGTTCATTATTTAACTCAGGATTTGAGGAAACCGATATTGTTGACCCAAATATCATGATTCCATTTTCATTAACATTAAACTCTAAGGATTTCCCTTTTTTGATAGTTTCCAGTGTCTTTTGAATTCCCACAACATCCTTTTCAGCATACATTAACCTTTCCAAAAGATATGGTTGAGAAATCATTTGTGGAAGTATTTATCATGTTCCATTATTTATGATTACCATATTCATATTCATCAATTCAAACAAGATTTTATCCTTTTTAATTCTCATCAATGATAGAATTGTTGGGTCATTTCTACTTTGAGCATCCTCCACCTTATCCGATTTTACAGGGTGGTAATGGATTGAGGAGTTATAGTCTTTGATCAGATCTAACCATATTCATTGGGGAATGTTATACTCTATCTCTTTGAATATATTTTTGAGGCTTTTGTGATATTTTTATATTTTAATCTTCTCCCCAAAAAGGTAATGTCTCCAAAATTTCAATGATAATAATACCACATCCAACTCCAAATCATGTTTTGTAATGTTTTTCTCCTGAAAATTATATTTCTTTGAATCATAGGCAATGAATTTATCATTTTTCATCGTCACAAATCCCATTACCCTCTTCAAAGAATCACTAAATACCACAATAATATCTACACTTGTTGGTAGTGTGAGGACATGTGTAGTGATAATCCTCTTTTTCGAATTCATGAATCTATCATCAAATTATTTATTCCAAGAATTCATTACTCCCTTCTGATTCATCTTGGTAATATGGTTTGACAATTGTTAGAAATTTTATAGAAATTTGCGATAATATTCCACAAACTCCAGGATGATTTGGATATCAATCATTGATGTTAGACTCATCCATCCCTCTATTGATGCTATCTTGGAGGGATCAAGAGATATCCAATTTCATGTGATGATATGACCCTATAATGAGACTTCATTCAACCAGAATTAACACGCACTGTAATTTTCATTGAACTTCTTCCTTCTCAAGGTCTCTAGTATAGTTCGTAGAAGCTCCTCACACTCCTCTTTGGTTTTGGAGTATATTATAATATCCTCTATAAAAACTACCATAATTTTTTCTAGGTATTCATTAAATAATCTATTCATCATGTCCATGATTATTGATGGAGAAATAGTTTTAACAAAAGTAATTACTATGAATTCAAATTTCATGTACCTTGTATGAAATGCAGTCTTGGGGATATCCTCCTTCTATACCCTTACATTGTAATATCCCAACTGAAAATACACCTTAGAGAAGTATTGTTCTCCACATAGGTGATCAAACAATGCATCAATTCAAGGAAGAGGATACTTGTTCTTTATCATGATTTTTTTAGACCTCATGATAATCAATGAAAAGGCGCATTCACCCATCCTTATTGTGAACGAAGAGAATTGGTGGACCAAATGGTGGAGCACTTGGGCGTATAAACCCTTTATATAGATTCTATTGTAGTTTTTTCTTCAAATTCACAATCTCCACAACATCTATTCTATTCAATGTATTTGATATTGGAAACACCCTTGGTATAATATCAATTGAGAATTCAACATCTCTTCTAGGAGGAAGACTAGAAAATTCCTTGGGAAACATATCAGAGAATTCCCTTAGAATAGGCTTGTCTCAAAGAATGGTTTCTTCCATAGACTAAATTATCATATCAAGATACGTGTGATCATAGGATAGTAATATCAATGCTTTAGATGATGGTTCTAAGGAAGATTCATCATCCCCCATTCACTAGTACATAATCAGGGGTCGATTCCCCATATGGAGAGTGATTTACCTCTCCTTGAAATTTATGTTGGATCTATATAGGGAAATAAAATACATGCCAATAATTGCATAAAATTATACTAGAGAGAGTTTGAAGAGGTTCTCTGAGGTGATCAATCCAAAAATTGTGATAGGGGAGGATTTATATTCATGGGATGAAATGATTTCCCCATTTTCTATTCTCACCGACATCTATACTTACAATATTTGTATTGGGGTTGGGATTTTTCTTCTAAAATTTTATCATATAAAAGAATACAGAGAACCAGAATAAAATAGTATGTTCATTTTTAATTTATGAATAAAAAGCATACTTGTAACCAATTTGTTGTCGGGGTTTCTTTTCCACAGTAGTGATGGTAAAATATCTCCCTTTCTACCTAGGAGGTTGCTGGTTTCCGCTGAAAACCCATGTCTTTTTGAACTGGTTTGCAAAGTGCAATGGTTATTTTTAGTTGAAGTAATGAACAAAGCATTTTGGGTCGACCAAATCATTCCTCAACATTATCACAAAAATAGTTTTTTCTTGTTGATTTTTAATAGCTAGGTTCTCTTCTCTTCCACACAAAAGGAATTTCCTCATCCTCTTCAGGAAATTTTTGGGGTTCTTCTTTCCTCCCCTTTGTAAAGTGGGGCACTAGAATTTCATAGAACCATTGTATTTATCCATCAGATAGCCATAATTAATGTCAACCTTATGCTTATTTTCCCCATGATACCCCTAAGATTCGTTTATCTCCATTTAAAAATTGAGGGAACATCATAAAATTTCCTCCTACCTCTCAAAGTCATTGATTTATATGGATTTCTGTAGGCTAGGATTTATATCACCAAAGAAGTGCTCAACCTTGAATTCGGGGGTAACAATAAATCTAGATCCCTATCGAAAAATCCTTGTAATGTTTTACTCATACACTCCAATAGATTCATTGATTTTTTACTTTAGGTCTAGAAAGTCCCTTTTCCATCTTAAGTCAGAGGGTGTGGGGAAAATATTTATCTAAAACATTTTCCTGAAATAATTCCATTCAGATGCATCGATCTCCTCCTAAGGATTCATTTTTCCGATCAAGGTCCACCATTGACCAGTTTCACCTCCATAAGATAATCATCAAGATGTACATACTCTAGTTTAGATCATTTATGGATAGAAAAGATAATATTAATGGAGTTGATCCATTGATCGATGATTGAGGGATCATATGATCTATTAAATTATAGAGGCCTTTGTCTCATGAATCTCCCGATTACATATTATTATTTCTTATGAGGGGTTGAATGTTCCTCTAGAACCATGTTTCTATTGAAAACGTGTGTTAACATAGAGATTATTGTTACAATGTTTTTGATACCTGCTCCCATAGGATTGGGAATATCATTAGAACAATCGTCACATTGATACTCCCATTAGTTCTTAGTCCAAGTCCTCCTATTACCAGTCGTTGGATGGAATAAATGGAATGTTAGGGGTATCACATAAAGGGAAATCTAATGACAAAATCAGATAACATATAAATAACGTCTATTTTCTTATGTTATCAATGTGATCCATGATCAACTTCCCAACATTTATTCTTAGGGGAATTTTTTTATTCCCATAATAATGGATCATAATAATTTTAAGAATTTTTCCAATAATATTACTCAAGAGTGTCGTAAGAAAGAGTACAGTAAGTCCCTTTTTCATGCTCTAGTTCCCATTCAAGTTTAGCTCAAACTGGTGTTTTTTGGTTTTACCACTAGATTCATCTATGCTAGATCCACCTCTACCTTATCGTATCTAGACAGGGATGGATTTTATTGATAAAGCAGTTACCCAATACTCACCAAAATTTTGGGGTGTTCTTATTGTAGTTAGTATTATCCCTAAGGATTTCTCTACGGTTTTCTAATCTTAATTCCAAAAATAAGTAAAAATATCCTCTAATACCAACTATAACAACCCTGATCATTATTACACACTTTAACATGATTTAATACATAAATATGAACGTAAGAAACTCTACGGATCTATATGTATAGTGTCTTGTGAAATTAAGAACATTACACAACAACTAAGAACAAAAAACCCAATAAATTTATTGAAAACATATTTTACATGACCATAACATTCCATCGTACTTTTCATTGCATGGGATAACATAAGGACATGTATAAGAAAAGGGTGATCTATAATGCCCAGTAAGGGAGTAAAAAAGGAATAACATGAATAATATAGTAAATGTTAGGAAATAGGAATATCAATCGAGAATAAGAGAAACATGAACATAAATGCATGATATAACATGATTATCATAACATGGAAATGTGGAAACAACATTTAACATGATATTAGCCTGACCCAATGTTCATTTCACAGGATGCCTGAGTAAACCCCCATTTTAGTTAAATTAGAATTAGTAAACCCCAATTTCACTTAACGTACCAAGATACTAATATTCACCAAATGCATTGGAGTGCTGTCAGGGTGCACCCTTCATAATTATTTCATTCCATGCGTAAGTGTGTTGTATGGACCATACAACATTGAATCATTTAACATAATCATTTATTCCACGATAAATTAATTTAGATTACATAAGTGATATTATATAATATATAAGTAAATGTGTGTAAATATGAATACCATTGATAGATTAATGGGTATGGTATTCACTACATAATGACTTTGGCATGGAAAATTGCAGTGTAAATTCGACAACATAACATCATGACATAAGAATTTATAAAAATGGTTGATGAGAGAGTGTAATCACATCATATTTACATGAAATGGACTATAAGGGGGTCATTAACATATATTTCCTAGAATATTTAATAGAATATAGAAATATAAAAGAATTTCTAGAATGTAAATGAGGACAGAGAAATCACATAAGAAACTTTGACATGCTAACAGGTGTATATTGAATGCTTTAATGAGAGAGAAAGGGGTCTGTTATCATTCAAACATAAGAGATAAGTATAGGGGAGGTGAGAAATCATACCCCATAATTTTTTTTTAAAATTAATGGTCATAACAACATAAATAAATTTTGAAAAAAATGAGAAAGGAAGAAATCCCTTACAAAAATTCGGCATGGTAATAGGTGTACATGGTACGAATTAGTGAAATAGAAATAGGTCTCTCATTATTCAAAAATTATGAGGGATGTATGGGGGAGGTGAAAAATGATAACCTGACATTTTTTATTTAAAATAAATGGTTGTAACAACTTAAATTTTTTTGGACAAAATGAGAAATGATGAAATACCATACTTGGAACTGTGATCCCAATGTCATGGGAGAGTATTCATAGGGGATTCATGGATCTTGGGGAAACAAGGTAGGATTATAGGGAATGGATGGAAGAGGTTGTTAAAGGGATAAATGGTTTGAGTGATGTGAAATTGGAGATTGAGTAGGATTATATATGTTAGGAGGGGGAAATATTTATTATTTATGTTTTGGACAACACACATTAAACTAATAAAAACCACAAACCAACCCATAGTTTTTAACCATGGGATTCACCAAAGGTGAGTGGAAAACATTTTTTTATAATTCCAAAGTTTGAAGTTATTAAAATTTTTGAATTTCTTACGTGGAGGCTAGTCACACTGTCAAGGAAATGATTTTAAAAGTTAAAATGTCTAATAAGACATGGAGGGTCAACTAAGGCACCATAAAATTAATCAAAAAATATAAAATCACAATATTTTAAAGGTAAAATATATATTTTCCAAACATTCTTTTTATTTTATTTTATTACATCACTATTGGGTCATAAGGATGTCCTAAAACAGAATATATATTTAAACTATAATTAATTTTTACCCAAAAATTTCAATATCTCAAAAAAAAGTGAAAATTTTACAGTTAGATAATTTCAAATTCCTAATTCCAAAAAAAATATTATTTTTATCTAAATAATATAATAAATGGGTGATTTTTTTACTTTTAACAAAAAAACAAACATTTATCGAAAACACATGGGATTTGACAAAAGCAACTTTCAAACCATAATAAATTATAATTGTAATTTTAAAAATTATACTATAATATATATTTAATAAGAATTATTATTGTAATAATATTTTATTAGAATATTATTTAATTTAAAAAACCATTAATTCAAAAAAAATTATTTCTTAATTGAATATTGACTAAAAATACTGTATGTTCTTTAAAAATATTTCCAAAGTAGCAATAATAAAATGAATGTATATTATATATTCAATACAATAATAATTCAAATAATCATAGTGATATAGTGTTGTTAAATAACCACTTATAACACCCACCCATGTCCTTAGGGTAAGGTGTGGGATGGTGATAGACTCTTGGGGTGACTCAATTAACATCGCTTCGGTGATAATATCTATCAACTTCCACTTATTTCGTAAGCAGGTCCATTCAAGATTAATGTGTTGAAACTCAGCTTGTGCTTGGTCAAGAGAAAATCCCATGGATGCAACCTCCTTTCTGAGCTCTGAAAAATGGGATTCGTATGGAGAAATTCTACTGGATGAGGCCATCACTTAATTTTTCTGAGTATATATTAATACTAATTATATGGTCACTATTCAATCCATTACCACCATGGGAGCATGAACAAGGTGGCAGAACCTCTAAGTTGAAAGGACCCAGTGATTCTCTCATTGATGATAATTGAAAAGTATCAAATCTTATTAGATTTGAATATGATTGTCATTGGAATAATAAGTATGATAAAATCATAAATGATTCCAAAAAATTATTTCTCAATGATATATTTACTATATCCAATTTATTATTTTAGAACTAACTTGTGTACATATTAGTAAATTTTTAAACAAAACAAGTTAGTTGTGGTCGAAAGAACTCTTGAATTACCCGAAAATGATGATCATTAAATACAATCTAATGATTCATCCACATGGTATATAATTTATTCATTATAAGATCATTTAAACTCAATTAATATCATTAATAACATGTAATATCTGTTATGTATGTTTATCCATGATGCACACGAACTTCCATTTATGAATACAAGTGAGCCCTTCCAGAAAAACATAAAAACGAACATTCCTGAACAATGTATTTAAACAATATAACTCATCAAAAGCCCTATAAAGTAACATAATGTGACCAAAATTGTCCCTATTAATACATAATATGTTCTTTAATTTTTAATTAATTAATATAATGTCCTTATATAGGATTTTATTGATAATTAGACATTCAGATAATAGGTAAGGGGAAATTCTCGAACCCAACTTGTTTTCACCGGGTTCCCTATTTTTCACTCCATTTTTTATATAGATACTCCATAAAAGTAATATTCTGATCTTTATATTATTTATTCTAGGATATAAATGTTCTCCATTGTATATTATGTCAAACACAATGTTTTCCAAAACAAATCTTCTTTCAAAAACACTCCTTTTACTTCTCACTCAAGGTTTATGGATCTTGTATCAAGTATGTTATTACCTCTATCTTTTGGGAACCCAATGATTTTGAATGTGTTATTATGATTTGGAAAACATTAGATTTCATGGATTATTTTTATTTCTATGATAGGAATATAATCTATATGTAATGCATGATAATTTAAATGTTATGATGTGACAGGTGCATCAAGAATTATATAGCGCAATATGAATGATATGATGCGACATGTGCGCCTGGAATTATACTGTTCTCTAGTGAATTGGGTAATGTGATTAATCTCATTATTAAATGTAAATTATGCATTAACCTTATGCTATTATTTTTCGCAACTATGTGTGGTAGTAAACCACTAATACTTGATTTTTCATTTTCTTTGCATAGCAACATTTCAAGCCTTTTACTAATGCTTCCTCTCATATTCATGATCCTTTGCGTATGTAATTATTTTGATCATCCATTGCTATATTTTTCATATCTATCCTATTATTGTGATTTTACATCACCAATTTTTCATGCATATCCTTAGGTGATAATGTGTACTGTAATGTTTTCAAGGTACAATAAGAAGCTGAAGAAGAATGAATTAAATAACTGTTTATGTTTTCTGTTGTATAATTTATGAATGGTTCATCTAATCCTCTAAAAATTAGATCATAAAAGGTCTTCAAATGTATAATAGGCTCTCTATTTATCTATTACCATTTATAAATCAAAATACATAACATGTTTTAAATCTGAATTCAGAATTGTGGTTTCCAAGAATTACATTGATGTATTCTTAGTGATCTCATTATTCATGTTATCCCAACAATAATTATATCAGAGATCTAGATACATCATTTTGATTCCTGGGTGAATAAGGAAATTAAAACTATATGTATCATTCAAATTTTCTTTCACTAACTCTGGATTTTTTGGAACACATAGTTGTGACCCAAATCTCACAATTCGTTCTTCATTAACACTGAACTCTGAGGATTTCCAATTTATGATAGTATCCACATTGTTATAATGTCCCACATCATCATTTTGAACAACCTTTAACCATTCCAAAATACACTTTTGAGATATAATTTGTGAATCTATTCATTATGTTACCAACCATATGATTTCCATGTCCATCTTCATCAAATCTAAGAAGATTTGATCCTTTTAAATTCTCAATAATGATATAATCTCTTGGCCCTTTATACATAAAGCATCATCCACGTTATTTTCATTCACATGGTGGTATTGGATTGAGAAATAATAATAATTTATTATCTCAAAACATCTTTATTGGTGCATGTTCAAATATTTCTATTGAATATATAATTGAGGTTTTTGTGATCCATGTATATTTCGCACCTCTCCACAATGAGGCAATTTTTCCAAATTTTTAAAATGAATATTAGTTCAGAAAACACTATATCATGTGTTGGATATTTTTTATCATGAAATATAAATTTCCTTGAATAATAGGTAATGAATTTTTCATTTTTCATAAACACACATCATATTCCCTTCATCAAATCATCACTAAATACCACAAAAAGTTTTCCACATGTGGGTAGTGTGGGCGTGTGTGTAGGGATACACATATTTTTCAATTACATGATGCTTAATTGGTATTCATAAATCCCAAAAAACATGACTCCCTTATATGTTATCTTGGTAAGAGGGTTTTATAATCATCAGAAGTTTCTCACAAATTGGAGATAATAACTAGTTAACCCCAAGAAGGTACAGATATCTGTCACGGATGTTTGCTTCGACCATTCGTCAATTAAAACTATCTTAGATGGATCAACAGACATCCCATTTATTGTGATGATATGACCAATGAATGGGACTTACTCCATCCAGAATTCACAATTCCAATACTTTGCAAAGAGATTTTCCTCTCGCAAGGTCTTTAGAGCAGTTCCTATATTCTCTTCATGCTCTTGCTTGGTTTTGAAGTAAATTATAATATCGTCCATAAATACTATCAAATTTTTTTTGAGGTAACCTCTAATTATTATAGTCATCATGTCCATAAATATTTTTTAATAATTATTAAGTCCTAAAGGCATTACAATTAATTCATAGTTCCCGTACCTTGTACAAAAAAGCAGTCTTTGGGATATCCTCATTCACCCTTACATGGTAATATATCGACAGTATATCCAGCTAGGAAAAGTATTGTGATCCTTTTATATGATATAACAAGTCATCATTTTAGTGAATATGATTCTTATTATTTATTTTTATTTTTCTGAACCCACGATAATCAATGAAAAGGCAAATTTTTCATCCTTCTTCATGATGAAGAGGATAGGTGCACCCCATGGTGATGCACTTGGGAATATAAACCCTTTATCCATATTATCCTGTAGTTGTTCTTTATGTCATAAAGCTCCAAAAAACCATTCTATATTGAGTCTTGGATATTAGAAATGATTCAAGTATATGATCATTTGATAATTCATCATCTCTTCTAAGAGGAAGACCAGAAAATTTCTCAGAAAACACTTCAGTGAATTCCATCACAATAAGAATGTCTTGATGAAAGGTTAACTCCATATGATAAATCATTTCATCAGGATAAAAATTCTCATAGGTTAGTAATATACACACTTTATATGATGGTTCTAAAGAAGATTCATCCTCCTTTCACTTGTACAGAATCGGGGGGTTGATTCTCCATATAAATAGTGATTTCCATCATGACACGTTGTGATGGATATAAATAGGGAAATCATATACATGCCATGGATTACCTCAAATTTTACCATAGGGAGTATAAAGAGGTTCTCCAGGAAGATAAAACCAGAAATTTTGATAGGGGAGGAGTTATATTCATGGGATGCAATGGTTTCCCAATTTTCTGTTCTCACCGACATCTGTACTTCAATGATTTTTGGTGGTTTTGGGAATATTCTACTAAAAAATTGGGATATAAAAGAATTAGTAGAACAAGAATGAAAAAGTAAATTAAATATTCTTAAATAAATAACCAGCGTACCTATCACCCCTTCATTATTGGGCTTTGCTTCGATAGTAGTGATGGAAAAAGATCTCCCTTGATTCCTTGGAGGTTGTATGTTGACTCCTAAAACACATGGATCAGGTTACTGGTTTTAAATGTGCCATGATTCATTCCATTTTAATTAATGAACAATGTGTGGATGTTTGAACGAAAAAAATCCTCTCCATTGTCATAGCGGTGAGTTTTTATTTTATACAATTAATGGCCTGGTGCCGTTATCTTCTATACTAAAAGAATTTCCTTGTCCCCTTTAGTCAATTTATGTGGTTCTTCTTTCAGAACCTTTGGAATGCAGGGTACTAGAATTTCATAGCAGCATTGGATTTATCCATTTTACTTCCAAAATTAATTTCCACCTTACACTTTCTGTACCCATGATACCCCTGATATTATAGAAATCTACATTTCAACTTTGAGGGGATATCAGAAAATTTCCTCATAGCTATCGAAGTCAGAGATTGCCAGGGATTTAAATAGGCTAGGTTTTATCCCACTAATGAATAAATCAACTATGTATTCTGGGGTAACGAAAAATACAATGGTGAATTGTATAAGCCTTGTGAAGTTTTCCTTGTTCGCTCCTTTGGATTCATCATCTTTTTTTCATGAGGTAATAGATGTTCCTTTCCATATTATGTTCGAGAGTGCGAGGAAAATATTTATCAAAAAATATTTTCTAGAAATACTTCCATTCTAACGCCTCGATCTCCTCTATAGACATCATATGTCTGACGAATGCCCACCATTGATCAGCATCACCCTCCATAAGATAAGCATCCAGAAGAACCTTCTGTAGTTCAAAACATTGAAGGATGAAGAAGATATTGTCAAGGGAGTTGATCCATTGTTCAGTGATTGATTGATCAGATGATCCTTTAAAAGTATGAGGACTGTATCTAATGAAGATCTCTATTGCAGCTTGTTCTTTAATGGGGGGAGGGGGGTTAAATTTTTCTCTTGACCCATGTTTCTTTTAAAAACATGATTTAATGTAGAGAATATCATGACAATGATTGTGATTATGGATCCCATTATATTAGGAATCTCATTAGAATAGTCATGACATAGATCTTCACAACAGTTGTTGGCCTGAGACCTCCTATTACCAGCCATTGGATGGAATTAAATCAATGTTAGAGGTAACACGTAAAGGGGAATCCCATGAAAGAAGGGATAACATATAAATTAGATTAATTTACTTAACTTCTCTATGTTATTCATGGTCTACATTCCAGCATATATTCTTATGGGAATTTTTTTTAATTCCGTTAAAAATGGTTTATACTAAGGTTATGAATTTACCAAATCATATCCCCTAGGACTGTCATAACCAACGGTCAGGAAAGTCCCATTGTTGTGTACCAGTTCCCATTCATTACTATCTCAAGGTTGTGTTTTCGGGGATTACCCCTAGATACACTTGGGGTAGATTTGCCTCTACATGCTCGTATCTAGGAAAGGATGTATTTTCTTAATAAACAACTTACTCAAAAATCACCAAAATTTATTTATGTTTTATTATACTTAGTCTAATGCTTAATGATTTTACTAGGGCTTATTAATCATATTCCCAAAAAATAACTAATCCTATCGTTTGATACAATTTATAACAACCATGCTCTTTATTACACACTTAAACCAGATTTATTACATAAAGATGATCTTAAGAAAAATATGAGGATTGAGAGGACTACTGTCATGGGAAATTAAGAACATTAAATAAAAAATTAGAACATAAAATCGAACAATAATATTGAAAACATCTTTTACATGACACAACATTCCTTTCTACCTAACATTGCATGGGATAACATGCAGACATGAAAAAGAAAAGGGTGAACTATAAAGCTCATTATGTTAGTAAAAAGGAATAACATAAAAAATATAGTAAATGTTAGGAAATCGATATATCATTGGAGAACAAGAGAAACATGATCATAAAGGCGCGATATAGCATGATTATCATAACATGGAAATGTGGCAACAACATTTAAAAAGATATTAGAATGGGCCAAGGATCATTACACAAGCCGCATGAGTAAACCCTCATTTCACTTTAATTATCAGGAGTAAACACCCATTTCACTTTAAGTATCATGATACTAATCATTACCTAATGTGTTAGAGAACAATCAGGGTGGACCCTTCATAAACATTTAATTTCATGAATAAGTGTTCCCAATGGATCATACAACATGTGTTCATTAAGAATAATAAATTATTCCACGAATAAGATATGGGAAATACATAAATGATTGTTCTAAATCCACAAGTAAATGTACATAATGGTGAATACCCAAGATATATAAATGGTTATGGTATTCACTTACATGATGATTTAGGCATGGAAATTTTTTTTGTACCTTCGGCAGTATAACGATGTCAAATAGAAATCGAAAAATGGGATAATGAGAGTGAAAGTGGTCTCTCATAAATTATAAATGAAATAGATAGTAAAGGGATCATTGAACATAATATCCCTACATATGTAATGGAATTTATATTTATAATATAAAATGACTTCTTGAATGTAAATGAGAAGAGAGAATTTTCTTTAGAAACATCATCATGGTAACATGTGTACATGTGAGGCATTAATGAGAGAGAAAGAGTTCTATCATAATTAGAATATAAGGAGGGAAGAATTTGAAAAGTGATAAATCATAATACAACAATTTTAAATTAAAATAAAACTGTATAACAACATAAATAAATTTGGACAAATATGAGAAAGGTAGAAATCCCTTACATAGAAGTGTGGCCTCAAAGGCTTGGGGGAAACTTGAGAAGGTACTCATGGGATCATGGGGAAAAGTGGGAGGATTATAGAGAGAATATGTTCGGGGTTGGTCATGCTCCAAATTGTTTGAGTGTAGAGGAATGGGAGATTCAGTGGGTTTATATAAGAAATGAGAGGGAATTCTTTATTATTTAGGTTTTGGACACCACATAATAAAAAATTAAAAAACACAAACCATGACATGGTTTTTTGCCAAATTGGAGTGGAAAACGTTATTTTATAAGTCCAATAGCTGATCTTTTTAACAAATCAGGCATGCTTATGTGAAGGTGAGTAACAATCTCAAGGAAATAATTTTAAAATGTTATTTATGTCTTTGAGGGTCCACTAAGGCTTTCTAAAATAAATGAAACAAACCTAAAATCACATTATTTAAAAGGTAAAATATTTATTGGGTGAATATCATAGTTATAGAATTTTATTATGTCAGTATTGCATCATTATGATGTCATTAAACACATTTTATATTTTAATAGTAATTAATTTTTACCCAAAAACTTGATTGTCATAGAAAATTATGAAAAATCCACCATTGGATAATTTTGATGTCGTTATTGCAAAAATAATTCTCATTTTATCTAATGAATTTTCTAAATTTCAGAATTTTTTAACTTTAAAATAAAGACATATATTTATCTAAAATTCATGGGTTTTACAACAAAAACATTCAAACCCAAATAAAAATTATAATTTTATCCATAAAAATTATGGAATCATTTAAATTTAATAAAATTAATTGAGTAATAATATTTAATTAAAATGTTATTTAATTAAAATATCCATTAATTCTTAAAAATAGATTTTTTAATTGAATATTATGTTTTGGAAGCCAGACATTGAAATAATAAAAACCACAAACCTTCCATTGGGTTTTTCCAATGTAGAGCGGAAAACAATATTTTATAAGGCAATTGGTTGATCTTATTGAAATATTAGACTTCCTTATGTGGAGGTGAGTCACACTCTCATGGAAATCATTTTAAAAGGGTAATATTATTTATAAGTCTTGAAGGGTCTACTAAGGCATTTTAAAATAAATAAAAAAAACATAAAATCACATTTTTTTAAAGGTAGAACATATATTGGCCGAACACCGCATTTATAATATTTTCTTCCATCACTATTGGGTTATTATGATGTCATAAAACACATTATATATTTAAACAATATTTAATATTTAACCATAAATTTGACCCACCTAGAAAATTATGAAAATATCACCGTTGGATAATTTCGACATCCTGATTCCAAAAATAGTATTTATTTTATCTAATTTTTTTAAATGTGTGAATATTTAAATTATAAAAAACACTTGCATTTATCGAAAAGTCATGGGTTTTGAAAAAAACAACTTTCAGACCTTAACAAAAATTATAATTTCATTCATTAAAATTATATGATCATTTAAATATAATAAAAAGTATTTTAGTAATAATATTTTATTAAGATAATATTTTATTTTAAAATCCATTAATTCATCAAAATATATTTCATAAATTAATATTAACTAAAAATACTATTTGGAATTTAAAAATGATTTACAAAGTAATAATGGATGTATATTCTTTATCCAGAAAATAATGAATAAAATAATAGTTCCAGGGTCTTGTTACAAATCCCCTAATAATATCTGCATAAGACCAAACGGTAAGGTGTGTGATGGTGACAAACTCTTAGGGTGGTTTGGATAACATCATTCGAGTTGTAATCTTTATCAATTTCCACTACTCCCATAGGCGGTTCCATTCAATCTTAATGTGTTAATGCTCAGAATCGGCTTGGTCAAGGGAGAAGCCCAGTGACACAAACCTATTTCCGTGCTCTGAAAAATGGAATTCGTATGGAGAAATTCTAATAGATTAGGCCATCAATTCCATTATTTTAGAAAATTGGTTTTGTTAAAGATCAATAATTTTTCTAATCATGTCTTCACTATTCAATGGCTATATTAGCAACAGTATCAAATATTCATGGAATTTTTAAATCTAAAAATATAAAAACAAAGAAGACTATATGTTTTTTATAATGATCTTACATATTAATACATTTAATCAGATCAAGATTAATATCCATTAGTAAAATATGGGTTTGATACAATCATCCCCCTTAAGAAAACATTCCCTTCAAATTTTATTTTCCCACACTAAAACAGATGTGGGTAACTTTGATTCATCACTTTCTCTAATTCCCACATATCTTTTCAAACATGTGGTTTCTCCACAACACCTTAAGGAGGGGAAATGTCTGATTTCATATAATTTTTTCTCAATGATATATGATTTTCACTAGATTCACTTCATAAGAGAGGTCATTATCCAATTGTAAGACCTATATATTGAGTACATGGAATGTGTTAGGTATATACATCTCCAAGAGTGATACATGGAATACATCATGAACTTGAGATATGTTCGGTAGAAGTGTTAGTTGATAGGCCACTACTCCAATGCGATCAAGGATCTCAAATGGGCAGATGTTCCTTGGACTAAGCTTTCCCTTCTTCCCAAATCTCATAACTCTCTTCCAAAGTGAGATGTGTAGGAATGCCATGTCCTCATCATAAACCTATAGGTCTCATCAATGATTATCAACATTACAATTTTTTCAACTCTAAATATATTTAATGTACTTAGTGATGGTCTTAACATTATACACCATTTCTTCATCCATTTTTTGACATAGGAATTTTCACTCCCCAACTTCATCCCATCATGTCGGCGTTCTGCACCTTTGCCCATAAAGGGCTTCATAAGGATCCATTTGGATTCTTGATTGGAAACTGTTATTGAAAGAGAACTCATCCGGAGGAATATATTGATCCCATCCTCTTTTTAAGTCCATCGATCATGATCTCAACATGTTCTCAAGTGTTTGGATAGTCTAATCATATTGCTCATATGTTTGGGGATGATAAGACATAATGAAGTTCATATCTGTATTCAGATCAAGTGGATGTATCTTAAAAACATATAGGTGAATCTTGAATCTCAATAAAAAAATATATAGTGGTACTCCATGTAGCCTTACCACTTCTATGATATATATATATATGCATGTTGATCCAATGAGTAATCCTCTCTAATTGTATCTACTTAGGTAGTCTTTAAAAGACAATCCACAACAACCTAGATAGCATTGTTTCCTTTTGATGATTTCAGATGTCTAAAGATAATGTCCACGGTGATGTTCTACAATTATCATTTTGTTATGGGTAATGATTTCCTTATCCCCTTAGTCTTTTCCTCTGATCCTACACCTACTGACATACCAGACACTTTGATGTATATTAATCGATCTTCTTCTTCATGTAATCCCACCAATAATGATCATGGGGATTTCAATTCATCTTTGTGTTTCTTGGGTGAATGGAGGAATTCAAACAATATGCGTCATCCAAAATTTCTTTCATTAACTCCAATATTTATGGAATGAATTTTTGTGACACAAATCTCAAAATTTATTCTTCATTAACCTTGAAATGTGAGGATTTCCTTTTTCTAAGAGATTCTAGTTTCTTTTGAATTACTACATCATCCTTTTGAGAATCCGTTAACCTTTCAAAAAGTGATGGTTAAGAAATAATTTGTGAAAGGATTGATGATGTTACCCTCTTTACAATTACCATCTCCATATTCATAAAATCTACGAAGATTTTATCCATTTCAATTCTCTTCAATGATAGAATTGTTGGTTCCTTTCTACATAGGGAATCTGCCACCTTGTTTTCATTCCTTGGGTGGTAATGGACTGAGCAGTCATAGAATTTGATCAGCTATAACCATATTCATTAGTGCATGTTAAATTGATTCTATGTGAATATATTCATGAAGATTTTGTGATATGTATATATTTTACACTTCACCCCAAAGTGGTAATGTCTCCAAATTTTTAAAGCAATGATTACTACTACCAACTCTGAATCATGTGAGGGATATTTTTTCTCATGAACATTCAATATCATTAAAGCATATGCAATGAGTTTGTCATTTTTCATCAACATATAGACCTATTAACTTCTTCGAAACATCACTAAATACCACAAAAGTTCTCCACATGTGGGTAGTGTGAGTAGGGGCATAGTGATAATCCTTTTCCAACTCATTGAAGCTCTCTCCACATTCATCACTCCATGAAAAATTGAATCCATTTCAAGTTATCTTGGTAAGAGGGTTTGAAAATCATGAGATGTTTATCACAAATAAGTGATAATATTCAGTTAACCCCATGAAGGTATTAATATCAGTCATCGATGTCAGCCTCCTCTATCCCTCTATTGCAGCTATCTTGGACGGATCCACAGATATCCAATTACATGTGATGATATGAGCCAATAATGATAATTTATTAAACTAAAAATCACATTTTTAAACTTTAGATAGAGATTCTCCTTTCGTGCGGTATCTAATACAGTGCATAGATGCACCTCATTTCCCTAATTGTTTTTGAATTATACTCAAATATAATCAATAAATAGAACAAAAAAATTTTCTAGGTAATCTCTAAAGAAACTATTCATCAATCCCGTGAAGCTTTCTCGATAATTAGTGAATTAGAAAGGCATTACTATGAATTCATATTTCTCATACCTTGTATTAAAGTTAGTCTTGGGGATATCATCTTTCTTCACCCCTATATAATAATATCCCTACCAAAAATCCGCCTTGGACAAGTACTGTGCTCCATGTATTTGATCAAAAAATTCATCAATTCTGGGAAGTGTTTCCTTATTCCTTATCATGATTTTATTGAGGACTAGATAATTGATGAAAAGGAACATTGAGCTATCCATATTCTCAAATATAGGGATTGGTGCACCCCATGGTGAAGCAATTGGGTGAATAAACCCTTTATCCAGATTCTCTTTTAGTTGATTCTTCATCTCCTCAGGATCCACAAAAACCATTCTATAGAGGTTCTTGGATACTGGAAAAACCCCATTTATAATATCAATTGATAATTCCACATCACTTCTAAGAGGATGTATAGTAAATTCATTGGGAAAAACATTAGTGTATTCCCTCACAATAGTCATGTATTCAAGAATGGTTGATTCATTAGGCTCAATAATCTGATTATGATACAAATTATCATAGATAAATAATATCAATGATTGATATTACAATGTTTAGAAAGCTTTGTCCTCCTCCTTTCACTTTTACAAAATCGGGGGTCGATTCACCTTATGGAGAGTGATTTCTTCTCTTGGAAATCATTGTGGGATCTATATAGGGATTGCCAATACATGTAATTAATTGCATCAAAGTACACCAGAGAGAGTATGATGATGTTTTATGGGAAGTTAAAACCACATATTGTGATATAGGATCAGTTATATTCATGGGATTCCATGATTTCCCTATTTTCATTCTCATTAACATCATTACATCCATGATTTGTGGTGGTGTTGGGAATATTTTACTAAAAATTCAAGAAATAAAATATTGTGTAGAACAAGAATCTTAACATACATTTTCTATTCTTGAATTAATAACTAGAGTACCTATCACCATATCATTTAGGTGTTCTATTGGCCAGTAGTAGTGGAAATAATTCTCTCTTGAAGCCTTTGAGGTTGTAGGTTTCCTCAAAAAACCCTTGGATTGGGGAATTTGATTGCAAAGTTCCATGATTCGTTGGATTTGAAGTAATGAAAAGTGTGTTGAGGGTCAAATGGAGAACTCCTATTTATGTTGATGTAGTATGGTTTTCATGTTGTATGTTAATGGTCGTGTTCGCTTATGTTCCACACCTGATTAATTTCATTGTCCCCATCAGAAAATTTCTGGGGTGCATCATTCCACACCATTGGCATGTAAGGTGCATCAATTTATTATCACAATTGGATTTATCCTTCAGTCTACCTGAATTAATGTCCACATTATGCTCTTATCGCCATGATACCTCTGAGATTCTCGGTTCTCTATTTCAACATTGTGGGAAACTCAAAATTTTTTGGCTTAGCTCTCGATGTCATAGATCGCTAGAGATTTATCTAGGCCAGGTTTTAGCCCACCAATGAAGCGGTCAAGCTTGCATTCCGGGGTAACGATAAAGATGAAGCTGTATCGTGAACGCCTTTTGAATTTTGCCTTATAGGATCCGAAATATTCTTTGTCTTTCTTCATTAGGGAATGGAAGTCCATTTCCATCATAAGTCAAAGGGTGCGGGGAAAATATTTAACAAAAAACATTTTTCAGAAAATCCTTCCATTCCATCACATCGATCTCTTCTTCAAGATTCGTATTTTTTAAATACCTACAATTGAACATCTTCTCCCTCAAAATTATAAGCATCTTGAATAACCTTTTTTCGAAACATTTGACTATGGAAAAGATATTTTAAATGCAGTTGAGCCATTGTTCAGGGATTGAGGGATCAAATGATCCATTAATAATAGGTTTCCATTATGTCATGAAACTCTTGATTGCAGATTTTTAATTTCTGGGGTGGGTGGGTGGTTGAACATTCCTTTGGACCCATGTTTCTATTCAAAACACAAGTTAACTGAGGGTGTATTGTGACAATGTTTTCAATTTCCACTCCAAACAGATTGGGAATTTCATTAGAACATTCACCCCATTGATCATCAAACTGGTTGTTAGACTGAGTACTCCTATTACTGGTCATTGGCTAAAGTTAAAGGAAATTTAGGGGTAACACATAATGAGGAATCTAATTACAAAAATGGATAACATATAAATTACATTTATTTCTATAACTTATGTATGTTATCCATGATATACTTCCAAAAATATATTCCTATTGGAATTTTTTAATTGCCTTAATAATGGTTCATACTAAGGTTATGTATTTACCAATGAATATAACTTGGGAGTGTCATAACCAAGAGTGCCTCATGGCCCATTTTTGTGCACCAGTTCTCTTTCGTGTCTAGATCAAAGTAGTGTTTTCAGGTTTTACCCATTGATATATATTTTCCAGTGCCTCCTCTACCCACTCATATCCAGATAGAGATTTATTTTTTTAATAAATCATTTACTCTATACTCACCCAAAATTAGGGATGTTGTTATTATACATAGTCATATCCCTAAGTATTTCAATATGTATTTCTATCCTTAATCCCAAAAATAACAAAACCTATCCTCAAATACCAAATAAAATAACCCTAATATTTATTACACATATAAAAACTATTTATTACATAAATACGAACTTAAGAAAACTATGAAGGCCTAGAATTCCAGTGTATTTGGAAACTAAGAACATTACATAACAACATAGAACATAAAATTCAACATCTTTATTGAAAATTTCTTTTATATGACCACAACATTACTTCATACCTTCCATTGCATTGGATAACATCAGGACATGCATAAGAAAATGTTTAGTAATAAAGCCCAGAAATGGATTAAAAAGGCATACCATGAATAATATACTACATCTTAGGTAATAGGATTATAAATAGAGAACAAGTGAAACATGAACATAAAGGCATTATATTTCATTATTATCATAACATGGAAATGTGGCAACAATATTTAACATGATATTATCATGAGTCAAGGGTCATTTCACATGGATCATGAGTAAACCCTCATTGCACATGAATTAGAATTAGTAAACCCCAATTTCACTAGACATATCATGATTCTATTGTTTACCCACTGCATTGGAGTGTTATTATGGAACACCCTTCTTAATCATTTCATTTTTTGTGATAATGTGCAACATGGATCCTTCAAAATTGAATAATTAAAATTCATCATTTATTCCACGATAAAAGAATGTTGAATACATACAAAAAACAATAAAAGTGATAAATAAATGTGTGTAAAAGTGAATAACTGTGATAGAGAAATGGACATGGTATTCACTACAAAATTACTTTGTCTTGGAAATTCACAGTGAAAATTCTATAGCATAACAACATGACATAAGAATTCATAAAAATGGTTGATGAGAGGGAAAATGTATATAATCATATGAACATGAAATGGAATGTATGAGGGTCATATAGATACTTCTCCAAACATATCTGATAGTATTTAGAAATATAAAATAATTTTGTGAATGTGAATGAGGAGATAGAAATTCTATACAGAATTTTTCCAAGGTTACTAGTGTACATGGGAGGCATTGATGAGAGAGAACAGGGTATCTAATCATTATAAAATATTGAGAATTGTATATGGGAGGTGAAAATTTATACCCCATCATTTTTAATTGAAAATAATAGTTCATAAAAACATAATGAAATTTAAAAAAATGATAACGGATGAAATCCGTTACATGGAAGTGTGATCCCAAAGGCCTGGGAGAGGCTTGAGAGGGGCCTCATGGGTGCATGGGTCACCTTGGGGGGATTCTAGTGATGATTTATGGGTTGTGGTTGAGCTCTAAATGGTTCTAGTGAATAGTAATGTGATAATTAGTATGTTTATATAAAATGGAGAAAGAAATCATTATTATTTATGTTTTGGACACTAGAAATTATTCTAATGAAAACCATAAACCAAACAATGGTTTTTGACCATGGATTCTAAAAAATTGTAGTGGAAAACATTATTTTATAAGACCAATTTACAAAATTATTAAAATATTAGGCTTTCTTATGTGGTGGTGAGTCACACTTTGAAGGAAAACATTTAAAAATTATAAAATGTATTATAAGGATTTTAGAGTCCACTAATGCTTTGTAAAATACATTAGGCAAACCTAAAATAACATTATTTTAATTTTAAAACATATATTGGTCAAAACCCCATTTAAATTATTTTATTACATCACTATTGGTTCATTATGATGTCATAAATCACATTATATATTTAAACATTATTTAATTTTATACTAAAAATTCTACTGTCTCAGAAAATTTTGAAAAATCCACCATTGGATAAAATTGACATCCTGATTCAAAAAATAATATTCATTTTATCTATATAATTTTATAAATATTTTAATTTTCTACTTTTAATATAGAAACTGATATTTAACAAAAATTTAGTGTTTTGAATAAATTAACCTTCAAAGCATAATAAAAATAACAATTGTATTCATAAAAATTATTCAATAATTTATATTTAACTAGAATACTTATCACCACATCGTTTTCAGGGTTCTATTCCATGGTAGTGATGGTAAAAGGTCTCCCTTTCTTCATTAAATGTTGTTGGTTGCTCCGAAAACCCTTGGCTAAGGGCACTGGTTTCCAGAATGCCCTTGTTCTTTTCAGTTGAAGCATTGAATAATACGATGAGGGTCGAACAAAGAATTCCAATCCTATGTTGTAGTAGAGGTTTTTTTATTGAAGACAGTTAATTTTTAGGTGCCATCCATTTCCATGACTAATGCATTTCCTCATCCCCTTTTGGAAATTTTTGGAGGGGCTTCTTTCAGCACCTTTGGCACGTGATGTGCTGGAATTTCTTAAAACTGTTATGTTTATCCATCATACCACCGGAATAAAAGTTGAACTTATGCTTATTATCTCCAAAATACCTCTGATATTATATGATATCTATTTCTACATTAAGGGAACATCAGGCAATTTCCTCATAGCTCTTAATGTCATGGGTCGCTATTGCTTTTCGTAGGCAAGGTTTTATCCCAATAATGAAGTGGTGAACCTTGTATTTAGGGGTAACAACAAAGATGGAGGCATATCATGAAAACCATGTGATGTTTTTCTTGTAGGAACCATTGTATTTTTTGTCTTTTTTCTTGAGGGAATGGATGTCCCTTTCTATATTAACTAGTAAGGTGTGAGGAAAATATTTATCAAAAAACATTTTCCAAAAATCCTTCTATTCTAAATCTAGGATCTCCTCCTCCGGATTTATATTTTTGGTCAATGTGCAGCATTGATCATCTCGACCATCAATATGATAATCATCGAGATGAACCTTCTCTTGTTCAAAACATTTATGGATGGAGGATATCTTCTCAATGGTGTTGACACGTGGTTAAGTTATTGAGGGATCAAATGATCCATTAAAAGTTGTAAGACTTTATTTCATAAATAGCTCGAATACTACTTGTTCTTTATTATTTTGGGATGAATGTTCATCTTGACCCATGTTTATATTCATAACATGAGTAATAGAAGAGTGTATGGTGACAAATATTAAGATTACCAATCCCATTAGATTGTTAATCTCATTAGAACAATCATCACATTGATCCTTACATCAGTTGTTAGACTTATTCATCCAATTACTAGCAATTAGATTGAATAAAAGTAATGTTAAGGGTAACACATTAAGGGGAATCCAATGATAAAAAGGGATAACATTTAAATAAAATTTATTTCCTTTACTAATCTATGTTATCCGTGATCTATTTCCCAGCATATATAATTAAGTGCATTTTTTTAATTCCCTTATGAATGGTTCATACTAAGCTTATGAATTTACTAATGAATATCCACAAGGACAATCAAAACAAATACTATATCAAGGCCCATTTTCGTACACCAGTCCCCATTCAAGATTAGCTAAAAGCAGTGTTTTTGGGTTTTACCCCTAGATACATCTGTGCCAGAGTCACCTCTACTTGTTTGTTTTAAGACAGGGATGTATTTTCTCGATAAAACACATATTCTATTATCACCAAAATTTAGTTATGTTTTTATTATACTTAGTCTAATCCTTAAGGCTTTAACTAGTGTTTTATAATCTTAATCCCAAAAAATAACTAAACATTTCCTCTAATACCAAGTATAACAACACTGCTCTTTATTACACACATAGACATGAATCAATAAAAAAACTTACACTTAATAAATATCTAATTATTGATAGGTCTAGTGTATTGGGAAAATTAGGATCATTACATGACAACTTTAAACATATAACACAACATCATTATTGAAAACTTCTATTACATGACTACACAATTCAATTATACATAACATTGCATGGGATGACATGAGGACATGCATAATAAACGGGTGAGCTATAAAGCCTGGTGCGAGAGTAAACATAGAATAACCTGAAGAAGATAGTACATCTTAGGAAAAAATAATATCAATGGAGAAAAAAGAGACATGAACATAAAGTCCTGATATAGCATGATTATCATAACAATGAATTGTGTAAAAAACATTTACATGATATTATAATGAGCCAAGGGTCATTGCACATGGAGCATGAGTAAACCCTCATTAATCATTAATTATAATGAGTAAATACTAGTTACACTTGATGTATCATGATACTAATATTTACCCAATGCATTGGGGCACTATTAGAGCCCACCCTTTTTAAACATTTCATTTCATGCATAAGTGTGCCACATGAATCATGCAACATGGATTCAGTAAATATCATAATTTATTAAATGAATAAGATAAGTGTAATAACTAAATATAATTCCTAAATAAACAAGTACATTTGGATAAGTTTGTATTCTTTTGATAGAGAAATGGGTATGGTATTCATTTAAAAAATAATTTTTGCATGGGAAATATTTTTGTAACTTTAGCAGCATAACAATGTCAAATAGAAATTGAAAAATGGATTTATGATAGAGAGAGGTGTACCTCATAATATATACATGAAATGGACTGTACGAGGTTCATGGATCATAATTTCCAATCATATTTAAAGGAATTTAGATTCATAATATGAAATAATTTCTTAAATGTAAACGAGAAGATAGAAATTCCTTACAGAATTTCAGCATGGTAACAGGTGTACATGGGAGGAATTAACTAGGGAGAAAGGGTTTCTCATCCTAAAAATGTACGTAGGGATGAATTTAGGAGGTCTGAAATCATAACCTATCATTTTTAATTGAAAATATATGGGTATATAAACATAAATATAATTTGAAAAATTGAGAAATGAAATAAATCCATTACTTGGAAGTGTGATCTCAAAGGCTTGGTAGATGCTTGAGAGAGGATTTGTGAAAGATTGGGGTGCCTTGATAGGATTATATATAAATGAGGTCATGAGCTGGTCAAGATCCAAATGGTTTGAGTGAAGAGGAATGGGATATTGACTTGGTTTATATAGGAATGGATATGGAATTATTTATTATTTAGGTTTTGGCACAACATATTAAACTAATCAAAACCAAAAACCATCTTACAAGTTTTTCTAATAGGTTTTTCCATATTTTATTGGGAAAAATTATTTTTTAAGGCCAATGGCCTAAAATATTAAAATAATAGGCTTTCTTCCATGGATATGAGTCACACATATGGAAATTATTTTAATAGATAAATTTTTTTATAAGTCTTGGAGGGTCTACTAAGGCACCATAAAATGAATTAAAAAAATTCTAAAATCACATTATTTTATAGGTGAAACACTTTTTTGGGAACATAATATTTATAGTATTTTACTACTTCACTATTGGGTCATTATGATGCCATAAAACACATTATATAATTAAATGATACATAATTTTGATCAAAATATTCGACTCTCCGAGAAAATTATGAAAAAATCTCCATCAGATAATTTTTATGTCCTAAATCCAAAAATAATATTCATTTTAAATAAATAATTATCTAAATATGTGAATTTTTACAGTTGAAATAAAAACATACATTTATCGAAAATTCATGGTTTTTGACAGAAATAGCTTTCAAACCATAATAAAAATTACAATTTTATTCCTAAAATTAAACAACACATTATATATAACAAAAATTAATTTAGTAATAATATTTTATTTAAATGTTAGTTAATTTAAATATAAATTAATACATCGAAATATATTTCTCAATTGAAGATTAAATAAAAATAGTATTTGTGCTATAAAAACTATTAAAAACGTAACAATAATAAAATGAATGTATATTATTTATTATATAAAAAAATAATTCCCATAATCATAGTGTTATGTTATTTTTACATTACACCTACATAATACCTAAGGGTAATGTGTGTGATGGTGACTGACTCTTGGGGTGGCTCGGATGACATCGTTCATGTGGTAATCTCTATCAACATCCACTTCCCTGGTAGGTGGTTCCATTAAAGCTTATCGTGTTGATGATCGTATTGATCCAGGTCTATAGAAAATCCTAGTGACACAACCTTCTTTCTGAGTTCTGAAAAATGGTATTCTTACAGAGCAATTCTACTGGATGAGGCTATCACTTCTTTTGTTGGAGTAAATTGGTTTTTTGAATACCTATATTTATACTAATCATGTGATCACTTTTCAAATGACTTTATTAGAAATGGTAAGAATTCATAACTCTATTTTGAAATCCAAAAATATTAAACCATTTAATTGAATTAATTTTATATAATCGTTTTACATAATAAAATATTTAACCAAATCAAGAGGAACTTTCTTTAGTAAAATTTTGGGGTGGGACAATCATTCCCACTTAGGAAATTTTTCCATCAAAATTATCTTTTTACCACACTAAAATAGATTAGGGTAACTCAACCTCATCACTTCCTTTGATTCCCACAATTATTCATCAAACATGTTATTTCTCCACAACACCTGGATAATGGTCATTGTCCTATTTCATAGAACTTTTTTTCTCTAATCATATATCTTTACCATCTTCACTTCATAGGGGAGGTCACTCTCTAATGGTATCACCTCTGGATTGAGTACATGCAATTGTTTAGTTATGTACTTCCTAAAGAGTGAAACATGGAATACATCATTTTGTTGAGATAGGTTTGGTGGAAGTTGTAATCTATAATTCAATGCTCCAATGCTATCAAGGATCTAAAAAGGGCATATGTACCTTGAAATACGCATTCCCTTCTTCCCAAATCTCATAACTCTCTTTAACGGGGATATGAGTATAAATACCATGTCCCCAACATTAAACTCTAGTTCCGGTCAATGATAATCAACATAAATCTTTTGTGAACTCTGTGCAGATTTAATGTGATACTGGATGTTCTTAACCATTTCCACCATTTCCTCAACCATTTCTAGACATAGGATTTTTTCTCCCCAACATTATCCAAACATGTCAGTGTTCTGCAACTCTTCCCATAAATGTATTTATAAGTATTCATTTCGATTCTTGAGTAGAAACTTTTACTGTAAGAGAACACAACAAGAGGATGGTGTTGATCATATACTCTGTTGAAGCCCATTGATAATTCCCTCCCCATGTCCTATAGTTTTTCGATAGTCCTCTCTTATTGTCCATCTGTTTGATGATGATAATCCATACTGATGTTTAGCTCAGTATTCAGATCATATTGAAGGCTCAACTAGAACATAAAGGTGAATCATGGTTCTCAATCAGATATAATTGATAGTGGTACTCTAGGCATCCTTACCAATTATCTAATATATATCCATTCCAGTTTATCCATTGGTAAAAACTCTCAAATTTCAATGATGTGTGAAGTCATTGTAAGACGATCCACAGAAACACAGATAGAATTGTTTCCTTTGGATTCCTTTGGATGTCTGGGAACAATTTCAATGCTGATGTTATCCCATTTCCATGTCGGTATGTGTAATGGTCACATCATCCCCTTATACTTTTTCCACTTATACTTAACCTACTGACCTACTAGGAACATTGATGTATACTCAGCGATCTCCTTCTTCTTGTTATCAGCCAATAATGATCTTAGAGATCTCAATACATCTTTGTTTTTTTTGGGTAAATGGGGAAATTTGAACTATGTGCATAATAAAAATGTTCATCCCTTAACACGGGATTTGAAGGAATGCATAGTCATGAACTAAATATCACAATTCCTTCTTTATTAACATTGAACTCTTAGGAATTAATATAAATGAGATAGGTTCAGTGGGGAGCTAGTAAATAGGCCACTTCTCCAATGAGATCAAGGATATAAATAGGTAAGATGTACCTTGTACTAACCTTTCACTTCTTCTCAAATCACATAACACTCTTCCACAATGATATGAGGAGAAATACCATATCTCCAATATCAAACTCTATGCCTCGTTGATGATTATTAACATAACTTTTTATTCGACTCAGCGAAACATTAATGTGAATCTATATGCTATTAACCATATCCACCATTTCATCGACTATTTTTAGGATTAGTGGTTTTTTCTCTCCAACTTCATCCCATAAAGAAATTTTTCCACACCTCTTTGCATAAAGGCATCATAAGGATCCATTTGGATGCTTGAGTGGAAATTTTTATTGTAAGAGTACTCAACCTAAGGAAGATGTTGTTCCAATACTCCATTTAAGTACATTGAGAATACTCTAAACCAGTCCTCAAGTGTTTGGATAGACTTCTTACATTGGTGATTAGTTTGAGGATGATATGTTGTAGTGATGTTAAGCTCAGTATTCAGATCATGTTGATGAATCTTTCAGAACATAGAGTTGAATCCTAAATCTCAATTGGATACAACTGATATTGGTACTCCATGTATCAATACCACTTATATGATATATATACATGCTTTTTTATCTAATAATAAATCCTCTCTAATTGCAACAAAGTGTGATGTCTTTGAATGAGGCTCCAATACAACACAGATAGAATTGTTTCCTTTGGAATTATTTGGTTGTTTGGTGACACATTATATGGTGATGTTCTCGCATTTCTAAGTTGTTATGTGTAATTATTGAATCATCCCAGTAGACTTCTGCCACTCATCCTTCATCTTATGACATACCAGACACTTTAATGTATACTTAGTGATCTATTTCTTCATGTTATCCCACTGATAATTCACTAGGATATCTCAATAAATATTTATGTTTCCTTTGTGAATAGAGAAATTAAAACTATGTGAATGATCCAAAGGTTCCTTCATTATCTTGATATTTCATCAAATGCATACTCACGACCAAAATCTAACAATTCCTTCTTCATTAACACTGAAATAAAAGGATTCCCTTATTTTGATAGTTTCAAATTTCATCTGAATTCCCACATCATCCTTTTGAGCATCCACTAACCATTCCAAAAGAGAATGTTTTGTGATCATTTGTGAAAGGATTTATGATTTTCCATTTGTTATGATTTCCATGTCCATATTCATCAAATTTGTGATGATTGTATCCCTTTAAATTCTAATCAATGATATATTTGTTGGGTCCTTTTTACTTAGAGCATCTGCCACCTTGTTCGCTTTCATAGGGTGGTAATGGATTGAGTAGTCATTTTCTTTGAACAACTCTAACAATCTTTTTTGGTGATTGTTCAACTCTTTCTATGTGAATATATACTTGATGATTTCGTGATCTGTGTATACTCCACACTTCTCTAAAAAGAGGTAATGTCACTAAATTTTCAAATCAATGATTATTTCATCCAACTCCAGATCATGTGTTGGATAGTTTTTCTCATGAAATTTCAATTTCCTTGAAGCATAGGCTTTGACTTTGTCATTTTTCATCAACCGATATCCCATTAACTTCTTCAAAGAATCTGTAAATACCAAAAAAAAATTATCCAATTGGTGATAGTTACAGCATGTGCATAGTGATAAGCCTATTTTTTCAACTCCTTGAAGCACTTTTCTCATTCATCACTCCATGAAAAAATGACTCCCTTCCATGTTATCTATTTAATAGGGTTCTAAAATAATGAGATTTTTTCCAAAAATTGGAAATAATATCCAGATAACCCCAAGAAGCTGTGAATATATATCACTGATGTCAGCCTCGATCATCCCTTTATTGTAGATGTCTTGGAGGGATCTATAAATATCCCATTTATTTTGATGATGTAACTCGATAATGAGACATCCCTCATCAATAAATCACACTTTCTCCACTTTTCATAGAGCCTATCTTTTCACAAGGTCTCTTGTATAGTTATTAGATGCTTCTCATAATCCTCTTTGGTTTTGAATTATATAAAAATATTGTACACAAAGACTACCCAAAATTTGTCATGGTATTCTCTAAAGACTATATTCATCATGTCCATGATGATTTCTATAGATGTATTGAGTCTAAAAGGCATTACAATGAATTCACAGTGTCTGTAACATGTATGAAAAGTTGTGTTTGGGATATCCTCTTTCTTAACTCATACTTGGTAATATCATGAACAGAAATACACCTTGAAGAAGTATTATTATCAATATAGATGATTGAAAAAGTCATCAATTTGGGGAAGATGATTCTTGTTCTTTATATTGATTTTGTTGAGATCAAAATGATCAATGCAAAGGCGCATTGACCCATCATTCTTTTTTATGAAGGGGACTAGTGCACCCCATGTTGAAGCATATGAGCATATAAACCCTTTATCTAGATTATTTTCAGTTATTTCATCATCTTATCATGCTTTACAATATCCATTCTATAAAGGATTTGGATATTGGGAATTCCCTAGGTATATGATCAATTGATAATTGAACACCTCTTCTAGAAGGAAGACCGGGAAATTCCCCAGGAAACAAGTCAGAAAATTCCCTCACAAAATTCAAGTCTTCATGGATGGTAGCTTTTTTAGACTCAATCATCTGATAATGATAGATGTTCTCATAGGGTAGTAATATCCATGATTGAGATGATAGTTCTAATAAAGATTCATCCTCCTTCTTGCATTTGTACAAATTTAGGGTCAATTCTCTATATGGATAGGGATTTCCCTCTCACGACAATTTATATTGGCTCTATATAGGTAAAACAAATCCATGCCACGAATTGCATCAAATTACACCATTGGGAGTTTGATGAGGTTCAATAGGATGTTCAAAACACAAAATGTGATATTTGAGTTATATTCATGGGATTCAATGATTACCCCATTTGTTCTTCTCACCGACTTCATTACTTAAATGATTTGTGGTGGTGTCGGGATTGATCTACTAAACATTCAATATATAACAGAATGTATAGAACCATAGTCAAAAAGAAAATTCACTATTCTTGAATTAATAACTAGTTTACCTATCACCACATCATTTTTGGGGTTCCCTTCAGTGGTTGTGATGGAAAAAGATCATCCATGGTTCCTTGGAGGTTGTTGGTTGCCTCTAAAAACAATTTCATTAGGTAACATGTTTGAAAAGTGACATGGTTTTTTGATGTTTAAGAAATGAATAATGTGTTGTGGATCAAACAGAGTGTTCCTCTCCTCTATCATAGCAACATGTTTTTCTTGTCGGCATTTAATGTCCATGTACCCTTCTCTTCCAAACCTAAAGCATTTTATTTTCACATTCAAAAAATTTTTGGGAGGATTTTTTCTACTCCATTGGTATGTGGGGTGTTATAATTTCATAGAACCATTGGATTTATCCATAAAAATTCCTGAATTAATGTTAACCTTAGCCTTCTTATCCCCACGATACCCATAAGATTTGCTGATCACCATTTCAACTTTGAGGGAAAATAGAACAATATCTTTATAGATACCGACGTCACAGATCACTGTGGATTTCTATAGGCTAGGTTTTAGCCCAAAAAATTATGTGTTCAACCTTGCATTCAGGGTAACGAAAAATATGGATACATATTGTGCAATCCTTTTGAGGTTTTTCTCCCACGCTCTGATGGATTCGTTTTCTTTTTTTATTGAAAGGAAGTACATTTCCATCTTACGTTGGAGGGTGCGAGTACATTATTTATCAAAAATAATTTTCTAGAAATCCATCCATTCCAATGCCTCGATATCTTCCTCAAGATTTGTATTTTTGACCAATGTCCACCAATGATCAGTGTCACCCTCTATACAGTAAGGAGAAAAAGTAACCTTCTCTTGTTCGGAACATTGCATGATGGAGATGATCTTTTCAATTGAGTAGATCCCTGGTTTGGTGTTTGAGGGATCAAAAGATCCATTAAAAGTAGAAGGCCTCTATCTCATAAAAAAATTGATTTTGGTTTGTTCATTCTTGGGTGGGGGGGGGGGGGGTTAACATTCCTATTGAGACATGTTTCTCTTCAAAACCATATTTCATTGAGAGAGTATTATGAAAATGATAGCAATTCACATTCCCATCGGATTGGGAATCTCATTAGAATATTCATCACATTGATCTTCACATCAGATGTTAGCCTGATTCCTATTATTATCAGCCATTTTTTGCAATAAAAGAAATGATAAGGGTAACAAATAAAGGGGAATCTAATTAAAAAAAGGGATAACTTATAAATAACATTTATTTAATTAACTAACCTATGTTATACATGATCTACTTCTTGACATAAATTCTTAGGGGAATTTATTTTAATTCCCTTAATAATTGTTCACACTAGGATTATGAATATACCAATGAATATCCCCTGAGAGTTTCATAACCAAGCGGGCAGCAAGGCTCATTGTCATGCCCCAGTTCCCGTTCATGTCTAGCTCAAATTGATGTTTTTCGGTTTTACCCCTAGATACATTTGTTCCAGAGTCGCCTCTACCTAATCATATCCAGAAATGGATTTATTCAGTTGAAAAAACACTTAATAAATAATCAAAAAAATTAGGGATGTTTTTATTATACTTAGTATTATACCTAATGCTTTTACTAGGGTTTTCAAATCATATTCCCCAAAATAATGAATCTTTTCCTTTGATACCAACTATAACAACTATGCTCTTTATTACCCAAATAAACTTAATTTATTAAATAAAATTTCACTTAAGAAAACTCCGAGGAATGAGGGGTCTTCTGTCTTGAGAAATTAGGAACATTACATAACAACATAGTACATAAAACCCAACATCTATAATTAAAACTTCTTTTACATGACAACAACATTCCATCATACATAGCATTTAATGGGATAATCTGAGGACATTCATAAGAAAAGTGTTATCTATAAATCCCAGTAAGGGAGTAAGAAAGGAATAACATCAATATTATAGTACATGTTGGGAAATAGGCATATCAATTGATCATAAGAGATACATGAACACAAAGTCATGATGTAGCATAATTATCATAACATGGAAATTTGGAATAAAAATAAAAATGATATTAGAATGAGCCACATATGATTGCACAAGGAGGATGAGTAAACCATCATTTAACTAGAATTATCATTAGAAAACTGTCATTAAACATAATGTGTACTGATACTAATATTTATCCAATGCATTGAAGAGATATCCAGATGCACCCTTCTTAACCATTTATTTATTTTCATAAGTGTTCAACATGGATCATACAACCTAAAATAATTCAACATCATCATTTATTAAATGATAAAGGAATGAAAAATTCAAACATGAAACTATATAATAAATAATTAAATGTGAGTATAGGTGACTAACCTTAATAGAGAAATGGGCATGGTACTATCTTCAGATTGACCATGGCTTTGAAAATCGCTAGGCTAATTCAACAGCATAATGTCATGACATAAGAATTAATAAAAATGGTTGATGAGAGGGAAATGGTTATCTCATCACATATAAATAAATGAACAGTAATTTGGGTTATATAGATTCATTCCCAAATTTATGTAATAAAATTTATAAATACAAAATAATTTCTTGTATGTAAATGAGAAGAGAGAAATTACTTATTGACGATTGGCATTGTAACATGTGTACATGTGAGGTATTAATGAGATAGAAAGGGTTCTATCATTATTCAATAATAAGGGGTATATATTGTGGAGGTAAAAAATAATACCCCATCATATTTAATTTAAAATAAAATTTAATAACAACATAACGAAATTTGGACAAAATGAGAAAGGAAGATATCCCTTAAGGAATTTCAGCATGGTAAGGAGTGTACATGGGAGGAATTAATGAGAGAGAAAATTCCCTCTAATCATTCAAAAATAAGGATTCAAGTATTTGGGTGTTGAATAATTATATCCCAACATTTTTAATTAAAAATAAATGGGTATAACAATATAAATATTTTTTGAAAAAAATGAGAAAATAATGATTCCATTACATTGAAGTGTGATCTCGAAGGCTTGGGAGAGTCTTGAGAGGGTATTATTAGGATATTGGGGTGCCTTGGGAGGATTTTAGAGAAAGGAGGGTAGAGGTTGGTAGAGCTCCAAATGGTTTTAGTGAAGAGGAATGTGATATGGGGGGGGGGGCGTTAATATAGGATAGGAGTGGGAATTCATTATTATTTTGGTTTTGGACACCACACATTGAACTAATCAAAAAAACAAACCATCCCATGATATTTTCCAGTGGTTGTTACCAATGTGGAGTGGAAAAAATTATTATATAAATCTAATGGAATAAATTATTATATATTATGCTTTCAAAGGTGGAGGTGAGTCACACTGTGAAGGATACAATTCTAAAATGTTAAAATGTTTTTAAGTCTTGGAGGGTCCACTATAGCATTCTATATTAAATAAAACAAACCTAAAATCACATTAATTTAATTTTAAAATATATATTGGTCGATATTTCCAATTATAGTATTCTATTATATAAATATGGGATCATTATGATGTCATAAAACACATTATTAATTCAAGAAGTGATTAATTTATACCAAAAAGTCGACTGTCTTAGAAAATTATGAAAAATTCATCATTGGATAATATTAATGTTCAGATGCCAAAAATAATAATTTTTATCTAAATAATTTAATGAATACAAGAATATTTACTTTTAAAATAAAAACAGATATTTATTGAAAATTTATGGATTTGACAAAAGCATCTTTCAAAAAATAAAAAAACTACAATTGTATTCGTAAAAATTATAAGATCATTTATATTTCATAAAAATTAATTCAGTATTAATATTTTATAAAAAAAATTATTGAATTAAAAAATCCCTCAACTTCTCTTCATTGTAGAGGTCATTAATCAATGGCACCACCTTCGGATCAAGTATATTCTATGGGTCAGCTATGTACTTCCTCAAGAGTGATGCAAGGAATACATCATGTTATTGAGATAGGTTTGGGGGGAGTACTAGTCGGCAGACCAGGGCTCCAATGAAATCATGGATTTCAAAAGGGCCAATGTAACTTGGACTAAGTTATTCCTTCTATCTAAATCTCATAACTCTCATCCACAGTGATATGAAGAGGAATACCATGACTCCAAAATCAATCTCTAGGTATCATTGACGATTATTTGCGTAGCTCTTTTCTTGAATATGAGAAGCTTTATTATGTTTCTAGATTGTTTTAAACTTCTCCCATAGTTCTTCAACCATTTCTATACGAAGTAGTTTTCACTCCCCAACTTCATCCCAACATGATGGGGTTCATATCCTCTTCACACAAAGGGCATTATAAGGATCAATTTTTATTCATGAATGGAAACATTTGTTTAAGAGAACTCAAACAAAAGAACATATTGATCACATACTTCTTTAAATACAATTGAGCATGATATCAATATTTCCTCATATATTTTAATAGTCCACTCATATTGGAAATGAGTTTGAGGATGATATGGTGTACTAAAGTTCAGATCAGTATAGAGAGCGCGTTGAAGGCTTTTCCAAAACAAAGAGGTGAATCTTGGACCTCAATCACGTACGATCGCTAGTGGTACTCCATGCATCCTTACCACATATCATATGTATATCCGTTCAAGTTGATATAATTTAAAATTCTCCCAAATATCATTGAAGTGTGTAGACATTGTAATATGTTAAACAAAAACCCTGATAACATTGTTTCCTTTGTATGTATTTAGAAGTAAGGTGACAATGTCCATGGTGATGTCCTCCCATTCCCATGTTGGTATTCATAATGGTTGCATCATTACCTTAGACACCGGCCTCTCAGCCTTCAAATTATGTCATACTATGAACATTGATGCTTACTCTGCGATATCCTTCATCCTGTTATCGCACCAAAAATAATGTTAGAGCACTCAATACATCTTTGTGATTCTGGGGTGAGTGGAGAAATTCGAACAATGTGCATCATCCAAAAGTTATTTCATTAACTCAGAATTTTATGGAATGAGTTTTTGTGACCCAAATCTCAAAATTCCTTCTTCATTAACATTGAAGTTCAATGATTACCATTTTATCACAGTTTCCACTTTTTTTTTGAATTCCAACACCATCCTTTTGAGCATACTATTACCTTTCCAAAATACACAGTTGAGTAATCATTTGTGAAATGATTAATGATGTTCCCTTATTCATGATTCCCATTCCATCATCATCAAATCTAATAATATTGGATCATTTTCAACTATCATCAATTATAGAATCACTGGGTCCTTTCTACATAGAGCATATGTCATCTTTTTCGCTTTCCCAGGGTGGTAATGGATTTAGCAGTCATAGTCTTTGATCACCTATAACCATTTTCATTGACGGTTGTTCAAATTTTTCTTTGTGAATATATACATGAGGCTTTTGTGATCCATATATATTTCACACTTCTCCCCAAATAGGTAATTCCACCATATTTTCAAAACAAATATTACTACAGGAAAATATATATCATGTGTTGGATAGTTTTTCCCATGAACATTAAATTGATTTAAATCATATGCAATGACATCATAATTTTACATAAAAAAACTATCCAGTACCTTATTCATAGCATGACTGAATACAAAAAATATTTCTCCATATGTGTGTAGTGTGGGAATGAGCATAGTGATAAGACTCCTTTTCAACTCCTTGATGCTGTCCTTGCATTAATCACTCCATGAAAACTTTACTCCATTTTGTGTTATCTTGGTAAGAGGGTCTGGCAATTTTGAGAAATTTCTCACAAATTAGTGTTAATATCCAAGTAACCACAAGATACTATGGATATCAGTCACCAATGTTTGTCGTGGACATCCCTAAATTGTACCAATTTTTGATGGATCCACATATATCTCATTACTTGTAATGATATGACCCATGAATGAGACTTCCTTCAACCAAAACTCAAACTTTCTGAACATTTCACAGTGTGTATTATTTCGAATGGTCTCTAGTATAGTGCTTATATGGTCATAATTCCCCTCATTAGTTTTGGATTATATCATAATATCATATGTAAACACTACCAAAATTATTTAAAGGTGATCACTAAATACTCTATTCATCATATCCTGGAATATTTCTCGGGAAATAGTGAGTCTGAAAGGCATTACTATAAATTCCTAGTACTCATACCCTATACAAAAAACAATCTTGAGGATATCCTTCTTCTTCACCCTTACTTGGTAATATCCTGACTGCAGATCCTACTTGGATAAATATGTTGTTCCATGTAGCTGATCGAACAAGTAATCTATTTGGGGTAGAGGATACTTGTTCGTTATCATGATTTTTTTGAGATCACAATAATCAATAAAAAGGTGCAATGACCCATCCTTATTCTCAACGAATATGACTGATGCACCCCATGGTGAATCAGATGGGCATATAACCCCTTTATCTAGATTCTCATTTAGTTTTTTATTTTGTTCCAAAATATCCACAATAGTTATTCTATACATATTCTTGGATATTGGAAAATCCCCATGTATATGATCAATCATGAATACAAAATCTCTTCTTGGAGGAAGATTAGGAAATTCCTTAGGAAACACTTCACCAAATTCCCTCACAATAGGAATGTATTCAAGGAATTTTTCTTCCATATACACAATCATCTGGGTAAGATACACATTCTTAATGTGCAGTAATATCCATTTATCAGATGATGGTGTTAAGGAAGATTCTTAAACCTCAGGGAATTTGTACATAATCAGGGGTCGATTCCCCATATGGAGAGTGATTTCCCTCTCATAGAAACTTTTGATAGATCTATATATAGGAAGCCAATCCATTCCATTAATTGAGTAAAATTATACTAAAGGTTGTATGATGAGATTTTATGGGAAGTTTAAACTAAAAATTATTATAGGGGAGGAGTTATATTCACAGAATGCAATGATTTCCCCATTTTCTATTCTCACCGACATCATTACTTCGATGATTTTTTGTGGTGTTGGTGATTTTATAGTAAAGTTTTGTGATATTAAAGAATCCATATAACTAGAATAAAAAAGTAAATTCACAATTATTGAATGAATACCTTGTGTACTTTTCACAACATCATCGTTAGGGTTTTTTTCAGTAGTAGTGATAGAAGAAGACCACCTTTGTTGCCTTGGAGGTCTTTGGTTGCCTCTGAAAACAATTTTCATAGGGAACCAGTTTGCAAAGTGACCTAGTACGTTGTAGTTTAAGTAATGGACAATGCATTGAGGATTTAACAGAGTGTTCCTCTCGTCTGCTGCACGAGAGGGTTTTTCTTTTCAGCATTTAATGGCCAGATGCGCTTCTCTTCCACACCAAACACATAGAACCAAAATAAAAAAGAATGTTCAATATTCATGAATGTATACCAAGCATACATATCACATCTTCATTGTAAGGGTTTAATTCGTTGGTAGTGATTAAAAAAGACCATCTTTTCTACCTTGGAGGTTGTTGGCTGCCTCACAAAACCGTTGGCATAGGGAATGGTTGGCAAAGTGCCCTGGTTCATTGTAGTTGGAGCAATGAACAATGCATTGGGTTCGAACTTATTCATCCTCTCTTATGTTTCAACACCTAGTTTTTATTGTTGGAAGTTAATGGATAGATTTTTTTTCTATTCAACAACTAACACATTTCCTCATCACTTTTAGACAATTATGGGGTGTATCTTTACATACCTTTGGAAGGGGTGGTTCTAAAATTTCATAGCACCATTTAATTTATCCATCAGACCACCAGAATTAAAGTCCAATTTCTGTTTCTTATCCCCATGATACCACTAAGATTCTTTGATCTCCATTTCTACTTTGAGAGGACATAGAAAAATTTCCTAATAGAAATCAATGTAACAGATCACCAGGGTTTTCCATAGGTTAGTTTTAGCCCAGCATAGAAGCAGTCAACCTTGCATTCAGTGGTATCAAAAATGCAGAAGACATATAGTGAAATCCTTGTAATGTTTTCCTCATGTTGTCTAATGGATTCGTCGTCTTTTTTGATGAGGTAAAGTATGTACCTTTCCATATTAAGTTAGAGGTTTCTAGGAAAATATTTATCGAATTTTGTTTCTAAAAATCCTTCTATTCTAATGCCCCGATCTCCTCCTCAGTCATTGTATTATTGATCAATTATGATCACTTATCAGCTTCACCCTCCATACGATAACCATCGAGAAGTGCCTTCTCTTATACAGAAAATTGAATGACAGAAAATATCTTATCAATTGAGTTTAACCATTGTTTATAGATTGAGGGATTATATGATCTATTAAAATTAGGAGCCATTTGTCTAATGAATCTCTTGATTATGGATTTTTGTTTCTTAGGTGAGGTTGAACATAACTCATGACCCAAGTTTATATTCAAAATATTAGTTATATAAGAGTGCATCATGACCAATTTTGTGATTCCTACTCCCATTGGATTGGGCATCTCATTAAAACATTCATCACATTGATCTTCACACCAGTTGTTATGTTGAGTCCTCATATTACCATCCATTATCTAGAATAAAAGGAATGTTAGGGGTGTCAAATAATGGTTAAACCAATAAATAAAAGGGATATCTTATAAATTACATTTCTTTCCTTAAATTAAGAATTAATAGGCTATAATCTATGTAACCCCCAGGTAAAGAAAGAATGTGAGATTTTTATATTTATCCCTATTTCTGAATAAAAAGTTAATATTACTTTAAATGGAACGCTATTCTTGAAGTCTTACCAAATACGCAACAACGAGTTCCTTTGAAATCTTACGTTGCACTATAATAATAAAATAATATTATTTTAAATGGTAGTTAATGCCTAGACGTTGTAATGGAAGGAAAGAATAGAACTAACTACAAAATGGTTATATATTTTTGTCAAATATTTTTACTTTTTACAATAAATGTTAGAGGATTAAAAATGTGAATGGATTCAATTTTATGCGTAAACATTCTAATATTCTTTAGATGGTTGATGAACTGCCTTTTGATGGTGAACCTCTATTAAATCCACTTTTTGACTATTTAATGTGTTATATTTGACAAAGTAAAATTCTTCTTTAGAATCGAGACATAAAAATTTACTTTGTGTAAATTTTTGGTATCATACCGATAAAGTTCATTTTTATGAATAGTGAAAAATGTTATATTTTAATTCAAAACCTCTTTTTAATCTAATTTGTTTATATTAATATATTATATTTTTAATTTTTTTTAAAGTAAAATTAGAATATATATTTACCATTTAATCCAATAGTTGTCATTTTAATTAATTTCACTTTGAAATTGTACTTAAACTAGTGTCAATCTATTAATATATATTTTTTCTTAGAAACACGCTATTTGTTTTGACAGCGGGAATTAATTATTAAATAAATAATGCAACTTATATGTTTTTAATTCTGTAAAATAGACATCATTTTGAGTTTGGAATATCAAATATATCTTAGGGTGAATTTTTTGTATTTTTCTAAAAAACTTCATTTTTTGATGATTAGTGAAACCACTAAGTGGTAGTTAAAGAAACTGATTTTTCGTTTAAATGAATTTTTTCAACCTCTGTGTTTTTAATTTCAAAAATCCGACATATATGGTTGTAATTAGGAAGTAAAATGTGCTTCAGTGGGATTAAGATAATTTTTTTGGTGAATAGTAGCGTTTATGTTCTTAATCTCGATTAGAGGTAATTAATGTAGTCTAAGGTAAAAATAATGTTTTAATAATATTAAATGACCTAGAAACATGTCCTATCATTATTTTATGAATCATGGCCGACAAAGACAATCCATGGGTCAACTTGGGGACCCCATGGAACCACTTTGGTAGGAAAATGACATTAATATTTTTTAATTAAAGTTAAAATAAAAATGTCACAAGCATGAAATGTTTTACTAAAACAATTTTTAAATAGGGTAATACAAGTCATAATTTTGACTATAAATATTCATTGGGAATGTAGAAAGATTTCATACATTATAGTATTTTTTCATAATTTTTCCACATTAAATAAATTAAATTATTTATGACATCATGATGATGCAGCAATTACCTCATTATTTAACGATTTAAATAAAATGAAAAGATAATGTAAAATCTAAGTCCTAAACATGTCAAAAACATATTTTATGGGTGTATTTCTAACCCTTATCACCTTATCATCTAAATATATAATTTTGGGACCCTTTTATCTGAAAATCATTTTATAATAAAGTATCTTTTCTAAACATTCGAAGAGTGCCCCTCCTCTCCTCTTATAAAAGGCACCCACCTCTACCTCATTACCCAAACCTCTAAAGCCTTTGGATCGGCCACACTCTTCTCATTGTGTCTCTCCACATCCCTCTATTACTCCTAGAATCCTCACATTGGGCAGATGTCTTCCCAAGGAATCCTTTGATCTCAAATAAAAAAGAGTAACCCGTTTTAAATGTAGTGTCTTCTCTTGTGTTCTTATGTTTTATTTTGGTTCTCCAACCCCCTAAACTCTTTTTATACATTTATATTGTAACAACACCATTATCCTAAATATACTAGGATGTTGTTATAATAAGGATTCGAACTACCCTTACACACACCTTCATCTAATGGTTAATGAACATACTGTTTCTATGGATGGTGAATTTCTAACTCACGAAACGATGATTGTTCAACACTCATATAACACCTTCAAAGGTGGCCATTAAGATGAAACTATATTTATATATGATATATAATATGTTTATGTTTTACATAAGCTTTTTTATTTTTCATTTGTGGAATACCTTTATGGTTTCCATTGTGGGTAAACACGAGAATTTCATTTTAGGAAGTGCGGACTACCGCCCCCTCAAAGTGATTTGATTCGTTAATGCCATATGTGGGATGTACAAAGGATGGATTTAATGATATAATATATTATATTACACTGGAATTATAATATACCTTTATATCATTATGACTTCACTCCATTAAAGTATGATATAGAACTGAAAGTAGCGTTCATGCGTACGTACAACTTACCGTCTCAATGAACGGTGCATTCCATTTCTTATCCCCAAATGTAATGTACTATTATAAGTACATATATATAATTGATATATATGATGTATGTTACATCTAAGTGAATAATATAATTCTGGAATTAAAATGTACTTATCTCTCATTAAGTTTTAATTTCATTAATATGACATAGAAATGAAAGTAGCGTTCATGCGTACGTACGGCTTACCGTCTCCATGAACGGTGCATTTGATTTCTTACCAATAAATTATTATGTAATATTATAAATGCATTTATATACTGGATATATATGATATATATGATATCTACATCATTAATATAATTCTTGATATGATGGATATTTTACCACATGAACAACTTGTAATTATAAAGAGTTTAGTTTTGACTCAAGTACCAAGGATCGAAAAAACGACCATTATTAACATCAATAATTACATAGTGTTCATAACATGGTAATAAGTGATATAAAAGGACTAATTAACAATAAAAAGATTCTTAAGAAATTATAAATTAACTCAAGTTTATTATTCAGGACATTATAGAATGATCGAGTCAAGTCGGACCCGAGGTAATAGACTTCATCTCAATCTCTTTTCATTAAGGCATGTTTTGTTTTATAGACAACTTCTTTTATATGGTGTATAAACCCATTTGACTTTTACATTTATACAAAAGGAATCTTTTTTCCATGAAGAGTTTTACTAAACGACAAAAAGGAATGTTTCTTTTAACGTACGTGGTGACAACGACCTTTTCCGCCACCGCGTGTATTATTTGGTCTTTGGCTTCCTCAACAAGCCATAATGTTTTTAAAATAAAATAAACACCATATTCTCTTTTAGGTATTTTGTTATTGAGAATGGTTTTTATAATGGATTTTTTATGTAAATATATTTAAGTGATATATTGTGATCAAACTGTGGAAATGTTTTCTTTCCAATATATTTGTTTTATGTCTTATGATTTTATAATGGTACATAGACATTTGACGGGTGGTTACATGATAAAACATATGACGGGTGGTGTCGTGAATAATAGGACATGTGGTTACGTTATAACCTCCAATGTATTGGGCATGGATGTCGGCCGTATGGCTATTCCATTAAGTGATATGTGTGGAAGTTGACCGTAAGTTTATTCCAATATTGTATGTTTATGTACCAAGTTACCTTTATATGTATGTGTTATTTATATGGGTTTTATTGTAATCTTTTGGTTACAAAAGGGTAAGTAATGCTATTTTATTTAGTGAAGAGTTTTTATTACTTCCTAAAGGTGAAAGGTATTACTTTGATAAAGTATACATGGTTTACTTGTTGTTTTGAAAAACTAACTGTTTTCATTCATTCTGTATCCCTTATTGAGCTTTTTATGCTCACCCCGTGTTTTTTAGAAATGTTTTTCACAGGACTAAATTTGGAATAGTGTCAAGGATGGGATCAAGGTAAATTCATGATATCTAAAACACAGAACTAGACATGTTTCTTTTTAAGAGTTTTTATTTTATGGAAATTTAGTAGAAGTGACTACTTTGTAATCTTTTGAGATGTAATAGTTACATCCTAATTATCTAAAACTCTAAACCTGAAAATATCCTAATGTGAATTATTTATTTAATTCAATATTAAGTAAGGTTTAAGGTCGGGGCCTTATAGTTGGTATCAGAGGTCAGTTTTGATAACTTTAGAGGTTACAGTATTCTCTATGCATAAGTGACATTAGCATAATGGTTAGGATTTCTGAAAGAGTCCTAGATTTAGATAATGTGAATGAGTAAGTATATCTTAGTGTTTATCTTCCTCTTTAGTACATGATGGTTTTGTTGATATTCTCACACTGACCTTGTTGGTTTTAGAAAATGGCTGGATCTAGCAGGCACCAAAGTAACGGTGGATGTGAAGGAAACTGTGACCGTTTTATGAGTGAGCAACTGAATGATATGGGAGCCGCAATGAGAACACTTGTGTTTATCCTCAACCAACTATCTGGAGTCATGATTGACCACCTAAACCTTGGTGATTTCTATAAGGCATCATATATGCGAGAAAAAAATCCCTACAGAACTACAGGTAATAATCATAATGATAAGTGTGTTCAAAAACCTTTGAGTCAAATCTGGGGAAAGAAACACCTAGGAAAATGTTTCAGAGGGATAGAAATATGCTATAGATGTGGAAACGGAGGTTATAAAGATTGAACCTCCCATGGAAAAAAGGACGCATCCAGTTGACTCGTGTAAAGGGAAAGAATTACTTTATGAGGGATCAATTGAATTTTTTAAATGTGGTGTGCATGGTTATTATGAAAACATGTGTCCTATGAAGATGTTTCAGGAATGGGATCACTAAGATCGTACAAATATTCGTTTACAAATACCTAATTCCATTCCGATTGAGGATAAAGAAACTGACAATGACCAGTCAAAGTTATGGATTATTTCTTAACTTTTGATTTCTTATTTTGGAATCATAGGATATGATTCATGATTTTGTCTGTAGGAAAGAAGTATTTTAGAATAATTTGGAAAGGAATGGTTAATGGATCATGAAAAATGTTGAATGAGTAATAAGTTAACGAATAAGGGATTCAAGAGTTATGGTTAAATTATAAAGAGTATTGATTCTCTTTTGTTGATAGGGTTACATTAGAAGACATTTTATAGTATGTGTAACCCTGATGTTTGATATATTAAAATTTTATTCAAGGAATAGTTATCTGTTCTTTTGTGGACATAGTTATAAAGAACCATTTTGGTTTATATGATCCGTACTTTTGAGGTAATTATGTGTTCCTATATGTTATGATGGAAAGTGAAATGCATGAGATAAAATTGAGGATAAATTATGTTATGGTTATTTTGGATGATTTTATCTCGTTTTTGGGGAATGTTTTAAGAATTATATACTTTTGGAAAAAGGACAACACACAGACTGTGTGACATCTCGTCGCGTCGGACAAAGCTGTGGGAATCGAACCCACAACCAAAGTGCAACAGGTATTTATCTCCTACCACTACACTACGTGAAGTCCCTGGTTATTTTGACTGATTCTTTTTAGTTATATGATTTTATGAATTAAGAGTAAGTTGATTTTGGGTTATCTATGGAAATTTATTAACCTATCATGGAGGATATGTGATTAGGTTAATTACTTTTCAATACAAGACTTTAAGAGAAACTGATGTTGTTTAGAGATAAATGTTACAATTTAACATGGAACACTATGTGACTAAATCCATAAAATATTTGGGTTTCAATCTTAGTTTGGTTTAAATAGAAGATATTTATGGAAAAATTGTTTATCGAATGGTCCTCATTGAACTTTGGGTTTTCTTGGGAAAATTTTGGAGATTAAGAACAGATTTTCTTTTTATAAAGGGTTATCCTTTTCTGGATTATCTGATCTTGTTCTAACAATTTTGGTTTTCGTCAGGGTCTAAAGACATGGGAAATATGTAGTTCTCTTTTGTGGTTTATGTCAATCTCTATAGGTTTATTATATTACTCATAATGTGAACAAGTCTTCCTAAATACTCATCATTTGGGGAATGTATGAGTTTGTTTAAGAAAACTAGTAAATGTTTAAAGTCAACATGACAAGTAAGTATGTTTTCATAAAATAAAAAATAAATTCCTCAATGAAAATTAACTTAAAACAAAAATTTTTTCTATTAACTTTTCCTACTGGGGAATCAAATATCGTTTAACCCACCACATGTTTGAGATTTTCTTGTGGCTAAATTTATCCTAAACATATTTTCTATCACTCTCCCTTAGAACATGACCCTTTCCTTTTTATTCCATATCCATGTTTTCCTATATGGAATCCTAGTATGGGTTAACTCAGGTGGCCTCTGTACTTCTCTTTTATTATTTTAAAGTGATTGATTTACCGACTCTTGTTCCGATGTGGGACTTTCAAGGATGTTTCCGAGCCAAATTTTAAAATTGCGAGGACGCAATTCCCAAAAGGGGCGAAGGATGTAACACCCCAGGTAAATAAAGAATATGACATTTTTATATTTATCCCTATTTGTGAATAAAATGTTAATATTAATTTAAAGGGAACACTATGGTTGATGGCTTACCCAATACGCAACAACGTGTTCTTTTGAAATCTTACATTACACTATAATAATAAAATAATATTATATTAAATGGTAGTTAACACCTTTCCGATGTAATAGAGGGAACGAATAGAACTAACTAAAAAATGAATATATATGTTTGTCAAATATTTATACTTTTTACAATAAATGTTAGAGGATTAAAAATATGAATGGATTCAATATTAAGCGTAAACATTCTAATATTCCATAGAAGGTCGATTAGCCGTCATTTGATGGAGAACCTCTTTTAAATCCACTTTTTGAAAATTTTATGAGTTATATTTGAAAAAATAATACTCTTCTTTAGAATTGAGACATCAAAATTTACTTTGTGTAAATTTTTTGTATCTTTCCGATAATGTTTATTTTTTAATGAATAGTGAAAAATGATGTATTTTAATTCAAAACCTATTTTTAATCAAATTTATTTATATGATTAGATTATCTTTTTAATTGATTTTAATGTAAAATTATAATATGTTTTTACCATTTAATCCAATAGTGGTCATTGGAATTAATTTCACTTTGAAATTGGACTTAAACTAGTGTCAATCTTTTAATAAAGATTGTTTCTTAAAAACTCTCTATTTGTTTTGAAAGCGGGAATTAATGATTAAATTAATTATTGAAAATTATATGTTTTGAATTTTTTAAAATAGACATCATTTTTGAGTTAGGAATATCAAATATAGCTTAGGGTGAATTTTTGATATTTTTCTGAAAAACATAAATTTTTTATGAATAGTGAAACCACTAAGTGGTAGTTAAAGAAACTGATTTTTGGTTTAAATGAAACATTTCCATCTCTGTGTTTTGAATTTCAAAAATCCGACATACATGTTTGTCATTAGGAAGTAAAATGTGGTTCAATGGGATTAAAATAATTTTATGGTGAATAGTAACTTTTATGTTCTTAATCGCGAATAGAGGTAATTAATGTAGTTTAAGGATAAAATAATCTATTAATAATATGAAATGACCTATAAACATGTCATACACTTATTGGATGAATCATGTCCGACCAATACAATCCATGGGTCAACTTGTGGACCCCATGGATCCACATTGGTAGGAAAATGACATTAATATCTTTTTATTTAAAGTTAAAATAAAAATGTCACAACCATGAAATGTTTTACTAAAACACTTTTTATATAGGGATATAATAGTCATAATTTTGACTAGAAATATTCATTGGAAATCTAAATGGATTTCCTACATCATAGTAGTTTTTTCATAATTTTTAGACATTACATAAATTAAATAATTAATGACATCATGATGATGCAGCGATTACCTCATTATTTAATGATTTAAATAAAATCAAACGATAATGTAAAATCTAATACCTAAACATGTCAAAAACCTATTGGATGGGTGTATTTGGAACCCTTATCACCTTATCCTCTAAATATATAATTGTCGGACCCTTTTTATCCTAATATCATTTTATAATAAAGTATCTTTTCTTAACTTTCCAAGAGTGCCCCTCCTCTCATCTTATAAAAGGCCCCCACCTCTACCTCATTACCCACACCTCGCAGGCTTTTAGATCGGACAATCTCTGAACATTTTTTCTCTCCACATCCCTCTATTACTCCTAGATGCCTCACTTTGGGAAGAAGTCTTCCCAAGGAAGCCTTTGAGCTCAAATAAAAAAGAGTTACCCGTTTTAAAGGCAGTGTCTTCTCTTGTGTTTTTATGTTTTATTTTTCATATCCAACCCCCTAAACTCTTTTTATTCATTTCTTTTGTAACAAAACCGGTATCCTTTATATACTAGGATGTTCTTATAAGATTTATTCGTGCTACAATTACACACACCTTCATCTAATAGTTAAAGAACAAACTGTTTCTGTGGATGGCAAATTTCTGCCTCATGAAACGATGATTGTTCAACACTCATATAACACCTTCAAAGGTGGCCATTAAGATGAAACTATATTTATATATGATATATAATATGTTTATATTTTACTTAAGCTTCTTTATTTTTCATTTGTGGTATACTTTTATGGTTTCCATTGTGGGTAAACACGATAATTTCATTTTAGGAAGTGCGGACTACAACCCCCTCAAAGTGATTTGATTCGTTAATGCCATATGTGGGATGTATAAAGGATGTATTTAATGATATTATATATGATATTATACTGGAATTATAATATACTTTTATATCATTATAATTTCACTCCATTAAAGTATGAGATAGTAATGAAAGTAGCGTTCATGCGTACGTACGACTTACCGTCTCCATGAACCCTGCATTTCATTTTTTACCCCTCAAATGTAATGTACTATTATAAGTAAATATATAAAATTTATATATATGATGTATGTTACATCTAAGTGATTAATATAATTCTGGAATTAAAATATACATACCTCAAATTTTGTTTTAATTCCATTAATATGACATAGAAATGAAAGTAGCGTTCATGCGTAAGTACGGCTTACCATCTCCATGAACTGTGCATTTCATTTCTAACCTCTAAATGATTATGTAATATTATAAATTCATGTATATACTGGATATATATGATATATATGATATCTACATAATGAATATAATTCTTAATATAATGGATATTTTACCACATGAACAACTTGTAATTATATAGAGTTTATTTTTGACTCAACTACCAAGGATCGAAAAAATGACCATTATTAAAATATATAATTACATAGTGTTCATAATATGGTAATAAGTGATATAAAAGGAATAATGAAATTGAAAAATGTTCTTAAGAATGTAGAAATTAACTCATGTTTATTATTCAGGACATTAAAGAATGATCGAGTTAAGTCGGACCCGAGGTATGGGACTTAATCTCAATCTCTTATCATTAAGGAATGTTTCTTTTTATACAAAAATTTCATTGATACAATGTATAAACACCTTTTAATTTTACTTTTATACAAAATGAATCTTTTTCTATGAAGTGTTTTTCTAAATGACAAAAAATTAATGTTTCATTTTATGTACGCGGTGACAATGTCTTTTTCCTCCGCAGCGAGTATTATTTGGTCCTTGGCTTCATCAACAAGCCGTAATGTTTTTAAAATGAAATAAATACCATATAATATTTTATGTATTTTGGTATTTAAAATGGTTTTTATAATGTATTTTTTATGTCAATATATTTAAGTGATATATTGAGATCAAACTGTGGAAATTTTTTCTTTCCATTATTTTTGTTTTATATATTATGATTTTATAATGGTACATGGACATTTTACGGGTGGTTATGTGATAAAACATATGACGGGTGGTGCCGTGAATACCAGGATGGGTGGTTACTTTGTAACCTCTAATGCATTGGGTATGGAAGTCGGTTGTGTAGCTATTCCATTAAGTGATATGTGTGGAAGTCGGCCATATGGTTATTCCATTTAAATATGTTTATGTACCAAGTTACCTTTATATGTATGTGTTATTTATATGGGTTTTATGGTAATATTTTGGTTACAAAAGGAAATTAATGCTATTTTATTTAGTGAAGAGTTTTTATTACTTCCTAAAGGTGAAAAGGTATTACTTTGATAATGTATACATGGTTAACTTGTTGTTTTGATAAATGAACAGTTTTCATTCCTTGTGTATCCCTTACTGAGCTTTTTAGGCTCACCTCAAGTTTTTTTAAATGTTTTTCACAATAATTAATGTGGAATAGGGTCAAGGATTGGATCAAGGGAAAGTCATGCTATCTAAAACATGGAACTAGACATGTTTTTTTAAGAGTTTTTATTTTATGGAAATTTAGTAGAAGTGACTACTTTGTAATCTTTTGAGATGTAATAGTAATGTCCTAATTCTCTAAAACTCTAAACCTGAAAATATCCTCAATGTGAATTATTCATTTAATTCAATATTATGTAAGGTTTAAGGGCCGGGCCTTATAATCTATGTTATCCATGATCTACTTCCCAAAATATATTCTATGGGGAATTTTTTATTCCCTTAATAATGGTTCATACATTGATTATTAATTTACAAAAGGATATCCCTTGGGATTGTAGTAATCAAGAGTGTATCAAGGCCCATTTTCATGCACCATTTCCCATTCGTGTCTAGTTCAATGCATTGTTTTTGGGTTTTAACCCTAGATACATCTGTTCCAGATCCACCTCTGGTTGTTCGTATCGAGACATGGATGTATCTTCTTGATAAACCGCATATTATATACTCACTGAAATTCAGGTATGTTTTTATTATACTCATTCTTATATCTAATTCATTCAATAGGGTTTTCTAATACTAATCCAAAAAATAACTAATCATATCTTGTTATAAAAACTTTGAAAACCCTGTTATTTATTATACAGTTAAACATGATTTGTTAACTAAACATGAACCTAAGACAAATCTAAGGATATGTAGGTCTAGTGTATTAGGAAATTAGGAACATTAAATAAAAACATATAACATAAAACCCAAAATCTTTATTGAAAAATTCTTTTACATAACCACTACATTCTTTCGTATATATCATTGAATGGGATAACCCAAGGACATGAATAAGAAAAATGTGAGATTTAAGGCCCAATATGGGAGTATGAAAAGAAAAAAAAGAATAATATAGTACATTTTAGGATATTGGCATATCAATGGAGCATTAAATAAACATGAACATTAACTAATGATATAACATCATTATCATAACATGTAAGTGTGGAAAAAACATTTAACATGATATTAGAATGTTCCAAGGATCATTGCACAATGATCATGAGTAAACTCTCTTTGAACATTAATTATCATGAGTAAACCCCCATTTAACTTGATGTATGAGGGTAGTAATTTTTACCCAATGCATTGGAGTGTTATCAGGGAACACCATTCTTAATAATTTCATTTAATGCATAAGTGTGCCTCTTGGATCATACAACATGGAATCATTTAAAATCATAATTTATTCCATGATAAGGTAATGTGGAATACATATGTGAAACTATATAATAGGTAAGTAAATGTTCAAAAAGAAGAATTCTCTTGATATAGAAATGGGAATAGTATTTACTACATAGTGATGTTGGCTTGGAAAATTACATTGCAACTTCGGCCGCATAAAGACCAGACATATGAACTCATAAAAATAGTTTATGATAGAGAAAGGGGTATATAATAATATTTCAATGAAATGGATAGTATGTGGGTCATATATAGACAGGTCCCAACATATGTAATGGAATTTAGAAATATTAAAGAATATCATGAATGTAAATGAGGAGAGGGAAATCCCTTAAAGAATTTCAGAATGGTAACAGGTGTACATGGGAGGCTTTAATGAGTGAGAAATGGGTCTCTCATCATTCAAACATAAAGAGTGAAGTATAGTGGAGGTGAGAAATCATACACCATCATATGTAATTGAAAATAAAAGGTCATAACAACAAGAAGAAATTTGGAAAAAAATGAGAAAGGGAACATCCCTTACATAGAAGTGTGATCACAAAGGATTGGGAGAGGCTTTAGATGGGATTCTTGGGAGCTTGGGGCACCTTGGGAGTATTCAATAGAGAGGAGAGTAGGGTTTTTTCACGCTCTATATGGTTTGAGTGAATAGTAATTTGAAATTTAGTGTGTTTATATAGGAAATTATAGGTGATTCTTTATTTTTTAGGTTTTGGAAACCCCACATTAACAAATTCAAAACCACAAACCATCCCATGGGTTTTTAAAAATTGGAGTTGAAAAATGTATTTTATAAGGCCAATATCTGAACTTATTGAAATATTAGAAATTCTTATGGGGAGGTGAGTCACACTATCAAGGAAATTATTTTAAAATGTTAAAATGTTTTATAAGTCTTGGAGGGTCCTCTAAGGATGTGTAAATTACATAAAACATATGTAAAATCAGCTTATTTTAAAGGTAAAATATATATTGGCCAAAAACACATTTATAGTATTTTTTACATCTCTATTGGGTCCCTATGATGTCATAAAACACATTATATATTAAAACAGTATTTAATTTTTACCCTAAAAACAGACTGTCTTAGAAAATAATGAAAAATCCATAGTTGGATAATTTCGTCAACTTGATTCTAAATATAATATTCATTTTTTCTAAATAATTTATAAATATTTTAATTTTTAACTTTTAAAGTAAAAACTGACATTTATCACAAATTAATCGGTTTGACCAAAGAATATTTAAAACATTAATAAAAATTACAATTGTATTCATAAAAATTATACTTTCATTTATATTTAATAAAATTTAATTTAGTAATAATAGTATATTAAAATAATTTTTATTTAAAAATTCCATTATTTCATCGAAATTGAATTCTTAATTGAATATTAACTAAAAATAGTAATTTTTTCTTTAAAAACATCTTACAATGTATCAATAATAAAATGAATTTATATTATTTATTCTATACAAAAATAATCTACATAATCATAGTGTCAGGGTCTTGTTACATCACCAATTATAACACCCCCATATAACCTAAGGGCATGGTATGCGATGGTGACCAACTATTTGGGCGGCTCAGAAAACATCGCTTGTGTGGTAATCTCTATTAACTTCCACCTCCCCCATAGGTTATTTCATTCTAGCTTGACATGTTTAAGCTCCTCTTCGGCTTGGTCCAATGAAAATCCCAGTGATGCTAGCTCATTCCCAATCTCTGAAAAATGGGATTCGTATGGATAAATTATACTTGAGTAGGCCATCACTTCCTCTATCTTAGTATATAGTTTTTGTCAAAGCCCTATATTTATACTAATAATGTAATCACTATTGAATGACTATATTGGAAATGATATCAATTCATAATGGTATTTTAAAATTCAAAAACATGAAACCAAGGAAGTTCATATGTTTTATATTACAATTATAAATAATAAGAAATTTAATTAGTTTGAGATAAATTTTTATTAATAAACATTTTGGTCATTAAAATCATCCCCCATAAGAAATTTCACCCTTGATATTTTTTCCCCACACTAAAATATATGTGGGTAACTCTACTTCATTACTTCCAATCATTCCCATGTGGATTTTTTGATCTTATGGTTTCACCACAACACCTTAACGAGGGGAATTGTCTAATTTCATTTGTGATCTAAGATCTTCACCATATTCTCTTCATAAGAGATGTAATTTTCCAGCGGTACCACCTTTGGATTGATTGAATGCGATGGGTCAGGTATGTACTTCCCCAAAAGTGATAAAAGGATTACATAATGAACATGAAATATGTTTAGTGGGAGTGCTAGTCAATAGTACACCCCTCAAATGTGAGCAAGGATCTCAAAAGGTATGATGTAACTTGGACTAAGATTTCCATTCTCCCTAAATATCATAACTATCTTCCCTAGAAATATACATAGGAATACCATGTACCCAATATCAAACTCTAGGTCTCATCGAGGATTATAATCATAGATCAGTTTTTGACTTTAAGCATCTTTAATGTGCTGCTGGATGGTCTTATCATTCTCCACCATTTCATCGACTATTTCGGGATGTAGGATTTTTGGCTCCCCAAATTCGTCCCAACATGTCGGTGTTCTGTTACTCTTCCCATAAAGTTCTTAATATGGAGCCATTTTTATTCTTGAGTGGAAACTATTATTTTAATAGAACTCTACTCTAGAAAGATGTTGATCCCATCCTCCTTTTAAGTCTATATAACATGCTCTAAACTTATCCAAAAGTGTTCGGAATGTCCGCTCAGATATTCCAAGATTTTGAGTTTGGTAGTCCGTACATAAGTTCAACTCGATATTCAGAGCATGATTAAGACTATTCCAAAATATTTAGGTGAATCATGGATCTCGATCGGATACAATAGATTGTGGTATTCCACACAGCCTCACCACTTCTCTGATATATATCTGTTCTCGTTGATACAATGAGAAGTCCTATTTAATATCAATGAAGTCTGCAGTCTTTGTATGAAAATCAATAACGACCCAAATGCCATGGTTTCCTTTGGATGTCATCGAATGTACAGTGACTAGGACTATGGTGATATTCTACTACTTCCATGTTGGAATGGGTAATGGTTTCATCATCCCCTTAGACTTCTACCCCATATCCTGCACCCTCTGACATACCAATCACTTTGATGTAAACTAAGCGATCACCTTCTTCATGTTATCCCACCAATAATGCACTTAGATATATAAATACATATTTTTCTGTCCTAGGTGAATAGAGAAATTCTACCTATTTTCATAGTCAAAAATTTCTTTCATTAACTATGTAATTGATGGAATGCATAGTCATGACCCAAATCTATCAATTCCTTCTTCATTAACAATGAACTCGGAGTATTTCCCTTTTCTAAAAGTTTTAACATTATTTTGAATTCTCAAATCACCCTTTTGAGCATCATTTATCCTTTCCAATAGAGATGGATAGAAAATTATTTTTCAAAGGATTGATGATGTTCACTTATTTATGATTCCCATGTCGATCTTCATCAAAAATAATAATATTTGATCCATTTAAATTCTCATCAATTATAGAATTGATGTGTCATTTCTACTTAGATCATCTTCCATCTTGTTCTATTTCCCATGGTGGTAATGGATTGAGCAGTCATAGTTATTGATCAGCTCCAAAGATCATTGTTGGTGCATGTTAAACTCTTTCTATGTGAATATATTCTTGAAGATTTTGTGAGCCATTTACATTTCTCACTTCTCCTCAATGTGGTAATGTCGCCAAATTTTTAAAGTGATGTCTACTATAGCTAACTCCAAATCATGTGTCGGATATTTATTTTCATGATCATTCAATTGAAATTAATCATAGGCAATGACATTGAAATTTTTCATCAGCACACAACCCAGACCCTTCTTCAATGAGTCACTAAATAAATCAAAACATTCTCCACTTATTGGTAGTGTGAGAACAAGCCCATTGATAATCCGTATTTTCAACTCCAAGATGATCTCTTTTCATTCATAACTCCAATAAAACATGACTCCCTTCTGATTTAGAATGGTAAGTGGGTTTGAAAATGATGATAAATTTCTCACATATCTAAGATAATATCCAACTAACCCAAGGAAGCTATGGATATCAGTTACCGATGTTGGCCTCATCCATCCCACAATTGCTTCTATCTTGGAGGGATCCACATATACCCATTTAATATGATGATATGACCCAATAATGAGATTTACAACAAGTATAACTCACACTTTTTTTAATTTTAATACATCTTCTTCTTTGGAAAGGTCTCTAGTATAGTGCATAAATTCTCTTCAGGCTCCTCCTTGGTTTTGAAGTATATTTGAATATTATCTATAAAGATTACCACACAATTTTTGAGTAATCTATAAACACTATATTCCCCAATCCTATGACTATTTTTGGATTATTAGTGAGTTATAAAGTCATTAATATGAATTCACAGTGCCGATACTTTGTAAAAAATGCAGTCTTGGGTATATCATCATTCCTCAATCTTGGTAATATATCGGCTGCAAATCCACCATCGAGAAGTACTTTTATCGATGTAGATGATCAAATAATTCATCAATTTTCGGTAGAGGATACTTGTTATTTATAGTGATTTATTGATCTCATGATAATTAACGCAATGGAACATTGACCCATCAGTCTTCATGACGAAGAGGACTGGTGCACTACATAGTGAATCACCTGGGCATATAAACCCTTTATCCAGGTTCTCCATTAGTTATTTCTTCATCTCTTCATGCTTTACAAAATACATTCAATATGGTTTCCTAGATATCTGAAACTCCCTACGTATATGATCAACTAAAAATTAATCACTTATTCTAGGAGGAAGACTTGGAAATTCCTTAGGAAACACTTCAGCAAATTCACTCACAATAGGCATCTCTTCAAGGATGGTTTATTCCTTAGAATCAATCACCTGAGAAATATATACATGCTCATAATGAATTAATATCAAAACTTGAGATGATGGTTCTATGGAATATTAATCCTCCTCCTTGCACTATTTTGTAATCGGGGGTCAATTCACCAAATGTAGAGTGATTTACCACTTACGAAAATTTGTGTTGTATCTATATTGGGAAAGAAGATATATGAAATGAATTTCATAACATTAACCAAGTGGGAGTATTAAAAGGTTCAACAAAAAAATACCAACCACAATTTTTTAGAGGGTAGTAGTTATATTCATTGGATTCAATGATTCCCCCATTTTTCATTCTCATCAACTTGTCTATGTCCATGATTTGTAGTGGTGTTGAAATTTTTCAACTAGAACTTTTGGGATATAAAATATTGTGTAGAACCAAAATCAAAAATTATGTTTTCCATTCTTGAATGAATTAATAGTATAACCATCACCACTTCAATGTTGGTGTTCTCTTCGGTGGTAGTGATGGTAAATGATTTCTCTTTCTGCATTGGAGGTTGTTGGTTGCCTCCAAAAACCCTTATCTTAGGGCACTAGTATGAAAAGTGCATTGTTTATTTGTTGTTGAAGAAATATACAATTAATTGATGGTGGAACATAGCTCTCCTCTCCTCTGTCATAGCAGTGGGTTTATCTTCTTGGGAGTTAATGTCAAGGTGCCCCTCTCTTCTACACCTAATGTATTTCCTCGCCCGTTTCATTAAATTTTTGGGGTGCTTCTTTTTGTACCTTTGGCAAGTGGGGTGCTAGTATTTCATAGAATAGTTGGATTTATCCATAAAACTTCCATAAGTAAAGTCTACCATTCACTTCATATCCCAATGATACCCCTGAGATTCTCTCATCTCTATTTCAACTTTGAGGGAACATCAATCAATTTTTTCATTCCTCTCGAAGTCATAGATCACTTGGTATTTCTGTGGTCTAGGTTTTATCCCACTAATGAAGCGGTTATCCTTGCATTCATGGGTAACATAATAGATGAATGTGTATCATGAAATCCTTGTGGAGTTTTCCTTGTACGCTTTAATGGATTTGTCCCCCTTTTCCTTTAGGCAATCGAAGCCCCATTCCATCTTATGTCAAAGGGTCTGAGAAAAATAATAATCAAAAAAACATTTTCAGAAAATCCTTCAATTCCAAGGCTTCGACCTCATTCTCAGGATTCTTATTTTTGGTAAATCCCTAATATTGATCATCATCTCCCTTCATATGGTAAGCATATAGAATTACTTGTTCTTGTTTGGAACATTAACGGATGGAGAAGTGCTTCTCAATGGAGTTGATCCATTGTTCAGTGATTGGGGGATCCAATGATCCATGAAAAGCTAGATTCCATTATCTCATTAAGCTCTACATTGTAGCTAGTTCTTGGGGGGTGGATAAAAGTTCATCTTGACCCATGTTTCTATTCAATACATGAGTTAACTGAAAGTGTATCCTGAAAATGTTCTCGATTCCCACTCCCATCGGATTGGACATCTCATTAAAACTATCATCATGTTGATCATCACGTTAGTTGTCAGCCCGAGTCCTCATATTTAAAACCATTGGCTAGAATAAAAGAAAAGTTAGTTGTAACACATAAAGGGGAATCCAATGACAAAAAATGGATAACATATGAATTACATTTATTTCCTTAACTTTTCTATGCCATCCATCATCTAATTTCCAACATATATTCTTATAAGAATTTTTTAAATTCCCTTAACAATGGTTTATACTAAGATTATGAATTAACAAAACCATATACCTTGATAGTGTTGTATCCAAGAGTGCAGCAAAGCCCGTTGTCATGCACTAGTTCTCGTTCAAGCCTAGCTCAATGTAGTGTTTTCAGGTTTGGCCCCTAGATACATCTGTGAAAGAGCTGCTTCTACCAGCTCTTATCAAGATATGGATGTATTTTCTTGATAAAACACATACTCAATACTCACCAAAATTTTGGGATGTATTGATTGTACATATTATTATCCCAAATGCTTTCACAAGGGTTTTGTAATCTTAATCCCAATAATAACTAATCCTCCATCCAATAAAAACTATAACATCCTTACTATTTATTAAAAACATCAACATGATTTATTACATGAAACCAAACTTAATAAAACTATGAGGATCGAGAGGTATTGTTTAATTGGAAATTAGGAACATTATATAACTCCATAGAACATAAAACCAGACATCTTTATTGAAATCTTCTTTTACATTACCACTATATTCCATCATTCTTGGCATTTCATGGGATAACCTGAGGACATGCATATGAAAAGGGTGAGCTATAAATCCTAGTAAGGGAGTAATCAAGGCATAAAATGACAAATATAGTATATGTTAAGCAATAGAAATATCAATAAAGCACAATATAAAAATGATCATAAAGTCATGATATGGTATGATTATCATAACATGTAAATGTGGCAAAAACATATAACATTATATTATCATGATCCAAGGCTCATTGCACATGGAGCATGAGTAAAAACTCATTGAACTTGAATTTTAATGAGTAAACCCCCATTTTAGTTGACGTATCATGATACTAATCATTAACCAATTCATTAGAGTGCTATCATGGAACCCCCTCCATAATCATTTCATTTCATGATTAAGTGTCCTACATAGATCATACAACATGAAATCATTAAACATCATTATTTATTCCACGATAAAATAATGTGGAATTCAAACATGAAAATATAAAATCAATATGTAAATGTGTATGAAGGTGAATCCCCTTGATAGAGAAATGATCATGGAATTCACTACACAATGACTTTGTCTTGGGAAATCACGGTGAAATTTCATCTACATAACGACGTGACATAAAAATTCATAAAAATCGTTTATGAGATATAAAGGTTTATCATATAATATCTAAATGATATTTATAGTAGGGGGTCATAAAGATACATTTCCAATAATTTTTAGTGGAATTTATATTCATAAAAAAATGGATTGAATGTAAATGAAGAGATATAAGTCTCTTACTGAATTTTGGCATAGTAACAGTGTACATGAGAGGTATTAATGAGTGAAAAATGGGTATCCCATAATTAAAACATAAGGAGGGAGGTATGGTGGAGTTTCCATATCATACCCTTCATTTGTAATTCAAAATAAAAGGGTATAAAAAAATAATTTGTATTTACAAAAATAAGAAAAGAAGAAATCCATTACTTGGAATTGTGATGAAAAAGGCTTGGGAGGGTATTGTGAGGGGATTATTGTGATCATGGGGAGACTTTGGAGGATTTTAGAGATGGGTGGGAAGTGGTTGGTCCAGCTCCAAATGTATTGAGTAAAAAGTAATGCGAGATTGAGTGGGATTATATAGTGAAGTAGAGGGAATTGTTTATTATTTAGGTTTTGGACAACATACATTAAACTAATGAACACTGTAAAAAGTACCATTATTTTTGACAATGTGGAGGGAAAGAAACTATTTTAGAAACCAAATATCCCATGTTATTAAAATATTAGTCTTGTTTATGTGGAGTTCAGTCACACTATCAAGGAAATCATTTTACAATGTGAAAATGTTTAATAATTCTTGGAGGACAACTAAGGTATTGTAATATAAATCAAACAATCCTAAAATAAAATTATATTAAAGGTAAAATATATATATTCAAAACATCACATTTATAGTATTTTATTAAATCACTATTGGTTCATTATTATGTCATAAAATGCATTATATATTTTAAAGTTATTTATTTTTTACCCAAAATTCGACTATGTCAAGATATTTTGAAAAATTAACTATTTGATAATTTCAATTTCCTGATTCCAAAAATAATATTCATTTTATCTAAATAATTTTATAAATATGTAAATTTTTACTTTAAAAATAAAAAATGATATTTATCTGAAAATATTAGGTGTGTCAAAAGCAGCTTTCAAATCATAATAAAAATAACAATTGTATTGATAAAAATTATACGATCACTTATATTTAATAACGCTATTTTTAGTAATAATACTTTATTAAAATATTTTTTAACTCAAAAATCAATTAATTCATCAAAATATATTTTTTAATTGAATATTAACTAAAAATAATAATTTTTCTTTAAAAACTATTTATGTAGTAAACATAATAAAATGAATGTTTATTCATTATTCTATACATAAATAATGCACATAATCATAGTGTTAGGGTCTATTTACGTAACCCATTATAAAACCCACACATGACATAAGCGTACGGTGTGTGATGGTGATAGAATCATGTGGTGTATTGGATAACATCACTCAGTGGAAATCACTATCAACATCCAATTCTCCTTTAGGTGGCTCCATTCACACCTAACATATTGAAACTCAGCTTCAACATGGTAAAGAGTAAGACCTAGTTACCATAGATCCTTTATGATCTCCAAAAAATGTGCCTTTTACGGATCAATTCTATATGATGAGGGAATCGATTCCTTTGACTGTGTAAATTTTATTTATTGCAGCCCTATATTTATACTAATCCCATGATCAGTGTTCAATGAAAATATTAGAAAAGGTAACAAATAATAATGGTATATTTAAATCAAAAAACCTAAAACCAATGAAGTGAATATGTTTTTATATAACCATTTTATATAGTAATACATTTAATCAGGTTGAGAGGAATTTTCATTTGTAAAAGTTTGGGATGTTACAATCTTACCCACTTAATAATTTTCCCGTGAAAATTCCTTTTCCCACACTAAAATAGATAAGGGTAACACTACTTCATCACTATATATGATTTCCATGCTGCTTCTTCAAATTTTTTGTTCACCACAACACCTTGATTATAAGCATTGGTTTTTTTCATAGAAATTTTACCTATTATCTAAGATCTTCACTGAATTCTCTTCATAGGATAGGCCATTCTTCAATGGTACCACCTCTGGATTGAGTACGAGTGATGGGTGAGGTATGTACTTCCTCAATAGTGATACATGGAATAAATCATGTTGGGGTATGAATTTAACCTCCCCTAAAATTCCCTCATATTTTTGAATGATGAGAGACCATGTTGTCTCTCATTAATGCATCCCATGTACACTTGATACCATGATTCAATTCTGTAAGGGATTTCTCACTCCTCATTTAAATTCTAGATATTCTTGTATATTATGAATATAAATTCCATTACATATGTTGGGATACTTCATTACATGACCCACCTTACTATACATTTAATTTATAAATGATTAGTGACCTATTTTCTCTCATCAACACATTTTATGATTTCTATTTGACGTCGTTATGCTGCAAAAGTTTCACAAAAATTTCCCATGCAAAAATCATCGTAAATGTGAATAACATAACCATTTATCTATCAAGGGTGTTCACCTTTATGAACATATATGTATTTAATAGTACATATGTATATGTATTATACATTCCATAATCGTGTAATAACTTATTTTGTTAAATGATTCCATGTTATATGATCTATGTGGCACACCTAAGAATGAAATGAAATGTTTATAAAGGGTGCATCATAATGGCACTCTAATGAATTGGATAATGATTAGTATCATGAAATGTAAAGTGTGATGGGGGTTTACTCATGATAACTCAAGTGAAATATGGTTTTACTCATGCTCCATGTGAAATGATCCATGACTCATGCTAATATCATGTTAACTGTTTTTCCATATTCCCATGTTATGATAATTATGCTATATCAAATCTTTATTTTCATGTTTATCATGTGCTACATTAATATGCCAATTTCCAAACATGTACTATATTATTCATCTTATTCCTTGTTTACATGGATCAAAAAATCCTTATGTATATATTCACATAGAAAGAGTTGAACATGCACCAAAAAAGATGGTTAGAGCTATTCAAATACTATGACTGCTGCATCCACTACCACCATGGGAAATCGAACAAGGTCGAAGATGCTCTAAGTATAAAGGACCCAGTTATTATATCATTTATGAGAATCGAAAAGGATCTAATATTCATAGATTTAATGTAGATAGAAAATAGAATACAAAAGAAGGTATCATCTTATATCCTTTCACAAATGATTTCAAAACTATATCTTTTGGAATGGTTAAAGAATGCTCAAAAGAATAACATAGGAATTAAGAAAAAAGTAAAAACTATAAAAAAATGGAAATACTTGGAGTTCAATGTTAATGAAGAAGGAATTATGAGATTTCTGTCATGAATATGTGTTTCATCTAATCTAGAGTTAATGAAAAGACTTTTGGATGATTCAAATAATTTGAATTTCACTATTCACTAATGAAACACATAGAGATATCGAGATCAACCAGAGAATTATTGGTGGGATAACATGAAGAATGGGATCTCATAGTATATATTAAAGTTCTTGGTATTTCAGTTGGTGAAGGACAAGAGGCATAATTCTAAGGAGATGATTCAACCATTAACCATACCAATACTGAAATGGGAGAACATCACCATGAAATTTGTCACCGGAAATCTGAAGACATTCAATGGAAGAAATGCTATTTGGGTTTTGGTGGATCATCTTACAATGGCTGCAGAAATCATTACTATTAGAGAGGATTTATCATGGGATAAACTAGAACAAATATATATCATTGAAGTGGTATGGATGAATGGAATACCAATATCAATTGTATCTGATCGATATCCAAGATTCACCTCAATGTTCTGGAAAAGTATTTAACATGCTCTGAATACTGAGCTGAGCTACAATATGACTTATCTTCCTCAAAAGCATGGTTAATCTATGTTGAAGGTCTAAAAACTTGAAGACATGTTGAGAAATTTCTCAATGTACATAAAATGAGGATGATGTAAACATATTCCTCTGGTTTAGTTCTATTATAATAATAGTTTCCACTCAAACATCTATATGGATCCTTATGAATCTCTTTAAGGGAAGCGGTGCATAACACCCGTATGTTGGGAAGATGTTGGGTAGAGAAAACATTTAGGTACATAAATGTTCATAGAAATGGTGGAGAATATTAAAACCATCAAAAATCATATTAAAGATACTCAAACTTGAAAAAAAGTGATATGTTAATAATCAACAATGAGACATATAGTTTAATATTGGGGACATGGTATTCCTTTGTATATCTCCATGGAGGATAGTTATGATATTTGTGAAATAGGGAAATATTATTCTAAGGTACATCGTCCCTTTTGAGATCCTTGATCGCATTGGTGTAGTGACCTATCGATGATCACTATCATCGAACCTATCCAATGTACCTGATATTTTCCACATATCTCTCTTGAGAAATTAGATACATAACCCATCACATGTACTCAATCCAGTGGTGGTACCATTGGAGAATGACCTCTCCTATGAAGAGAAGTTGTTGATGATCTTAAATTGTAGAGAAAATTTTCTACGTAATAAGACAATTCCCCTCGTCAAGGACTTATGGTGAAACCAAATGTTTTAAAAATCAACATTAGAATCAGAGGAAGTGGTGAAGGGGAGTTATCCTCATTTGTATTATTGTGGGAAAGGGTAATTTAGAGGGAGAAATTTCTTAACAATGGAGGATTGTAATGATCCAAACATTTTCTAATTAAAATTCCCCCTTAATCTAATTAAATTTATTTTTATGTAAGAGGGTTATAAAAAACATATTAACATCATTGGTTTTATGTTTTTTGATTTCAAAATAATATTATGAACTATTACTATTTCTAACATAGTTGTTGAACATTGATCACATTATTAGTATAAGTATAGGGATTTAAAAATAAAATTTAGTCAGACGGTGGAAGAGATGGCCAAATCCAGGAGAATTACCCCATAAATGCCCATTTTTTAGAGCTCAGAAAGGAAGTAGCATCCCTGGGATTCACTCCTTACTAAGAAAAAAGTCAAGCATCGACACCTGAATCTTTAACGGAACCGCCTACGAGAGAAGTTGAAGTTGGTATAGATTACAACCTGAGTGATGTTATCCGAGCAACCCCAAGAGTCTGTCAACAATATAAACATTACCCATAGGTCGTGTACGGGTGTTATATGGGGTTATGTAACAAGTTCCCATCACTATAATTATGTGAATTTTTTTTATAGAATAATGTATATACATTTATTTTTTTCTTGTTACTTTGTAAATACATTTTAAAGAAAAAATAGTTTGTTTAATAAATATTCAATTAAAAAATCTATTTTAATGAAGTAATTTATTTATGAATTAAATAATATTTTATTAAAATATTATTACTAAATTATATTTTTATTATATATAAATGATTGTACAATTTTTATGAATAAAATTATTATTATTTTTGGATTGAAAGGGACTTTTTTCAAACCCATGGATATTAAATAAACAACACCTTTTTATTTTAAAAGTAAAAAATACAGAAATTTCGAAAATTATTTAGATAAAATGAATATTATTTTCAGTATCAAGACATCGAAATTATCCAACATTGAATTTTTTATAATTTTCTAAGAATGTTCAACTTTTGGGTAAAAATTAAATACCGTTTCAATATATATTGTGTTTTATGACAACATAATGAATCAACAGTGAAATAATAAAATAATATAAATGATTTGTTCAGTCAATATGTTTTTTTACATTTAATATAATGTGATTTTATGTTTTTTGGATTTATTTCACAATGCCTTACTAGACCCTCCAAGACTTATAAAACATTTTTAAATTTTAAAATAATTTCCTTGATAGTGTGAGTCAACTCCACATAAACATGCCTAATATTTTAACATGTTCATCAATTTTACTTATAATATAATTTTTTCCACTCTACTTTAGGAAAAACCCTGGGAAAAACCATGTGATGGATTTTAATTTTGATTAGTAGAATTTGTGGTTTCCAAAACCTAATTTGTAAATAATTTCATATTCATTATTATATAAAACAACTCAATATCCCATTCCACTTCACTAAAACCATTTGGAGCTCAACTAACTCTGGTCCATATCTCTCTTGAACCCTACAATGGTGCTCTAGGCTCTCAAAAATCCTTTCTCAATCCTCTCTCTAGCCTTTGGTTTTACAATATCAAGTAAGGGACTTCTACCTTTCTCATTTTTTTCAAAAATTATTTTTGTTGTTATGACCCTTTATTTTCAATTAAAAATTATTGGGTATGATTTTTAACCTCCCACACACTTCCCTAATTATGTTTTAATGATAAGATACCCCTTTCTATCTAATTAATGCCTCCCATGTACACTTGTTACCATGATGTATTTCCATAATGGATTTCTCTCTCATCATTTACATTCACAAAATTATTTTATATTTCTAAATTCCTTTACATATGTTGGGATATGCATCTATATGACCCCATTACATTAAATTTTATGAACATATGACAAGATACCAATTTTCTCCCATCAACCATTTTTAGGAATTCTTGTGTCACACCATTATGCTACTGAATTTGCATCGCATTTTTCCATGACAAAGTTATTGAATAGTGAATACAATACTAATTTATCTATCAAGGGTATTCACCTTTTCTCACATTTACTTATCGATTATATAGTTTCATGTTTGTATTCAACATTACTTTATTTTATAATAAAATATTATGTTGAATTATTCGATGTTGTATGATCTATATGCCATAGTTTAGCATCAGTAACAAATCATAACGGTATTTATAAATACAAAACCATAAAACCAAAGAAGTTCATTAGTTTGTTATATATACATATTACATAATAATAAACATAATCAAATCAAGAGTAAATTTAATTAGTAAAAGTTTTTTTCCTCACAATCTCTCCCCTTACGAAATTTCTCCCTCAAAATTTCTTTTTCTCATAATAAAATAGATGAAGGTAACACTACTTCATCACTTCCTCTAATTACCACGTTGCTCTTCCAAACTTGTGGTTTTTCCACAACACTTTGAAAAGTGGGATTTTTTGATTTCATAGAATTTTTTCTCTAGTATCTATGATCTTCACCAGATTTTCTTCATATGAGAGGTCATTCTTCAGTTGTACCACCTCTAGATTGAGTACATGATAAGGGTTTGTTATGAAATTATTCAAGTGTGAAACATGGAATACATCTTGTACTTGATATAGGTTCAATGTAAGTGCTAGTCGATTGACCACTAATCCAATTCTATCAAGGATCTCAAAAGGGACGATGTACCTTGGACTAAGCTTTCCCTTCTTCCAAAATCTCATAACATTATTCCACCAAGATATTAGGTTGAATTACATGTCTCTAAAATCAAATAGTATGTCTCATCGACAATTATCAGCATAACTATTTTTTCACTCTGAGCATCTTTAATGGGAAACTAGATGATCTAAACCATATACACCATTTTTTCGAACATTTATGGACCAAGGAATTTTTGCGTTAAACCATAATCCCAATACATTGGTGTTCTACACCTCTTCCCAAAAAGGGATTTATAAGAATCCATTTGGATTCTAGAGTGGAATCTTTTATTAAAGGATTACTCATCCAGAGAAAGATGTCGATTCAATCCTCCTTCTAATTCCATTGATCAAGCTCTCAACATATCCTCAAATGTTTAGATAGTCTACTCATATTGGCCATCTGATTGAGGACGACATGTCGTACTGATGTTTAGATCTGTATTATGAACACATTAAAGAATCTTCCATAACCCAGAGAAGAATCTTGGATCTCGATCAGAAACAATAGATAGTGGTACTCAATGCATCCTGACCAGTTAACTGATATATATATCCATTCCAGTTGATCCAATAAAAAATATTCTTGAATTGCAATGAACTGTGTTGTTTTTGTAAGATGATCTACAACAACCTAGATAGAATTGTTTCCTTTGGATTTCCTCAAATGTCTGGTGAAAAAGTCCATGGTGATGTACTCCCATTTATATGTTGGTTTGGGTAATGGTTGCATCATCTCCTTATACTTCTACCTCTCATCCTTCACCTACCAACACACTAGGAATATTGATGTATACTCAGTAGTCTACATCTTCATGTTATCCCACATATAATTCCCTCAGAGATCTCAACACATCTTTGTGTTTCTTGGGTGAATGGATAAATTCTACCTATGAGCATCATACAAATGTCCCTTCAGTAACTACAGATTTGATGGAACACATAGTCTTGACCCAAATCTCAAAATTCTTTCTTCATTAACACTGATCTCCAATGATTTCCTTTTTTTTAATATTTTCAAATTTTATCAGAATTCCCACAACACTCTTTTGAGCATCGATTAACCTTTAAAATTGAGATGGTTTAACAATCATTTGTGAAAGGATTGATGATTTTCTCTTATTTATGATTACCATGTTCAACTTAATCAAATCTAATAATATTGTGTTCTTTTAAATTCTTATCAAAGATAGAATCAATGGGTCATTTCCACATAGAGCATATTCCATCTTGTTCTCTTTCCCAGGGTGGAATTGATTGAGCAGTCATAGTCTTTGATCAGATCTATCCATATTCATTGGCACATGTTCAACTCATTCTATGTGAATATATACTTGATAATTTTTTGATCCCTGTATATTTCACACGTGTCCCCAAATAGACAATGTCTAAAAATTTTATAAGAAAGGATTATTGTAGCCAACTCTAGATCATATGTTGGATTGTTTTTCTCATGAAATTTCAATTTCCATGAATCTTAGGTAATGAATTTGTAAATTTTTATCAATGCACATACCATTCCCTTCTTTGAAGCATCACTTAATACCACACAGAGTTATCCTCTTATGGGTAGTGTAAGAACGAGTGTAGTGATAAGAATTTTTTTCAATTTCAAGAAACTTAATTCTCATTCATCACTACAAGAAAACATGACACCCTTTCAGGTTAACCTTTTAATAGTAGTTGACAATCCTGAGGAATATCTCTCAAATCAGTGACAATATCCAACCAACCCTAGGAAGCTATAGATATATGTCACCAATGTTACCCTTATCCATCCTTCTATTATATATTTCATGGATAGATCCAAAGATATCACATTTCATGTGACGATATGACCTAATAATGAGACTTACATAAACTAGAACTCACACTTTCTATAATTTTCATAGATATTATCCTTTCGTAAGGTATCTAGAAAAGTGATTAGATTCTCCTCACACTTTTTCTTGGTTTTGGATTATATTAAAATATCATATATAAAGACTACCATATTTTTTTGACATAATCACTAAAGACTCTATTAATCATGTCCATAAATATTTATAGAGCACCAGTGAGTTTGAAATCCATTAATATGAATTCATATTTCCCAAACCATTTACGAAATGCAGTCATCGGGATATCCTCCTTCTTTAACCTTACATGGTAATACCCTGACCACATATCCACCTTGGAAAAGTATTGTTCTCCATGTAGCTAGTCAAAACATTCAGCAATTCAGATAAAAGGATACATTTTATTTATCATGATTTATATTATTTTATGATAATCAATGCAATGGCACATTTACACATCCATCTTCTTGATGATGAGGACTGGTGAACCCCATGGTAAAGCACATGGGTATATAAAACTTCTATCTAGATTCTCATGTAATTGTTTTCTCATATCATGACACTCTAAAATAGACATTATAAAAGGAATTTTGGATATCGTTGGTGACAGATGTATAATTTCAACTCAGAATTAAACATATATTCTAGGAGGATTACAAGGAAATTACTCCAAAAACACTTCAGGGAATTCCCTCACAATAGGATTTTCTTCAATGATGGTTCCTTCTATAGACTCAATCATCTGAGCATGATATCCATCATCAAAGGGCAGTAATATCCACTCTTGAGATGATGATTATAAGGATGATTAATCCTCCTCCATACAATTGTTCTGAAATGGGGGTTGATTCGCAATATGGAAAGTTATTTCTCTCTCATGGAAATTTCAGTTGGATCTTTATATGGAAAGCCAATCCATGCCATGAATTGCATCAAATTATACCCGATGTAGTATGAAGAGGTTTTTTAGGAAGTTCAAACCACAAATTGTGACAGGGGTGGAGTTCTAATCATGGGACATAATGATTTCCCCATTATCCATTCTCACCAACAACATTAATACCATGATTTGTGGTGGTGTTGAGATTGATCTAATAAACATTCATGATATAATATAATGCATAGAACCATAATAAAAATATATGTTATTTATTCTTGACAGAATATCTAGCGTACCTATCACCACATCGTTATCGAGTTTCACTTCGACAGTAGTGTTGGAAAAGATAGCCCTTGCTACCATGGAGGTTTTTGGTTACCATTAGAAACCCTTAGATTTGGGATCTAGTTTTCAAAGAGCTCTGGTTCTTTGCAGTTGAAGAAATAGAAAATGCATTGAGGGTCAGACAGAGTGTTCCTATCTTCTATTGCATCAGTTGGAATTTCTTTTTGGTAGTTAATAGTTAGGTGCCCTTTTCTTCCACAACTAAAGCATTTCCTCATCCCATTCAAGCAATTTCTGTGGTCCTTCTTTCTAAACTTTTAAAAAGTGGGGTACTGAAATTTCTTAGAACAATTAAATTTATCTATTGGACAGGCAAAATTTAATTCCACCATAAACATCTTATCCCTATGATTCCCCTGAGATTCACCAATTTCTATTCTGACTTTGAAGGCACATCATACAATTTACTCACATCTCACGAAGTCTCAGATCCCTAGGGGTTTCAGTAGGCTTGGTTTTTCCCACCAATGAAGCTGTCAACCTTGAATTTGGGTGTAATAACAAAACCGGAGGCATATCGTGCAAGACATGGAATGTTTTCTTATTATTGTATGACAGATTCATCATCTTTTTTATTTAGGGAATGGAAGTCCCTTTCCAACTTATGTTAAAGGGTTCGATGAAAATATTTATGGAAAAAACATTTTTTTGGAAATCCATCCATTCCAAAACCTAGGCCTCTTTTTGAGTTGTCATATTTTTTAGAAATTTCCACCATTGATCAGCTGAACCCTCCATATGATAAGAAGCCAGTATTACATTCTTTTTTTCGGAACACTTAATGATTTTGATGATCCTCTCATTGGAGTTGATCCATTGTTAGACGATTGAGGGATCATGTGATCCATTAAATGTAAGAGGGATTTGTATCATAAAGCTCTTGGTTTTGAATTTTTTGTTAGTGGGGTTGGGGGGTGAACGTTCCTCTTTACCCATGTTTCTTTTCTGAGCATGAGTTATCTGACAGAGTATCATGACAATGTTATCAATTCCTGCTCTCATTGGATTGGGAATTTTATTAGTATAGTAATCACATTGATCTCCACATCGGTTGTTAGCTAGAGTCCTCCTATTACCGTCCATTTTCTAGATTAAAAGTAAATTAATGGGAAAAACATAAAGTGAAATCCAATGAAAAAATGGACAACATATATATTACTTTTATTTCTATAACATTTCTATGTTATCTATGATCTACTACCCAAAATATATTCTTAGGGGAATTTTTTTAATTCCATTAATAATGGTTCATACTAAGATTACTAGTTTTCCAAATCATATACCTTGGGAGTGTCATAACCAATAGTGCAGTAATGCACGTTGTTGTGCATCATTTACTATTCAAGTTTATCTCAAAATATGGTTTTCAGGTTTTACAACATGATATATTTGTGAATGAGCCTCCTCTACATTCCCATATCCAGACAATGATGAATCTTCTTGATTAACCACTTATTCAATTATCACAAAAATTTAGCGATGTTTTTATTGTACTTATTTTTATCTATAAGGATTTCACTAGGGTTTTCTAATCCTAATACTAAAAATAACTAATCCTATCTTTTGATACCAACTAAAACAACCCTTCTCAATATTAATATTATTATCATGACTTATTACCTAAAATTTCACTTAAATAAACTGTGATTGTCTAAATGTCAGGTATCATGGGAATATATAACATTACATAGCAACATAAAAAATAAAAACCAACATCATTATTGAAAATTTCATTTACATGGCCACAACATCCCATCATAATTAGCATTTCATGGGATAACCCGAGGGAATGCATTAGAAAAAGGTGAGCTATAAGGCCCAATAAAGGAATAAAAATGTAATAACATGAAGAATATAGAAAAAGTTAAGAAAAAGGAATATCAATGAAGCACAATAGAAACATGAACATAAAGACATGATATAAAATGATTATTATTACATGTAAATGTGGAAACAACATTTAACATGACATTTTCATGAACCAAGGATCATTTCACAAAAAGTAGGAGTAAAACATTTTTTCTCTTGAATTAGAATGAGTAAAACCTAATTAAATGTTATTTATCATGATACTAACCATTACCCAATGAATTGGAATGCTACCAAGTATTACCCTTCTTAATCATTTCATTCCATGAATAAATCTTCCACATAAATCATACTACATGGATTCATTAATCATAATAATTTATTCGCAAAATAAGCGATGTGGAATAAATATATGTATGTCCTAAATCAAAAAGTATGTGTGGATAATGGTGAACACCCATGATAGAGTTATGGGTATGGTATTCACTACCAGATTGATTTTGGCATTTAAATTCTGGTTTAACTTCTGAAACATAACGACATCTAATAGAGATCATAAATTGGGTTGATTAATGAAAATGGAGTATCTCATAATTTATATATCAAATGGGATGTAAGGGGGACACAGAAAATAATATCCCACCATATGTAATGGAATTTATAAGAACAGTATAATAGAATTTCTTGAATGTAAATGATGAGATAGAAAGCCCTTAAAGAATTTTAGCATGGTAAAAAGTGTACACCAGAGGAATTAATGAGAGGGAAAGGGTAATGTCATCATAAAAACATGACAAATGAAGTTTAGGAGAGGTTTGAAATCATACCCCATCATTTTTAATTTAAAATTAAAGGGAATAAAAACATATTGTAATTTAGAAAAAAATGAGAAAGGAAGAAATCACATATGAAAATTCGGTATGGTAACAAGTGAACATGAGAGGTATTAATGAGAGAGAAAGTGGTCCATAATCATTCAAAAATAAGCAAGGTGCTATGGAGGAGGTGTTAAATTATACCCCAACATTTTTAATTTAAAATTATAGGGCATAACAACATAATTGAATTTTGACAAAAATGAGATTGGAAGAAATCCCTTATAAAATTTCAGCATAGTAACAGGTGTACATGAGAGGAATTAATGAGATATAAAGGGGCATATAATAATTCAAAAATAAGGATACCAGTATGGGGGAGGTGAAAATTCATACCCCAATATTTTTAATTGAATATAATAGAGTGTAACGACATGGATAAATTTCGAAAAAATGAGACGTGAGTAAATATCTAACTTGGATGTGTGATCCCAAAGGCTTGGGAGAGGCTTGAGAGGGGATTCTTGAGAGCTTGGGGGTCCTTGGGATGATTATTGGGAATAGAGGGTAGGGGTAGGTTGAGCTCCAAATTGTTTGAGTAAAGTGGAATGGGAAATTGTTCAGGATTATTTAGGAACAGAGAGTGAATTCCTAATTAATTTGGATTTGAACACCACACATTAAACTAGTCAAAACCCCAAACAATCCCATGGTTTTTTCCAAAGTGGAGTTGTAATTTTTTATAAGTACAGTGGATTTATTTATTAAAATATTTGTCTTGCATTAGTGGAGGTGATTCACACTCTCATGGAAATCAGTTTAAAATGTTAAAATATTTTATAAGTCTTGGAGGATCCACTAAGGATTTGTAAAATAAATAAAACAAAATTAAAATCATATTATTTTAATGTTACAACATATATTGGATTATCAACAAATTTATACTATTTTATTACATCACTATTGGGACATTATGATGTCATAAAACACATTTTATATTTAAATGGTGGTTAATTTTTACCCAAACATTTGGTTGTCTCAGAAAATTATGAAAAAAATAAAATTAGAATATGTTGACATCTTAATCCCAATAATAATATATATTTTTTCTAAATAATTTTGTAAATATGTGAATTTTTTCTTTTGAAATAAAAACCAATATTTTTCAAAAAAAATTATGTGTTTGACAAAAGAAGATTTCTAACCTTAAGAAAGATTAAAATTGAATTCATAAAAATTATATGATCATTTATATTTAATAATAAGTAATTTAACAATAATATTTTTTTAAAATCTAATTTAATTAAAAAATCCATTAATCCATCAGAATAGATTTACTAATTGAATATTAAATAAAAATATTGTTCGTGCTTTAGAAACTATTAACAATGTTTCAATAATAAAATCAATGAATATTCTTTATTATATAAAAAAATAATGCACAAAATCATAGTATGAGGTTATTGACACATATACCCTTATAACACCTACCTGTGACCTAAGTGTAAGGTGTGCGATGGTGACATACTCTTGGGATTGCTTGGATAACATTTCATGGGTGGTAATCTCTATCATCATCCACATCTCTCATAGACTGTTCAATTTATGATTAATGTTTTGAATCTCGGCTTGGTCTAGGTCATGAGTGAATCCTAGTAATGGTACCTCTACAAGCTCCTAAATATGAGCTTCATACAGAGAAATTCTACTGCATGAGGCCATCACTTCCTTTTTCTGAGTAAATTGGATTTGTTAAAGCCATATATTTATACTGATCATGTGATCACTATTCAATGGATATGTTAGAAACACTAACAATTATTAACTTTATTTTGAAATCAAATAAAATAAAAAAAATTGAGATAATTTGTTTTATATAACCATCCTATATAATAATACATATATTATGATCAAGAGGAATTTTAATTAGTAAAAGTTTACTTTTATTAATGAAAATTCCTTGTGATCCAAATAAATTTAATATTATGTAAAATGGTTATATAAATCATATTCACTTATTTGGTTTTATGTATTTGGATTTTCAAATACCATAATGAATTGTTTCCATTTCCAATATAGTTGTTGAATAGTGATCACATTATTTGTATAAAAATAGGGTTTTAACAAATCCAATTTACACAGTTAAAGGAAGTGATGGCCTCATCCAGTAGAATTGCTCCGTACTAAGACAAATTTTCGGTGCTTGAAAAAGAGATGGCTTCACATGTCATTTCTCTTGACCATGCCCAAGCCGAGATTCAACAAATTTAGCTGGAATGGAACTCTCTATGGAATAAGTGGATGTTGATAGAGGTTACCACCAGAGCAATGTTATCTAAGCCACCCTAAGATTTTGTCACCATCCCTCACCTTACCTATATATCATGTGAGGGTTCTATAAGGGATTATTTTACAAAACCAAATCACTATTATTATATGAATTATTTTTTAGTTGAATAAATAATACAAATTAATTTTATTATTCTTACATTGTAAATAGTTTTTGAAGCACAAATAGTATTTTTTGTTAATGTTCAATTAAGAAATATATTTTGATGAATTAATGGATATTTAAATTAAATAACATTTTAATACCATATTGTTACTAAACTACATTGTATTAAATATAAATTATCATATAAATTTTATGAATAAAATTGTAATTTATATTATGGTTTGAAAGATATTTTTTTGAAACCCCATGAATTTTCGATAAATGTCAGTTTATATTTTAAAAGTCAAAAATAAAATATTTTGAAAATTATTTATAAAAAGTAAATATTATTTTTTGATTCTGGATGTCGAAATTAACTAACAGTGAATTTTTAACTTTTAAAATTATTTCCTTGAGTGTGTGACTAATCTTCACCTAAGAAAGCCTAATATTTTAATAATTTCAAACAATAGCATTATAAAATTACTTTTTACACTACCCATTTTGAAAAACCAGGGGCTGTTTTGTGGTTTTGATTAGTTTAACTTGTGGTGTCCAAAACCTAAATAATAAATAATTCTCTCTCATTTATTATATAAACCCAATCGATCTATCATTCCTCTTCATTGAAACCATTTTGATATTGACAAAAATAATACCTAATCAGTCTAGAATCCTCCCAAGGATCCCCAAGCTCCCCATAATCCCATTCCAATCCTATCTCAAGCCTTCGGGATCACACATCGATGTAAAGGATTTATTCCTTTTTTATTTTTATCCAAATTCCATTATGTTTTTATACCCTTTTATTTTCAAATTAATAATATTGGGGTATTAATTCCAACATCCCCATACTACCATTCTTAATTTTTATTTATTACAGAGCCCTTTATATCTCATTAATTCCTCTCATATACAACGGTTACTGTGCCGAAATTCTGTAAGGGATTCCTCTCTCGTCATTTACATTCAAGCAATTATTTTATATTATGAATATAAATTCCATTAAATATTTTAGTAAATGTATATATATGACCCCTTTACTATAAAATTATTGTACATATGATGAGATACCCATTTCTCTATCATTAATCATTTTTTTGAATAATTATGTCACACCATTATGCTATCAAAATTGCACTGTGATTTTCCAAAAACAAAGTCATTGGGTAGTGAATACCATGCCCTTTTCTCTATCAAGGTTATTAACCATCATTCACATTTACATATTTATTATAAATTTTCATCTATAAATTCCACATTAATTTATCATGGAATAAATGATGATGTTTAATGAATCCATTTGGTATGGTCTATGTGGCATTATTATTCATGAAATGACATGATTAAGAAGGGAGTGCCCTAATAGCACTCTAATGCATTGGATAAAGATTATTATCAAGATATGTCATCTGAAATTATGGTTTATTCATGATTACTCAAGTTAAATTATGGTTTACTCATGTTTTATGTGAAATGATCCTTATCTCATGCTAAAATCATGTTAAATGTTATTTCCACATTACCATGTTATAATAATAATTCTATAAAACTACTTTATGTTTATGTTTCTCTTGTGATTTATTGATATTTCAATTTACTATCATGTGATATATTTTTAATTTTATACCTTTTTACTCCCTAATCGGGCTCCAAAGCTCATCCTTTTCATATGCATGTTCTCATGTTATCCCATGGAATGATAAGTACGAAGGAATGTTGTGGTCATGTAATTTTTTATTCAAGAAATGATGATGGTTTTGTGTTATAAGTTGTTATGTAATGTTTCAAATTTCCTAATAAACTAGACCTCAAGATCCATAGAGTTTTCTTATTTTCATGTTTGTGTAATAAATCATATTTATGTGTGTAATAAAGATAATGTTTTCTATAGTTGGTATCAGTGGATAGATTTTTTTAATTTTGGGATTAGGATAAGAAAACCCTGGTGAATTCATTAGGGATAAGATTAAATATAATAATTACATCCCTAAATTTTTATGAGTATTGAGAAAGTGGTTTATCAAGAAAATACATCCCTTTTTGGATATGAGAAGGCAGAGGCCGCTCTGTAATAGATGTATCTATGGGTAAAACCCGAAAACACCACAATGAGCTAGACTCAAACGGGAACTAGTACACAAAAAAGGGTCTTGTAACACTCTTGGTTATGAAACTCCTGGGTGATATGATTTTGTAAGTTTATAAACATAGAATTAACCATTATTAACGGAATTAAATAAACCACTAAGAAAACTTGTTTAGATATATATCATAGTTAACATTAATATGTTAAGGATAGAAAAGTTATTTATAAGTTATCCCCTTTTTCATTGGATTCCCCATTATGTGTTACCCCTAACATTCTTTTTATTTCGACCAAAGGTAGGTAATAATTGGACTAGGGCTAAAAAATGATGCAAAGATTAATGTGATGACTGTTCTAATGAGACTCTGAACCTGATGGGAGCATGAATCAAAAACATTGTCATGATACTCTATCAGGTAACTCATGAATTTAATAGAAACATGGGTCAAGAGGAACAGTCAACCCCACCCCTAATAAATAAAAAGCCTCAATTGATAGCTTCATGAGACAATGTCCTCCCACTTTTAATGGATCATATGATCCCTCAATCCTCAAACAATGGATCAACTCTATTGAACATATCTCTTATATCCTTAAATGTTCTGAAAATGATATGGTTCTTTTGGATACATAATGTATGGAGGGTGAAGCAAATCAATGGTGGGCATTGATCAAAAATAAAAATCCTGATGACGTTATAAAGACGTTGGAATTTAACGATTTCTAGAAAATGTTTTCTGATAAATATTTTCCTTATACCCTTTTATTTGAGATAGAAAGGGAGTTCCATTCGCTCAAGAAAAAAGATGACAAATCCATCAGATAATATGAGAAAAAATTCACAAGCCTTTCACAATAATCCTCTAGCATTGTCTTTACCCCTAAATTCAAGGTCGTTTGCTTCTCTTCTGGGAAAAACCTAGCCTAAGGAATTCTCTAGTGATCCATGACTTTGAGGGATATGTGTAAATTGTCTGATGTTCTCTAAATGATGAAATGGAAATCGTAGAATCTCAAAATTATCATTGGTATAATAAGGATAAGTAGGTCTCTATTTCTGGATGTCAGATGGATAAATCCAGCGGTGAAATTAAAATCTTGCACCCCACATGCCAATGTTGTGGAAATAAGAACCCCAAAAACATTCTGATGGGGGAGAGGGAATTCTTTAGTGGCGGAAAAGAAGGGCACCTAGCCATTGACTACCGACAAGAAAAACCCACTGCTGCAACAGAGTAGAGGAATTCTCCGTTCAACAATAAATGTATTTTTCATTGCTTCAACTACAAATAACCCATAAACATTTCAAACCAGTGGCCCTTACCAAGGGTTTTCAGAGGCAACCAACAACCTCTATGGTAGAAAGGGTGATCCATTTCCATCACTAAAGCCGAAGTGAACACCGAAAATGAAGTTGTGATAGGTACACAAGTTATTCATTCATTAATAGTGAATGTAGTTTTTTATGCCGGTTCTATGAATTCTTTTAAATCCCAAAAAATTTGTAGATCAATCCCAACACCGCCAAAAATCATGGAAGTAATGATGTCGGTGGGAACATCAAATGGGGAAATCATTTCATCCCAGGAATAACAATCCTACCATGTTACAATTTGTTTTTTGGACTTCTCTAAGAACCTCATCATAATACCTATGGTGGAATTTGATGCAATTTTTGGCATGGATTGAATTTCCATATATATATATATATCCATAATAAATTTCCATGAGATTGAAATCACTCTCTATATGGTGAATCGACCCCCCCCCCAATTCTTTACAAGGGAAAGAAGGAGGATGAATTTTCCATAGCACCATCATCTCTAGAATTGATATTACTACCCTATGAGAATGTGTATCATGCATAGATGATTGAGTCTAAGTAATAAAACATCATTTAGGAAATCTGTATTGTGATGGAATTTGAAGATGTGTTTATTGAGGAATTTTCTTGTCTTCCTCTAAGAAGAGATGTTGAGTTCTCTATTGATCTTATACCTGGGGTGCTTCGAATATCCATGAATCCATATATAATTTATGTTTTGGACCTTGAAGAGCTAAAGAAAAAATCTACAGAAGAATCTAGATAAATGGTTTATACACCAAAGTGCTTCAAAATGGGATTCTCCAGTCCTCTTCTTCAAGAAGAAGGATGTGTCAATGCGCCTTTGCCTTGATTATCGTGAGCTCAGAAAAATAATGATAAAGAAAAAGTAGCGTCTACCCTGAATTGATGACTTGTTTTATTAGATATGTAGAGCATAATACTTATACAAAGTGGATTTACCGTCTGAATATTATTATGTAAGGGTGGAGAAGGAGGATATCACCAAGGCTGCTTTTTACACAAGGTATGGGCACTATGAATTCATAGTAATTCATATCAGACACAATAATTACCTAGTAATACTCATGGACATGGTGAATAGAGACTTTAGATATTACATCGAAAAGCTTGTGGTAGCCTTAATAGACGATATTCTAATATACTGCACACCCAAGGAGGAGAATGAGAAGAATCTAAGCACTGTACTAGAGACCATGCAAAAGGAGAATCTTTATGAAATGTTAAAAAGTGTCAGTCAGGGTTCATTGAAATCTCCTTTTTGGGTCATATCATCTCAAGAAATTAGATATCCATGAATCCTTCCATGATAGCTACAAAACATGGATATCCGAGGCCAACATCGGTGACAGATATTTGTAGATTTCAGGGGTTAGATGGATATTATCTCCAATTTGTGTGAAATTCATTATGATTGTAATAACCTCTTACCAAGCTAACTCACAAGGGAGTCAAGTTTTTATGGAGTGATGAATGCGAAGAGAGCTTCATGGAGTTGAAAAAAAGATTATTATTGCACCTGTTCGTATACTACCCATAGGTGGAGAAATTTTTGTGCTATTTAGTGATGCTTCGATGAAGGGCATGGGATGTGTGTTGATGAAAAATGACAATGTCGTTTCCTACACCTCAAGGACATTGAAATTTTATGATAAAAACTATCCAAAACCTGATTTGGAGTTGGCGGCAGTAATATTTTCTATGAAAATTTGTCGACAATACATATTTCGAGAGAACTGTGAAATATACACAGATTATAAAAGCCTCATGTATATATTCACAATGATTGAGTTGAACAAGTTCCAACAAAGATGGTTAGAGATGATGATTGACTATGAATTCTCAATGAATTACCACCCATGGAATGGAAACACGGTGGGAGATTCTCTATGTAGAAAGGACCAATCGATTCTATCATTGATGGGAATTGATAAAGATCCAATCTTCTTAGATTTGCTGAAGATGGTCATGGGAATCATAAATAAGGGAACATTAAAAATCATTTCACAAATTATTGATCAATCATCTATTTTAGAAATGATAAAGTATTCTCAAAATGATTATGTGGGCATATAAAATAATGTTAAAACTATTAGAAAACGGAAATCCTCAGAGTTCAATGTTTATAAAGAAGGAATTGTGAGATTTGGATCACGACAATGCATTCCATAAAATCCGGAGTAAAAGAAAGAAGTTTTGGATGATGATAATACATATAATTTCTCAATTCACATTGGAAACACAAATATGTATCAAGATCTATGAGAGAATTATTGGTGGGATAACATGATGAAGAAGATAACAGAGTATACATCAAAGTTCATTGTATGTTAGAAAGTGAAGGCTGAGAGGTTGAAGTCTAATGGAATAATGCAACCATTAACCATACCCGTAAAGGCCTATAAACTGAATATAATTTTTTTAAATTATTTTGGATTATAAAGAGTCTATGGAAATTTACGGAGCATGATTTCGAGGAATGTTGTTCCAAGAATTGTTTTTTGAGTTTTTTATTGTACGTTCAGTAAATGCGTGAGAAACATTTTCAACCTTTTGTACCAGTTCATTGATTCAATACGAAAGGGAACTGTTGAATCCAAAAAAACTGGGATTCACATAATCGAGGATTAACACCAACCATAGTGGGTCGACTGAAAAAGATAATTTTTTCAACTTTTATAGAAATAATATAATAACATAGAAATTGTTATTTTATTTTTCCTATCTCCTCTTGAGTAGTAGTGGTGGGAACCCTGAAGGTGGTTAGATTTTTAACATGGGATTGTAAATTCCCGGTTACACATTTATTTCAAACCCACCCCTTGTGTAATTAATGTGGCACATTAATTATGTCAATTAATGGAAAATTAATTGATTAAAGGATTAATTCTCTAGCAGATCCATTATTTAATAAAAAATAGGGGAAAAGGGAGACTTTGGGGGAGGTTGGGGGAGAACTCCAACGATGTACTGATTCAAAAAACATCCAATAAAGAACAAAGGTTTTGATAGAGCCAAATGAATAATTGATCTATGACCAATGTTCACCAGTTGCATCAACAAATAAGGACTAATCCTCCTCCACGAATGCCCCATCATCCAACAGTTCTCGAGGTAGGGGTTTTGTTTAATTCAAGTGAATTTTTTCGGTCCCTCATTCTTGATATGAAATTTTAATATAAGAATTTATATAATTAATCTACGTTAAATCAAATACTCCCGCTTTTTGTAATGATAACATGGAGGTCACGTGACAAACGAACAAGGACAAAACCATCCACCGCTTTGGTATTTTATTGCGCTCTACAGGGGAAGAATTATCAACTAGACGGAACCTTGAACCAGGAGGCACGCATCAACGAAGGAATCCTGGGAGGCCGATAGGCATTGACAAGAGTGAAAATAGAGTTGTGGAGCATCACCGGAGCCCCCCAGAAGAAGCCTCAGCGTGTCATCACTGGTGACCAGCACCGGCAAACGAGGGCGGCAGCCGAAAACCACAAGCCGAGATGGTAGGGCGGATCCGCACAGTGACAAAAAAAACCATATGGGGCGTCTAACCACATTGGTAGTATAGGGAGTGTGTTATCGCACACAGTGGAATGCAAGCCACCACTTCATGTCGTGGCAGAGGAGGGGGACATGCACCGGTTGGTCCTACTAGAAAGGTGTGGCGCCACGTGGTGCTTCCATTTTTCTAACCCAAATATGTTATTTTGTTTGGGTGTGGGACATACTATGTGCCACCAAGGTTGTCCATCTAGATGGAGGGCTATGTCAAGCCAGTCAGTCAGGCCGTTTCCGCAACCTGGTTGAATGCTCCCAGCCTAGGCCGGCTGGGTCGCATCCATAGCCTAACATGCTGAACCCGCTATGACCCAACTGCTTCAGGCTGGGCTAGGTCAGACCTGGGCTAGACCAGGACAAGGTTGGGTTGGCCCAGGTTGGGCAGGTCAGGCCGACAGGGTCAGACCAGACCCGAACCCACTTCACACTAAATCGCTTAAAGTCCCTTATCTCACAAAGCATACATCTGTTTGCAAAAACCTATATAGCGCTGAAATCCTAAGAACATGATGATCCATTTGAAATACTCCACCTACGTTTTGGACAACGTTGTTGAATTGCAGGGTTGGAATGTAGCCAAATCCAACTGGGCCCTCCACACTAAAATACATATAAATCTCAGATCAGACATCTATTTGGATTCACTGTCTATTGAATTAAAACCCTATTACATGACAGATCATTGGGTTAAATCTTAATGGGACTTTACACTGGTTTAAATATGTCCTATGGCTGGAGGAATTGATTCCCCTAGAATCAAGCGTTCTTTGTGCAGAAATCTAATTTTTGGCTGTGAGGTGGAGGTTGGAGGAAGATCTTGTATAGGTTAGTTGATTGTAATATATAGTTGGATAGCATCGACTGATACTATGTGGGTTAGCACCTCGAGATCATGTGTGGAACATCACCTATCGATCATGTGTGGGTCAGATCCTATGTGCGTCAGTTCTCAATAATTTTATGTGGGTCAGTGCATACCAATCCTGTGTTGGTCATATCTAGTGTGGGTGAGTGAGGGTTATTACCTATCGATCCCGTGTGGGTTAGTAGTAGTTTCTCATTATATAATAAGATGATCTAGCATTAAGACTAATCAACAGTACTTTTGTACTAATGTTATCCCTGGATTGAGCTGGGTCTTTTGATTTGTGCTTTGTGTTTGAGATCATGCTTTGTGTTTTTTATTTTTGGAATTCTGAGACACCTTCAGGGGTATGGGTGTCCTTACATGGTATTGTTTTACTCACCCCTACATAGGCTTTGCAAGAACCTTGTTCTGTCTTGTGAAAACGATAGGTATACTTGATTGAGACTCGGGGAGAGAAGAGCTGATGGTGGAAAGAGGTTACAATTGACGTGGATAGATTTGGAGATGGTATGTACCTAAACATCTAGTATAATCCTTGGCATAGGATCTCAAGATATGTTTTCTATTTTATTTTTTATTGTATCCTTCTGTTGGGATTATATTCTAGACCCATTACTTTCAGCACACACTTTTACTACTACAGTTTCACTTCATGGTTAAATCTTGAAGTGTTCTAGGACAGTGTGTTTATACATGTTTAATGGCAGTTCCTTCTGTTTTAGGGAGACACCTTTCCAGTGTTAGTTGCCGACCCATGGCCTATAGAAGGCGAGTATTGTGTAGTCACAGTGCGATCCTCAGGGGACATGCTATGACAAATAAGAATCATAGGAGTCACTTGTACCGAATAACTACTACTCTGAAATTTTTAATGGAGCAATAGATTTATGTCTTTTGAGAGTGGTTTTGAGTTTGGGGAGTCATGTGTTGGTGCGGTGGGCGATGTATCCATACACAAGGACCCTAAATTTTGATTTTCTGACTCGGTGCACGAAAACACTAATTACATGTGTTTTGGAAATGTTTTAATTCTTGATCTCCTTTGAGATAGCTCACCAGGTATAACTTATTGAACATGGAAGAATTTTTTCTTTTTAGGATGCCACCACATAGAGAGCTAGCTAGGATTCTAGGGAGAGTACACATGGATGGACCACCAAGAACTACTAAAAAATTGGTCTCTAGAGACCGCCACTGGCGGTCGCTACATGCCTCAAGAGACCGCCCGTCGATATCCATTGGCAGTTTCATTAACCACATCGCAATAGGCCAACAGCAACCGCCAATGGCGGTCGCTCTAGGTGACTAAAATTCTGGCCTATAGCGACCGCCTGGTGATCGTTGTGCTATTTATGGGTCAACATTAGCGACCACCATTGGTGGTCGCTAATGTGTGTACTAAGAAGCCTAGAGAGACCACCTGGTGGTCCATATGCTATGGATGGTTCATCATTAGCGACCACCATTAGAGGTCTCTAACGTGAGTACCAGGCAGCCTATAGCGACCGCCATAGGCGGTCGTAAGTCTAGGGAACTTTTTTTTAAACAAAAATTTTCGGTGCAAAATCAGTGATAAAATAAGGTAAAAATCATAAAAAATGGAAAACAATTTCAAATAGCATAAACATCAAGATCATCATAAACAATTAATGATAAACGTTCTTCAACGATCTGAACAGGTCCATCCATTTCAATCTTCTACTTTAGTAAACCAACAATAAGGCAAAAAAATAACTACTAAAAAACAATCATAAATTAGAAATATTTATTCAGTTATTATATACATATAATAAAATTAAATCTGACATCAACACATGGTGCTATAATAATTTAAAACCCCAAATTTAGGAAATGCTATCATTTCAGGATTTTTTTTCTTATTTGCTTTAGTTTGTTAAATTGTTTTGTTGTTTAAAAAGGAATGTTCTTTATGTGCACCACACATCTGATGTGTATTCCCTCTCCTCCTATATGTCACTGAAAATATTCCTATTTTTTGTGTGGTTTCTGGTCAATTAGAGCATGTTTTCTCTGAATTCGACCGCCTCACGCCTTTTTGGGGATTTATGACTCGAGAAATGCATTTCTGGTCCCCACAGTCAAATGTCACCTTTGATTGACATGCCATTTGCCCGACCATTTAATAATCCAAACCATGGCTGTTGTCATATGGTTTCATGGAAATCCGAGATCGTACGGGTGGTTTTGACCCCCCCCCCCCAACACACCCATTTAGCGCACCCCGGACTGCAGAAAACGACACAATCAATCGTACCGCGCTCACCATACATCTGATGGGCGTCTCATCTCCTCCTACACATCAAAAATAATATTACTATTTTTTTTGTGTGGTTTTAGGTTATTTGGAGCATGTTTTCTTTGAAATCGACTGTCTCACGTCGTTTTGGTGTTTTATGACTCCAGAAACGCGTTTCCGGTCTCTGCGGTCAAACGACACCTCTGATTGATGGTCTGTCCACATGAACATGTCAAAATTCAAACCATGGCTATTGTATTATGATTTCAGGGCATTCTGAGGTTGTTCAGGTGGTTTTGACTCCCTAACGCGCGCTTTTTGCACGTTCCGAACTGCTAAAAATGATGCAATCAGTCGTTCCGCATGCACCACATGTCTGATGGGAGGGAAGTCTCCTCCTACACATCACGAATAATATTCCTATTGTTTTCGTATGGTTTCAGGTCATTCAGAGCATTTTTTCTCTGAATTCGACCATCTCATGCCGTTTTGGTGCTTTATGACTCTGGAAACCCGTTTCCGATCTCCGTGGTCAAACAACACCACCGATTGATGTGACGTCTCCCGAAAAATTTCACAATTCACACCAAGGTTTTTTTCTTATGATTTCATGGCATTCTGAGGTTGCTTTGGTGGTTTGACCCCCCAGCACACCCTTTTAGCGTGCACTGAACTCCTGAAAACCACACAATCAGTCGTTCTGTGCACACTGAATGTATGATGGGAATTCCACCTCCTCTTACACGTCGTGAATAATATTCTGTTTGTTTTCATGTGGTTTCAGGTCATTCATAGAAAGTTTTCTCCGTATTCGACCGTCTCACACCGTTTTGGTGTTTTTTGACTCTGGATACGTGTTTTCGGTCCCCGTGGTCAAACGAAACGTACTATTGACGTGTCGTCTTCCTGAAAATTTCAAAATTCACACCACAACTCTTGTCATCTGATTTCATGGAATTCCTAGCACATTTGGGTGGTTTTGAACCCCCCAACGCGCCCTTTTAGTCGTGCTGAAACTACTGAAAATGAAATAATAAATCGTACCGCATGCACCACACATCTGATGGGAATTTCGTCTCCTCTTACAGATCAATAATAATATTCTTATTGTTTTCGTATGGTTTCATGTCATTTAATGCACGTTTAATCTGAAATCGACTGTCTCACACCATTTTGGTGTTTTATGACCCCTGAAACATGTTTCCGGTCGCCGCAGTCAAAATAAACCTCTGATTGACGTGTCGTCTGCTTGATCATTTCACAATTAAATCCTTGGCTGTTTTCTATCATTTCATATCATTCCGAGGCTGTTCGGGTGGTTTTGACCCCCCCAACGCATCCTTTTAGCACGCGCTGAACTGCTGAAAACGACACAATCGGTCTTACCGCGTGCACGTGATGTTTTATGGGCATTACATCTCCTACTAAATGTCACGAATAATATTCCTATTGTTTTAGTGTGGTTTCAGGTCATTCGGAGCACGTTTGCTCCGAATTCAACCGTCTCACGCCGTTTTGGTGTTTTATGACTAAAAAAAAGTGTTTTCGGTTTCCACAGTCAAATGACACCTCCGATTGATGTTCAGTCTGTCCGAAAATTTCAAAATTAACACCATGACTATTTTCGTATGATTTCATGGCATTTTGAGGTCGTTCGGGTGGTTTTGGACCCCCAAGGCACTGTTTTAGCACGCGCCGAACTGCTGAAAACGACAGAATCGGTCATACAACGTGCACTGCACGTCCGATGGGCATGTCGTCTCCTCCTACACGTCATAAATAATATTCCTATTGTTTTTGTGTGGTTGTATGTCATTCATAGCATGTTTTCATAGAATTCGGCCGTCTCACGCTGTTTTGGTGTTTTATGACTCCGAAAACGCGGTTCTACTCACCGTCGTCAAACGACAACTCCGATTGACATTCCGTCTTCCCGAAACTGCGGGGAGGGCTGTCTGGGGTGCGGGGGGGGGGGGGGGTCTGTCTGGCGTGCTGGGGAGGGGGGGGGGCTTTCTGAGGTGCGGGGAGGGGATGTACGAGGTGTCATGGGCCTGTCTGGTGTGCCGGGGGCCTACCCGGGGTGCATTAGGGGTTGCTGTCCGGGGTGCGGGAGGCTGTTCGGGGTGCGCGGGGCCTATCCGTGGTGATAGAGGGATGCCCGAGGGGCGGGGAGGGTTTTCTGAGGTGCGGAGGGGGGGGGGGTGTCTGTAGTGCTGGGGGGGGGGGGGGTTGTCCGGGGTGCAGGGGGGCTGTCCAGGTTGTTGGGGAAGCTATCCGGGGGCCGGGAAGGGGTGTCCTGGGTGGGTCGGGGACTAAAAATAGTTATCTGAGCTCGGTCATCAAAAACATGTTTCATGGTTTATATTACGAATCACATGGTTTTTTCAAAACTAATACAGAACATGAAATTGAAAACATTGAAGAATTAAATGAAAAAAATATCCAAATCATTATCGAGTTTCATGGTTACTTCTCAATTCGTGCAAAAAATCATTAAATTAGGGCTAAACACACATGATACCCCAAAATCACAAAAAATATCACTAGAAACCCAACCTAAATATCAATAACAACGGCACCATAAAAAATAGAAACACACCTCGTGAATATGATGTGTCATGCGTGGTCATGACTACTACCTCCATCAGGTGGGTCAGGGGCCTACAACAAATAATCATTATGAATATTTTCATAACAAAAATAATTTACATTAAATTAATAAATGCAGTATAAACCTATGTCGTCTGATCCCCTGCACCATCACCTGGACGCACATATTGCCACAATGCTCTAACCTCAACAATCAATTGCGCATTAACCTCTTTAGAAGCACGCAGCTATGCCTCGAAATCTGACTACTGCTGTGTCATCTGAGCAACAGCAGGACCGACAACCGTAGCACATGACAATATAGAATGAGGAATCCCTGTTCTATAGGTCATACTATATCCATGCTTGTCCCGACCAATAATGGGATGACATATCTCATCCGTTCGCATGGGAAGGTATCGCTAGTACTCTGGTAGATATTCTAACTCAACATAAAATTGAGACTATGAAATATTTAAATATATATACATATATTAATATACATTTTTTATGTATGTATTGGTAATGAGTACAAGCACTTACTATCAATGTTTCAGCCTCTATATCATTGCAATCACGAGTCCTCATCCATAAAGACATTTTATCAGTCCGTGAACCTTCCTCCCGCAACTGTATATGAATAGAATATAAAAAATCTATATTAATTAATAAATTAAGAAATGATTAATAAATACCTCATGTCTGATCTGAGACACATGACGAGTCCCGAGCCGGTGAGGTGGTCAATGCAATGCTCAATTCTCAGAATGGTTTGTTGACACCTCCTACATTCAATTCATTCAAATTTCAAAGAAATCACACATTCTTGAAAATATATATACAAAAATATATATTCAAACCACAACACCCTCAATAGACCCATATGCAACTAAATCACACCACTGATCTGGGAGGAAACCTCTCAGGACTATTTCCAGAATATTTGGGGCACCCACATTTGGTACCCATTGGTCCCTCTTGACTTTGCCTTTATAGTCTCTCCACATCTTACTACATTTTCCCATACACACTCTCTGAAACTCATCAGGACATAAATTATAATTTTTCTATTAATGACAAAAATCACATATGTTATTATTGTTTATACATAGGGAATAATGTAAAATGTTCTTCTTACCTGAACCTCTCTCCAATGACTATCTATTTTGTCCTGAGGGATAGAAGCCCAGTCACACGTGGTCAATGTTAATAGATGTGGATCACATATGATATGACCCAGCTGAAAAATAAATACAGGGGCATTCCGTTCCACAGTATGAAATACCTCATCAAAGGAAACATCAAAAGTAGTGTCAGAATTCTATGATAATATGCTACGACCAGGGCCTCTCTTGCGAGAGGAAGAAGCAGTCGAGTTTGATCCTGTTGAAAATAATTTTATATATAATTTGACAGATGTTATATATATATATATATATGTTAATAAATTACATAAAAAATAGAGACAATGACATTCAAACATACCTCGACACTGAGACATAGATCACTTAGATGGATGATGTGGATCTGTTGCCTCTTCCCCTGACATTCCTACAGTCATAGAAAAAATTTGTAAGGGGACTATCCAAAATATCCAAATGATAAATTGGATTGTTTTTTAAAAAAATAAAACTTTTATAGTTGTTAATGAAACAAAAAAGGGATTGAATAATTCATTTTCAATGAATATTAATAAATCATAAAGTTAACAAAACACATATAAACATTATGTACAAAACTAATCAATTCTTAGCCAAATTTCAAATTGAATTAATAAAAATTCAAGCAGCACATGAACCAAATGAAGAATACCTCCATGGGAAGATACACCGACAATAACATCAATATAACACGAGTTAAATGACCATAAATATTTATAACTGAATAAACATCCAAAGTGGGGATTAAAACATATAAGGATTTATAAAATGGTTTTATAATTTTTGATATCCTAGGATGAATAGATGGAAAAGAATTATACATTTCATTAAGCTTGAAAATCGACCGTTTCTCCATCAACATCAGCTCTAACCCAATAAATATCTTCTTCACGTTGAACTATGGTATGTTGATCAAGTTGTTGGGAAACAAAAGGAACATTCTTGGGTTCATCTTGTTCAAATACAAACACTCCTCGCCGAGACATTTGGACAACAACTTGCCAACATGGAATCAAAGGAAAAGTAATGAAGAATACTTGTTCCTCTTATGATGTCATAATGAAAGGTTCATTATCAACTCGTTCATTTCTGTATAACATATAGTTAAAATTCACCAATGAAAACTGCTATTTATCAACTTCACATCAACACACTGGATCAACCCAATTACACATTAACAATATGTACTTCAACCCGTGTGTGTATACAACTTCAATGATGTCTATCAATTGACTATAGAAATAACCAGAATCCACAAATTGCCAACCGATGCCACTTTTTTTATCTTGTTTTTTTTCAACATCATTAATGGGAAATAAAAAACCATTAGCATCTACAGATTTATAACGACGAGCTGTTATAGATGGAACCTCAGCCAGTTGGATAAATTCATCAGTTAGTGTGGGGTCCTCTAACCCCCTCATCTTATGAAACTACATAATTCATAGAATTAAATAATGATATATGCAGAAATAAGTTATTATAATACTTTACCCATAATGAGCATCAATTTATATGTACATAATCCTTGAACCAATCATGAAATGATGCATAATGAGATTGTTGAATTTTCAACTCAGTCGCACGATACATCTCTTCTTTTATCTCATTAATGTGTTTCCTGAAAATGAAAACATGATTTTTAAATGATCATCTTCTGCAAACCAAACATGTATAAGATAAAAATTTAAATTGATAAGATACATACTGCATTAATGGTGCAACTGATGGAGTATTGAACAATATATATCAATGTGCTTGTATCCACTCGATGTTTTCCATATAATATGTGATTTCTTATCCAACTAGAACATCATTAATCTGGGAGGGCTTATCTAATTTTGTTTCAACATCCGAAAGATATTCTGCACAAAAAGTAGTACACCCATCCATCAAATAACCATTGGATATTGATGCCTCCATATGAGATCTATTGTGCACAAATTGTTTCAATGTACTCAAGTACCCCTCAATAGGATACATCAACCTGAATTACACTAGACCAGTAGCCATTACATCATCAGTTAGGCGCACTGTCAAGTGGACCATAGCATTGGAAAATGAGGGGGAAAATAGTTTCTCAAAGTGAAAAGGTGTAAGAATAATTCAGTCCTGTATACTTTTTATATCAATCATTCATGGATTTCTTAAACAAATCTATCTAAAAAAATTACAAATATCAATCAATAGGTGAACAACATTGGGGGATAAACAATCAGAAATTGTGATTGGAATCAACTGCTGATGCAGTATGTGATGTTCATGACTTTTCAACCCTTGCAATGTCTTGCTCGTCAGATTCAAACACTTTGAAAAATTAGAAGAGTAAACATCAGGCACCTTGAGAATCATAAGAATGGAATGAAATGTCTCTTTCTCCATTGTAGTCATCGTATACTGTGTAGCAGGCATATATGCCTTGTTTCCCTCAGCTAACTGTAAATGAAACTTTTTCGTTGAACCCATTTCTTCCAAATTACAACGTGCATTAACATGGTCCATTGATTTTCCACTAACACCTAAAATTTTCCACAATATGTTATCTAAAACTTTTTTTCATTGTGCGTGAAATCCAAATTATGCTTCAGCATTATAGTTTTCCAATACGGAAGACTATAAAAAATAATTTTCTTTTCCAATTGTGACTACGCTGCCTACTCGTAGCGCGAATATTACATATCGGAGGAGCCACCAAATCCTGAATTTCATATACCATGTGAATGTTTTCTTCCTCAATCTGTGATAATATTTTGACTCCTTTCTTGACCTTTGTTGCTGGGTTGAACTCTCTAGAACTATCAAATGCCACTCTATCCATTATAAACCTATGCAGTGGGGGGAGAAGTCGTATGTGACCCATGTATGCCCATTTTTTGGAATGATTAATCCATACAAGTTTTTTACTTTTATTATAACAAGGGAATGAAAATTCCCCTTTCGTACTCCAACCTGATAAATTTTCATAAGTTGGGAAGTCATTGATTGTCCATAATAAATCAGCCTACAGTTTGAACATTTCATTCGTTTCACAGTCATAAGTCATCACACCATCACCCCAACATTCAATCAAATCATCAATCAATGGCTGAAGTTAAACATAAATCTTATCCCCTTGACTTTTAGTTCCATCAATAAGAGTGGAATGTAATATAAATTGTTGCTTCATACAAATACATATAGGATGATTATATGGAACCAACACCACATGCCATGTGCTATGAGTTTCACCAACCATAGTCTTGAATGGATTGAAACCATCTGTTGCCAATCCCAGTCGGACATTATGAAAATCTTTAGCAAAGTCGAGATGTCTCTTATCAAAATCCTTCCATGCCAGAGAGTCTGTCGGGTGGATTAACATATCCCTTTCATGAACAATTTCAGCATGCCATCACATTAAATTAGAAACATTAGATGATATAAAAAATCTTTTCATCCTCAGTTTAAGGGGAAAGTAACAAATTTTATTTATGGAAATTGGTTTCCCATGTCTCGCAATCTGAAATTGATGAGTCTGATTTCCCCTATTCTCTTTTCCCCTGGAAGAACCACAAACCGTACAAATATCCAAATCGGTAGTTTCCTTTCTAAAAAACATACAGTTGTTTTCACATGCACATATGGTCTCATATGTAAAACCTATGTTCTCTGTCAACTTAGAAGCATTGTAATATGACTCAAGAATCTTAGCATTGATATGAAGATCATTTTTCAATAACGCCAATAGCATGTCGGATGATGTGTCTGGCCAATGATTAAAAGTCTTCAAATGCAATAACTCTAAAATAAACAACAATTTATTATATGAAGTACCTCCAGGATATAATTCTGTTTTTGAATCCCCATGTGATTCATAATACCTCGAATCACGATCTGCACCAGAATAAAGATTTACCTCATCTATCAAAATATTTTGGATGTCAATGCCTTCAGGATCCAACCCAAGTACCATTTCAGTCATCATTTCATTCATTGTATCATTCATCCTTACATCAACATCCATCTGAACTGCATCTTTATTTTGACAACGAACATATTCTTCTCCATGATGAGTCCAAAACTTATAATTTTTTAGATATCCATTAAATAATACATGATCCCTCACAGTATCTCATGTGAATTGATACCAGTTAACATAGTTTCTACATGGAAAACTAATATATTCACTTTTAAATACTCTAGTGAAGCCAATAAATTGCATAATACCATAGAGATATTCTCTAGACATTCGATTTGGAAGATCAATCCAACTCTTATCCATAATAAGATCTTTATAACAAACATTTACACAAGTCATATTACATTTTATTTTTTCATATTAAATATATATAAAATAAATACTAATAAATATTTTCTGAACCATTTATAAAATAATAAATTATGTGAATGCCCATGTCATACCAGATTGCGCTTCAAAACTAGAAGGGAGGGAAGATGAAGGTGGTGCTACGAGGGAGGGGAGAGGCAGTGGAGGGGATTCGGAGCTGGATGTTGTGTGGTGAGGGAGGGGATGGGTGGCGGTGGTGATGTGGAGCTGGAGGAGAGGAGGTAGTGAGGTGGCGATGGTGCAATGAGGGTGGGATGACGAGGGAGGTGACCAAGGATAGGGGGGGCCGGATTGGGTGGGAGGCAGTGGAAAGGGGATGAGTAGCGGCCGTGCGGGGAGGGGGGGACCGGGCGGTAGCGGTGCATCAAGTGAGAATACATCAAGGGAGGGGACGAGCGACATTGTTGCGATCAGGGAGGGGATGAAGATGGAGGGGACGTGGGTTAGCGGGGTACAGGGGGTGGGGGTGGGGGGTTTCCGGGGTGCGGGGCATCCGGGGTGCGAGGGGGGAGGGCCGAGGGGGAGGAGGGACGAGGGAGGAGGCCAGAGGAAATAGGGGTTGGAGGCCGGAGGGGTTGGAGGATGGAGGCGGGTGGTGGGAGGCCAGAGTGCAGAGGGAGGCCGGAGGGGATGGACAGCAGGGCAGAGGGCGGCCAGATCTAGAGGGCAAAGGCGGAGGAAGGCCGGAGGAGATGGAGCGCAGGGTGGAGGGAGGCCGGATGGATGATGGTGGAGGGAGGAGGACGACGAGGGCGGAGGGTGGAGGGCATTGAGGGGGGGCACGCGATGACAGGGGAGGGTGGCGAGGGAGGGAAGACGGCGACGAGGGAGGGCGCAAGGCGATGAGGTAGGGCGGAATGAGAGGGAGCACAATGATGTGGGAGGGCGGCGAGGGAGGGCACGCAGGGACATGGGAGGGTGCACGACGATGGGAGGAGGGAGGATGAGGGTTCGGGGGGGGGGGGGGTGAAGCGGTGAGGCGAGGAGGGATCTGCATGAGGGTTGGGCAGGGGGCACTGAAGCCCCCCCTTTTTTTTTGAAAAAACCAAGCGATCGGCATTGGTGGTCGCTGCAGGTAAGGGGGATTCAAATCCCAATTTTCTAGTAGTGAAGCTACAAGGAATCAGTGTGGGGACCTCTTACAGGGATTGAACCATCGGGTGGTTCACCAAAAGTACCACCACCTATTGGGTAGTAGTTTCCATTAGCCCCACTAGTATAATTTTCAGACCTACTGAGAACATTGTACCAGTTCTAGAAATATAGGCCTATGAGGTTTCGAGGCAGGACAGATCCCCAGACAGCTGAGGACTGGTGGGAAGCTATGGTACATCTCTTTCACTTAGTTGAGATTCCAGATGATAAGATAGTTATCCTAGTTGTTAGACTATTCTAGGCACAATAAAAATATTGTGGAGTCTGATTATACAAATGCATGATGAGGTGACCCCCATCTAGATGGACTTCGATAACCTCTTCAAGGCATAGTTCATACATGAAAATTTATGCTTAGTTCATATACAGAAGCTATAGCACTTATAGAAGGGTATCCTAGCAGTGTTCTAGTGATCAGAAAGATTCACTAACCTCTCACTATACTCCAAAAACATTGTAAAAGACCCTTTCATCAGGGACTGGACATTCGAGCAAAGACTCCGGTGGGAGATCATAGTGTAGATAATTTCACTCAATATCCTAATGCATGCTAGAGTGCTCGATTCAGAATTATTATTGGAGAGGTTCTTAGACGAGAAGGCCTCGACAGTGAGAGACACCACAAGACAACAGGTATAAGATCCATTTACAGTAGGAAGTAAGTAGATGACGTAGAAGTCCAATCTGGCTTGACCTTCCAGGGGATGTCCTTAGGATGTAGGGTGGGGAGTGTAGAGCTCAAAAGGAGGATTAGGCCCGTAGAAGATCCGATTGTGCTTCATGTGTGGGGGGTAGGGACACATGGATTGAGAAAGCTCAACCCACCGTACCAATGATCATAATATGGTCGAGGGGCCGTCGAGGTAAAGGAAAAGATTCGAGTAAGAGGTCCATAGTGAAATGGATGTGGCAGTGGAGCAGGTCATGCAGTAGGTGGTGGATGACTGTTTGAGAATCTACCACCACTACCCATAGGTTGTCTATCCATAGGTGGTCCACCCCAACCATAGGTAGCAGGTAGACAAGGGAGAGATTAGATTTTAGTGGAGGAGACCTATGACCATGACACTCTAGAGATGATTAGTGGTGTGATCTGTGTCTATTCAAACATAGCTGGAGTTCTTATAGATATAGGTTCTAGTCACTCTTTCATTGTCATGGCACTTGTTTGGAGATCAGAAAATCTTGTAGTTCCTTTTTCATGATACTTAATATTGGATATTCCTATGTTAGAGGATTGAATGATTATACACTAGTGTCGGGAGTGTGATCTTACTCTAGGAGGTGAGAACATTGGATGGAATCTACTATTAGTAGCCTCTAGGCCATTGGGCGCAATCTTGGGTATGTACTCTCTATCCATAGTCCATGGTCATATTGATTGTTTTAGGAACAATTTGTGGTGTGTCTGTGAGGATGGGACTAGATTTTCCATCACTGATGAGAAGAGAATCTTTGTCGCACATGATGGAATAACTCAGAGGAGGGTACAACCAGTTACACATCTCTTGGTTAGCCTTACCCTCATAGTTGTTGACGTGAGGAGTCAAAATTATCTTATAGTGGTGGACCTGTACACTGATGTCTTTCTTGATGATGTACCATGACTACCTCCTCACTGAGAGGTAAACATCTACATGGACATTCAACCTAGGAAAACAATGATATATATGCCAGTATATCGAATAGCCCAAGCAGAGTTGCGTGAGTTGCGTGTAAAGTTGGAGGACTTGTAGGGAAAGAGGATCATAAGGCCTAATGTATCTCCATGGGAATCCTTGATTATGATCACAAAGAAGGCATACAGGAGTCTGAGGATTTTTTTAATGTATCTGAATCTAATCCCGGTGACCATGAAGAACAAGTACCCAATCCTGAGTAGTGATGATATCTTCGATTAGATAAAGGGATTTCAATGGTTTTTGACGATAGACCCTAGAACAGGCTATCACCAGCTCAGGGTAAGGGATGAGGATGTATGGAAGATGACCTTCATAGGTTGGTATGTCCATTTCGAGTTCTTGGTGATTCCCTTTAGTGTGACCAATGCCCCGATAGTGTTGATGGGTCTCATTAACATGATCTTCCATTCATACCTTGATCGCTTTGTGGTGGTCTTCATTGAAGACATCTTGATATACTTGGCGTCAGAGGAATAAAATGTCACAGACATACAGATATTTCTATATACACTCCAAGAGAGGAAACATTATGGAATTACCTCGATGTGCTAGTTCTTGATATAATAATTACACTTCCTTGGGCACGTTGTCATAGAGGATAGAGTTTTTGTGGATCTAGAAATGATCAAGGAAATGGTTTCATGGGAGCCACCCCAGAGTGTGACCAAGGTGAAGAATTTTTTCTAATTGGATGTGTGTTACCAGAGAATCATACCTGATGTTTCCAAAGTAGTGACAAGTTTATCACCATTGACAATGAAGGGACAACCCTTTGTGTGGATATAGAGATGCCAGTAATGTTTTCAATAGAAGAGGTAGAGGCTGAAGAGTGATTCCATCTTGAGGATACCCGAAGAGCGCAGTGGGTATGTAGACTACTGTGATGCATTAAGGATGAGACACGATTTTTTACTTATCTTGATGTGAGTAGTGATGACCTATGGCTCATGGCAGTTGAGGCATCATGAGAATAACTACACTGCCAATGACCTGGTGATAGTAGCATTGGTTGTTGTGCTGATGTTGTGGCAACAAAACATGATGTTCCAAATGATTACTATTTACTCTAATCAGAATAGTATCATGTATATCTTCTCACAAAAGGGCTTAAACCTTAGACAATGAGGACGAATTGAGTTCCTCTAGAACTACAACATTGAGATATTCTACACTCTTGAGAAGGGAAACATAGTATTTGTTTCAATTAGTAGGTGGTATAGTTTACATTTGCTGAGTGAGGCGACGAAGAAACTATCCGCATTGTAGTTATCCTTCGTGGAGAGTGAGGGAGAAAATTATCTACAATATATGAAAGTTACTCCCCCACTCCTTTAGTGAGTCAGATAGGCACAACATGGTGATGTATATGGTGAGGCCCGACGTGCTTAGATATCCCAAGGACATGCTCCTGTTGAATTTTATGAAGGTGGGTATAACATTATCCTCTTCATAAGAAGAAATATGATACCAGTGATGCGTCGGGAGGAGGAGTTGATGGGGTTCCATACATCCCCTTTGACAATACATCATGGTGTGGAAAAGATGTAGTAGGACCTCTGACATTAGTCCAGGTGTCCAGGAATAATGAAAGCGGTGGTAGAGTTTGTATCATGATACCTTACATGACAGCAAGTGAAGGCTGAGCATTAGGTACCATTAGACTTAGATCATCCACTTGAGGTACTAGAGTGTATGTGGCATGTCATATCCTTGTAATTTGTGATGGGGCTTCCACATACATCTAGGGGCCACAATTCCATTTGGGTGATCATTGACTGACTAAAAGTCATCCCACTTCCTACCGATCTGATTTAAGTGATTTGTAAAGGGATTTCGATTCCTTTACATGAAAGATATTTTATGACTTCATAGTGTTCCATTGATGATCGTCTCATATAGAAACACCTTTTTACATCCCACTTAATGAAGGGGTTGTTGGAGGGGTTCAGGACTCAGCTATGCATGAGCACCAACATTCACCCTAAAAAAGATGGTCATTTGGTGTGGACCATACATACACTCAAGGACATGCTTCGTTCTTATGTACACAATTTTGACTGTTGTTGGGAGGACCACCAGCCACTGGTGGAGTTCTCCTACAACAACAATGTTCACTCCACCATCATCATTGCTCTATTTGAGGCCATGTACGGGCGACCTTGCAGGTCACCACTAAACTGGACAAACCCAAGGGAATCATCACTATTGGGTATAAATTTGGTACAGGCTACCACGTTGAATATGTAGATCATCTAGGATAGGATAAACACTATACGATTATGGATGATTTCATATGTTGATAGGAGATGAAGACCCCTGGAGTTTGAGGAGGGAGACAATGTCTTCCTATGGGTCTCACACCAAAAAGGATTACAGAGGTTTGTTCGGGGTGACAAGCTATCTTAGAGGTTAATTGGACCTTTCCACATCCACAACAGAGTAGAAGGGGTGGCATACCATCTAGCTTTTCCCCCTAGAGATTCATTGGGTGCATAATTTTATTCATGTGTTGCTATAGAGGAGGTACATGCATGATCCATTGTACGTTATCGATTGGGGAGAGCTCAACATCATAGATGGGGCAAAATTTCTTGACATTCTCTTTAAGATAGAGGATCAATGGGAGTGGGTCCTTCATGGGTGGTTGATTTCACTAGTGCATGTTTTTTGGCATCATGGGAATCTCCAGGAGAGCACATGGGAGAGGGAGGCTCAGATTTCTTCTCAGTACACCAATTTTTCCCCTAGTGTTTTGGTATATTTGTTGACAAAAGTCCCTAAAATGGGGATAATTTAATGATTCATAAATTCAATATTATTTTTTTAAAAATTATTTGGATTTATTAAGAGTCTGGAAAAATATAAGGCACTTGATTCTGAGGCCCAGTGTGCCCGAAATTGATTTTTCAACATCTCTTGAGGTACGTTCAGTAAACACACAAGTGAATTTATCTATATTTTGAGCTGGAGCATGGATAAAATATCTGAGGGCACCGTTTAATCTGTAGTGTTGGGATTCACTTAATAGTATATTATATTCGGCATGGTAGGTCATGTAAAAATGTTTTTTTGCAACATTAAAATAATAATAAAATAACAAAGAAATTGGTATTTTGTATTTCTTTTCACTTGTTGAGAAGTAGTGGAGGGGACCATAGAGGTGGTAAGACTTTTAATATGGGATTTTAATGGCCCAGTTACACTTTGATTGCATAACCAACCCTCATGTAATTAATGAGTAACATTAGTTATGTCAATTAAAGGACCTTTAATTGAGTGGATGATTAATACTATAGTAGATCATTCATTTAATTAAAATTTTGGGAAAGGGTGTTTTTTGGGGAGGTTGTGGGATAACACCAATGAAGATACGACACTCAACCATTCCAATGTTTCACAGAGGTTTTGACAGCGCTCGTTGAAGAATCTATCCATGATTGACAAATACTAGTGGCTTTAAAGAATGCAGACTCTTTCTCCTCCATGACCTCCACATATTCCAATGGTTCTCAACGTATGGGTTTTGTTAAATTCAAGTGAATTGATTCTATCCCTCATTTTGCATAGAATTTTGAATCACAACAGTTATATAACTTGTCTATGTTGAATCAAATACTCACCCTTGTTTTAATGATAACATGGAGGGTGCATGCCAAACAAAAAAGGCTCGGACCCTCCTCTAATTAAGTATTTTGTTACATTTATCTAGGGAAGAGTTATCAACTAGACATGAACTTGAACTGGATTGCACATAGTGATGAAAACATATTGGGAATCTTGTAGGTGCAGAAGGGATTGAAAATGGAGCTCTGGAACGTTGTTAGAGCCCCGTGAAAGAAGCACCAACGGCCGAAAACCATTGATTGTTGTGGAAGGGCAGTGCCACACGGTTCTGTGGTGGACCGAAGGGGGGAGGCTAGAATCATCCATTCGTGTTGGTAGTGGAGGCGGTGCACCACCGAAGGCGGGCCACAACATCGTTCCATAAAGGAGGAGGGGGACCCAGACCAACAGGTCCCACTTGAAGGTGGAGGTGCGACGTGGTGCCTCTATTTCACTATCCCAAATAAAATGTTCTATTTAATATGGGACTCACCCCACATCACAGAGGTGGGCCATCCAACTAGTGGTTTGTGCCCATATTGCGGGTCGGGCCGGTTCCCTAGCCTGATGGGTCACACCGCGCCCAGGCTGGCCGGGCCGGTTCCATGGTCTAGTGGGCCATGTCCGTCATGGCACAGTTCGTTCAGACCATGATGGGTTGGACCCAGGGCAGACTCGGACCCGGTTGGGGTGTCCCAGGTATGGTCGGGTGGGTTTGACTAGGTTTATAACGACCCATACTTTTCATACATATTTAATACTTCAAAAATTGAAGCACACTTATTACAACATATGATAAAACCACAAAGGACCGTATAGGTATAGTGTCTTTAGAAACAGAGAAACATAAACAACTGGTTCATAAATCTTCTACAGTGTCTCCCATTTATTTCATCATATCTAGGGTCCCTTTTAGCATATTCTACTTAATATCCATCTTCCTGACCTGGGGAAAAGAAAACATAAAAGGGTGAGCTCAAATGCTCAGCAAGGGCAAATAAAGGAAATAAAAACCATATTATATCTTTTTGAAAATCAAAACCTGCAAAAGAGATCATAATATCTTAACATGGAATAAATCATAGAAGTGAAAATGAGATCCCCATAATCATAACATAAGAATTGAAACTTTGTGGCATGCATACATAATCATGGAAAATCATTTCTTGTTAGTCATGACTCATTGCCAAGACTATCTTAGTGGACAAAGTCCCTTTCTGAACCGAGTTCACTCCTCGTTTCAGTCCTGTATCACTGAACCGAAATAACCTTCCGTTCCAGCCATGTCTATCTCATGAGATATAAAATCTTTACCCAATGCATTGGAGGGAGATATAGGTCCCACCCATCTTATAATGAATCCTTTCTTATGTGTGCCACATAATCATAAAACATACATCATCGCATAACACATGTAACAAAAATGGGATTCTTGAAACATCATGACATCATAAAATCATATAAGGAAAATGACTTCATAAAAATAATTCCCTCACAACATAATCAAATCAATGTAATTAAAGGGATAAAAACAGAACCCTTTATTATCTTAGATGGAAAATAATTTTGATAAAACACTTGAACTCCATTCTTCAGGAAAATATCCTTTCTTTTTCAAAAACACTTTTCTTTTCTTAACATGTCATACAATTATAAACTAAAAGAAGTTGATTAAAAATAAACTTGAAAACTTTTAAAGGAAGCTTCTTGGAAATAATGTTTTAAAAATCCATTCATGCCGTATAAGTTAAAAAAAACATTCTTCGTACTTTTGTCGGAAAAGTCAAAAAGTACCTCGTACGGAAAAACGACAAAAGATTCCTTTCATATTCTTTACTAAAAACTCACCTAAGGGTAAAATTGGATTTAAACTATTGCAAGTGGATGGAAACAATATTTCATATTGAGGGAACATGGATGTGGATGATAAAATACACCCCAGTAAATACTTACGAATAAACAATCTCGGGTAAAAATGAGATTGTGATATTTCCCTTACCTTAGGTCCGATTAGCTTTGTACGTGTCCGAAGCTCCTGTATAATGGTTTAAATAATCTTATTGACTTATTCCAGAATCATACATATTTATATGATATCATATATGGTCATATTATTAGCTTCTTGTTAGAAATATTTCATTGTTACTTGTTACTCGGGTCTTTATAACTTTTTGTTCTTATGCGTGTTTTGTCGAATAAATTCTTATTCTTATCTTTAGGTTATAGATAATTCATTTCCAGAATGGTATTAGTGTATTATATACCATATTCATTCATTCAATTCATTTATATAATCATTACGAAATGAAGATCATGTAGAACGAGTCGCATCACATCGTGGAGACGGTATTCCGTACGTACGCACGAGTGATGATATCATTCCTATGATCGTGGAATTGTATTGGAGTATATATATATTATTTCAGTATCAATATTACTTCATAATAATCATATTTAGTTACTCATTACACCATTATACCCATCCTTGTAAGGTGATGATGGAAAATAGATTACACCACGGCGTGGAGACGGTATTCCGTACGTACGCACGCGCGGTGATTTCATTTTTCCGTAGGATGGATAGAAGGTGAATTAGGGTTGTTTCATATTTATAATAACATATCAGTATGTAAGTAATACAGATGTTATTACTTTATCATGAAACTACTAAAGAAGAAGAAGTTGAAGAAGAATGAAATTGAAAAGATCGGTAATGGATATTACCTCTTCTTTGGAACGCTTCTTTGAATCCTCCACTTAAGGAACTAAGATTGGTCTTTGGAGAAGACCAGGACCTCTAGGATTATTCTAGGGAAGTGTAGAGGAGAAAATGGCAGGGGTTGGCCGAGCTTGAGTGCTCAATTTGGTGTGAGGAGGAGGGGGAGGAGGTGCCCTTTTATAAGGGAGGAGAGGGGCACCTTAGGAATATCTCAAAATATTATTTTATATTAAAGTCAAAATCGGTTTATAATGGTTACAAAGGGTCTTATTTCGAAGATAAAGTGGGTATGGGTCGAAATCCTATCAACCAATAGGATTTAGACAAGTTTAGGGTGTTATTTAACCTTATCAATTAGATTTAACTCTAAGTTAATTATTTTAACTTTTACCGTGTCTTTTTGTTTTCTTTCACAATATGGTTAATACACTTACTATAACATGCCAAAAGAACCCCAAATTGTTTATTATTAATATATATATCCTTATCTAAGTCATTTTGCCGAACCTTAGATTTTTAGGAATAAAATAACAATTAATAATATAATATTTTATTTAAAAACTATTTTGTGTCAATTTTGACACTATTTGATATATGATTTGTTTGAAAGTCATAACAGAATTATATGTTCAAACCAAGTTGCTTAAATAAACACTAATATATCATAGTAACCTAGAAAATTAGTGGAATTCATAAAAAGTCTTAAATTACATTTATTTTGGTGTTTATAACATCAATTATGTCAATATTTCATTAATAAGATAATTACTGCATCATCTTTGTGTCATAAATAAATTACATTAGTTGATGTCTAAAAATTACAAATAAAATATCATCATGTAGGAAATCTTTTTATCTTTCTAATGAATATTTACAATTGAATTTATCTTATGTATAAACCCATATTAAAAATGATTTACTTATTAAACTTTGATTTTAACTATTTTAACCCTTCTTTAAATAAATTAATAATAAATGTCCTAATCTAATCCAAGTGGGCCTAAATGGTCATATTTTATTCCTAAGTTTGTTTTTGGTCGAATTACACTTGTCCAATAGAATTAGGACATGTGTTAGGGTAATATTAATATCATATTTACCCTTAGTTACCCTATTTACTATTAACCGCGGTAAAAAAAGTAAAAAGTTACTATTCACCAAAAAATTATTTTCATCTCATTGAACCACATTTTAGTCCTTGATATTAACCGTGTCTCTCGGATTTTCGAAATTTCAATCACAGAAGCGGTAAAATTATGTTTTATGCAAAATTCAGTTTTTAACCTACCACTTAGTGGTTTCACTATTCATCAAAAATTGAAAGTTTTCAGAAAAATACCAAAATTTCACCCTAGGCTAATTTCGATATTCTGAGTCCAAAAATGAAGTCCATTTTGAAAAATAAAATTTATAAAATTCCAAAAAGTGGTTATTACTATTCATAACGGCTAGTTTTAATAGCATAATGTTGTTTAGTGTAACTCGGTATTGCGTACGACGCAAGCTATCGAGGAAGGTCGCGATTGCGTGTAAAGCAAGCCAAGCAAGTGTTGTATAGAAAAAGATTCCTTTGATGATTTATATAACATAAAAGTCTCGGGTGTTACATTCTACCCCCCTTAAAAAGAATTTCGCCCTCGAAATTTGTCACTTTGCAACAAACAGATGAGGATACTTCTCCCTCATCATATCCTCAAGCTCCCATGTAGCTTCTTCAAGTTGGTGGTTTCTCCATAAAACTTTCACCAAGCGAGTGGTCTTGTTTCGTAGGACTTTTTCGCTACGATCCAGAATCTCTATCGGCTGTTCTTCATAAGAAAGATCTTGCTCCAGCGGTACAACTTCTGAGCTGAGTACATGTGAAGGATCTGGTATGTACTTTCTCAGGAGAGATACATGGAACACATCGTGAACTTGAGAGAGATTCAGTGGAAGCGCCAATCGGTAAGCTACCTTCCCAACACGATCCAATATTTCGAAAGGACCGATATATCTAGGGATCAACTTCCCCTTCTTTCCAAATCTCATAACCCTCTTCCAGGGAGATATTCGTAAGAACACTTTATCACCCACTTCAAACTCTAGGTCTTTTCTTCGGTTGTCGGCATAGCTTTTTTGTCGACTCTGAGCTGCTCTTATGTGTTGTTGAATAGATCTGACCTTTTCTACCATTTCATCAACGAGATCAGGTCCTAATAGCTTTCTTTCCCCAACTTCATCCCAGCAAGTTGGAGTCCTGCATTTCTTTCCATAGAGAGCTTCATAAGGAGCCATTTGAATACTGGAGTGAAAGCAATTATTATAAGAAAATTCCACCAAAGGTAGGTGTTGATCCCAACCTCCTTTGAAATCCATAGAGCAAGCTCTCAACATATCTTCTTGGGTTTGAATTGTTCTTTCAGACTGACCGTCTGTCTGGGGATGATAAGCAGTGCTGAAACTCAACTCTGTATCCAGAGTATGCTGAAGACTTCGCCAGAACTTCGAGGTAAATCTCGGATCCCGATCAGATATAATAGAAAGTGGTACTCTATGTAATCTTACCACTTCCTTTACATATATCCTGGCAAGCTGATCTAGAGAGAAATCCTCTCTAATAGGAATGAAGTGTGCAGACTTTGTAAGACGATCAACTATGACCCAAATAGCATTATTGCCTTTGGATGTTTTAGGAAGTCCTGTGACAAAGTCCATAGTGATGTTTTCCCATTTCCATTCGGGTATGGGTAATGGTTGTAACATCCCCTTAGACTTCTGTCTCTCAGCTTTAACTTGTTGACAAACCAAGCATCGAGAGACAAATTCAGCAACATCTCTTTTCATGCCATCCCACCAGAAGTACTCTTTCAGGTCCCTATACATCTTCGTGCTTCCAGGATGAATAGAGAATGAAGAACTATGAGCCTCATCCAGCAGCTCCTTCTTTAATTCGGGGATGGGAGGAACCCAAAACCGATTCCTGAACTTTATTATCCCATCACAATCAAGGTTGAATTCAGGAACATTTCTCACCTTCTTTTGTAACTCGACATCTTCTTTCTGTGCCTCTTTAATCTTCACATGTATAGATGGTTGAACATTCATTTGAGAAAGATAAGATTTTTCCCCTTCCATTATAATTCCAAGATCCATCCTTTGTAAATCCATAAATATTGGATCTTTTGTGATCCTCATCATGGATAAACTAGCATGGTCTTGTCGACTTAATGCATCTGCCACCTTGTTTGCTTTCCTAGGGTGGTAATGGATTGAGCAGTCATAATCCTTAATCAGCTCCAACCATCTTCTTTGACGCATATTCAACTCCTTTTGTGTGAAAATATACTTTAAACTTTTATGATCAGTATAAATATCACACCTTTCACCATAAAGGTAATGCCTCCAAATCTTTAATGCAAAGATTACCGCAGCCAACTCCAAATCATGTGTTGGGTAATTTTGCTCATGGATTTTCAACTGTCGTGAGGCATAAGCTATCACCATATCATTTTGCATAAGAACACACCCCAATCCCTTCTTGGATGCATCACTGTAGATCACAAACCTTTCTCCACTACAAGGCAGTGTGAGCACAGGTGCACTGGATAACCTTCTTTTCAACTCCTTGAAATTCTCTTCACATTCCTCTGTCCAGACAAACTTAACTCCTTTCCGAGTCAACTTGGTGAGTGGATTAGATAATCGTGAAAAATCTTTTACAAAACGTCGATAATATCCAGCCAAACCAAGAAAACTTCGGATCTCAGTTACTGTTGTTGGTCTCGACCATTTTTCGATAACCTCTGTTTTTGCTGGATCCACAGATATCCCCTCTTTTGAGATTATGTGACCCAAAAATGCAACTTTTTGAAGCCAAAATTCACACTTGGTAAATTTGGCATAAAGCTTCTCCTTTCTCAGGGTCTTCAATATAATTCTCAAGTGATCTTCATGTTCTTCCTTGCTCTTTGAATAGACAAGAATATCGTCTATAAAGACTACCACAAATTGATCAAGATAGTCTCTAAAGACTCTATTCATTAGATCCATGAAGATAGCAGGGGCATTAGTAAGACCAAATGGCATCACTATAAATTCATATTGTCCATACCTTGTACGGAAAGCCGTCTTTGGTATATCCTCCCTTTTGACCCTTAATTGATGATACCCTGAACGAAGATCAATCATGGAAAAGTATTGAGCTCCGCGTAGTTGGTCAAATAAGTCATCAATGCGTGGGAGAGGATATTTGTTCTTGATAGTGATCTTGTTAAGTTCTCGATAATCAATGCAGAGTCTCATTGATCCATCTTTCTTCTTAACAAATAGAACAGGTGCTCCCCAAGGTGACGCACTAGGGCGTATGAATCCCTTATCAAGATTCTCTTGGAGTTTCTTCTTCAATTCCTGCAACTCAATTGGGGCCATTCTATAAGGTGTCTTTGAAATAGGAAAAGCACCCGGTACGAGTTCTATTGAAAACTCAACTTCATGATTTGGTGGAAGACCCGGCAATTCCTCCGGAAAGACATCATCAAACTCCCATACAATGGGCATATTCTTAATCGTGAGTTTCTCACCAACCATTTGAGATAAATAACCTTCATTTAGTGGAATAAATACCCATAATATGGAAGAAATTTCCACTGGAAGGTTATGTTCATCCTTGCATTGGTATACGATCGTAGATTGATCTGGAATATGAAATGTGACTTCCCTTCTTTGGCAATTGATATGAGCTCCATGTAGAGAAAGCCAATCCATGCCAAGAATCACATCAAATTCCACTAAAGGAAGGATCACAAGATTTGCAGGAAGCACTTTCCCACAAACTTCGATTGGAGATGAATTATAAACTTTTGATGCGATTGATGTGCCATTAGGTGTTGTCACGGCTAACTCAACATCTAATTGTTGAGGTAATACGGTGATACCCTTAGAAAAGTCTTCAGAAATAAAAGAGTGGGTGGATCCAGAATCAAATAAAACATTTTCTACTTTAGAGTGGATGGTAAGTGTACCTTTCACCACATCGTTATCGTAATCCACATCGCTGATAGAAATTGCATGTGACTTTCCTTTGTCTTTAGCCTTAAGATTTTGTTGACGTCGACCATCATCATCAACCCTTGGATTTGGGCATTGATTGGCATAATGCCCCATCTCCTTGCACTTGAAACATTGAAGTGTAGTAGGTTCATTCTGTGTATCCCTTCCTTTGTTTGCATCATTAGACATCTTCTTCCCATTATCACGACATTCAAATGCCCGATGACCTTCCTTTCCACATTTAAAACATTTACTTGTCCCTTTAAGACAACTCCCTCCATGTTTCTTTCCACACTTTGTGCATAAGGAAAAGCTCATCTTCTTTTCCGTGTGCTCTTTAGATTTTTCTTTGAATTCCATCTTCCTCTTCTTATCAAACCCATGTGACTGATGGGTTACTCCAATCTCCATCTCGACTTTGAGAGCACATCGAACGATTTCCTCGTAGCTATTGAAGTCACTTATGGCTAACGCCCTTCGAAGACTTGGTTTTAAGCCACTAAAGAATCGATCGATCTTACTCTCAGGTTGGATAATAATACCAGAAGCGTACCTTGCAAGTCTTGTAAAATTTGCTTCATAGGTACCAACAGATTCATCATCCCTTTGCTTCAGTTCAAGAAACTCTTTCTCCATCTTTGTTCGGAGAATACGAGGGAAGTACTTATTGAAAAATAAGTTCTTGAACTCGTCCCATTCCATAGACTCAATTTCATCCCTTTGCCTCGTATTCTTAACAAGATTCCACCATTTATCAGCATCTCCTTCCAAACGGAACACTGCTAGGATGACTTTATCATGTTCAGAACATTGAAGAACTGAAAATATCTTTTCAGTAGTACTAATCCATTGTTCAGCAACTAATGGATCAGTAGACCCGCTGAAAGAAGGTGGACGCTGCCTCATGAAGGATTCAACAGAATGTTGCTCCCTCCTTTGCTCGTTTGGAAACCCTGCATGATTCATAGCTTGAGAAAGTTGTGTGAGCATGGCTACAAGATTTTGCATTCCAGCTCCCATATCGTTTAGTTGCTCAGGGGGACAATCATTGCATTGCCCATCGCATTCTGCATTAACACGGTTCCTTCGGGTTCCAGCCATTGACTAAAACCAAGAAGAATAGTGTGAGCAACACTAATTATAATAGGAAACCACATAATTCAAGAATAAAATTTTCATGCTTATGGTCTTATCCTAGGTTATTCAAGGCCATTTCTAAAACACTAAGATTGTGTACTATGCTTAGACTTATCCTTAGGGTTCTTACTAAGGCTTTCACATCCTAGTTTCCAAAGGTTGACTATACCTTTCCTCTGATACCAACTATAACGGTCTGGAATTACTTCCAGTGGACTATAATTGATACCTATCAGGGCACTCCATGGGCGGCTACACCCCCTGGGCGGGACACACCACCATCCCCAGTGGCAGCCATTTCCTCATGAAGCCCTTGGGCGGAGATCCATGCTTCGTCCAACGCTCACATGTGAGAGTTCCCAAGGATCAGATACATTCCTACCTCCTTTGCCTCTGATACCAACTATAACGACCCATACATTACATACATTTTTAATACTTCAAAAATTGAAGCACACTTATTACAACATATGATAAAACCACAAAGGACCGTATAGGTATAGTGTCTTTAGAAACAGGGAAACATAAACAACTGGTTCATAAATCTTCTACAGTGTCTCCCATTTATTTCATCATATCTAGGGTCCCTTTTAGCATATTCTACTTAATATCCATCTTCCTGACCTGGGGAAAAGAAAACATAAAAGGGTGAGCTCAAATGCTCAGCAAGGGCAAATAAAGGAAATAAAAACCATATTATATCTTTTTGAAAATCAAAACCTGCAAAAGAGATCATAATATCTTAACATGGAATAAATCATATAAGTGAAAATGAGATCCCCATAATCATAACATAAAAATTGAAACTTTGTGGCATGCATACATAATCATGGAAAATCATTTCTTGTTAGTCATGACTCATTGCCAAGACTATCTTAGTGGACAAAGTCCCTTTCTGAACCGAGTTCACTCCTCATTTCAGTCCTGTATCACTGAACCGAAATAACCTTCCGTTCCAGCCATGTCTATCTCATGAGATATAAAATCTTTACCCAATGAATTGGAGGGAGATATAGGTCCCACCCATCTTATAATGAATCCTTTCTTATGTGTGCCACATAATCATAAAACATACATCATCGCATAACACATGTAACAAAAATGGGATTCTTGAAACATCATGACATCATAAAATCATATAAGGCAAATGACTTCATAAAAATAATTCCCTCACAACATAATCAAATCAATGTAATTAAAGGGATAAAAACAGAACCCTTTATTATCTTAGATGGAAAATAATTTTGATAAAACACTTGAACTCCATTCTTGAGGAAAATATCCTTTCTTTTTCAAAAACACTTTTCTTTTCTTAACATGTCATACAATTATAAACTAAAAGAAGTTGATTAAAAATAAACTTGAAAAAATTTAAAGGAAGCTTCTTGGAAATAATGTTTTAAAAATCCATTCATGCCGTATAAGTTAAAAAAAACATTCTTCGTACTTTTGTCGGAAAAGTCAAAAAGTACCTCGTACGGAAAAACGACAAAAGATTCCTTTCATATTCTTTACTAAAAACTCACCTAAGGGTAAAATTGGATTTAAACTATTGCAAGTGGATGGAAACAATATTTCATATTGAGGGAACATGGATGTGGATGATAAAATACACCCCAGTAAATACTTACGAATAAACAATCTCAGGTAAAAATGAGATTGTGATATTTCCCTTACCTTAGGTCCGATTAGCTTTGTACGTGTCCGAAGCTCCTGTATAATGGTTTAAATAATGTTATTGACTTATTCCAGAATCATACATATTTATATGATATCATATATGGTCATATTATTAGCTTCTTGTTAGTAATATTTCATTGTTACTTGTTACTCGGGTCTTTATAACTTTTTGTTCTTATGCGTGTTTTGTCGAATAAATTCTTATTCTTATCTTTAGGTTATAGATAATTCATTTCCAGAATGGTATTAGTGTATTATATACCATATTCATTCATTCAATTCATTTATATAATCATTACGAAATGAAGATCATGTAGAACGAGTCGCATCACATCGTGGAGACGGTATTCCGTACGTACGCACGAGTGATGATATCATTCCTATGATCGTGGAATTGTATTGGAGTATATATATATTATTTCAGTATCAATATTACTTCATAATAATAATATTTAGTTACTCATTACACCATTATACCCATCCTTGTAAGGTGATGGTGGAAAATAGATTACACCACGGCGTGGAGACGGTATTCCGTACGTACGCACGCGCGGTGATTTCATTTTTCCGTAGGATGGATAGAAGGTGAATTAGGGTTGTTTCATATTTATAATAACATATCAGTATGTAAGTAATACTGATGTTATTACTTTATCATGAAACAACTAAAGAAGAAGAAGTTGAAGAAGAAAGAAATTGAAAAGATCGGTAATGGATATTACCTCTTCTTTGGAACGCTTCTTTGAATCCTCCACTTAAGGAACTAAGATTGGTCTTTGGAGAAGACCAGGACCTCTAGGATTATTCTAGGGAAGTGTAGAGGAGAAAATGGCAGGGGTTGGCCGAGCTTGAGTGCTCAATTTGGTGTGAGGAGGAGGGGGAGGAGGTGCCCTTTTATAAGGGAGGAGAGGGGCACCTTAGGAATATCTCAAAATATTATTTTATATTAAAGTCAAAATCGGTTTATAATGGTTACAAAGGGTCTTATTTCGAAGATAAAGTGGGTATGGGTCGAAATCCTATCAACCAATAGGATTTAGACAAGTTTAGGGTATTATTTTAACCTTATCAATTAGATTTAACTCTAAGTTAATTATTTTAACTTTTACCGTGTCTTTTTGTTTTCTTTCACTATATGGTTAATACACTTACTATAACATTCCAAACGAACCCCAAATTGTTTATTATTAATATATATATCCTTATCTAAGTCATTTGGCCGAACCTTAGATTTTTAGGAATAAAATAACAATTAATAATATAATATTTAATTTAAAAACTATTTTGTGTCAATTTTGACACTATTTGATATATGATTTGTTTGAAAGTCATAACAGAATTATATGTTCAAACCAAGTTTCTTAAATCAACACTAATATATCATAGTAACCTAGAAAATTAGTGTAATTCATAAAAAGTCTTAAATTACATTTATTTTGGTGTTTATAACATCAATTATGTCAATATTTCATTATTAAGATAATTACTGCATCATCTTTGTGTCATAAATAAATTACATTAGTTGATGTCTAAAAATTACAAATAAAATATCATCATGTAGGAAATATTTTTAGCTTTCTAATGAATATTTACAATTGAATTTATCTTATGTATAACCCCATATTAAAAATGATTTACTTATTAAACATTGATTTTAACTATTTTAACCCTTCTTTAAATAAATTAATAATAAATGTCCTAATCTAATCCAAGTGGGCCTAAATGGTCATATTTTATTCCTAAGTTTGTTTTTGGTCGAATTACACTTTTCCAATAGAATTAGGACATGTGTGAGGGTAATATTAATATCATATTTACCCTTAGTTACCCTATTTACTATTAACCGCGGTAAAAAAAGTAAAAAGTTACTATTCACCAAAAAATTATTTTCATCTCATTGAACCACATTTTAGTCCTTGATATTAACCGTGTTTCTCGGATTTTCGAAATTCCAATCACAGAAGCGGTAAAATTAAGTTTTATGCAAAATTCAGTTTTTAACCTACCACTTAGTGGTTTCACTATTCATCAAAAATTGAAAGTTTTCAGAAAAATACCAAAATTTCACCCTAGGCTAATTTCGATATTCTGAGTCCAAAAATGAAGTCCATTTTGAAAAATAAAATTTATAAAATTCCAAAAAGTGGTTATTACTATTCATAACGGCTAGTTTTAATAGCATAATGTTGTTTAGTGAAACTCGGTATTGCGTACGACGCAAGCTATCGAGGAAGGTCGCGATTGCGTGTAAAGCAAGCCAAGCAAGTGTTGTATAGAAAAAGATTCCTTTGATGATTTATATAACATAAAAGTCTCGGGTGTTACAAGGTTTGACAGGACCCGAACCCACTTCGAAAACAATTTCACTTAAAGGCCCTTATCTTGCCAACCAGACGTTCATTTGACAAGCAGTGTACAGTGATAAGATCCTTGGAATAAGGATATTCTTTTGAGGTACTCCACCAGAGTTTAGGAGAATGTTGGAGAATGGTCGAGTTGGATTATACCTGAATCCAACCAGGACATCATCACTAAAATGCCTATAACTCTCAGATTGGGTGTTCGATTGACACACTATCTATTGCGTTGAAACCCTTATGACATGAAAGATCACTGGGATACTTAATTATGGATCCTCATGGTAGTTTAAATATGGTCGATGACTTGAGGAAAGGATTATCAAAGAATCAAGCTTTCCTTTTTCAGAAATATAGTGGCTGGCTATGAGGTGGATGTTAGAGGAATATCTTGTGGAGGTTAGTACATAAAGATATTTTGTGGGTCCACACCGAGCGATCCTAAATGGATCATCACCTAGATATCCCATGTAGATCAGTACATAATGATCCTGTGTGGATCAGCACCTAACGATCCTTTGTGCATCAGCACTTAGTGATCCAGTGTGGATCAGGTCCTAGTGATACTGTGTGGATCCACACCTATCGATCCTGTGTGGGTCAGATTTTTTGTGGGTTAGCGCTCATCAATACTGTGTGGGGTAGTGAATAACGATCATGTGTGGGTCATATCTTATGTCAGTCAGTGGGGGATAGTACCTATAGTTCCAGTGTGGGTACCAACAGTGCCACTTAACAAAATAAGATGATATAGCCTTACAAGTAATCATCAGTACTTCTGTACATATGTTATAACTGGGCTGAGCAGCCTCTTTTGATTTGTGCTATGTGATTGAGATCATGCTTTTTGATTTCCATTTGTGGAATTTTGAGAGACCTTTGGGGGTCTTGGGGACCATACATGGTATTGTAATACTCACCCCTACATGGTCTTGTCCTGCACCTTGTTGTGTCTTGTGAAGATTTCGAGAAACCTTGACTGAGACATGGGGAGCTAGGAACTGATGGTGGAAGGTGGTGATGATTGATGTGGAGAGTTGTGGAGATGATCTGTATATACCCTTTAGGTAGGATCCTTGGAGGATGATCTCAAGAACTGTATTCTATTTTCTGCTGTATTGTATCTTTTAGTTGGGCTTTTATTCTGGACCCTTTACTTTCAATACACACTTTAACTACTGTAGTTTCACTTCGTGGTTACATCATGGTGTGTTCCTGGACCGTATGTTTGTACATATTTAAAGGAAAAAACTTCCCATTTTAGGGATATAACATTCTGGTTCTAGTCTCTATCCCCTAGCCTATTGAAGGCGTGATTGAGGTAGTCATGGAGTGGGCAACGGGGGACAGTTCATGACAATACCAAAACTGAAATGGGAGAACATCACCATAGAATTTTTCACTAATATTCTGAAGACATTCAAAAGAAGCAATGCTATCTGGGATTTTTTGGATCTTATTACAAAGAAATTACAATAAATTTCAACTCTAGGGGATTTCTCATTTGATCCACTAGCATAGATATATATCAGAGAAGGGGTAAGGCTGCATGGAGTACTACTCTCTATTGTATCCGATCAAGATCCAATAATCCCCTATACATTACAGAAGAGTATTCAACATGATCTGAATGCCTATTTGAACATCAATATTACTTATTGTAACACCCCAAGATTCCATAGTATGTACTTCCTCAAAACAAGTCAATAACTTGTACTACACGCAACATAGAGTTCAAGCGCACCATGACTTAGCAATGAATCCGTTCAAAAGAGGTTATGAATAGTATTAACTAAATTTTGAACTTTATATAATCCTTATAATTTTAGAATCCATATTATTAGTTTCTTAGATATAATGTAAGAGAAATTCATTTTTTTCAGATAAAATATGTATTTTTCGAAAATGCACTTTTTCCAACATTTAAAAGTCAACCCTGTTTAAATTCAATATTTTAAACTTTTATATATTCAATTTGACTAAATAAATTTATTCATTAGAATAGGGACATCAAAAACTTACAATGTAACACCCCAAGATTCCATGGTATGCTTCTTTTTGAATAATGTCGTAGCGTGTGTTGTATTAATCTTCGAGTTCTATCACACTCCACAACCAATGAAAGTAGCCATTATGAATAGTAATACCCACTTTTTAAAATTTTATAAATTTTATCTCTCATAATCATCTTAATATTTCGATTCGGAATATCGAATTTAGCCTAGGGTGAAATTTTGGTACTTTTCGGATAACTTTAATATTTTGATGAATAGTGAAAATTACTAAATTTTAATTAAAAACAACCTTTTTAATCAAAATAATTAGTAGTGATAAATTATGAATTTTATTGATTTAAAATTATATTTAGAATATATTTTTACTATTTAATACAATGTTGGTCATTGTACATAATTTCACAATAAAACGGGACATAAAAAAGTGTCAATCTTTTGATAGTTATTATATCTTAAAAACACGCTTTTTGTTTTAACTATGGGAATTAATTTTAAATTAATTTCAACCACTTATATCTTTTGAATTTGGATAAATGGATTACATATTTTTAATCAGGATTCCCAAATTGTGTAAATAGGTAACTTTAATTTTTATACATTTTTAATAATTTTCTTCGGTAAATTTTTATTTACCATGGTTAAAGTGTAAATCCGTTAAATAAGGGTTAAAATATAATATAATAATAATAATTTACCCTAAATTGTGTCCCAACCTTATTGGTGGATACATTTCTGACCATGGGCTTCGTTGGGTTCATTTTTGGGAACCCATGGAGAAACTTGTAGGTGATAGGGACACCTTATTTTAATTAAGATAAAGTAAATACAAAAATGACATAAGCTTATATCTTTTAGCAAAAAAAAATTTTACATAAAGTTATATATGTTATATATTCAATTATAAATATTCAGTACAAATATAAATATATTTAATACATAATGATATTTTATTTATAATTTTTAGACATTGAAAAATTAATAATATATATGACACAATAATGAAGCAATATTTTCCTTATTAATGAAGGAATCAAATCATTGGTATTATAAATGTTAAAATAAATATAATTTAAACGTTTTGATGACATAAACGAATTATAATGGTTAATATGACATTTTAGGATTTCTGTAATGATTTATTTTTTTGAATTAATAATTTTTTTTGACTTAAAACAAAATCAATTATTGAGTACTGTCAAAATTGACATAAATGAGTTTTTAAAACAAATATTATATTATTAATTTATTTTCTATTCTTAAAAACCTAAGGATCGGCCAAATGACATATATCATTATTTTTGTATCATTAAAGGACCACTTTGGGGATGATTGGATTTATATAGTAAGTTTATTAACTATATATTAAAAAATACAATGTCACATGGTAAGTGTTAAACTAATTAAAATAGAGTTAAAACTAAATGATAAGGTTAATATAATGACCCAAACCTATATAAAAACTATTGGATGAAAGAATTTAGACCCATAACCACATTATACTTTGAATAATCCAATTGTTATCCCTTATAAACCGAATATGAATTTATTATAAGTTAATACTTTAAGTTTTTCCTAAAGAGCCCCTCCTCCCCTTTATAAAAGGAGGCAAATTCTAACCAATTATTAAAACCTTAAAATCCTTTTTTATCGGCCAAACCCTGACCAAATACACTCTTAACATCCCTAAATTCATCCTAGAGGACTTGGTTTGATCATAAAGCCAACCTACAGAGCCATTTTGATCAAATCAAAAGGAAGAACCCGAAAAAGAGGTAACATTTTCACCACCCTCTATAATGTTCCTTTCCTCTTCAACTTCTTCATTACTTGTTATTTCCATTATGAAATAATAAATTCTGTATATAATATATACTTTTATGTTATTATAATTATGGAACAAACAAATTCATTATTCTACCCATCCCATGAATGACATGTCACCATACGTGCGTACATACAACCTACCGTCTCAACGTTGTGGTGTAATTGTTATTCAATATATTATTACTTATATGGTTATAATAATGATGTATAATTCAAGTATATAATAAATATAACATGATAATTATTATTTTTATATGATATATCATCAAATTATATATTATTTTAATATCAAAACAATGATATTTTCGTTCGTGTGTACGTACAGATTACCGTCTCCAAGACGCGATGAGATTCATTTCCAAGATCACCATTCATCGATGATTATAAAAATATATATATTAATAATAAGTATGTAATATATTACATAATAATGCTAATGGAGATATATATATATATATTTATATTTATACATATATGTATTTATGTACTTACATTCACTTACTTCCGTTCAATACTATATAAAAACAAAAACAAAATTTATGCGTACGTACGGACTACCGTCTCCATAAACGGTGTTTAACATTTAATATATATGTCTATTATAAATATTTATATTATAAATATATATGATATATTTATTATGTTTTATATTTTGGATGTATTTAAATCATGATCTAAGTGATACAATCAAGAGTAACAAGTTAAAACACGTACGATAAAGAAAACGATTATCACCCGAAATGATAATTTAACATGAAATTTATTAATAAATGGGTAGTATAAAGTCATAAAATAATCATGTATGACATAATAAATATTAATATGGTTCTGGTATAATTTAATAACATACTACGATCTCCGTACATGGGGTTAAATGTACCCTCTTCTAAATGAAAGTGCAAGGTAAGGGGTTTTCATCTCACACTTTATTGCCTTTAGATTCATGCCATATTGCCACTATTACCTTTTGTGTGGTTTATGTACTGCCCATAAATGTAATATTTGTGTAATTCACTTTAATTTATGTTTATTTACATATTCATTGTATGTGACCCCTTTCATGGGTTTTATGTTTCGTAAGTTTCCAAATTGGTAAGGGTTTATTCCTTAATCTCATTATTATCTGAGATTGTGTATGCGTAAGTATTTACTAGGGAATTTTTATCATCCATGTCAATTTTTCATAAAAATGATTTCAAAATAATGATTTTAAGGATTTTTAAATGTACTCTTTATCATGATCAGAATTTCAAATGTTTTAAATATTTATCTTTCTAAATCCTTTTAGTTAATGTCCATGTTTTCAAAATGATTTTAAGGATTTATTTATATGGACATGACTATTTTCAAATGATAATTCTTTTCAAAAGTTTAAAATTGGTCTGCGAATCATTGATTCAAATATCTATTTTAAATTAATTCCTTTATAAATGTGTGAATTTTAAATGGTTTTACAAAAAGGATATTTCTCTCAAAAAATTTTACTATTCATTTTCTTCTTTGTCAACATACATTGATGGATTTTAAGCTTATTTGAAGTTTAATTATTATAAAAATCATCCATTGAAGGTTTTGTGATATGATTGACTGTGGATGTGTTATTTTTATACCATTCATGGTTTATAGTGAAAGTATTTACATTTCGTATAATAGTTTTAAAACAAATGATTATGTTATGTTTAAACCAAATCATATGAGGAGTGAATTGGACTTAGTAAGTGATGGGTGGAGCCCGCTATAGCTCCTCAATGCATCGGTAGGTCTCATGAGACAAAATTGTGTCTTGGCATGAGGCCGTGACAAAATATTATTTGTAGTCTTGGCACAAGGCCTTGGCAACGTGGTTATGATAGTCTGGTATTATGCATTCCATCAATATTGAAGTGGTCATTGATATTGCATGTAATTATTTGACTACTATAATATCCATGTGAATAAGTAAAAGGAATTATATAATTTTATCTTTTCCATATTATGCTGAGGTTCAATTTTAAAAGGCTTTTTTTAGTTATACATTGCCTTAAATGATTACGCTTATTTATGAATGTTTCTACTGTATTGCTTACCTTTACTGAGTGTTTGAGCTCACCACTTTCTATGTTTTATTTTTCCAAGGATTCCAAGAAGTGTATTGTGATTTATATTCTTGGTTAAGACAAGGGAATAATGGCATTAATAAAGGATTATTTGTGTTGTTTTGTATTTTATGAAGTGTAATGTAACATTCATGTATGTAATCAATTTTCCAAGACTGCTAAAATGATCGGTCCTTCGAAACAGGATTCCTTGTAATCATGCTAATGTATTAATATAATACACCGACTCTGGGTAACTGCGGTCGGGGATTTACTGATGGTATTAGAGGAATTTTATCAATAACCTTAGAGGCTAGATTTAGATAAACTCTGATTAGAGCACATAGACCTAAGATAGACATTGAGGATTATTATATAAGAACTTCCTAGAATTTTGGTATGGTATAAGATTTTGTGAGTTTTCCAAGAAATATATCGCTGTATGGATATGATGAATTAGAGGCGGATCTGGTATAGATGTACCTAGGGGTAAAACCCAAAAACACAGCTTTAAGAAATACTCGAACGGGAACTAGTGCACGAAAATGGGACTTGCTTCACTCTTGGTTACGACACACCCGGGGGATATGCTTAGGATAATTCTCATTTTCATTACAAAAATCTAAGAAGGATTTATGAGTATATACCTCCTCAAAGAAAACATTTTTGTGGTTAGGGATTATATCCATAAACTATTCAATTTATGTTAGAAATTTTACATGTTTGGAATTATTCATTGCAATTCATAAACTGACCTAGTTTATACTATTGTATAGAAAAGGTGACTAGTATAAGGAATGTGAACTCTAGCAATACATATGATCAAAAGATTAATAATGATCATATATTCATGGTATAAGGCCATCATTTAGAAGGGAAATAGACTCCCATGTGTTATTATCATATGAAAAATAGTATCATAAGATAAGTAAAGAGTTTACTGAGTTTTATGGCGTTGAAGGGAAGCAAGAGATGAAAAGGATGGAAGAGAGAACGATGGATAAAGGGAAGAGGGAAATGAAGAATTTCCCCATATGTGATAATTGTGGGAGGAAACACCCTGGAACTTGCATGAAAGTAATGAGAGTTTGTTGTAAGTGTGGAGGAAAAGGGAACCATGTACGTGACTGCAAGGGTAACGAAATGGTTTCAAATGTACAATGCTTCATTTGAAAGGAGTTTGGAAACTACGCTAACCTATGTCCCAATCATCAGACTATGATGAAAATGAATCTATTGGATAATAATCATGTTATGATACTACCACAGATGAAGTTGAATGATTAGAGTTCTTATGTTGATTATGTTATTTGAGTGTTGTATCAACAATGTACTTGTTATAATAATTATGGAGTATATAAGGATTGTACTTAAGAACTATTTTATTGAGGATTTGAGATTTTATGGTACTAAGAAAAGTGACTCTACATCGAGTTAAACTTTTTAGAAATTACATGGTTGAAGGAAAGATAAACCTTAATATGGTAATAATATTGAGGTACTGATTTTGGAATAAGATATGGTTGATTTGGGTAAATTATATTAGATATTTTTGACTGACTTGAAACCGATTAAAGTTTTTTATATTCCATAATTGTTTGAGTTTACAACAGTTTTGGATGGATGAAGTATATCCAGTAATTTATATCGAATTAGGGAGCATGAATGTAATCAATAAGGATTATGGTAATTCAGGATGTTTCAGTGTTTTAAAAGAATATATGATGAAGGTATTCACATGCTATTATGGGGTAAAAAGGGTCTACATTATGTTTACCTTCCTTATAAATGATGAACTATGAGTTTGGACATATGTGTTTTTGATAATTCTAGTTTGAGATTAATTTTGGATTGCCATAAAAGGACAACCTAGATGTCGGGCGGCAACCCGTCGCGACCGGCAAGGCCGCGAGACTTGAACCCACAACCAAAGGGCAACAAGGGTGTATCACCTACAAATGGACCATGAAATGACCTAGATTAAATAATTTAGTTTTTTAATAACATCTAGTAGATGAATTATAAATTCATTTTTGACCCAAAATGAATAGGATAAATAGAATATTTTTTTATGTTCTATTATCTTTTAGAGTGAAAGATGAGTTTGTGGTACAAATTAGTTAAAACATGGAACTCTACTTTTCTTGTATATATTTTTCATATCCTTTTATTCTATGAAGAAATTAATTCCTATAATTTATTGAAGGTATATTAATACCAAAAATTTGTTATCCTAATACCATATGTTTTTTGAACAGATGGCATTTTAAATCATCATAGATTGATGAATTTAAGGACCGAAATTTTAAACTTGTTTATAATTGATGACCTCAATCACTACCTATAAAAAATTTATGTTATTTCTCCAATTATATGTCTCTTATTTCCAGAAATGTTCTACTAATTGAGAACATAATTTGGTGGTGACCCTTTCATTTCTCTTTTCATCTTATTAAGATATATTTTATTAACCAAATTTCCGATGTGGGTTTTCCCACAAAGATATTTCCTATTTTCAACCTTTATTTTCAAAGAACAGTATCAAATTACGAGGATCCAATTTATTGAAGCAGGGAATAATTTAACACCACAAGATTTCATAGTATGCACTTCTTCAAAACAATTCAATAAGTTGAACTACACATAGCACCAAGTTCAAGCGTAGCATGACTTATCAAAAAAGCCGTTAAAAAGAGATTATGAATAGTAATAAATAAATTTTGAACATCATATAATCCTTATAATATTAGAGTCCATATTATGAGTTTCATAGACAAAATGTAAGAAAAAATTCATTTTAATTAGATAAAAGATGTATTTTTATTGAAAATTATATTTTACCATCTTTTAATAGTGAACCCTTTTAAAATACAATATTTTAAACTTTTATATATTCAATTTGACTAAATAAATTTATTCTTTGGAATGGGGACATCAAAAATTTACAATGTAACAGCCTACGATTCCACGGTAAGCTTCTCTTTGAATAATACAGTAGCGTGTGTTGTACGCAACTTTGAGTTCTAACACACTCCACAACCAATCAAAGTAGCAATTATGAATAGTAATAGCCATTTTTTAAAAGTTGTTAAATTTTATATCTCAAAATGGACTTCATTTTTTGATTCAGAATATCAAATTTAACCTAGGGTGAAATTTTGGTACTTTTCAGATAACTAATATATTTTGATAAATAGTAAAAATTATTAAATTTTAATTAAAAAAAATTTTAATCAAAAAAATTAGTAGTGATAAATTATGAATTTGAGTGGTTTTAAAGTATATTTAGAATATATTTTCTCCATTTAATACAATTTTGGTTATTGGACATAATTTTACAATTAAACAGGACATAAACAAGTGTCAATCTTTTGATAGTTATTATATCTTAAAAACACGCATTTTATTTTGACAGCGGGAATTAAGTTTAAATTAATTTCTACCACATCTGTGTTTTTAATTTGTAAAAAAAGGATTCCATAATTTGTATCAGGATGTACAAATTGTTTAAATATGTAACTTTTATTTTTAGGCATTTTGAATAATTACTTTGGTAAATATTTTATTTACCATGGTTAAAAGGTAAATCAGGTAAATAAGGGTTAATCAATATAATAATAATAATAATAAATTATCCAAAAACGTATCCTAACCTTATTGGAGGATACATTTCCGACCATGGGAATCTTTGGGTCGATTTTTAAGAACCCATGGAGCCACTTGTAGGTGATAGGGATAATTTATTTAAATTAAGATAAAGTAAAGACAAAAATAACATAAGCTTATAACTTTTAGAAAAACAATTTTTACATATGGTTACATATGGTTATATTTTCAATTATAAATATTCAATAGAAATCTAAAAATATTTCCTAAATAATGGTATTTTATTTATTATTTTTAGACATTGATAAAGTAATAATATATATGACACAATAATGATGAAGTATTTTCCTTATTAATGAAAGAATCAAATAATTGGTTTTATAAATGTTACGATAAATATAATATGAAAGTATTGATGAAATAAACGAATTTTATTGGAAAATATGAAATTTTAGGATTTCTTGAATGAATTTGGTTCGAATTAATATACTTGTTATGACTTTAACAAAAAATCAATTATTGAGTAGTGCCAAAATTGACATAAATGTGTTTTTAAAACAAATATTATATTATTAATTTATATTCTATTCCAAAAAACCTAAAGATAGGACAAAGGGCTTATATCATTATTGGTGTATCAATAATCGACCACTTGGGGGACTCTTGGATGTATATAATATGTTTATTAAATATATATTATGAAAATACAATGTCACATGGTAAGTGTTAAACTAATCAACCAAGAGTTAAAACTAAAAGATAATGTTAATATATTGACACAAACATGTCTAAAATCTATTGGTTGATATTATTTTGACACATCCCCACATTAGACTCTGAATAATCAACTTTGGACCAATTATTAACTGAAAATGAATTTATTATAAAATAATACTTTATGTTTTTCCTAAAGAGCCCTTCCTCCCCATTATAAAAGGACCCAACTTTTAACCAATTCTTCACACCTTCAAAGACTTTTGATTTGACCATGACCTGCCAAAATACTCTCTCAAATTACCTCACTTCATCCTAGAGGCCTTATTTTGATCAAAAATCCAACCTAATGATCCCTTTTGATCAAATCAAAAGGAAAAACCCGAAGAAGATGTAACATCTTCACCACCCTCTTTAAAGTTCCTTTCCTCTTCAACTTCTTATTTCCTTGTTATTTTTATTCTAAAAAAATAACCCCAGTATCTTCGATGTAATGTTATGTTATTATAGTTATGGAACAAACAAATTCATTATTCTACCCATCCCTTGAATGATATGTCACCATACGTGCGTACGTACAGCCTACCGTCTCCATGTTGTGGCATAATTGTTATTCAATATATTATTATTTAGATGGTTTTAATAATGATGTATAATTCATGTAAATAATCAAAAAAACATGATAATGATTCAGTATATATGATATAAAATCCAATTATATATTTTTTTAATATCAAAACAATTATAATTTCGCTCGTGTGTACGTACGGATTACCGTCTGCACGACGCGATGAGATTCATTTCCAAGTTCATCATTCATCAACGATTATAAAAATATATATTACTAATAATTATGTAATATATTAAATAATAATGCTATTGCAGATATTTATATATATATATGTATGTATTTATGTACTTTCATTCTCTTAATTCGGTTCAATACTATATGAAAACAGAAGCAGCGTTTATGCATACGTACGAACTACCGTCTCCATAAATGGTGTTCTCCATTTCATATATATGTCTATTATAAATATTTATATTCTAAATATATATGATATATTCATCATTATTTATATTCTGGAAGTATTTAAATCATGATCTATGTGATACAATCAAGATTAACAAGTTAAATCACATATGATAATGAAAACGATTATCACCCAAAATGTTAATTTAACATTGAAATTTTTAATAAATCGGTTGTAGAAAGTCATAAATGATTCATGTATGATATAAAAAAAATATTAATATGGTTCTGGAATAATTTAAAAACCTACTACTATCTTCGTACATGAGGTTAAATGTACCCTGGACTAATGGAATGTGCAAGGTAAGGGGTTTTCATCTGACTCCTTATTCCCGTGAGATTCATGCCATATTGCCACTATTACCATTTGTGTGGTGTATGTACTGCCCATAATTCGATTCATTATGTCATAAAATTTATTTTTTTGGTATTTACATATTCATTGTATGATACCTATTTCATGGGTTGTATGTTTCGGAAGTTACCAAATTGTTAAGGGTTAATTCCTCAATCTCATTATTATCCGAGATTGTTAATTTGTATGTATTTACTGGAAAATTTTTATCATCCATGTCCATTTTTCATAAAAATGATTTCAAAATGAATATTTTAAGGATTTTGAAAGATACTCTTTATCATGATCATAATTTCAAATGTTTTAAAGATTTATCTTTCTAAATCCTTTTCATTAATGTCCATGTTTTCAAAATGATTTTAAGAATTTATTTATATGGGCATGACTATTTTGAAATGATAATTCTTTTCAATAGTTTCAAAGTGGTATGGGGAACTTTGATTCAAAAATATATTTCCAATTACATCCTTTATTAATGTGTGACTTTTAAATGATTTTACAAAAAGTATATTTCTCTCAAATGTTTTACTCATCATTTTCATCTATGCCAACATCCATTGATATATTTTATGCTTATATGAAGTTGATTTATTATAAAAAACATCCATTGAAGGTTTTGTTATATGTTTGACTAGGGATGTGTTATTTTTATACAATTCATGGTTTATGGAGAATGTATTGACATTTAATATACTAGTTTTAATATGAATGTTTATGTTTTTATTAAGACTATTCATATGAGAAATGCATTGGACTTAGTAAGTGACGGGTGGAGCCCGCTATAGTTCCTCGATGCATCGGTCGGTCTCATGAAACAAACTAGTGTCTTGGCATGAGGCCTTGAAAAAATCTTATTTGTAGACTTGCCACGAGGCCTTGGGTACGTGGTTATGATAGTCTGGCATTATGTATTCCATCAATATGAAACTTGTTATTGATATTGCAGGTGATTATTCGACTAGTAGAATATCCATGTGAATAATTAAAAGGAATTATTTAATTTTATATTTTCCATATTATGCTAAAGTTCAAGTTTAAAAGGCTTTTGTTCTAGTTATACATTGCCTTAAATTTTTATCCTTATTTATGAATGTTTCCGCTTTATTGCTTACCCTTACTGAGTGTTTGAGCTCACCCCTTTCTATGTTTTATTTTTCCCAGGATTCCAAGAAGTGAATTGTGATTGATATGTAGGGTTAAGACAAGGGAATAATGGCATATATAAAGGATTATTTTTGTTGTTTTGTATCTTATGAAGTGTAATGTAACATTCATGTATGTAATCTATTTTCCAAGACTGCTAATCTGATCGGTCCTTCAGAACTTGATTCCTTGTAATCATGAAAATGTATTAAAACAATGCACTGACTCTGGGTAACTGGGGTCGGGGCGTTACACTTATCATCCTCAAACTAGAGGCCAATTTGAGAGGAATATCCAAACACATGAGGACATGTAGTGGGCATTATCATATGATTTCAAAGGAGAATGGGATCAACATCTTCATCTAGTTGTGTTCTATTACAATAATAGTTTCCACTCATGAATCCAAATGGCTCCTTATGAAGCCCTTTATGGGATGAGGTGCAGAACACTAACATGTTGGGATGATGTTAGGGAGAGAAAACTCTTACACCCATAAATGGTCAGAGAAATGGTGGATAAGGTAAAGACCATCCAACAACACATTAATGCTGCTCAGAGTCGAAAAAAGTGTTATGGTGATAATCGTCAATGAAACCCAGTTTTTGATGGAAGAGACATGTTATACCTCCATGTATCATTGTGGAAGATAGTTATTTGATTAGGGAAGATGGTAAAGATTAGACCAAGTTACATTTTCTTTTTGAGATATTTGATCCGATTGGAACAGTGGCCTATCACATAACAATCCCACCGATCTAATCTCAAGTAAATTATATATTACATATATCATTATTGAGGATGAACATACCTGACACATAATATGTACTCAATATATTGTTGTAATCATTGGAGAATGAACTATCCTATGAATAGAAAATGTTGAAGATCATAGATTGTAGAGAAAACGTTCATTGAAATAAGGCAATTCCCCTTAGCAAGGTGTTGTGGTGAAACAACAAGTTTGAAGAAGCAACTTGAAAATCATAGGAAGTGATGAAGCAGATTTACCCTCATTTATTTTATTGTGGTAACATTAAATTTCAAGGGAAAATTTTCTTAATGGGGGAATATTGTAATGAACCAAACATTTATTAATGAAAATTTCTCTTTATATAATTAAATTCCATAATATGTAAAATGGTTATATAAAACTTATACACTTCTATGGTTTTATGTTTTTGGATATTAAAATAATTTAAATAATTTTTAACATAGCTAATATAGTTATTTAATAGCGATGACATAATTAGTATAAATATACGGATTTAACAAATCAAATTTACTCAGACAATGGAAGGGATAGCCTCATCCAGTAGAATTGCTACATACAAAGCCCATTTTTTACAGCTCTAAAAGGAGGTGGTGTCACTGGGATTCGGTTTTGACCAATCCCAAGCAGAGATTCAACACTTTAAGCTTGAATATAACTACCAAAGGAGGAGGTATATCTTGGTGGATATTACCACCTTAGAGATGTTATTTGAGCCACCCCAAGGGATTGTCACCATCGCACACCTAATCCTTATGTCATATGCGGGTGTTGTAATGAGTTATGTAATAAGACCCTAGAACTATGATTATGTGAATTATTTTTGTATAGAATAATGATTATACATTCATTTTATTATTGTTACATTATAAATAGTTTTTAAAGAATAAAGTGTATTTTTAGTACATATTCAATAAAAATTATATTTTGAGGAATTAATGGATTTTTAAAATAAATAATATATCAATAAAATAATATTACTAAACTAATTTTTATGAAATATAAATGATCATATAATTTTTATGAATACAATTCTGATTTTTAATAAGTTATGAAAGTTGTTTTTTTAGAAACCCTTGATTTTTTGAAAAATTTAAGTTTTTATTTTAAAAGTAAAAATTTACATATTTATGAAATTATATATATATATATATATAATATTATTTTTCGATTCACGGTGCCAAATTTATCTAACAATAATTTTTTCATAATTTTTAAAGAAAATCAGATTTTTGGGTAAAAGTAAAGTATGGTTTGAATATATAATGTGTTTTATGACATCATAATTACCCAATAGTGATTTAATAAAATACTATAAAAAGGATATTCTACCAATAAAAAATTTACCTTTAAAATAATATAGTTTTATATTTTGTTATTAATTTAATGGTTCCTTAGTGGACCCTCCAAGACTTATAAATCATATTTTCTTTTAAAATAATTACATTGAGAGTGTGACCCACATCCACATAAGAAAGAAAAATATATTAAAAAGTTCCGAAAATGGACTTATAAAATAATATTATCTAGTCCCCTTTTCAAAAAACAAGTGATGAAACTATTGGTTTGTTTGTGGTTTTGATTAGTTTCATGTGTGGTGTGTAAATCCTAATGAATAAATAATTCCCCCCCTTCCATATATAAACACACTGAATCTTCAATTACTATTCACTAAAACCAATTTTAGATAATCCAAACTCTTTCCTCCTCTTTTTATAATCCCCCCAAAGAACCCTAATCTCTCATGAATCCCCTCTCATGCCTCTTCCAAGACATTGGGATCACACTTCAAAGTTAGGGATTTATTCCTTTCTTATTTTTGTCCAAATTTTTTTATGTTGTTATACACATGTATTATCAATTAAAAATGTTGATGAATGATTTCAAACCTCTTAGATACCTATCTCCTTATTTTTTGATGATGAGATACCACTTTCCCTCTCATTAATTCCTCCCATAAACACCTGTTACTATGCCAAAATTCAATAAGATATTTCCCTCTCCTCATTTACATTCAAGAAATTACTTTATTTTATGAATCTAAATTCCATTACTTATGTTAGGAAATGTATCTACAGGACCACCTTACTATACACTTAATATTTATATTATGAAATAAGTCTTTCTCTCTCATCAACCATGTTTATGAATTTGTATGTCACGCCATTATGCTGCAAAAATTGAACCGTGATTTTCCAAGCAAAAGTCATTGTGTAGTGAATACCATTTATATTTTCTTTCAAAAGAATTAACCTTCAAGAAAATTTACATATTTATTATATAGTTTCATTTCTTAATTACACATTATATTATCATGTAATAAATTATTATGTTTAATGAATCCATGTTGTATGATCTATGTGGGACAATTATGCATGAAATGAGATGATTAAGAAGGGTTCACCCTCATAACTCTCCAATGAATTGGGAAAAATTAGTATCATGATAAGTCACATGTAATGAGGTTTTACTGATTCTAATTCACGTTAAATGAGGGTCTACTATTTATCTATGTGGAATGAGTGTTGGCTCATTCTAATATCATGATAAATGTATTAACCACATTTCAGTGTTATGATAATCATTCAATACCATGCCTTTAGGTTCATGTTTGTCTTGTTCTACATTAATATGACTATTTCATAACATTTCAATATACTTAATGCTATTCATTTTTTACTCCCATACTAGGATTTATAGATCACCATTTTCATATACAGGTCCCCAGGTTATCCCATGCAATGCTATGTACGTAGGAATGTTGTGCTCATATCATATAAGTTTTCAATAAAGATGTTGGGTTTTAGGTTCTAAGTTGTTATGTAATGTTCCTATTATTCAAGAGAATAGAACTATAAAATCCCAATGTTGTCTTATGTGCATGTTTATATAATAAATCATATTTTAGTGTGTAACAAAGAGGAGGGTTTTTATAAGAGAAATTTCTGGAATCCAGAATTCACAGATGCTAAATTTAACATACAATTATTCTATCATTAGAGTATCAGGAATGATTCAGAAGTGATTCTCATGGTCTTAATATATTTTAAAAATAATTACAATATCACCAATTAATACGAACATAAAATAATCATGAAATTACTTCAACACTGTATTCATGAGATCCATAAAACTGAGGGTGCATTAGTCAATCCGAATTGTGTTACTATAAATTCGTAATGATCATACCTCATTCGAATAGCTGCCTTTAGAATGTCATACTTATTCACTCATAAATTAGGATATCCATAATTATTGTCAATATTTTAAAATAATTGAGCTACTTGATGTTGATCAGCTAAATCATCGATATGTGGTAGATTATAGTTTTTCTTTATTGTAATCACATTGATTTCTCTATAATCAACACATATTCTCATGGATCCATATTTCTTAATGATAAAGAGAACATGGGCTCGCCATAGAGAAAAACTATGTAAAATAAATCAATTTTTACCCAACTCCTCAAGTAGTTTCTTCATCTATACTAATTATATTGAACCCATTCTATAGGGAGTCTTTGATATTGTTCTTGCATCAAGGATTAAATCAATACAAAACACAACTTCACACTCTAGGTGGCATCTAGGTGAAAATTATTGAAAAATATCAATGTGTTACTCTTCAATAGGTACATCCTCAATTATAAGAATACATAATTCATCCCAAGATGTTATTTTCTCTTCCTCCCCAGGAATCTAATTCAGTAAAGCTATTGGGGTTGGATTTTGATAAGAATTATGTGATAAAGTTTCTTCTATAAAGATAATGGATTCTACATTATCTTCACAAATCATTACTTCGTTCTTATTGAAATAAATTTTGGAATTATATTTTGGAAGTATATCTTTACCAATGATCATATCAAAGCCGATAATAGGTGTGATGATAATGTAATTTGATAAATCATATTTATATTCTAAAATGGGAACTGCTTGGCACATCATTATTTCAATAAAACATCCCTTAGGGGTCTTGATTAGTAACTATCTTGTTAAATTGAATTGGAAGTATCTAATTTATTAATGAAATATGAAACTATATAACGGAATAAAAGGATCTAGAATAAAATAATTCTTTGGGTATATTTGTGGAGATGATATAGTACCTGCCACCACGTAATTTGGAACTTTAACCTCAACAGTTGTGTACACATAATCTTGGCCTTACTCCCTTTTCAATTTCTTTGTAAATATTCCTTGATTATTAAGACAATAATTTTCATAATGTCTAATTTATTTAAAATTTTATAATTGAATATTGAAAACTTCTTTCATGCCCTTGAAATAATGGACTTGGTGTCCTTTTTCTCCACACATGGAATAAACTCCCATACCATTTAGGAAATTAATAGGGGGTTTCTACCCATAATTACTATTTGGTTGAAAGTCAGGTTTTCTCTTATTCCTTTTATTTTATATTCCGGAGTGTTCAGTATCCCTATTATTATCTTTATTCCCTATAATTTCATAACAATTTGAGAATTAATTTTCTATCTTGAAAGCACCAGATACTATACCTTCATATAATAAGAAATATTGTGAGACCAATTCCCTCGAGAGTAATGGTTTTAACACATTAAGTAATCAATAGATCAAACTTATAGGGTTAAATATGTATTCTGTAGCCTGAATTTTTAACCTTGTAAAGTTAGTCTCATACTTTTTAATATTTCCATCCTCCTTTATCCACGCACTCAGAAATTGAATTTCCATATCAGCCCATTGTTCATGAGGAATGTATTTTTCAAGTTAATTTTATTTAATCACCCTCTATTCAATATTTTATACTTCTTCATCCTCCTTCATATTTTTTATTAATGACCACAATTGATCCACATCTCAAGAGAGATGATAAATTTCCATGATATATTTTTCACTTTTTCTACTCCCCAATATATGAAATATTATTCCTATGGAACTTATCCATTTCTCAAAAACAAATTGATTTTTTGTCCTAGTAAATGTTGGATGTTTTTGTCTCATGATGTGGTCAAAGATTGATCCTCCATGTTGTGGATCATGGTGCTCTATACGGGTAAGGTTATTATTCCTAACCTGAGTGTGTTGTCTAAGTATGGTTATAATATGTTTAGCACCAGTTGCATCCCCGAATCAACTATCATTATCTTTTATAGGAGGGAAATACCTACATGGATTACATGAATTGATACCATTTCCATTTCTTCCACTAGGAACCATTTCAAAATAATGGAATATAATAGATTAGGTTATGAACCATAATTCATTATTCCAAACTAGTAATATACATAATATAAATTCAAACTTTTATGCATATCTAATCCATAATCATAAAAATGGTTTCATTGAGGACAAATTCAATCATAAATACTTCATAATTCTTCGTAATGAAAATATATATTATCCTAAAAATATCATGAGGGAGTGTCAAACCATGTGCACAGTAAGACCCATTGTTGTCTAACGGGTTACTCCAAGTCCAGCTCGGAACACCGTGTTCGAGTTTTCAAAGCAAGGTACATCTGTTTCAGCACCATGTCCACTTGAAGTATCTATATTGGGATTTATTTTCAATTAATACCCAAATAATCTCTTTTTACCAAATTTTTAGGATACTCTTCAGTAATTATCCTCAAATTATATCTTAGGGTATTGTTTCTTAATCATGTTTTTTTAATCTAGTTTACATGTTTTTTACTAAACATCCTCTAATACCCACTGTAATTCACCCACCCCAATATCCCAGAGTTGGTTCATTATTACATTTCAATGGTATGATCACAAAAAAAATCAAACCCAAAGGACTGATCAGTTTAGTTCCCTTGGAAATACTAAATACAAATATAAGTTTTATGTTACATCTTAAAATAAAAAACAACATATTAACCTATTTTAAAACTATCATATCCCGTAGTCAATCCCTAAAGGTCAATCGTAATATATTTTTTCACAACATTGGGAAAAATGAAAAATAATAAAGGGGTGACCTCAGATACTTAGTAAGGATATACAATATAGCGATCCCATATGAGGTCTGCTGGTGTCCTCACTAGCCTGAAAACTCGTACGACCGCCTATAGCCAGTCCTCGACTTCCTGGGGGTCCGTCTCCCCACGAAACCTAGGTGGTCGCTGGCGCTGGAACTCGTGCAGAGCTCCGAGGCGACGTGCATCATCAGCGGTCCGTGCTGGAAGCTTTAGGGGCTCGACGGGTAAATGTACCGCTGGTGCCTCTACTGTCAACGGGCCTTGTACCGAGGCCTCGTCGCTCGACGGGTTGTCATCACGCTCTACTCTCAGAACCCTAGCTAGCTGCCGTCGTGGGCTATCCTGAAAAGGAAAGAAGTGTGCCACGGTCAGAACAATATACCTAGTGAGTTGATACAAGTAATCATGAAGAAAACATGAAAACACACATGCAATCAATGTTTTCATTCATTAAGTCAGAAATCAGAAGTCAGGGTCCTGGTGTACGGATACGTCGGCCGCCGCACCAACACTGGACTCCCTGAACTGATAACCACACCCAATACGCTAAACACTATTGCTTCACAAATAAATGATCAGAGTTCGTGGTAGAACCGAACTCCTCTGATACCAATTTGTCACTACCCATCCTCGGTGCCCGTGCTGTGACTACCCCAAGCCCGCCTTCCATAGGCCAGGGGCTGGCGACTTGCAGCAAGGCATAAATCCTGATAAACAGGGAAGACATTTCCTTTGTAAAGAAAATAAGCACCACAGAGTAAGCAAGCAGAAAAGTAAACACTATGTAAAAACTGTAACAAGATGTGCTGAATGTAAAAGGGGCTGGAAATACAAGCCCAACTGTAAAGTACAACTGAAAGGAAAAACAACAGCTGAAAAGAATAGCCACAGCGTCGAGCCATCATCAGGAAGTCCCACTTGAAGGGTGGGTACAGATAGCCTCCACTGCTCCTCGGGTCCACCTGACCCTCCAAGTACGTCTCGCCCAGTGGTCCACCTCCAGGTACCGTCCTGCTCTGTAAGCCTTCACTACGATCAGTGCTGTCCGTCGTCTGCAACCAACACAACGAAGTGCGGGCATAGCCTGTGCAGGGGTGAGTATAAGCTACTTAGTAGGGACCCTGAGACCCCCGAAGGTCTCCCATAATCAACAACAGATAACCACAATGGAAAGATACAATCACGAAGTAACAACCGACACTGCTTTGATATATGCCCATACATATACCTAAGTCATCAATTCTCGTTCGGCTCCGACATCCGAGCCCAAGCACAACCCAGTCCACACATGAAAGCAAAACGTATACCCACACAGGATATAACAACACAATCCAAAAAGGAGAGTAAACAGTAAATCCACACAGGATAGCTCAACACAATCCACAAAGGAGAGAACACAAGATTCAGCTCACACAAGTATACTTCTTCAAATGACGATAGAGATGATCACTGATCCATGTAAGTCGTCGGACCCACAAAGGATCGATAGGTACTAACCCCCGGAAATACCCATACAGGATCGGGCCCACACAGGACCTGTAGGTGCTGGCTCACACAGAACCGCTGAGCGCTGACCCACACAGGATCAGACCCACACAGGATCGGGCCCACACAGGACCTGTAGCACTGACCCACAAGGGATCGCTGAGTGCTGTAGTTGTCACAGTCCACTGAGGATCTCTGTACATTCATCATCGCAGTCCACTGAGGATCTCTGCACAGTCGTCGTTGTAGTCCACTAAGGATCTCTGTATAGTCGTCGATGTCGAAGTAGCAGTCAAATCCATCTCTAGGGTTCCCGCACACAGCAAGCTCATTCGGGAGGGACCGCTCCACGAGTCGAGAGGCTGGTACATCAACTGACACAAAGTCCAATGTTTATGTATTTAAAAGTTCCGTATCGTCAACAGGAACTCAACGTCGCAGACGGCGCGTCAATCGGATTCCTGGTCTGAGCGTTATTGGCCTTTTCGTCCGAGGGGCCCGTTTGGTTTTTAATGAAAAATCAACCCGACCGTACTCCAACTACGTCCAAACCTCGGGCTGAGTGAGCCAAAAGATCCGTTTCATTTATAGGAAACCACCAAAGTCGACGACACGTCAATTGGACGTCCGAAACTCAAGATTTGAGCGTTTCCGCTCCGAGGGCCCGGTTGGTTTCGTGTTCGAACCAACCCAGCCGAACCCAAAGTATTCAGAAACCTTGAGTGCGATATACCGAAATGACCGTCTCGATCCAAGGATCGCATCGCCACTGACGGCGTGTCGTTCAGAGGCCCTTAGCTCATGTTACTGGAAAAATACTGAAAACGGTCCGTAGACGGGGGATCTGGGCCCGGGCCGACCCCCCCCCCCCCCTTGGTCGGCCGAACCGGGTCAACCCGAATCGGGTCGGACCGGCCCGACACGGCTCGGCCGAGCGCCGTAGGTGCCGCGGGGTGCTTCCCCCGCGGGTTGGAGGTGTCGCGACCCCGCGTTGTGGCCGTGCTGGAGCAACGGACGCGGCATGTCGCCACCTCCCATGTTTGCGAGCCGGACCCACGCGGTCGCGGGTCCGTTAACCGTCACCGCCATGGCTTCAGCCGAGGTGGCCCTGTCCTGCGGCGCGCCTAGGCCCCGTCGGTAGCATCCACGGGCCACCGGAGTTGATCCGGTGGTCCGTTTTCCTTCCCCTATGCGCCGTTGTTCCTCCCGGGTTCCGTTCTTCACTGCAGGATCATCAAATCGGCCTTGCGTCACGATTTTACATCGCCCACCAAATTTGCACAACAACGAAGAACGAGGGAGGGTTGTCGGGCCGTGTTCGTTTGGCCCGCACCGTTCAGATTAGATAAAAACAATGGTAGAATAAAACAACAATTCAAAAAAACAATTTTAATGAAATGAATTTGTTCATAAGAATCCAGGTTCTTTACTTTAAAAGAAACGATCACGGGAAAAAGGTATTTCCAAAATAAAATCCCTACCTCGTCAAGTCGTCGCACGTGGGTTCTTCGTGGATTTGATCATCGTGGTAGGAGGCGATCGTCGCATCGCGGAAGGCGTCACGTCGTTGCGGAAGGGCGTCACATCGTCGCGGAATACAGTACGCATCAACGAACTCCGAGGATCAAGAACAACATATTTAATTTTAATAATTAAATCTGTGTGTTTCTAAAAACCACAAAGGAGTATAAATAATCGCATACACTCACCTCAACGGATGATCGAAGGTTTTTGTAGAAGAGGAAGGAACATCGCAGAAGAACGTCGCGGGAGCGGGAAACGTTGGCATTGCGGCACACGGCGTCACGTCGTTGATTTCCGCGGGTTCGGTGTTTTTCTTCGGGGGCCGGCGTTCTTCACGTTCTTCGCGTTCTTCGCGTTCTTTGAGAAGAAGGGTGAAGGGACATGAACTTCTGTCAAAAGCCTATCAACCTGTAATCCTCCAAAAGTCTGCGTTGGTCCTATTTTATTATTATGGCAAAAAACGAAAAAAAGGGTAAGTAACGACCCATTAATTCGTAGAATTAATTCAACGAAAGAAACCACCCATTAATTCACGAATAAAACTTCCCAGTTAAATGGTGCATTAAGAATTTCAGAAAACGCGTCAATTGACATTCATAAAGACGGGTTTTCGCGGGTACGTTATTTAGCGGAAAGGAAACGGTGGGGCTCGTGCGGGCCCCACCCCACAAATATCCTACCAAGAGGGTAGGATATTTTTGGATAGCACTCTATCCACATCAACTCAGCTTAAGCCGCTTTATGTGGCTTCAAGTGGATTTCATGTGGCTTAGGTGAAATAAAATAAAGTTTGTCGTACAATTATATTATTTCTTAACTTTAAGCCCGAAAATTAAAATCACACCCGAGCAAACTCAACTCCGGAAGAGGCGTTTCTATGAAAATACATGTGCTGCGATTCCATCGGTGCCCTCAAAATTTGATTCCGGGCACCTGTTCAAATGTTATAAAAACTCGCTCGTCCGTTCACTGAACGTACCTGAGCCAAACTTCGGAAAATGATTCTGGGCACATCGGGCCTCGGAATCAGGTACCGTCAGAAAACGTGTTCTTGTAAAATTCCAAAGAAAAATAAGAAAAAAATTTCCTTGAAATTTACAGGTATTTACAGGAAAGTAGCCATTAAGTGATTCCATTTGCAAATATATATGATTAGGGTCTCATTTATCGATCCAATAGGGTTTTTAATGTTGTTTATGTAATTTTATTATATAATTTTTTACATTAAATTACCGGATTTACCCTAAACCATGGTAATAAAAATAATCACTAAATATACAATTCATAATACCCAAAAATAAAAGATTCCTATTACAATAATTTGGACCCACTGATTCCACATATGAAATCCATTTTACAATATTTTAATAATAGAATTTGAATTAATTAATTTAATATTAATTCTCATTTTCAAAGTGAGAAAACATGTTTTTCAAAAGTTAAAAATAGTTAAAAATTAACACGTGTTTATATCAAATTTTAATTTGAAAATAAAACCAAATAACAAAATTATATTAAATGAAAAAAAATCTAATTATAATTTAAAACCATTACAATATATATTTGAACAGAAAAAATTATTTTGATTAAAAAAATCATTTTCAAATAAAATTTACTATTTTTTACTATTTATAAAAATATGAAAGTCCTTAGAAAAGAACAAAAATTATATCCAAACCAAAATTTTTATGTCTATATTCTATAGAAGAAGTTAATTTTTTCCAATTGAATATAAAAAGGTTAAAAATATTGTATTTAGAAATTGTTCTCCATTAAAAGTCGGTAAAACTGTAATTTATGAAATATACATATTTTATGTGAAAAATTGAATTTGTTCTTATATTATGTCTATGAAAATCATAATATGGAAGAAAAAATTAAATGTAATATTTACAATTCAAAATGTTGTTAATAATCTTCATGACCACTTTTTAAATGGTTAATTGATCGGTCATAGAGCGCTCTAACTCAATGTTGTGTGCCACAGAAGCTATTAAATTATTTAAATGGAAGCATTACATTCATGATTGGGGTGTTAAAATAAATATATTATAATTTAAAATTATGATTTTCTAATTTCTAGGGTTTTTAAGGGGTTTTATATGATGATTCCCAAGAAACATTCTTGAATTTTCTCTTCTTTCAAAAGAAATTTCATTGAAATCTATTTATTTCAAAAGGTAAGATAATGTTTTTTAAAGGAAAAAAAGATTATTTTCTAGAAAAAATGGTATGTTTTTTACAAAAGGATATTCATTTGTTATCATGTTTTTCACTATAATACCATATATCTTTTTCTGTTTTCCTATTATAATTTTTTTGTGCTCATCTGTTGTTTTAAAATATTTTTTTTTGGGGTTTAAGGATTGGTAGGGGAAACAAGAAGACATATTGAATGTTGTGATTATTTTTCATGAATAGAAATCATGTTTTATTTTAAATTTCTTATATTGTGAGAAAAATGGAGATTGAATAAAATTTTACACATTGTATATATATGATTATTTATAGTTATGACATAAATTTATAAATATATAGACCTAAAATATATTTAGGAATGTAACAATGTTAAATCTTTTTAAAGACACTAGATTATGACATTTTGAAGGTCAGGTCCATACAGTTCGAATAAGTGTAGTGTTATGATAACCTTAGAGGAAAAGATTTTATTTAAACACAATTTAAAATTCAATTGTAACGATAATATTTTGTGAGTGTTGGAGCATTATGATTATTTAGGATAAATATGTAGGATTTGAAGATACAATATTTAAAGATATATTAGTGTTAATCATACTCATGTAGATGGTTTATTGATATTTTATTGATATGATCATGCTAAAAGTTTTTGGTTTAGTAATTGGATCAATATAGTAGGATACAATGTAACAATGGATGTGAAGGGAAATGTTTTGTATTTATGAATGATAAAACCAATGAAATGGGATCTGTGTTGAAACATGATGTCGTTATTCTTAACATGGTATCACATGTTATTATTAAGAACATAAAATAGGTGAGTTTCAAATATTATTAAATAATATTTATATGAGGATCTGTGGAAGTTAAGGTGATAATGGGAATAAATGTAAAAAATTTCAATGCCATATATGTGAATAATGTGAGAAGAATCACATACAAAAATGTCATAAAAGAATGATAATATGTTTTATATATAGTAATAGGGGGAATGTGGAAATAATTTTATAAGGAAAAAAAATTCATTCACATTACATCATATAGAGGAATAAATCTATTCCCAAGGAATCTAATGAATTTTTTAAATGTATTGAGTATGGTCATTATAAAATTAAATTTCCTAGGGGGGAAGATCATGAACAAGATGAACATGATCGTATATATGAATGTTTTACAATACCTAAATCCATGAATGTTGAATATGATGAAATTGAAAATGACATATGAATGTATGGATAATATATTGTCCAATGTTTTGATATTTTTGAATCAAATGTTATGATTAATATTTTTGTTCATAGGAGTAAATTTTAAAGAATAATACAGAAAATCGTTGTTAAAGTATTATAAAAATTGAATGATTGAGGTGTCTATATATAGGGATTCAATAATTACAATTTATGTATTTTTATAATAATTATTAATTGTTCATTGTTTTATATGATCTAGGTACATTAGGAGTCATTTATTTTTGATGTATATGTATCCTTTATGTATGACATGTGAAATTATTATTTGGGGAAGAATGGTCTTTTAATTTTATGGACATAATTTTAATGATATAGATAAAATTTAAGGTTTTTATGATCCTTGAGAATTATGGATATTTATGAGGATATTCAACATATTTTTGGGAAATTTATAATAATTGTAATATGATAACATTTTAAAAAACATATAGGATGGGTGAGTACCCAACACATACAGAAAGGCGATAGGGTTTGAACCCACATGTGAAAGGAGACAAGGGTGTATCATATTCCACATGCCTACATGATACCTTTGTTTTAATAAATTTTTTTATTTATATAATCAATATGATATATGGGGGTTGTATTAAATTTTTGATCATTTGTTTTATTTTATAGATAACCATGAGATTGAACAATTATTCTGTGATTATGTGATTAATGTTATTTTGAAAGAAGTTCAATATTTTTGGAAACCTATATTATTATGTTAAACTATATATTTTGGGTTTATTTAAGAAATAAATGTTGAATTATATTTATGGAGGAATATATGATTTTAATGTGGATTTATGGTGGTATATATTATTAAAAAAATAGTAGAATATCTTGTAGAATAAGTGATTAGTAAAATTACATTTTTTACATGAGAAATTATGAGTGGATGCTGTTATTTAGAGATAAATATTAAATTTTCTATGGAAGGTTATGTGGTAAAATCCATATGTTTTTTGGGTTTCAATATTACACTATAACATTTTTGGGTAAATTGAAGGATATATATTTACTAAATAATATAACTTTAATATAGTGTAGTACTTTTTAATTTTTGAGATTAAAATATTAATTTACTTCAAGGATTATTTATATTTGTAATTATAATAACTTATGCTATCAGTTTTTATTTTGGTTAATTTATAAAGAGTGGAGGAATATATTTTGATCCTTTTTTAAAATTATTTTATCTCTTATATGTTTATTTTAGATCTCCAGGCATGATAATAATTATTCTTTAATACACATCATTTGGAGAAAGAGATCAGGATGTTATATATATTGATCAAAGAATGAAATTATAAATTTCAAGTAAACATATATTCTATATGATTTTATTCTAGACGGTAAATAAATTCGTAAACTCTAGGGAAATTATCATGAAACAAAAATATCATCTGTTTACTTTTCATACCAAGAAATCAGTGTCATATTAAACAAAAAAAAATTTATGGTTTAGTGATGGTTAACTTTATCATGACCATGATCTATATAAATATCTTCTAATCCTTTATAGTTAGTTTTCCCTTACTTTTTTATGTATCCAATTCCCAGTAACATAGTTATATTTGGAAACCTAGTAATTTATTTATTCCAAATAACATTCGGACTTCCATTTCCCTTGTATTATAGGATGTTTTGTCAACTCATTTTATGATGTGGGATATCAAAAAATATTGTTTGAAATAATATACACTTGATTATTAATCACAATTAAATATTTTAAGGACTCAATTTATCTGGGGGAGGATGGAATGTCCCAAAAATGTTTTAAAAAATTTATTTCAGATAGCATATATGACATGAAACAGAGAGCTCAAATGAACAATAATATAATATTATTTAAATGATACTATTCTAACCAAGCCATAACATTGGAAGTTATGAATAATATTTAGTTTATTATGAAATATATATTGGTCTATAATATTTATAATTTATTAATTAATACTTTTTACAAAAGAACATTATTTTTAGTAACGTTATTTTATTCTTAAAAAATATGCTTTCATAAAAAATGGGGTTTCAATTAATGAGTGAATATTATAATTAATATCTAGAAATTTTATAAATGTTATTTGAAAAAACGAATTTAATTTATTAATTCATGATGTAATTATTATCTTAGGATTATTTTTTGATAATTTTCCGAAATAATAGATTTTTCAAAAAATTGTGAAAAATACTAATTTATATTAAAATTTTAATTTAATTTTTAATGTATTTTAAAAGAATAAGTATATTTGTTATCATTTTTAATATTTAGTGAGTTTCTGTTGATTTAGAATAACCAAATTAGTGTTTTTATAATGGAATTTATACATAAATTTAGTATAGAGAATTTTTATATTAAAAAGGGTATTTTCACAAAAGTCTGTTTTTATAAAATTTTTATGGTTTATTTTTAAATTAAATTATAAAACATAAGTATTTTTTAATTTGAAAAGTTTATTCCAAATTCGGAAGCAGTGGGTCCAATGTTTGTATTGAGGTCTCATTTATTTTGGGTTAAAATGAATTATAACCTTTTTAATTTTTTCTACTATGGTAAATGGTAAATAAGCTAATTAAATATAAAAATAAATTGATAAAAACTATAAAATGCATATAAAATTTTTGTAAATTTAATTTAATGAGTCAATTTAATACATAATCATCTAATACTAATTTATATGTCCTTCATCCATTTTTATGTTATTATAGCTTTTATAATATTTTATTTATTGAAAAGTAAAAAATGTAAAATTATAGGGAATATAATATTTTTTGATACATGAATTATATAGAATAATATAAAAAGATAGGGATATAATACTTATTTTTCTATTTTAATTTTTTTTTCATGATGTTATTATAATATGTCATTTAATGATGTAAATTTCATAAAAATATTGGATTCATCTGAATGATTAGGATATGGTAAATAATAAAAACCATGTTCTTATTCTGATACTTTTTACTACTTACATTAACTATCTTTCCCATCAAAGAGTAAAACCCCTTATTATCACTTTATGTTTTAAAATGGATAACAAGTGGTTAAAACCAAAAGATAACTGTAAAACCATAGTACTAAAATGTCTATTTTTTATTAAATGAGATTATTTCAACCCCAAATCATCATATATTTGATATAAGTTAGTTTAGATCAGTTTTAAATTTAAAATTAATTTTTATTAAATTATTGCGTATAAAAATTACAAGAGTACTCATCCCCTCCCTTATAAAAGGGAATTTCATATTATTTATACTTATCCATAAAAACCTATTTTTCATTCAGTATATACCTATATACCTTAATAAAATTTCTCCCCACATTCTAGAGTCCTTTTTATGGTATAACACCAACCATAGCAACCTTAAGGTGTTTCGAAACTGAGGTTGTCCAAATAAAGGGTACCATTTTTAATCTTGGATTTATGATTTAATTAATGTTCCCCTCCATTAAATATTCTATAACTAGGATTATATAATAAAAAAATATTTTACTTATTATTATCTTATTTTATGTTAATTTTAAAATCTATATCCATATCATCTTCCATCAATTGAGAAATGAAACCATCATTCAAGTGTATTGTGGACTAGCACCTCACGAACTGATATAATTCAATTTCTATCATTGTATCTCATATATGGATTATAATGATGGAATTAATTTTTATATATTATATTCATGGAATATTTTTTATTCTAAAAATATATTACATCATTACCTTTTTTAAATTGCATGGACTAAAAATGATTACGTTGTTCGTGCATGTGTGTGGTCTACCACCTCTGTGAAATAATGTGAATCATATTTCATCCCCAACTAACATGGATGATATATTTAAGTATATTTTAAAAAATTAATATTATATTTTTTATTTTATGATAATTATATAAATGTAAAATAATACTTAAATATTTAGTATGTAGCATGAATTTCTAACCTTGTGAAGTTAGTCTCGTACTTTTCAATATTTCCATCCTCCTTTATCCACACACTCAGAAATTGAATTTCCATATCAGCTCAGTATTCACGAGGAAAGTATTTTTCTAGTTAATGTTCTTTAATCACCCACTATTCCATATTTTATACTTCTCCATCCTCCTTCATAATTTTTATTAATGACCATAATTGACCACATCTCAGAAGAGATGATAAATTTCCATGATATCTTTTTCACTTTTGCTACTCCCCAATGTATGCAATATTTTTCCTAAGGAACGTATCCATTTCTCAACAACAAATTGATTTTTGGTCCTAGTAATTTTTGGAAGATTTTTTCTCATGAGGTGGTCAAACATTGATCCTCCATGTTGTGGATCAGGGTGCTCTATATGGGTAAGGTAATTATTCGTAACCTGAGTGTGCTGTCTAAGTATGGTTATAAGATGTTCAGCACCAGTTGCATCCCCAAATCCACTATCATTATCTTTTATAGGAGGGAAATACCTACATGGATTACATGAACAGATACGATTTCCATTTCTTCCACTATGAACCATTTATAAACAATGGAATACAATAGATTAGGTTATGAACCCTAATCCATTATTCCAAACTTGTAAAATACATAATATAAATTGAAAATTTTATGCATATATAATCCATAATCATAAACATGGTTTCATTGAAAAAATAGTAAATCATAAATTCTTCATAATGCTTTGTAATGAAAATATAAATTATCCTATGAATATCCTGAGGGAGTGTCAATCCAAGTGCATAATAAGCCCCATTGTTGTGTACTCGGTTACCCCGAGTCCATCTTGGAACTACTTTTTTGAGTTTTCACCGCAAGGTACATCTGTTTCAGAACCACATCCACTTGAAGTATCCATATTGGGATTTATTTTCAATTAATACCCAAATAATTTCTTGTTACCAAATTTTTAGGATACTTTTCAGAAATTATCCTCAAAGTCTATCTTAGGATAATGTTTCTTAATCATGTTTTTTTAATCTAGTTTTCAAGGTTTTTACTAAACATCCTATAATACCCACTGTAATGCCCCCACCCCAATATCCCAGAGTTGGTTCATTATTATATTTCAATGGTATGATCACAAAAAAATCAAACCCAATGGACTGATCAGTTTAGTCCCCTTGGAAATACTAAATAAGAATTTAAGTTTTATATTACATCTTAAAATAAAAATCAACATATTAACCTATTTTAAAACTATCGTATCCCGTAGAATATCCCTAAATGTCAATTATAATATATTTATTTACAACATTGGTAAAAATGATAAATAAGAAAGGGGTGAGCTCCGATACTCAGTAAGGATATACAATATAGCGGAAGCCTTAAAAAACAAGCACGAACATTTAAAGAAAGGTATAAACTAAAACAAAATCCCATTGAAAATTTATCTTCATAATAATATGGGAATAATAAATTAAATAACACCATATAAAAATTCACATGTATATTAAACTAGTATAATAATCAAATGAATTATCAATTACTAATCTCATAACGATGAAATGAATGATGTCCAACATTATAAAAATACAGTCAAGTCCCCGTGCCCAAGTCATTACAATATTGTCAAGGCCTTGTGTCAAGACCCAAGTTTTTTTATGAGTTCTAACGATGAATAAATGGGCTATATTTTTTCCCTCCCGTCACATAATTTGTCCAGTGCATTTCTCATATGAAAGGGTGAAACATGACATAAACAATCTTATTTAAACTTGCATAAGAAATGTTAATACATTAACCATAAAACCTAAAGGGTGTAAAAATAGATCATCCACAATAAAACATATCATAAAAACTTCATTACAATTTGGACGATTTTTTCATAAAAAATAAACCTCAATCAAGTAAATAATCCATCGAAGGATGTTCACATAGATGAAAATAATATAATAAGTTCCTTACAACTCTTTAACCTAAATTTACCTTTTACATTGAAATTACTCAATAGATTAACAATTTTAAATAATCCATTTCATTTGAAAATAATCCTTTATGATTATATGGGATTCATTAAAATTTTATTGCATAATAATGATAGAAAATACTTGTTTTCGCTAAAAGAAGCATTCATTACTTAATTTGATAAAAATATCATAAAGTACATTGTTTGGAAAGGGATGGAAATATTATTTTTAAAATGATTCATAAAAACTGAAACATGGGTAAAAAAATATTTAAACAAATATCAATAATATTTTTAAATACATTTAATGAAACATGGACATGGATGATAAGGGTGACCGACTTGATAATTATGTGTAAAAAATCTCATATAATAAAGATATTATGAAATTAATCCATACCTTATACTTTCCTTTAGTTAAGGGTGAGTTAACCAATTGTATAATGGTTAAAACGTGTTATTAAATTATACTAGGACTATATACATATTTTTTATATCGCATACTATATTCTTATATAACATTGGAAATAAATTATCGGTATTATCATTATTTTGTTTGTTAACAGCTTCATTTTCTTGTTCTAGTTTTGTCATGTATGTCTGCTTTGTTATGTATAAGATATGTTTTATTCATATCCAGAATGAAATTAAGTTCATTATTATTCTTTTCTTCTCATCATATAAATTTTTTAATTATTCATGAATTGTTTATGTAGAGAATGATTCTCACCACGTCGGGGAGACGGTAGCCCATACGTATGCACGAGCCATGGTATAATTGCTATGATGGTTAAATGGTTTGAAATTGGATAGTATATTAATTACGATGAATCATTATAATGTTATATTAATTATTTATATAAATGATACTACTAATTATACCAATCCAAACATCATAGTGTTGAATATCAAATAACACCACGACATGGTGACAATATGCTGTACAAACGCACACATACCCATATTGTCATTCCTACGATAGATAGAATAAGGAATATGGATCACCATATTTATAATAAGATCACAGTATATGTATCATATTGGTGTTATTATTTGGATATGAAAACACCACAGAAATAATAATTAGAAGAGCAAGATAACATTGAAATGGTTGATAAAACCATTACAACTTTTTCGGGTGTTTCATTTTGATTTGAAAAAAACGGATCCATAGGATGGATCAATTCCAAAGGTTAGGCCTCTAGGATAAAGCGAGGGAGGTTTAGAGGTGAAATGGGTAGGGGTTGGCCAAACCAAAGGCTTTATAGGTATGAGTTAAAAAATGGAGGGATTCCGTTTTATAAGAGAGGTTGATTTATTTATAGAATAAGATGAGGATGGGTGTAAGTCCTCTCAACTAATACAATTTAGCCTTTTTTAATTTTATTTTAATCTTATCATTTTGATTTATCCTTATTAAATATATTTAATTTTAATAGTGGTAAAAAATTCTAAATATAAAATGTTTATAAATATTTTTTATATGGTGTAAATATTGAATAATTTGTCACATTATGATATTTCCCACCATATAATTTTTACTCTTTAATTTTTTAAAAAAATTATGACTTAAATAATATAATAAAATATGATTTTTATAAAAATATCAACAATATCAATTTTGAAACTATTCAATTATTTGAATTTAAATAAATTCTAAACATAAGTAAAATTTGATCAAAAATATTTAATATACTACTAACATATTATAACTACCAATAAAATTCATGTAGAACATTAATTAGTTCATAATATATTTATTTTAATATTTTTAAAACCAATTATCTGACATTTCATTTAATAGAATAATTTATACATCACTATTCTGTCATCATCAATGTTAATTATTTCATCTATTAAAATTATAATTAATATTCTATGATGTATGAAAAGATTTTATATTTTTAGATTATAGTCAATTTATCTCATAGTTATCTAAATATTAAAATTATCATACTTATATAAAATGATATTGTGAAATTTTGTAACATTCATTAAATTTTATTGTATTCACAAAATATTCATTGGAAAGTAGCCATTAAGTGATTCCATTTGGAACCATATATGATAAGGGTATAATTTATATATCCAAGAGTGTTTTTAAAGGCGTTAATGTAATTTTATTATATAATTTTTTACATTAAATTACCAGATTTACCTTAAACCATGGTAATGAAAATAATTACTAAATATACGATCCATAATACCCAAAAATAAAAGAATCCTATTACCATAATTTGGACCCACTTATTCCACATATGTAATCCATTTTTCAATATTTTAATCATAGAATTTTAATTAATTAATTTAAAATTAATTCTCACTATCAAAGTGAGAAAACATGTTTTTCAAACGTAAAAAAAGTTAAAATATTAACACGGGTTTATATCAAATTTTAATGTGAAAATAAATCCAAACACCTAAATTATATTAAATAAAAAAAATATAATCTAATTATAATTTAGAACCATTACAATTTATATTTTAACAGAAAAATTTATTATGATAAAAAAAAGCATTTTCAAATAAAATTTAGTATTTTTTTAACTACATATCAAAATATGAATGTCCTTAGAAAACAAAAAAAATTATATCCATACCAAAATTTTTATGTCTATATTCTAAAGAGGAAGTTAATTTTTTCTAATTTAATATAAAAAGGTGAAAAATATTTTATTTAAAAAGTGTTCTCCATTAAAGTTGGTAAAACTGTAATTTCTGAAATATACTTATTTTATTTGAAAAATTGAATTTGTTATTATATTATGTCTAATAAAATAATAATATGGATGAAAAAATTAAATGGAATATATAAAATTCAAAATGATGTTAATAATCTCCATGACCACTTTTTAAATGGCTATTTGATCGGTCGTAGGGCGCTCAAACTCAGTGTTGTGTGTCGCAAAAGCTATTAAATTATTTAAAAGGAAGCATTAAATTTAAGCTAGGGGTGTTAAAAAAATATATTATAATTTAAAAGTATGAATTTTCTATTTCTAGGGTTTTAAGGGGTTTTATATGATGATTTTCAAGAAGCATTCCTGAATTTTCTATTATTTCAAAAGAGTTTTCATTGAAATCTATTTATTTCAAAAGGTAAGATAATGATTTTTAATGGAAAAAAATGATTATTTTCTATATAAAATGGAATGTTTTTTACAAAATTATTTTCATGAGTTATCATGTTTTTCAATATACTACCAAATATCTTCTTTTTTTTGTCCCATTAAAATTTTTTGTGCTCAACTGTTGTTTAAATATATTTTTATATGCGTTTAATGATTGGTATGGGAAACAAGAAGTCATATTTAATGTTGTGATTATTTTTCATGAAATGAAATCATGTTTTATTATAAATTTCTTATATTGTGAGAAAAATGGATATTAAAAAAAACTGTACACTTTGTATATATATGATTTTTTATAGTTATGACATTTATTTATAAATATATAGACCTAAAATATATTTAGTAATGTAACAAATTTATATCTTTTTTAAATACACTGGATTATGACATTTTGAAGGTATGGTCCATACAGTTGGAATAAGTGTAGTGTTATGATAACTTTAGAGGATAGGATTTTATTTAAACATAATTTAAAATTCCATTGTAATGATAATGTATTTTGAGTTATTGAGCATTATGATTATTTAGTATAAATATAAATTAATTTAAGATACCATATTAAATGAGATATTAGTGTTAATCATACTCATGTAGATTGTTTATTGTTATTTTATTACTATGATCATGTTAAAAGTTTTTGGTTTAATAATTGGATCAATCCAGTAGGATCCAAAATAATAATGGATGTGAATGAAATTGTTGTGGATTTATGAATGATAAAACCAATGATATGGGATCTCTGTTGAAACATGATGTCGATATTCTTAACAAGTTATCACTAGTTATGATTAAGAATATAAAAATAGTTGAGTTTCAAATATTATTAAATAATCTTTATATGAGGATCTATGGTCGTTTAGGTGATAATGGGAATACAAGTAAAGATATTCAATGCCATATATGTGAAGAATGTGAGAAGAAGCACATACAAAAATGTCATAAAATAATGATAAGATGATTTATATGTAGTAATGGGGGGAATGAGGAAATAATTTTATAAGTAAAATACAATTAATTCACTTTACATCATATAGAGGAATAAATCTATTCCCAAGGAATCTAATGAATGTTTTAAATTTGATGAGTACGGGAATTATGAAATTATATTTCCTAGGGGGATACCTCATGAACGAGATGAACAAGACCGTATATATGAATATTTTATAATACTTAAATCCATGAATGTTGAAGACGATGAAAACGAAAATGACATATGAATGGAATGGATAATATATTGTCCTATGTTTTGAGATTTATGAATCAATTGTTATGATTAAAATTTTTGTTCATAGGATTAATTTTAAAGAATAATATAGAAAATCATTGTTAAAGGATTAAAAACATTGAATTATTGAGGTGTTTATATATAGGGATTCAATAATTATGATTTATGTATTTTTATAATAATTATTAATCATTCTTTGTTTTATATGATGTAGGTACATTGGGAGTCATTTATTTTTGAGGTATATGTATCCTTTATGTATGAAATGTGAAATTATTATTTAGGTAAAAATGATCTTTTACTTTTATGGACACAATTTTAATAATATAGATAAAATTTAAGGTTTGTATGATCCTTGAGAATTATTGTTATTTATTAAGATATTCAACATATTTTTGGAAAATTTATAAAAATTGCAATACGATAACGTTTTAAAAAACCTATAGGATGGGTGAGTACCCAACACATACAGAAAGGCTATAGGGTTTGAACCCACATGTGAAAGGAGACAAGGGTGAATCACATTCTACATGCCTACATGATACCTTGGTTATAATAAATTTTTATATTTATATAAAAAATATGATATATAAAGGTTATATTAATTTTTTGAACATTTGTTTTTTTATATAGATAACCATGAGATTGAAAAATTAATCAGTGATTATGTGATTAATGTTATTTTGAATGAAGTTCACTATTTTTGGAAACCTATATTATTATGGTAAACCATATATTGTTGGTTTATTTATACAATAAATGGTGAATTATATTTATGGAGGAATATATGATTTTAATGTGGATTTATGGTGGTTTATGTTATTAAAAAAATTGCTCGAATATATTTTAGAATATGTGGTTAGGAAAATTACATTTTTTACATGAGAAATTATTAGTGGATGCTGTTATTTAGAGATAAGTATTAAATTTTTCATAGAAGGTTGTGTGGTAAAATCCATATGTTTTTTGGGATTCAATATTACACTATAATATTTTTGGGTAAATTGACGGATATATATTTATTAGATAATATAACATTAATATAGTATACTACTATTTAATTTTTTAGATTAAAATATTAATTTTATTTAAAGAATTATTTATATTGGGAATTATAATAACTTATGCTATCCATTATTATTTTGGTTATTTTATAATGAGTGGAGGAATAGATTTTGATCCTTTTTTAGAATTATTTTATCTCTTATATGTTTATTTTAGAGCTCCAGTCATGATAAAAATTATTCTTTAATACACATCATTTGGTGAAAGAGATCAGGTTGTTGTATAAATTTATCAAATAATGAAATTATACATTTCAAGTAAAAATATTTTTTATATGATTTTATTCTAGATGGTAATTAAATTTGTAAACTCAAGGGAAATTATCTTGAAACAAAAATATTATCTGTTTACTTTTCATACCAAGAAATCAATGTCATATTAACCAACAAAAATTTAATGGTTTAGTGATGGTTATCTTTATCATGACTATGTTCTCTAACACTATTTTCTAATCCTTTATTATTAGTTTTCTCTTACGAGTTTATGTATCCATTTCCCATTAACATTGTTATAATTGGAAACCTAGTAATTTTTTATTCCAAATAACATTCGGACTTCCATTTCCCTTGTATTAGAGGATGTTTTGTCAACACTTTTTATGATGTGGGATATGAAAAAATATTGTTTGAAATATAATACACATGATTACTGATCAAAATTAAATATTTTAAGGACTCAATTTATCAGGGAGAGGTTGGATTGTCCCAAATTGTTTAAAAAAAATTATTTCAGATAGAAAATACGACATGAAACACAGAGCTCAAATGAACAATAATATATTATTATTTAAATGTTACTATTCTAACCTAGCCATAAAAATGGACTTTATGAATAATATTATATTTATTATGAAATATATATTGTTATATCAAATTTATACTGTATGAATTAATACTTTTTACCAAAAAAATTATTTTTAGTAAAGTCATTTTATTCTTTAAAAACATGATTTCATAAAAAATGTGGTTTCCTTTTTTGAGTGATTATTATAATTAATATCTAGAAATTTTATAAATTTTATTTGAAAAAATAAATTTAATTATTTAATTCATCATGTAAATATTATCTTAGGATAATGTTTTGATAATTTTCTGAAAGAATAGATTTTTCAATTAATTGTGAAAAATACTAATTTTTTTAAAAAATTAAATTAATTTTTTAAAGTATTTTAAAAGAAAAATTATATTTTGTATCATTTTTAATATTTAATTAGTTTCTGTTGATTTAAAATAACCAAATTTGTGTTTTTAGAATGGAATTTATACATGAATTTATTATAAAACAATTTGATATTAAAAATGTTATTTTCCCAAGAGTTTGTTTTTATAAAATTTTATGTATTATTTTTAAATTAAATTATAAAACTTATGTATTTTTTATTTTGAAAACTTGATTCCAGATTAGGAAGCAGTGGGTCCAATGTTTGTATTGAGGTCCCATTTATTTTTGGTTAATATGAATAATAACATTTTTAAATTTTTCTACTATAGTAAATGGTAAATAAGGTAATTAAATATAAAAATAAAATGATAAAAACTATGAATTGAATATAAAATTTTCGTAAATTTTATTTAATGAGTCCATTTAATCTATAACCATCTAATACTAATTTATATGGCCTTCTTTTATTTTTATGTTATTATATATTTTATAATATTTTATTTAATGAAAAGTAAAAAATGTAAAAGTTTAGGGATATAATATTCTTTAATACATGAATTATATAGAATAATATAAAAAGATATTGATATAATACCTTTTTTTAAAATTAAATTTTTTAATGATTTCATTAGAGTCAATGTATTAAATAATTTTAAAAATTGATATTAATTATCTTTTATAATAAATAATACTTAATTTAATGATATAAATTTCATAAAAATATAGGATTCATCTAAGTTATTATGATATGGTAAATAATATAAACCATGTTCTTATTCTGAAATATTTTACTACTTACATTAACTATCTTGTCCATAAAAGAGTAAAACCCATTATTATCAATTTATGTTTTAAAAGAGATAACAAGGGAATAACAACAAAAGATAACTGTAAAACCATAGTACTAAAATGTCTATTTTTTATTAAATGAGATTATTTCAACCCCAAATCATCATATATTTGATATAAGTTAGTTTAGATCAGTTTTAATTTTAAAATTAATTTTTAATAAACTAATGCGTAGAAAAATTACAAGAGTACTCATCCCCTCTCATATAAAATGGAATTTAATAATGTTTTTAATTATCCTAAAAAACCCATTTTTCGTTCAATATATACCTATATACCTTAATAAAATTTCTCCCCACATTGTAGAGTCCTTTTTAGTGTATAATACCAACCATAGTGACCTTAAGGTGTTACAAAACTGAGGTTGTCCAAATAAGAAGTATCATTTTTAATCTAGTATTTATGATTTATTTAATGTTCCCCTCCATAATATATTCTATAACTAGGATTATATAATAAAAAAACCTATTTTACTTAATATTAAATTATTTTATCTTCATTTGAAAAGCTATATCCATATCATCTTCCATTAAATGAGAAATGAAACCATCATTCAAGTGTAATGTTGACTAGCACATCACAAACTGATATAATTCAATTTATATCATTGTATATCATATATGTATTATAATGATGGAATTAATTTTTATATATTATATTCATGGAATATTTATTAATCTAAAAATATATTATATCATTAAATTTTTTAAATTCCATGAACTAAAAAATGATAACGTCATTCGTGCGTGTGTGTTGTCTACCACCTCCACGAAATAATGTGAATAATCTTTCATCCCCAACTGACATGGATGATATATATAAGTATATTTAAAAAAATTAATATTATATTTTTTATTTTAAGCTCATTATAAAAATATAAAATAATACTTCACTTATTTATATAAGGATTGTTGAAAAATGGAAACTTTACTCATGTATACGTCTGACATACCATCTCTATGATTGTAACATATTTCATTTTTCAAAACCATATTTAATGGTTGTATTTGAATGTTTAATTGTTTTATAACCTTGATAAATAATTCTTTGTAATTATATTCTAAAATAAATAATAATGACCTCTCTAACCATAATCAACCTACCGTAGTCATTTTGGACATGTGAACCGAATAACATAAAACAAATATAATTTTAAATTATATAATTATATAAAAATTATAAAATGGGATAATGTGAAATAAAATAATATTAACCATTAAAATGTTATAAATAAAATAAATAATTTTTATACTATTATTATTTAGGATGAAAAAGAATATACATGGTTATTTCAAGTCAAGGTAAGAGACTTTCTTTTAAAAATCCTCTTTTAATGTTTCTCTTAAAAATATTTTTTGTATAATATACATATTTTAAAAAAATTATGGAAATTTTTATATGAACAGAAATGATTTGAATTGGACAATTTATGATGATTCATAATTTCAGTTAAAGGCTTTCAAACAGAATATTTTTTTGGATTGTTTGGATTTTTCTCTAAAAAGAAAAAAGAAATGTTATATTTTAACGTATACGGTGAAAAAGAAATTTACAACCACCTTAAATGTTATTCTAATATTGGATTATTACTCAATATTTTCATGTTTTATTTAATAAGGCACTATCTAACCATATATCGAGGTATTTTGGTATTAAAAATAATTTTTTTAAGAAAAAATTGTATTTTTATATCTAAATTAGTTTTTAACATGATATTAAAGTAGTTTTCCAAGGGTTTTATTGATCAAATTGTCCTTTGTAATTATTTATTAAGTTTTAAGACCCATTATAGATCATGGGTGATACCTCTATAAATTTTATGAATGGTTGATCCCTATTATAGCTCATATGTGAGCCCAATATAGCCTATATGATGAGTGTGCCTGAATAGTGCTCCAATGTATTGGATAATATATATGATATCTGGAAAATTATATTGGAAGTCAGTCATATGATATTTCCATTTGTAATTTCATAATGGTTTTCATATGATTATGTCTTAAGGCACCTAGATAACTTTACCATGATATATAATGAGTTTTTATGGAAATACTTTGATAAAAAAAGTTAATATAAGTATCTTTTTAAAAGAAAAACGATTAACTTTTGGATAATAATTCATTTTTTTAATAAAATTGTTTTCCTGAGTTTTCTTGTTTCAATAGACTAACATATTTATTCTCTTTATGCCCATTACTGAGATTTTTATATTCATCACAATGATTAAAATAATTTCATTGGATTTATGGATGGATAAGGGAACATAAAAAGTAAATTTTAAAGGAATAGAGACTTTTTATGTAAATAAATCGTGTTTTTTTCTATAATTTTTTTATTATTGAAAAAATTGATATTTATTATGTGTGTAAACATTATATATATATATATATGTTTTTATTTAAGGGAAATAACCTAGTATCTAAAACAATAAACATAAAATATATTTGGTTATATAAAAAAGTGAAATAATGTATAAATACAATATAATTTTTTATTTTTTATGGCTGAGTCCTTACAACACACGTGGTTCACATTAATTCATACTTCACTAGATCTTTCACATGAATTTTCTATATTTGTACTATTTACTCATGAATTAATCATTTTTAATTATGCATGATAAATATTATTTAATTCCTTATTCCCTTGGGATTCTATATGATATAGCCTTTAATTATGTATTAACATAAGATCGATGTTGGCCAAAAATCCCTCAAGGAATCATTTATGTATTTTTGAGGTTATTGTATTTATTAACAAATAGGTTTTTTATGTATTTTTTTGACTTCCAGATTTCTTTTGGACAACCAATGTTGACAAAGATCCATGAAAAAAAAGGAATGGATGATTTAGAGGTGAAAAAAAAAGAATAAATACATTGTGGTGTCTATTTCTAGTGTTTGAAAAAAATTTAGGGTCCAAAATCAAGAAAATTGTGAAATAGAAATGGAAGTTAGGATAATGATTGAAGGTAATTTGGTAGCATTCATTCAAGGAATGTTTCAGGAACAGAATATCAAAATATGGAAAAGGCATAAAGTGTTTAAAATATTGGGAATGTGTTGTAAGGAAGAGTTTGGGTTAAAGAAACATACGTGCTAATGGTGACAATAAATGTGATTTTACATGATCAATGAAGATATTATGTGATGTGTTAGGGTATTATGAATAGGGGTCGGTGATGCCTATAAATAATATGTGACCCCCTCAATTGACATGATTGAAACTTAGAGTGACTTTGAGATCTAGATCATGTAAAATTTTTGTGCAAAGGGAGTTTCACGAATGAATAAGATTTGCATGAAAGCTAAGGAAGTTGCATGTATGATTTGATTTTTGCGTAAGATTGATGTTTCACATAAGAATAGGTTTTTTTCACATATCATAAAACAAGAACGCAAGTTGCATTAATGGTTGCACGAAAGATTCAATGTTTCGAAATACATATGTGGTATATCAGTACTCATTAATTAATGAAAGCATGAAATAATTAGAGCATCAACATACAGTATTAGATGAAATCATTAGAAATATTTAAAGGACATACAGTTATATAAAATTTAAGTATATCTTCCAATGAAGTAGTGAGAAAAATTCAGTTGTGATAGAAGTGGGATTCTGAATTTTGAATTTTGACTGGTTGTAAACAAAGAGAGGAAGTGAGCCAGCTCGTAAATTTGTTAATAATAATGTTCTAATAGTGGATTTTGAACATTGGTATATTTCCACTATATTCCCCTCGGATGTAGTCTGATGAGGGCGAACAAAGTAATATTTCTGTGTCATGTGCATGATTTAATTTCCATTCTTTCTTTGCGTTGAGAAAGAGAGAGAAGATGATTTTTATTAAAAATGAAACAAGATCCAAAGAGGTAGTGGTTTTAATATTTCTTACCCTAATTAACCTCCCTTTTAGTGTATTTCACCAACCATGACTAACAAATGGCATCATAGAGACATGTGGTTTTATGTGTTCTCTCTCAATAGATGTCATCAATCACAAAGGAATTCTGATTTTCAATGGGAATAATTTTCATCGTTGAAATAACATTATGCCACACTACATTTGATCCGTATAAATGTATGAATTTAAATTAGTGATGCATGATTTTTCAGACAACATTTATAATGATACAATATCAGAAGCTAAATGAATGGAGTAGGATGATGATACAGAAGGAATCAATTTCTTAGGATGAGCCCAGTCCAATGACATATATGCAAAGGTGATGCCCTGAAAAAAATCACATGATATGTTGGAAAATATGTTGAATATCTATGTAGGTGACTCAATATCAATAGAGGCTAAGCTACTTGTTTTGAGGAAAAAGTATGATGATCTAATACTAAACTCAAATGATCTTATAGATGTATTCTTTGACATGATAAATGTTGTAGTGGAAGACATGCGCGGTCTTGGGGAATTCATTAAAGATATAAATATTGTGAAGCGTATCATGAGGAATCTTCTACCTCAGTTCAATATGAATGTATTTTTATTGGATATTAATGACCTGATAGTGCTAATATTGGATAACTTTCATAGTACCATTTTAGTATATTAAATAAAAAATGATGATAACTATTCCCTTGAAAAGCAGAAATCTAACGAGGTGTCATTCAAGTCCATGAAAATGATCATAATTGAATTTTATCATGAAGAATAAGATATAGAGAAGGTGATGTAATTATTTTATTCAAATATACAATAACTAAAAGGAACGTTCAAATGTAAAATTACATGTGCTTTATTTAGATGAGTACAGTTTTGTCATCTTTTAAAAATATTTCCAAATAAATTCCAAGAAGATGAATAGAATGAAGTTTAAATACTTGTGAATAAGACTTCATACTCTATGAATGGAAAGACAAATTTTAAGAAAAATTTCATTAAGAAATAGAATCTTCTTTCAAAATAATGTAACAGTTCAGATGAATCTAAGATTGATGAGGTTGAAGAGATAGATAAATTCAAGGATCATGGTGAAAATTCTATAGCATGAGTCATAGGAAGAACCAATAAAAGAGAAGAGATTGAAAATGGTGAAGAGGAAGTTAAATGAATAATTGATATTGATGATGAATTAGAAGAATCTATTGAGGAGATAGATGTTTGGAGAGACAAAATTAAGAAAGACAATGAAGTGGTTAACGATGCCAAAATACATATATATAAATAGGTGACGAGAGGGCTAAGATAATAAAATAAATTGTGAAACATAAGTCAGCAATTACAGAGATCTCAAAAAAAGTTAATGAGTACCTAATAAATATAGAGGAACATACATGTGAAATTGATAGTCTAAATAACATAATGAAAGATCGAGTAAAACGTATATTGGTACTTGATGAAGAAATTTTTAATCTATGAAAAACAATTCAAGGATCAAGAATAACTATTGACCCAGAATGTGATACCAGGAAATTAGTTGATTCAAAAAATGGAAAAGTTTTATGTGAATCATAGAGGTCCAATAGAACAAGAGAAATATTCAAATAAAAATGATAAAGGTTATATGGGGCATGATAAAAAATAGAAAGTAGTCATGGTTGAAATAGAACTGCAAGAATCTAATCATAAAATGAATATTGATTTGGGTATGTTGAATAATCTAAATATTCATTTACCCAAGGGACAACCAGTGTTGTAGAAGTGACACATAGGAATTCACCTCGATTCAGGTGTTATTGTTGTGGTATGACGTGTCATTCACCATATGTGTGTTATATATCTAAGAGATAAATAAGGGAATAAAAAAATAGTGAAAATCGAATGGAGCACAATACTCTAGAGTATATTTTGAAGTGCATTGATTCTGGTCTAGATGATTTGGGAACATGTATAGATATTTTACAATGACCATGAAGAGAAATGTGACAAAGAAAAACAAAAGTGGTCTTAAGAAACAATTCCTATAACCAATATGTGAGTTCAAAATTTAAAATTTATTTGAATCTCTACAAGATGACTCTGGTCCATCATACTGTAAAAAATAAAAATATTATGAATCCACATTGGGTGTAATGAAAAGTACATGGATTAAAAAATAAAATATTTAATAAGGAACTCGTTGAAGAAATTTCCCTTAAAGCATCTGACAGTTCTGTTGTATGGATCCTTGACAGTGGTTTCACATCACATATAACAAGAAAAAAGGATATTTTTATTGGAATAAAATATGATAATGAAAGAGTTTTCAAGTTTGCAGATGATGAAGGCTTAAAGATAATCAGCTCAGGAAAGGCTAGGTTTGGCAGAAAATAAATGAGATGTGATAATGTATTAGTAGTAGAATGTCTCAATCAAAACATGATTAGTGTCAGTCACCCATGTGACATAAGAAATTATATAAGATTTATTAATAAGATGTGTATATTTAAAGGAAGATATGATTTAGTTGTTCTATATGAAAAAATAAAAAGGGAAACCATTACCTTTTAAGTAGATAAAAAGATATGTGATTTTTCTCTAGAGCGGGGAAAACAGTTGTGGAATAAATGACTTGTTCATCAATATAAATCATCCCTATAAGACATATTAAAGTGTGAGAAACTATAAAAATCTCTAATGTAATGTGTGGTCTAACAAATACATGTGATTCTTGTCAACATGGGAATATCATCAGAAAGGCGTACACTGAAAATATTTAGATGGAAACCAGTGTAGCTGAATTGGTGCATGTAGATGTGTGTGGACCTACTTCCCCGAGATCCATTGACAAGAAGAGGTATTTTAGAATTTTCATAGATTATTTCAGTAGAATGGATTTGGTATTTTTTATTTCCAACAGGTCTGATGTGCTCATTTTCGTAAAGGGGTATCCTAGAGAATGTGAAAGGATGCCTAGACAGAAAATTCTGATGCGTCGTACTGATAATGGTACAGATTTCACAATCAACCAAGATGAACCCTATATCAAGAAATATTGGATAAGGAATCAAGTTTCTTTAGTCTGATCTTCTAAAAATAATGGTGTGGAAGAGAAACCTGATCATCAACAACCTGGCCAAAGTTATTATTATAGAGAAATGCATACCCGAAATTTTTCTGAAGGAAACAATATTGTAATCGATCTATATTTATAACAAGAATTTATTGTTACTGAAGGAACAAAAGACTCCATATGAGATGTTGTATGGAAATAATCCAATGTTAAAATAAAGTTGAATCTTTGGAATAATATCTTTTATTATCAACAAATAAAAACATAATTATTTTGAGTCACATAGAGAAGTGGGGATATTACATGGCTACTTAGGAAAAATTAATGCATATAAATGCTTTAATACGAGGATGGTAATATTATTTGATAGAAATGATGTCAATATAGCTGAAAATGAATTGAATATTCAATAAATTAGTGAACAATATCTTGATGAAAGAGATGAAGAGGTACGAAACATATGGGGAGTATAAGTTGAGGTTTTTGATTCAAAAGAAGATATAGATGATGAGACAGAAGACATATAGTCTTTATCTATAAAGAATCCAATGAGTCGATCTGAAATTGAGAGTAAAAATATCATTGGTGATCAAACATCACCTTTTCAATGAATATGAATTAATTCATTACAGAAAACATATTTCATATCTCAGGTAGAGCCGAAATGTTTTGTTGATGTATCTAGAGATGAAAACTGGGCATAATCTCTGAATAGGGAGCTATTGATTAAAGGTCATTTAATATGAATGTCATCAAGACTAAATGGGTCTTTCACATTAGAATATATAAATATGGAATATTTTTTTGAAATAAATAATGTCTTGTGCATTATGGATACTCTCAGATAGCAGGTATCTGTGTTGATGAGATATTTTCACATTTTGTAAGGCTAGAGACAATCAGATTATTCATAGCCATAGTGGTACCATAAAGGTTAACAGTTTTCCAGATGGATTTGAAGTCTAAATTTTTAATTGGGTTCTACAAGAATAAGTGAATATTGATAATCCTGATGGTTTTATCATTCAAAAATATGAGAAAAGGGGTTTTTTGGATTGAAATGGAGATGTATGGGTTGACGGAAGGACCAAGAGAATGATATTCATGACCAGATCAGTTTTGGAAGAAGTAAAAATTTCAGTATGGTGGAGTTGATTACTATATTTAAATCAAAAATGAATGTAAAAAAAGTTTATGGTGATATTTTATGTCAATGACATAATATTTTGGGGATTAGATGAAGAACAATGTAGGTTGTTTTCTGAATTCATGAAAAGTGACTTTTAAATGTCAATGATTGTTGAGCTGATTTTTTTCTTGGATTATAGGTGACGCAAGGAAGGAATGTCCCATTCATTTCTCAATCCAATTATTCCAAGGTGGTTAGAAGAATGATTGCGATCGATAATTCCAAAGAGTTTAAGAATATGGTAAAAACCTATAAGAAATTATAATGGAATGATGAAGGAAAGATAGTTAATATAAAAAAATATTGAAAAATCATTGAATGAATGTAGTACTTGATAGTGATAAGGACTGATATTTTCCATCCCACATTCCATGTAGTGAGATATTGAAGCAACCCCAATGAAATACACATAATTTTAGTGAAAATTATATGATATTATATTAAGGGAAACATGGATTTCAATTTAATGTATAACGGAAAATCAGATCCAGTGATGTTGTGATATACATATACAGATTGGTCCAGTTATAAAGATGGTAGAAAATAAATGTCAGTAGATTCTTTCTATTTTGGAATACTATGTATTTATTTGATATTGAAGAAAAAGTATTACATTTAATTGAGCACTATAAAAGCTGAATATTTTGCGTCTACTCAAACATGAGAGGAATTTTTGTCAATGAAGCAACAACTTGATAACATGGGAGTTTATGTGATGTCTTTGATAAGAATCCATTGGGATAATTCAAGTTCTATAAATAATATTTAAAAATCAATTCCATCACTCAAGTAAAAATAACACTAAAATCCAATAACATTTTAACAAGGGGAAGGTGGAGCAAGGTCTTGTGATGTTGGCATATGTACCTAATAAAATATAGGTTGTAGACATTTTGACAAAGGCCTTTCACAAAGCATCATATGAAATACATCGACTGGATCAGGATGTTTTGTAGACTCCCCACTCTTGAACAAGTGTGGATGTGGAACCCCCCTCTTACTATGGTACTATGTGTCTTTCAATAGTACATTGGTCTATGTAATAACCTTTTTGAAATCCTAAAAAGAGTGACCTTTGGATTTGATGACAATGTGGGAGAATGTGTGAGTCTTCAAGGGGCAGTAATTGTCTTTGTCAAGACACATGAACAATCTAACAAGTGGAGTAGCGAGATTGGGGGAGTATAAAGATAGGGGGAGAATAGAATATGATGATTCTAGAAGAGATCAACCAATAAGATAAATATAACAATATATGGTGTTCATGATGGATGAATTTGTAGCAATTGATTAGTATCAATAATGAAGTGTTTGATTGATAATCTTTTCATATTACTATTTTTTCTCACACTGAGAATTTCTAATGTGGGATTGGAGTATTTTTTGTTCAAGTCATTGATCCCTATATAAATTGTGAGAAATTAATGGTGGTTAAGGATGGATGAACCCTTATTGAGGTATCCTTTTATAGAATAGGTTTCAACAATCCCAAAGGGGATATTTTTGGGAAAAAATATATCAAGGAAACATTAACGTATTTTTGAGGGGATTGTGTTTTTTGACAATTAAGGTTTTTATGTTTTATTTCGGATTTATAGTGGTATTGTTGAAATCCTATGTTGATAACGAACCATGAAAATGGAATGAATGATCTGGTGTTGGAACAAAAATAATAGATACAAGGTGGAACCGTTGTCCAACGTTTTCCAAATATCTGGGGTCCAAAATTGGAAAAATGGTGAAATCTAAATGGATGTTGGGAACCTGATTTATGGTGATTTATAATCTTGTGAACGAGTCTTGTTTTAGGATCAAGAATTTTGATATATGGAAAAGGCATGTAGAGTACGAATGATTCCTAAATTTCATGAAATATGAGTTTGCATGAAAGAAACTAATGCACCAAAGGTGAGGACAAATGTGGTTTTCCATGCTCTAAGAAGAAGATACGTGATGACATAGGGGGTTTCATGCATGTTCCAAAAGTTCTTATAAATAATAGTTGACCCACCTCATTTGACAAGCTCAAAACATATAGATATTTTAAACTATGGATTATTAAGAATTTACTGAAAAGTGAGTAGCATTAAATAATTAGAGTTGAACTCATGTTATGGATGTTTAAAAATAGTTTGGAGTTCCACATTAGATTGGATTTACACAATGAAAATGTTTTGGTTGAAAATAACAAAACATACACACAAGGTGCAGTAATGGTTTTAGCAAAGATTAGGAGTTCCCTAGTACATCGGTGGTAAATTTTTATACATCAGTGGATGAAAGAAGGACATCAATAGAGCATATATATTTATAATGGATTATGCATTCATTAAAGATAATGAATGGACATACAAGTATGTAAAATTTTATTGGATATTCTAAAGAAGTATTTATCACACTTAAGTTGAGAGAGGCGTGAGCATTGAAATTGTGATTGGTTGTAAAATAATAGAGAAAGAGAGACATCTATAAACATTATTAACAACAGTGTTTTTTAGTGGATTTGGTACATCAGCTTATTTCTGTTCTATGCTGCATAGATGTATCCCATTGAGGTAGAACCATGTAAAATTGATGTTTCCTATTCATGGTCTAATTTCGTTTCTTTCTTTGATATGAGATTGATAGAGGAGTGGGTTTTTCTTAATAGATAAACAAGATCCAATGAGGAAGTGGATTTAATTTATCATTCCCTAATTCACCCCCCTCTTAGGGTTTTTAACCTATTGGGACTTAAAATAGATAAACAAACATCTTTATTATAGGTTATAATGTTCTTATGATTTATGTATGTTTTTTTACCATTTGTGGAACACATATGACTTTATATATAATGATGGATATTATCCAATGTTGAGATATTTGGGAATGTTATAGCCCTCTAATGCATTGAGTAATGTTAATGTCTCTTGAGATTCCATGATTGGTGCACACAAAGTTAGCCAAAGCACACAATGTATAATACATAGGTGGGTAGCCTAATATCACTATGTTATAATGCTAGTTAGCTTATGTATATTATGATTATATTGTTTTTATCCAATAAAATGTTGACTTTATTATTATCCTTGGAATATGATTATGATTTCATGCATTATGGTGTGTCCACAAGCTTATGATTATATTATATTATGCTTTCATTTGACTACTTAATGATTGAATGTTTATGATTATCCCCATTATTATATGATGATATCCCTATTGAATCTAATATAATGATTTATTTCCATATTTAATTCCCTTATTTTCCTTTCTATATCACACAATTCCTTCGGTATTTTTCTTAGGATATCCTATAATGTTTTACAAGACATATGAATGTTAGGATCACAAGGTGTAGTTTTAAATAAATATATTGATTTTATATTTAAGATGATGTATATATATCTCTAATATTCTAGATACACTATATATCCAGACTATATATATGTAATGATAAAAATTCATGTTACAAATCTTGTAATAGTATATGATTGAGGTTTGGGTCTCTATATATATAGTTTTTTTAGTCTTATAATAGGCATTCTATAACATAATATGATGAAAAAGGTCACATTAATAAAAGATGTTAAGGAGTAAAGGCCTATTGGTAACCCTAGTCACTTAATTTGAGGCTATACAATATTGGTTAGGCATAAATGATGAATTCTAACATAGTATTACTTTCATCTAATATGAGATGTCACCCGATATTAGTGTGGCACTATATGTGGCCAACCACACTTTCATTATTTCCTGCTGATATTATATTAAATAAGATTAAATTTTTATATGATGTTTACCATTTTTTGAGAAAATATATCTTTATCAAGAGGGAATTTACAATCAACAGCCTGGGTAGGACCTCTATGGATACTAGATTGGATTCCATGGGGAGAACCTTAATGTTAAATAGTTATTGATGGTTTGGTTGGGGGAGGACTTCCTAGATGGTTGACATTCATACTTTTGGGAGGATGCCCATAGCTATTGTCATGGAGTGGCCATTTTTTGCTGGAATTCATATCACCAAGTGGAGGACCATAATTAAAGGTCAAATGGGGAGAACCTCTATAGTTGTTGATCATTGAATTTGAAGGGGGATTCCTTTGGATATAGCTACTTTTTCATACTAATGATGATGTGTATGATCCATAGTATACCATAAAAATATGCGAATGAACCCTAAGGATTCCAACATTGTTCAAGGTAGGGATATAATTCCTCTCATCGATGTTAGACTTCCTCTTGTGAGACTTACATTGGAACGTTCCACATTGGGTGACAGGGGTGGAAACCATTATCATGATATGGGCTAATAAAGTTGGATATTGACATGTATGACATGGATCCATCATGGGTTACTCTCATGTTGTAACTAAAATATTTCAATGATATTCTAGAGAGTATATATGTATATAGTCTTTCTCAATTGTTTCCACCACAATATGCCAATGATATTAATTAACGTGCAAAGGTATTTGAATATGTTCCACGATCAATTCTTGGATATGATGATGATTCTATTGAATATTCAAGGGAGTTGGAATATAAGGATAAACATTTGTATCCACTTAAATATGTTGGACAATATTTTAGGATTGAGAAGTTTTATACACCCACTCCACTTCTCTTATTATATTATATTGAAATTACCCCAATATAAAGGTAGGGATATAATCTTAATTCTTAGGTGACACTGTTAAATGGTTATAGTAACACCCTAGGATTTTAAAACAAGAACATTATGTTCAATAATGTATAAGACATGAAACATTTTGCTGATGCAACATGAAACTATATTATTTAATTTAGACAATTATTAGATGGACATTAAATTGTTGTGTATGATCAATAATATCTATATTATGAAAAAATTTGGTTATACATGTATTAAATAAATTCATTAGTTACTAAATGATTAGAAATAAAAATAAAAACCCATTTCATATAAAATAATTTTTTTCTAAAAAACTTTTTATGCATGTCGCGTGTTTGTATCTTATTAAACAAAATCAGTCACTATTAGTGAAATTTTTTAATAAATATTTTATATTATATATTCAATATTTTTTTTAACATTTAGCAAATTTTTTATAGGCATAGGATAATAACAAATCAAATTTTATACTTAAAACATATTTGTTTAAAAGATAGTTTCATATTATTTTACACTATTTTTTTCAAGATAATCTTTACCACTTTTAGTTTTTTTTTAAAATAAAAATTATTTTTTTAATAATGTTTTAATATATATTAGATTATTTTTTTAGAATTTTTGGATAGATTTTTTTAAAAAACTAACGGAAAAAATAATTATTTTCAATGAAAAAACTTTTTCATTTAATGAATTTAAAAGTTATTTTTTTTAAATTGTTCTAAATGTAATATTAGTTAAATTATATTTTAACTAATCTAATTTATTTCATTGAAATAAATTATCGGTTAAATTTTTAAATCAATATATTTTTTATACTTTTGAAAAGTATCCTTTGGAAAAACATTCTTTCATCACATATTTATGTTTAATTTTAAATTAAATTTATCAAATTTAGTTAATTGAATATAGTAAAATGGGTTATATGTTTGAAATACGTTTAAATAATATTTTATTATAATATAAAAATAAATTTTTTCATAATGAAATATAAAAATATTAAAAATTAACTACTGCAGAAAAGGTAAAAACGGGTTTACTGAGGGTCAAAATAAAAATATCAGGGTAAGAATGTCCAAAAATATTTTCTAATTCATTATTTATGTATATATATTGACATTATATCACATAGGGTTTTATAATGGGATGATTTTGTGCCTTTTTTCTTTTGGAAAACGTGGGTATAATTTATTATTTTCAAAAATTCTATGTGTGTCCTCTCTCCCACTTATAGAAGGGAACCACTCTCCTCTCCTTTTAAAACATCCAATGTAACATTATTTACCCAATAAATAAAAAATAAATTCCATACAACATTCAACATGATATAGAGTCATTTTTTGATTTAAAAACCATTATATGATGGTATTAGTTATAACTCTAAAGAGGTTATCCAAATAAGAGGTGTAGTACTTCACCACATGTATTCGTTATATATCATCCTCTATATTATTAAATTATTATCCAACTATAATAAAATAATTGAAAAAATAATATTATATATAGTAATATATTAAAATATTAAAACATATATCCATCTCATCTTCCATCAAAATGGAAATGAAATCATCTATTTTGTGTGCAACAGACTACTGCCTTACGAAGTAATAAAAATCATTTTCTTGCACTACCTATCAAGGATGGATGTGATGATGGATTTAATGTGTTTATATATATATATGTTATTTATAAAATAATTATACATCATAAATTATACTATCATATCTATCTTCTTACTTTCTAGTCCATTGTAAAATGATAACTCTTCCCATTCATAGGTGGGGACTACCGACACCACACATTGATGTTATATGTTATTAATTTTATTTTTACATGGATAGTAATAAAGATATTTTAAATGAATATATATTATATATATGATATAATAATTATTCTATAATTTAAAATTATTATTTACTATTATTTTGATACATCCATCAAAAAAATGAAAACAATGTTCATCTATATGTATGACATACTGTCACTATGAACAATGTAACTGATTTTTCTATATAATGATTTTATAAAATATTATAAATACTTATAAAAATTAATATATATGATATTTATATCATTAATAACATTATATAAATTATGTAACCAGTATCAATATACAATGACTTAAACTACTAAACCATAACATACATGAAAAACATATCAATTATAATTCAAAAATTTGATTTATAATTAATTGTAAATAAATCTGTTATAAAAGGATATAAGTAAATAATATATGGTATGATATATAATATTATGGTTTATGAAAATATTTATACTAAATATATATTTATTATATAAGAGGTTCATATATTTATGAACTAAATTAGACAATTGGGAAGGCCTGCTTGTATGGATTTTACTTATTTGAAACATAGTCCATATTTTCCATTTATTTCATTTTTTTGTATATAATACCTTATTAATATTTTATGTCATGAATCAATTTATATTTATATTATTAAAAATTTCATTTTATGTTTTTTATCTCATGGGGCTTTTGATTCAAAAGTTACTAAAGTGTTAAGGGTTTATTTCTCAATCTCATCATCATTCAGGTTTATTTCTGTTTAAGTCACTCATGGTGTAATTGTTTGATATTTATATATGAAACATAATATATTTTTATATCCCCAAGTTATACATGAATTTTTCAATTAGTAGTACCATTTTCTTTTCTCTTGTACCTAAAATTAATGATAAAATGTTTTTTTAAAAAATATGACTTTATTTCTAAATTGGTCCAATTTTTTTTTCCTTTCATATATATATTTTCTAGAAAAAATTTCATGGATGATTTTAATATCCTAAAAATGATTTATTAGAAACGGTTTTATCAATGTTTTTATTTTTAGAAAATGCCTTTGAAAGTATTTTCTTTCAATTTCTGATTGAGGAACACTTTCACCTTTTTATAATGGTGTGAAAATAATGTTTTTTAACATATCCATAATTTACGAACATACTGTTTATCATGAGGAATAAATTTTTTGAACCTTTAATTACATGAAAAAAATAATATATTTAAATAATACATATTTCATAAAAATAATGTTACATTTAGTTCTAAAAATTTATTTTCATTGTGGAATCACTATTTTCATCGTGAATGTTTTTAAATTCAGTTTTATGGTATTTCTATTAATAAATTACAACAACCCTTATTTTACAAATGATACATTTGGGATATCATTTAATGATACAATCCAACTTTTTTAACAGGATGGTTTGTGATCAATTAGACTAGCGTTGAACTATTTGGAAACCATTCTCAATATTACTCTTAAGGGTTCATTGTTATGTTTATTGATTGGGAAAATTATTAAAATTGTGAATGTTAGGGTTTTTATATGACTTTTTATGTTGATTATATTTACCGAATTCATATGATAATAAATTGGTCATATTAAGTGATCAGAAAGGCCTGCTATAGCCCTGCAATGCTTTAATATGTCTCATGGGAAGATGTAGAATGGATATTCAGGTGAGGCCCTACCCATTTATAAAATATATCTTTGAATGAGGACTTTATGTTATGTTTTTTATGTATAAAAGTATGAATTTCATCATTTTGATATTATATATTAATTTCCTTGTGATTATTTTATTAGTTATGATTTCCATGGATAAATTTCATGTTCTCATGATTATGTATATATAATTATTTGAACATTTTTTCCTTCCATATTATTCTTCATGCTAAGGTTATTGATTAAATTAAATATGTCTTTAGTTATTTACAATTCCATATTAAAAATGCCTTGTTTAAACATGATGGATCATACTGTAAAAAAACCTATACCAGGCATTTGTCTCAGTGCATTTTTAAGATTCTTTTCCTGAGTATGCTCAAGAGCTAATTATGATTTATATTTCATGATATTATAAAATGGAAAATTAGTGTACATAAATAAAATAATATGTTTTATTTTATGTTATCCATTTTAATGTTAAATTAGGGTATTTATCTAGTTATAAAGAATTATAATCTATTTGGTTCTTTGGGATATTATTCCATATATCTATAACCTTTGTAATAACACTTCCATCAACTCTAGGATAATAGGGTTGGGTTATTAATGTTTTTATCAGATTAAATTTATTAGAGACCATGGGAAATTGATTTAAGGAAATTGAATATTCGATAAAAAACTATTATTAATTTAAGGATAAGTAAAAATATAGTATAATATTCTAATGTTTTGGTAAGGTTCATATTATGTAGATTTTCAATAATATATCCGAGTATGGATACTATATGTAGATGTGGATCTGGAATAGTATCACATAAGGGAAATTAGTTTAAGAAGGGTGAATTGTACATTGACTCAATCATCAAATAGTGCAGAATAATGGGCCTTTCTGCACACCGGGTTTGGTCCTCTTGGAAGATATACTTGGATTAATGCAAATTTTCATTACAAAAAATTATGAGTTATTTGAAAATATTATTTATATTTAAAAACATTCCAAATGAATCTATTTTTGTGATTATTATATTTTCTAGGAATTAATATTTAAATATATGATAAGTATTTCAATAGTTTTGTTAATATGAATTTTGTTCCCTAATGTTTTAAGATAATCTAGTTTTCCCTATTTTTTATAAACTATACATAGTGTAATGAACTAAAACAATATCCATGAAAATAATCCTTGTAGATATTTTCCATTAAGGAATGATAATGTACCTTGGCCAAGAGTTTCAGTTGGAATTGATCAAATCATAACTATATTTGGGTGTCCCATTACAATTATGACTAATAAAATTTCCAACATATAGGATCCTATGGATGCAAAATGTGGTATAAAAATGTCATACTACTTTATTTGTTGGAAATATCTATCATTTAATGGGACTAAAAATCCATTTTTAAATTAGAAATGGATATGTTCATTAGAAAATATCTCTTTGGGATGTAATGAATGTTATATGGTTATCTTGGAATCAAATCCCCCTTTGGTTTGTAGATCAATGGTGTTGTTATATACCAAACACTAAGGATTAATAATAAAACCATAAAATGATTGGAAGTATTATAAGGTTCTAATATTGGAAATATATTTCCCTTTTGAGAAATGAGCAGATATAGAGAGACAACTCCTATGTCTAAAAAAATGGAAGATAAAAATGTTGGAAATTATGAATACATATTTACATGGTTATCCGGATATTATCTGAAATAGGTATGTAATCCAAAGGGGGATATATTTTATTTATTTGTGGAGATTTATCGAATAATTTAAAGGTCAGTAGTCTTACACACATTCTCATTATACACATATATAATTTCATGTTCTATCAAGAAAGAGAATGAATTATCCGTGTATTATTAATTTTTAGGGATGTAGGCTAAATTAAGGATTGTAGAGAAAAAAATGGATAATGGGGGGAATATAATAAAGGAATTTTCAACATGTTATAATTATGGGGAGAAATATCACAGTGCTTTATTTAATTAGATGATATTTTTATTGAAATATAAGGGGAAATGACATCAAGTTAGTGAATATAAAGGTATTAAAGAAACATCTAATGTTCAATGTTTCCACTTTAAAGAGATGTGTAACTACAAAAATGAATTCCAAAAGCATAAAGGGAATATTCCTTCGATGAATCTAATGTATCGAGGTCAAGATTATGTTACTAATTGATCCAAAGTGGATTAAATTACATGTTTATTTGGATTTAGGAAATATTTTGAAGATGAATTTAATCAACTATATTTAGGTTATATGAATCCTTAAACATGTAAGGATTGTACTTTTATAGTTTTTAATTAAGGATTTGTTGGCATTATTTAAATGCCATCGATGACCAAGAAAGGTGATTGAATGGAAATTTGATCAATATGGAAAGCACATTATTTTGTGATGATAACCCATATTATGTTCCTAATGATTAGATAATAATAATATATTTATTTTATTGTTTTGGTGAACATAAAATTGGTTAATGGTTTGATTCATTATATTATCTGGAGTTTACTGTATTATTTGATTTAAAAAATATAGTTGATTATATGATACCATAATTTTGAAAGAATGTATATTTTCTTTATGGTTTTATAGTGATCATGGAATTCACATATTTTTAATGTGACATTAAGAGTTATATAATGTTTTTATGGGAATCTAATGTTAATTTTTTTTGAAACGTTAGTAACCCACCTTCAAAATTTTTGGACATTAAATTTGGCCAGACATATTTTGGGGGAGTTTCATGGGTAACTATATATTAAATGGATTAATTTGAAAATTGATTTTATTGATGAGGTTTTAGAGATTAATAGATTATATTGTATAACTTGTGTTTATGATTTTGGTTTTGTTAAATATTTATGGATAGATAGAGTAAATTTTCACTCATTAATGGATTTTATGATCCATAAAAATATAATTTTAGTTCTTCAAACATAAAATAATTATTTCATCATATATATTCATATGTTAGATTAATAACTGAAGGTGAAATTGATCAATGAAAAACCAATTAATGTAATTTTTATTATGAAATAAAAATATATCAGGCATATTTTTTTGGTATTTGTTATCTGGATAGTAAACTAATCAATGAACATTTTGGAAAAGATATTGAAATAATTTTTTATACATTTAGCTTAATATCATAAGAAAAAATATAATTTTCATCCATCATACATGTATTTATATGTGGTCATTAACATTATCATAATTATTCCATTTTTATTGAACAATGATATCTATCCTTATCTATAATTAATTACACATTTCTTATGTATCCCACTAATGTATTACTAGTAGGATTCTATATTATTTTTTATTCTAAATAAACTTCTAAAATCTCTTTTACTATTATTAAGATGATATTTTCTTAACACCTATTATGATATTGGATTTCAACAAATGCATATTAGGATGAAAAAATATGTATTTGTGAGCACAAGTAGTAATTTTGAGGTTGAAATTTTTTTATGTAAGAAGAATTTAAAAGTTTCAAAAACTATAAGAATCAGATACTGTTTGATAGCATATACAATACAATTTATTATTCTTAATGGAACCGTGAAATATATTATTTTCTATGATCACTAAAAACAAGAAATTACATGGAAATGTAACAATAAGAGTAAATAAATTATAATAATTATTTTTTATATACATGTATAAAATACAATCATTGGTAATTAATTAATTAATATAATAATAAAAATAATTCGGTAGAAAAATATTTTTTAGAGAAACTATTTTTACGAGAACAATGTGTTTTAATTATAATAAATTATATTATTCACATTGATGAATTATTTTAATAAAATTTATACATTATAAATTTAGTAAAATAAATTTTCATCCAACTAGTATAATTTATAGTCATTCGATAAGAAGAAATAATGTTTTATGCTTAAAAGCTGTGTTTTTCTATAAAACTATTTCATCATGTTTTGCACAATTATATGAAAATTAATTTTTAAACTATTCACAAAATTTACCATAAATAGTGAAAACATTTTTTTAAATCATCAAGTGAAAATTATCTTAGAGTGAAATTTTTAATAATTTATGAAATGATTCTTTTTTAATGAATAGTGAAAAATACACATTCTCATTGAAAATTACCTCTTCATTTAATGATTTTACATGTTACAATTTTTTTTAATTTTTATAAAATAAAAAAAGTTAAAATATAATATAGTTAATCTAATTTAGATCAATTTGATCAATTATATATTTAAATTTTTAAAAAATTATTTTTATCTTTTGAAAACATTACCATTGGAATTCTTTTCTTTCTTCGTATCTTTGATTTTAAATTTAAATTAAATCTTCAACATATTTAAATATAATTTGATAAAATGGAATAATTATTTTGAAATTGAATAATTAATATTATTTAATATGTTAAACATAATATTCTTTCCTAATAAATAGTAAAAATAGTAAATATTAACTTTATGTGGCTAAGGATAAAACATGTTTATCCAAGGTTAAACATAAAATATAATGCTTAAAATTACCAATGAACTTATAAAATTACTATTTTACTTTCATATTAAGATTTTAAATAATCTATGGTTCAATAATTACCCATTTTGTTCTTTCTGGTTCTAAAAAAATGATGGTATAATTTAATTTTTTCAAATATACCTTGTGTGTCACTTCCCAACATATAAAAGGGCCCCACCAATACTCGTCTGTTATCAATTTGTAAGTCATTTGTTTCATCCCATAACTATAAAAATAATCTCATTACGTACCTACCCATGAAAAACTTTCATTTTATTGATATAAAACCATTATTGTAATGATTTAGTTATAAACCTAAATAGGTTCTCCAAATAAGATGTATAATACAAAACCACATGTTTTTATTTTATTTCTTCCTCTATTAGCATAAAATATTATATAAAAATTATAAAATAAGAAAAAATAATATTTCATATACTTAGATGTTATTATTTTATTATACTAAACTATATCCATCTTCTCTTCCATCAAACGGGTTAATAAACCATCCATCATGGGAATAACAGACTACTACCTCACGAAACGATGTAATTCATTTTCAATATCCACGTATCACAAATATATATAATGATGTATTAGAAATATATATATTATGCCAATATAATAATTTTACTTATGAGATTATAATATCACATATACCTTCTTACCTTCCAATCCTTTGGAAAATGATAACATTTCTCAAGTGTTCATGTAGAATACCGCCTCCACATTGTGATGTGATACGTTTTCATTTTATTTTTACATGGATGATAATAATGAAATATTTAATGAATATATATAAGATATATATTATATAATAATTATTCTATAAAGGTTAACTATTATTTATATTTCTTTTGTTCCATCCTAAAAAAATGAACATAGTGTTCATGAGTACGTACGACCAACCATCTCCATAAATGGTGTTACTTATTTTTCTATGTCTAGATTTATTTATAATAATATAGATACTTATATAAGGAATATATATTATATTTATATCATTTTTAAAATTCTTTAGATTATTTAACCATTAATAATATTCAAGGACTGAAACTTCCAAATCAATACATATATAAAAAATAGAGCAATTATTACCCAAAACATTGTTTACTTAAAAAATTATTAATAAATAGGTGAGAAAAGCTTATATGTAAATAATATATGGTATGTTATATAATATTATTCATTTATAATATATTTATGATGATATATATTTGTTATATATAAGGTTTTTACATTTATGAATGACATCAAATATGAGACACTAGTTTCTCGTCTCACTTTTACTTTCATGAGACACATTCCATATCCTCTAATAATTTATTATGAGTAATGTATGTAATTAATCATTGATATTTTATATCATTAATATATTTAAATTCATGTTATTTATTTTTTTATTTGATGTTACTTCATTAATGGGGATAACTATTCAAATTTTACCAAAGTGGTAAGTGTTTATTTCTTAATCTCATTATTATTCAAGATTTTTTATGTTTGATTCACCGTTGGAGAAATTTTTTGATAATATTTATATTAAATCTAATGTATTTTATTCTCTAATATTTATTTATTAATACGTATAGAGATATTACTATTTATATCTATTATTCTATTAATTTTTTTAGATAATGTTTTTATGAAAAGATGAATTTATTTCTCTCATTGGTCGAAAATTATTTTACTTCTATATCATTGATTTCTAAAAATATTTCAAAAAGTAGTTTTAGAAACATATATATAGTTTATTAAAATAATTTTTAAAAATTATCAAATTTTTAGAAAATGTTTGGATATGAATATTATTTTCATTTTCGGAATAAGGTAATTATTTAACTTTTTACATTAGTGTAGAAAGAGTGGTTTTTATCATATAAAACATGTACATAATTAAATTATTTCATGAAAACTAATTTTATGAAGAATCATTCACATGTTTTATAGGCTAAATTTTATATAATTTTTTTATTAATATTTAATTTTTTTTAGAAATTGTTTTCAATGAAGGTTATTTACATCCAAAATGTTTTTAATGACAATTTTTTGTATTTCTATTCATAAATAAAAACAACCAATATTTTACATATGATCAATTTGGTATATAATTTAATACTATTATATAACTTATTTATTTAGATGGTTTATGATTTGTTTGACCAGAGATGTACTATTTTGATACAATTCTCCATATTACTTTGGTTGATTTTGGATTATGTTTGTTGATGGAGGAAATTTTTATCAATTTATATTCAAGTTTCTCAATATTAATGAATACATTGGTTATATTTCACACCTTTAATATGATGAATGAATATTACTTAGTATGTGATGAGAGGGGACAATTATTGACCTTCAATGCATCGGTATGTCAGAATAGAAAAACTAGCTTTGGTATTTATCCAACACCTTACCCAATTGTTAAAGATATATTGGAATGAGTCTTGGATGATATTTTTATGATGTAAAAAATTATGAATTACCTAATTAGGAGATTAGTTAATTATTTCCATGTGATTTTTTTATTACTTATTACAACCATGAATAAGTTTTAAGCTCACATGATTATGTATATAGAAATTTTTGATCATTTATTATTTAGATATTACTATTATTTCACAATTTATTTATTAAAATACATATGTTTTTAGTATTTAACTTTATAATATTTATTATATATTATCTCCTCTTCATTATTGTCATTTTAGATAACTCTTACTAAGTCTTTTAGGTTTCCACTTTCTTATGTCTCTTTCCCCATAATTTGAGGATATGGTTTATGATTGATCTGCCGGGATATTCTAATTGGAATAATGGTGTACCCAAAAAATACGGTGTTTTGTTTTATTTTTTTCAACTGTAATGAGAAATTCCTTTACATATATAATTTTCTAGTACAAATAAACTACTCATTCTATTGGGATGTAATTACTTGTATCTTGAGAAATGTACTAAAGTAACAATTGAATTTGGTATACCAGGGTTGTGGTCTTTACACTAATGGAATCCATGTACATGCGATGGGATATTATTATGACACCAAGTCATCATTGTAAAAAAAATTACCTTATGTAATAATAGAAGTACTATTTTCCTACTCATAAACTATTTTCAATATATTTTGATTGATTTCTTCTTGAATAGGGATATGATCTTACCCTTTACCTTTCTTCTTCTTCGAGGAATACTAACAAATAATATATATGGGAGTAGGTATATAGTGCTAAAGTAAAATTTCCATTAGTATGTGATGATCATATTTGTCCATGAGTTCAAAAAAATGTCTCTAGGCTTAGTGGATGTAAGAAAAAATACTCATATTCCATTCAATCACTAAAAAAATATACTAACTGGCCTCCTAATAAGGAAAATAAATATGAGCCTATTCTCTAGCCTGGTTTTTAGATATCAATAAATAAGAATTCATATTAGAATCCTTTTTTATCCCTAGTCTAGATATTTTAACTAGAATCACCAATATAAATAATCATGCTAAAGATACGTAATTAATACATCATTTGATGGTTTCATTAACAAATATTACCAATATTTATATAACCGAAGAATTTAAAGATTTAGTGTATTAGAGACTGGATATATGAATGTCATATTATAATAAACATATGAACATTTCTCCATAATCATTCTCTACTATACCCTTTTCTAGGAATCTTATATTATATAATATTCCTCATAACTAGAGGAATAGAAATATAAAAAATAAGTGAGATAAAATGCTCAGTAAAGGAAATTTATAAAATAGATGACCAAATCCAAAATATGAGTGAAAATTTTAGAAATTGAAAATAATTAAAAAACTATATTCTTATATCACACTTGGAAATCATAAAACCTGATTGATATGTAATGAAAATGTAATTGGAACAAAATAACAATGAAATTTTAACAAAATCATTGAGTGGAATTAAATACTGAAAATCAAACAAATCAAGAAATAAAAAAAAATTAAAGAAGAATATAATTAAAATATGGAATATAAAAAAATTTGGAATGTAATAGAAATAACAATTAAATCAGGAGAAATAAGTCATACAAACATGAACATAGACAAAAATAACATAGTGTATCAGGGATTACCACATTACTCATATAGTATTATGGAGAATGTATCACTGCCTGATTACCATAGTGGAGCATGCATCCATAGTTCATAAACATAATGGTGTGGGCATTCATTACATGGTTCCCATAGTTATATCATGAGAAATAAAACCATAACCAATTAATTTGAGGTTTATATAGAACCCCAACTATAATTATTTAAACATATTATTTCTACTACATATTAAATTATTCAGGGTATCATAAAAAACCCATGGAAATAAAATGGGATTCAAAACATTTCCAAATGATTTCACATAAATAGAAAAAGGATAATTTTAATCAAACAACGTAGTATTTATCTCCCCAATACTTTCCTTTTAGATTGACTTTAATATTTTTGACAGCATATAATGCACACAATAGTAGGTTTAAACAAAACAATATTTAGTCACATGTTTCATTGTTGGTCAAATTATACCACTTATAAGAAGTTTATATAGTTATTTTTATGTTATATATCCAATCAAATATTTTTAAATTCATATAATATATTTTCTAGGTAAGAACAAACCCAATATCAAACAAGAAAACATATGTTTCAATAAAATATAGTTTTCCACCTTTTAAAGTAGAACCAATTTAAAAATAAAATTTTGAAACTTTTTTATATTTTATTTGGAAAAATAATCTTTTTATTTTTAATCATACTAATTTTTATATGGTTGTTGAATATTCTATATTTTTATGAAAATATTCTTGTTTTAATAAATAGTCATAAAATATTTCAATTTAATTAAAAACAATTTTTTATCTAAATATTTTCTATTATTAAATTATATTCTTAATTGGTATTATAGTATAATTAGATGATTTTTTTTTCATTTAATCTAATTTATTTAATTTGATTTAATTTCACATTTTATAAAGGTTATGAAAAACATTTAAATATTTTAATCGTTTTTACGTTAAAAACCCACCTTCATGCCCCATATTCAAGATTAATTTTAAATTAAATTTTGAAACTTATGTGTTAGGAATTTTTAAAAATGTATTAAATATTTTCCATCATATTTTCAAAATTGAACATTTTTTCCCTTTTATGGTTTGAAAATGTATGAATAGTAATATCTGGTAATTTTCATTACAACTATTTAAGATAAATCAAGAAATTAAGGGTAAAAATTGTATTATTAAATTACCCCAAAACATTTCATTAATTACTTGTATTAGTTATTTTATACAATAAAAATCCTTGTACCACTTTTTTCTTTTGGATCCACATGGATTAATTTAATCCATTTATTGTATTTTATATAAAAAAAATTTATTTTAGTCATTATTTTATTTTTTACAAGATAAATATTTTTATGTTGTGTGTAAAGACCCGTAAATTTCAAGGAATTTTTTTTTCTTAATTTTCTTTGGAATTTTACAAGAACGCAGTTTCTGACGGTGCCTGATTCCGAGGCCGGGTGTGCCCGGAATCATTTTCTGAAGTTTGGCTCGGGTACGTTCAGTGAACGGACGAGCGGGTTTTTCTAACTTTTGAACCGGTGCCCGGAATCAAATTCTGAGGGCACCGATGAAATCGCAGCGCCGGTATTTGCTTAGAAACGCCTCTTCCGGAGTTGCGTTTGCTCAGACGTGGTTTTTAAATTTTGCGGCTTTAAGTCAGAAATAAAATAAAGTTTGTGCGACAACTTTATTTTATTTCACTTAAGCAGCTTGGAAGCCACTTGAAGCCACTTAAAGGCGGCTTGAACTGAGTTGAACTGGATAGGATGCTATCCAGAAATATCCTACCCCCTTGGTAGGATATTTGTGAGGCAGGGCCCGCACGAGCCCCGCCGTTTCTTTCGCTAAGTAACGCACCCGCGAAAACCCGTCAAAGTAACTGAAAAGTCAACCGACGCGTTTTCTTTAATTCTTAACAGACCATTTAATTGGGCGGTTTATTTCGTGAATTAAATGGGCTGTTTCGCTCGTTGAATTAATTCAACGAACTGATGGGTCGTTACTTACGCTTTTGCGTTTGTTGGCATGTTTATAAAATAAGACCAACCTAAAAAATCCTTTGAAAGGATTTGAGAGAATCTTGTTTCTTCGGCTCCCCGCGAAGAACGCGAAGAACGCGAAGAACGCGAAGAACGCGAAGAACGCGAAGAACGCGAAGAACGCCGGCGACCGGAATTCGACGACGCACACCGAGATCTGCGACGTCGACGAGCTTTACCCGCGACGTTCTTCGGCGACGCCTCTTCTTCCGCGGCCGATCCTCGTTCGGCAACTAAGGTGAGAATCAGATCGTTAATTCTCCCTTTTTAAATTTCATAACAACGGATTTAATTAATTAAACCGTTTGATCTTGATCCGGAGATTGGCGACGCGACGCCGGATACCGCGACGACGCGACGATCCCCCTTCTTCCGCGACGAGCAATCCCGCGACGATCCCTCGATCGGCAACGACGACGACAAGGTAAGGGTTGATTTGAAATATTTTCCTTTCCCGTGATTTTATTTCTTTTAAAATGAGGAACCGATCACGGAACAATTTTAAATTTATTTAAAATTGTTGATTTGGTCGTTTCTTGTTTCTCCCGTGGTTTATGACTAACGCGGAGGGTGCGGGTCTAACAAACAAGACCCGGCAACCCTCCGCCGATCTTCCTTTTTGTGCGGATTTGGCGGGCGACGGCAAAAGCACGACGCAAGGGCCTTTGGTTGATCCCGCAGTAAAGAACGAAACCCGGGAGGAGCAACGGCGCAGACGAGAAGGAAATCGGGTCACCGGAGCGACTCCGGCGGCCTGCGGAAGCCGGAGGTGGCGCGGGTCGCCGGCGCGGCGGCGCCGGCGGCCGGAGGCGGCGGCACCCCGCGGGTGTCCAGCGCGACACCCCGCGGGTGCCGCGGGTGTCCAGCGCGACACCCCGCGGGTGCCGCGGGTGTCCAGCGCGACACCCCGCGGGTGCCGCGGGTGTCCAGCGCGACACCCCGCGGGTGTCCAGCGGCACCCCGCGGGTGTCCAGCGCGACACCCCGCGGGTGTCCAGCGGCACCCCGCGGGTGTCTGGCCGACACCCCGCGGGTGCCGCGGGGGTGTCACGCGGGGCGGCGGCTTTCCCCCGCATCGGCCGCTCGGCCGCTCGGCCGAGCCGAGCCGGACCGGCCCTGGCCGGGCCGGGCCGGGCCAACCGAGTCGGACCCGACCCGGTTCGGGCCAACCAGGGGGGGTCGGGCCGGGTCGGCCTGGGCCCGGACCCCCCGTCTTCGGACGGACTTCGTTCAAATGGCCGTATCTTGAGCTTCGGGCCTCCAAACGACCCGCCGTCAGCGGCAACGTGATCCTTGGATCGAGACGGTCGTTTCGGTTTATTATACTCAAGGTTTCGGAAGACTTTGGGTTCGGCCGGGTTGGTTCGTACACGAAACCAACCGGGCCCTCGGAGCGGAAACGCTCATAACCTGAGCTACGGACGTCCGATCAACGTACCATCAGCTGTGGTAGTTTCCTCTAAGTGAGACGGAACTTTTGGCATACTCCGCCCGGGGATCGGACACAGGCGGAGTACGGTTGGGTTGGTTTTGCCCTAAAAACCAACCGGGCCCCTGGGACGAAAATGCCAATAACTCTCAGACCGGGCGTCCGATTGACGCGCCGTCTGTTGCGTTGAGATCCTGTTGTCGATACGGAACTTTTGGATACATCAACTTCGGACTACGTGTCAGTTGATGTATCAGCCTCTCGACTCGTGGAGCGGACCCTCCTAACGAGCTCGCTATGTGCGGGAACCCTAGTGCTGGCTGTGGCTTCGACGACAGAGCAGAGATCCTCCGTGGACTGCGACGACGACAGAGCAGAGAATCCTCCGTGGATTGCGACGACGGCAGAGCAGAGATCCTTCGTGGACTGCGGCGACGACTGTGCAGAGATCCTCAGTGGACTGCGTCGACTACTGCACTCAGCGATCCTACGTGGAACAGTGCTACCGAACCTGTGTGAGCTGAATCTTCTTTTTACCTTGAGCGGTGGAGCGCTTGGGTGTAGCGGCGGACCCGTGGTTCTTGACAGTGGTGGTGCGCTTGGATGCAGCAGCAGACCCTTGGCGGTGGAGCGCTTGGTTGTAGCGGAGGACCCGCGATACTCTACGGAGTGTGTGCGCTTGGTTGTAGCGACAGACCCGCGACGGTGGAGACGCGTGTGCGGAGTACGGAGACCGTGTAGATGACTGAGACCTGACGACTGCTTGACCGACTCGACTTGGAGTGAGTCGACTAGCCCAGTGGACGGAGCGCCCAGTAGTTGGCAGCAGACCCACGGCGGACGGAGCGCCTAGTAGTTGGCGGCAAACCCGCGGTACTCGACAGGAGGAGTACCTCAGTAGGCTATCTGGGTGAGCGCCCGGTATTTGGCAGCAGACCCTCAGCGGACGGAGCGCCCGGTAGTTGGCAGCAGACCCACGGTACTCGACAGGAGGAGTACTTCAGCAGTCTTAGGTTAGTGAGCAGTACCTCGGAGTCGTGACAGGACCACTGTACACTTCAGAGATGGGGCTCTTCAACATTTACGGTTTCGATAATGAAAATCCTGGTTGAGCTGAATCTTATGTTACTCTCCCTTGTGGATTGTGTTGAACTATCCTTTGTGGATTTACTGTTTACTCTCCTTTTGGATTTGAGTCTTGCTTTCCTTTGTGGATTGAGTTGTTCTTGAGCTCGTGAGCAGAGCTAGAATTGGGGACTTAGGTATATGTATGGGCATATACCTAAGTCAAGTCAGATGTTACTTCGTGACTGCATCTTTCTTTTGTGCTATATCCTTTGTGGATTTCGGGAGACCTTCGGGGGTCTCGGGGTCCTTACTGAGTAGCGTATACTCACCCCTGCACGGGCTATGCCCGCACTTCGTGGTGTTGGTTGCAGACGACGGACAGCGCTGATCGCGGTTGGGGCGTGGAGCAGGACGGTACCTGGAGGTGGACCACTGGACAGGACGTGCTCGGAGCGGACGTGGGACCCGAGGAGCCTGGAGGCTATCTGTACCCACCCTTCCGGTGGGATTGCCAGTGGACGACACGAGGCCGCCGTCTTTTCTTCAGTTGTTGTACTTTACTTTTCAGTTGTACTTTACAGTTGGGCTTGTATTTCCGGCCCCCTTTACTTTTCTGCACTCTGTAGTTACTTTCCGCTTGCTGACTCTGTGGTGCTTGTTTACTTTTCAAAGGCAATGCCTTCCCTTTTTGTTGGGATTTACGCCTTGGTGCTAGTCGCCAGCCCCTGGCCTATGGAAGGCGGGCTTGGGGTAGTCACGGCACGGGCCCCGAGGACGGGTCGTGACATTGTGGTTATATAGGGTATCATTTAGACAATAAATACTCATTGGAAATTAAATTTTTTTATATATTTCATGATAATTTATTTCAAATTTTTAGGGATGAAATAATTTAATTAAAGGCTTTCACATTAATGATATAGTAATTATTTAATTAATGGACATATCAAATAAATGTCAATAAAAAAATAATTTTAATTTGACATTATTAATGACATAAAATAAGTTTATATATTACCTAGAAATAATAGAGTAGTGTTAAGGGATTTTAGAATTTATATTTATTATTTATATTTTTTTTAAAATTCACGAAATGAATATTATCAAAATTGAAAATAAAAATATTTTAAAATAAATAATATTATTATAAATGATATAATTTTTTTAAAGAATAAAACTATTCCAAATGATTGGGATAAGGTTTTAAATTTAACTAATGAATCATTTATGTTTATTTCTACTTATTATAGTAACCATATTAATGTTTAAATTGTTAAATGCCATGTTGTCACGGTAAGAGTTAATGGGTTTAACTATGTGTTAAATAAAAAATGTAAGGGTAATAATGTGACATGAACATGTCTAAAAATAATTGTTTTAGATGATTTTTACCCATAATTCTATTGTCTTAGAAATTAATCACATTATATCCATTTTAAATTGAAAATTAATTTTTATTAATTTAATATGTTGATAGTTAGAAAAACAACCCCACACCAGAATTATAAAAGGAAACCTCCTACCTCACATGCTCAAACCGCATTGATACTACTATATCAACTAAACCCTGCCCATTTAAACTCCCACATTCTGTTTCGTCATCTATTAATCCTTAATTTGTGCATAAATCCAACCAAATAACTCTTTTTATGTAAATAAAATAGAGGTACATAAAGAAGAGGTGAGATTCATCAATGAAATTTTTTTTATTTCTTCTTGAAAACCATTAAATTGTTTATATTTCATGTTTATATAATCACCTTATTATCCCAAATACAATGATGTGTTTTTATATTAAGTGTTCAATAGAAATAAGATATTATAGTAGGATAATATATAATATGATCAACGATAATATTGTACTTGAATAATTTAGTAACGTTATTAAAACCATTATATATTAATTTAAATATGATAACCAGAAATGAAATGTAAGGTAAAGTATTTATAGAGTATTTACATTCTATTGAAAATTATTCATTATTATGAACTAAGAAACATTATTGGGTTGTATATTCTACCCATTTATCATTTAATATCATTATTCATTCATAAAAAATATTCTATTTTTACATATGTTGTATACTTCGTTATTTATTCTATTATATGGGGAAATATTGATAAAATCTATATTCATTATTCAATATGGTTATTTGATAAAGAATGCTATTTATTTTGATTATTCGATATAAAGAAGGATTTGGAACCTGAATGATGGGTGGGGATTAGACATTATATATCCCCTCTATGAATCAAAAATCTCTCATGAGACAAATAATATTCCCACATTAAATGGGTTTGTACCTATGGTTTCAAACCCTATTTTGGAAGGTCTTGATGGTATAAGATATAATGTGACTTAGAAATGATTTTCAATAATTACACCTTTACATCATAAGCATATGAATTTTTAATATTAGTATACATGTTATTTTCATATGATAAAATATATGTTTGTAAATAATTATTATTTTATTTATTAAAATGACATTGGTTTTAGTTATTAACCATTCTATATTGACTATTCCTTATCAAATTATTTTATTGTCATGTGTTAGTTATTAGTTAACTCACCATGTTTATTTATTCTCATCAATTCATTATTGATTATACATTACAATACATTACTATTCATTATATATAACTCTTATTATATGTCATTTCTCTATGTTATGATGTGGAATCCTATGAATGAGTTTTAAGGATGATGAGATGTTTAATTATGTTATTCTACATTTTATTTTCCCAACATATTATAAGTATCATGCATGTAATCTGGAATTCTAAAAATACTAAACAAAAAGTTCATTTTGGATATGATTCCTTGTCAAAATTCCACTATAATAAACTAAGGCACAAACTCCATGAGTTTCTGGTCGATTAGTTATAGTTTCTATCAAATAAATTTTAGTAGAAATCATAGAAAATAGATTTAGAAATCATATAATAAATAACATAATCCTAAGAGAGAATTTGAGTATAAGTATAAAATAACATAATATTATTTTTTAATGTTAGATATTATATTGTTATTACTAATTATGAATCCAAATCTACATACTACAAGTGGACATGGTTCTGGAAGATATGTACCCAGGGGTAACAACTCTGAAAAGGTGTGTTAGACCGAACTCAATGTATTTCGGTACACAAAAATTGTCCTTACTAAAAACATGGAATGAAAATCCTTGGGGATATAGTAAGGATAATTGGTATTTTCAATACAAACATTATAATGTATTTAAAAGTAATTATATCCCCAAAGAAAACATGATTATGACTATGATATTAGGTATTCATAAATTTTTCAATTTATGTTATGTGTTTCAACATATTCAAAATTATAAAATGTTCATAATTTTATCAACATATCCAATATATACCATTGTATAGAAATGGATCCTAGATGGATTATTGGTATCAAAACGTATGGAAAATGTAGATATTTCCTAGATGAGGAGGCTAATTAAACTAGTTTTGTAAGAGTGAAAATTAAGGATATACTAGGGTGGCATAATTAGGTTATGAAAAAGAAAATTTACCGAATATAGAAACCTATTATTTAGGAATAATATCCTATACATGATCATATTATGTTATAGATACTCCCATATTAGTGTGAATACTAATACAGTTATATCCAATTAGTGGATTATATATCTGGATAAGATATTTAGGGCCTTAAGATGTAGAAAAATGAAAAAGGATAAAAATGTGGTCAATTTACTTAAAGGTGATTCTAATAATTGAAGGAAATTGAAACATAATAATTGGGAGGTATAAGAAAAATAAATTATGGAAAAGAGAACATTTAAGGAGACATTATATGGTAAATACTTCCCAAGTGATCAAAAAATTTAGAGGAAGTAGGAGATCCTTATCTTATAGAAAATAGAAGAGGAAAGTGTTGTAGATAAGAAAAGTACCATTTAAAGTCTAATCAGGTTTTCCATATATTATATATGAAACACAGAGTTCAATATTGATCACTTTTAGGAATGTCTTAATAAAAATCTACAAATGTCACTGGTTTCTTAGGATTATTAATCATATGATGAAATAGATTTTTGATCCATCTAGATAGAGAACAAATTTTCAAGAATCAATATTTTCAAGGGAATCGAAGACGAGAAGAGGAACATTGAGAACCATGAAAAAGGTTGTGCATAATTGAAGATGAAAAAGTTGGAGTGATTTCCATCTTGTATAAACTGTGGAAAAAATCACCCTAGAAAACATTTGATGGGGCATGGAGTTTGATATATGTGAGAAGATAGGGGTCACCATGCTCATGAATATATAGGGATGAAAAAATCAATTATTTCAGGTGATACAATTGTGAAAATATTAGAAACTATGCAATTGAATCCCCTAAGAGCTAAGGGAATCTTCCAAAGATGAGGCCGATGGGAGATGGAAAACATTTTGAAATCACAATAGATGTGGTAGAAGTACCTAATGACGTGGTGGTTGGTACATTAATCCTATCATAAAATTTAAATAATTCGTTATTTGATTTCAGATCATTGTATTATTTTCTATCTACCATGTTTTCCAGGAAAATTATACATTTCTATTAAGATTAAATAAGGGAGAAGTAATTCAAAAATCAAAAGGCATATATCTCTGCAACAAATATTTTTTAGGTAGTCCTTATTATGACACATAATCCTACTTTACATGCTGACCTTGTTATCATACCTATGGATGGAATCGATATAATCATCATGATGGATTTGAACTCAATATAATATGAGACTTTTTATTCAAGACGAATGAAATTAAATTTATTGAGAAATATATTGAATTTATTATCTTTAGAGTAGAATATTTTTCACCTAATACTTATATAGATCCACCCATATTAAATAAATGATATTCATATGGAATAATGGAAAACAAAATCAATTTATTTATATGGTAGGCGTCAAAATTAGTTTGTACCTTTTTTGTTGGAATACATTAATGTATAACCTGAAAAATTACCTGGACATCCCATAAAGCATGAAGATTAATTTTTTATTGGATTAATTCTTGGTTCAAGGACAATATCAGAGACTCCTTATAGAATAAACACTTTGAAATAAGTGGAGTTAAATAAATGACTATTTGATTTGGGTAATAAGCGCTTTATTCTGCCTATAAATTCTATATGGGGATACCTTGTCCTCTTTGTTAATAATAAAGATGGATCCAATAGTTTTTGCACTAATTATAGGGAAATATAAGATATTATAATAATGAATAATTATCATCTACCTCACATTTATGGATTTTTTGATCAACTTCTTGGAGAACAATAATTTTCAAATATTGATCTTTATTTTTCGAATCACCAATTTCAAGTAAAGAAGTAATAAATTTCAAAAAAAAATTGGATGAGATATGGAGATTATGATTTTACAGAACTTTTAATTAGACTGACTAATGCTCCCTCATATTTTATGAAACTAATGAATAGATTATTATATTAATATATTGATGATATTTTATTTGTATTTATTGATTATATTATGGTATATTTATAAAGCCAGGGGGATCATGAAAATTACTTTTGGATCATAATAATGACTCATAGAAGGTAAAAGTGATATTTGAAATTTATTAAGTGTGATTTTTGGCTTCAAGAAGTTCCATTTTTTATCCATTTTTTCCTTATATATGGAATATCGGTTGATCCTACAATGAAAAGGTTGTCAGATAATAGTCGACACTAACACACATAACCAAGGTGTATAATTTAATTGTTTTGGTAGGTTAATATCAGTGATTCATTACAAATAATCCCTAATTGGATAACCCGGTAACCATGTTTACAGAAAAGGGGTTATGTTTGTTTGGAAAAAGGTTATATGACGATTTTTTATTGAACTAAAGAGAATATTAGGGAATGACATGATTTTTGACATTACCATCTAGAAGTGATGCGTTTTCATATACTGTAATGTATCAAAGAAGGGACTTAATTTTTCCCTAATGTAAAATGAAAATGTTATATTACATAAATCAAGGAAATTGAATAATCGTGAATAGAACTATCCAACCCATGATATTATTTTAGATATTGTAATATTTTATTATAAAATATTGATACATTATCACTATTGTGAAATATATTGTATATAAATAGAACATAAAATATTGAAATATATAATCTCATAGAAATTGATAAACATTAGCTAATGGAAATGGATTGAGCTAATACTGGATAATGATTGATCAAAAAAAATATCTCGATTGGATGGAAAAAAGGTAGTTGATGTGTTGAGTTATAAGGATCATGGAGTTCTGACACAAATGGGGATTGAGAGGGATTCAATGTTCACAGAACATGTAAATATGGATATGGGAATTTCTATTGATGTTAAGTAATCAATAATCTTTTAAATGATTGAAAAGACATATATATTAGAGATAATACATAATTCTCAGTCTAATAATGAAATTTTTCTGAAGGAAATTAATGGTATGAATGAAGTAAAATTTCTAGACACTATCTGTGAAGATGTGGTTATATAATTTTGAAATAGGATATGTGTTCCATCTATACCTAAGCTAAAAAAATAATTATTTGATGAGTCTCAAAGCTCAATGTTATCTAAATACCATGGCACAACAAACATGTATAGGGAAGTGAGGGAGAATTTTGGTTTGGATAACATGTAGCATAAATTTGAAGATTATATGTCCAGATGTTTGGTTTGTCAAAAATTTAATGTTGTGAGACAACATTATAAATGATTCCTTCAAAATATTCCTGTTACTAAATGTAAATGGGATGAAATTACTGTGGAATTTTACACGAGACTACCAAAGACCCCAACAAATAATGCTGCAATATTGGTAATCATTGACCCCTAAACCAAATCTATATATTCTTTTAATATTAGGTAATACCTTCCAAATGTGATCCTCACAAGAATCTATATTAATTATGTTTTAAGAAATCATTAGGAACCAATATTGATTGTGATTGATTGATATCCTCGTTTTACATCAAAATTCTTGAAGTGTCTTCAGAAGGCTCAAAATCCATATCTTCACTTGAGAACTACCAACCATCATTAAACTGGTGGACAATTTGAATGAAAATTTGAAAAAATCAAATACATGGTTATGTAATTATCACTTGAAATCTATGTTATAAGGGATCAGCAACTACCACTGGTAGGGTTTTCTTACAAAAATAGTTGACATTAATGTATTCAAATGGAATCAAATGAAGCATTATATAGAAAGAGTTGTCATAATCATCATAATGGGATGAATTTGGTGAAAAAAATCATTCAACTAGGACATGTTGAAGAAAAAATAATAATTGAATAGGCTATTAAAACTCATATCAAAGAAGTGAAATTTAGGAAAAAGAGTTATGCCGACAATCAGAAGAAAGATTTGCAGTTCCAAGTGGGAGATCATGTTTTATTGAAATTATATTCATGCAATGGTGTTATAAGGGTATGTAAAAAAAGGAAAACTGAATCCTAGGTATATCAAAACCATTTAGATTCTTGAAATATTTGGATTTGTTTCTTATCATTTAGAAATATATCCAAATATATCAAAAGTACATGATAAGTTTCATATATCTCAACAAATGAAGTACATTCCTGACACAAAACATGTGATAAACTCCGATGAAATTGATTTGGAAACAAAAATTTCATAATTTAAAGAACTCATCTATATTATTGATTCTTGATAGAAATTTTTGAGGAATAAAACTACTCATATGGTAAAGATACAACAGAGAAATTACAAAATGGAAGAAGCAACATGGGAATAAGTGGATTATATAAAGTAGAACTACCCAAATTTTTAGAGAAGGAACCCCCCCCCCTAAAATTTTTAGAAAGAAAATTTTTTATGAGGATAAAATGTAGTATCCAAATAATTTTCCATATTTTCATTTCATAATAAATTTATTTTGTTGATATCTGAAAATGAAGGTAACATCGAGATTAAATAAAATTGTAATTAGTCACATTTTCCATTGTCAATTAAATTATAACACTTATAGAGGATCTATATATTGAATTTATATTTTATATATCTAATAGAATATTTTATCCTTTATCTAATATATTTTGTAGGGAAGAGGAAACCCATTGTTACATATAAAACATATATTTTTATAAATGTAGTTTGGCCGCCATTTAATGGTGAAACTCTTTTAAATAAAATTTTTGACTCCTTTATATAACTATTTGAAAAAATAAACTAAATATTTAAAATATTAATATAAAAATTTATATTGGATCAATTTATGGATTTTTTTTGATATGTTTGATGTTTTAATGAATAGTGATAAAATATTGCATTTTAATTGAAAACTGCTTTTTCGTCTAAATAATTTATAGTGTTAAATTATATTTTTATTAAGTAAAAAAGTATAATTAGAAAACTTATTTATCATTTAATATAATTTATTTATTTGGAATCAATTTAACATTGAATAATTATATAAATACATTTCAATCTTTTGAACATTTTCACATTAAAAACCTGATTCAATACCCCATCCATAGGATTAATTTTAAATTTATATTAGCAACATATGAGTATTTAATTTTTAAAAAAGGATTCCACTTTTGGAATCGAATGTTTAAAATTAATTAATTTGTTCCCATTGATATTTTGACCAAATAAGAATATTAAACATTGGTAATTTTTATTAGAACGGTTAAGTCTAAAAAAATAATTAAAGGAAAAGATAATGTTTTAAAATTACCTTAACACTTGACCTAATTTATTTGTATGAGTCATTGTCAACCAAAATCATCATTCGTCCGATTTTGTGAGAACATGAAGACACTTGGATGACTTTGATCCATTTATATTATTTTATTCAAAGAAAAATCAATTTTGTGATACTTTTTAACCAGTTCAATATTTTTAATATGGGGTTATATATAGGGTGTGTTAGACTATAAATTATCATAGGAAATATAAAATTATTATAATAATCATGATAAATTTTTATTTTTTTTATGGAAGAAATAATTAAATTAGACACATGCATAATAATGATGTAGTAATTGTTTAATTAAAAGAAACATCAAATAAATCTTATTAAAAATATTAAAATAAAAATAATCTGATATACTAGTATCCACCATGAATTTTAATTACCACTTATAAATATTAATTATTTATTAAATTTAATTTGATAAGTTATCTTCTGTATTGGTATTATTTTAAATTTCAAGAAAGGAATAGTGTAAAAATTGACATTAATTATTATTTAAAATAAATAATTTCTTATTAAATGATATAAAATTTGTGAAAATATCAAATTTGGAGAACTGAATTTTACAAGGATTAAAAAATTCATACATGACTCATTTATATATATTTTAATATCTTACAGTGACTATATTAAACTATAATGAATAAAAATCAATGTTGTTATTGTAAGAGTTTAAGGTATTAACTAAGTGTTAAAGCCAAAATATAAGGGTAATAATGTGACCAAAACATGTCCAAATATCAATGGTTGAGATTATTTATACCCGTAATCTTTTAATATTCTAAATAACTAACTTTTTAGACATTTTCTATTTAAAAATATTTATTTTTCTATAATATTTTTTAGAGTTTCCAATAGTACCAATAACATTGATTATAGAAGGGAACATCCTCCCATATTTAGTCACACCATATTGAGCCTTGTAGATCGACCAAACATCGAACATTTATCCTCTAAATATCCATAAATTAATCATAGATTCTGTAATTTGGTCCCAAATCAAAATAATTGGGTCCTTTTGTAAAAATCCAAAGGAGATACCCAAGGAATAGGTAACGTTTATCAACAAATGTTTTGGATTTATTTCATACTTAAAAACCATAAATAATGTTTATTTTATGTTTATATAAAAACCACATTATAATAAATATAAATATATCTATTTATATTATGAGTTTATGATACACTCTCACACACACTTCTATAAAATTGGATGTGCAGTTATCGTTCGTGTGTATGGTAGACTACTGCCTCGCGAACCAATGTTGTTCATTCATTAATTACCACCTTTAAAGGTTATAATAATGATTTATATATATATTATATATGATATATATGATCTTTATGATGTTTTTATGATTTTAAAATTTTTATATAGCACATAACATTATGATTTTCATTTTAGGGAAATACAATAACTTCGTCTGTGGACATGTGGACTACCGCCTCTTCAAAGCGATTTGATTTGTTAACTCTATACATAGAATGTATTAATTATAATGTTAATAAATAAATGAGACATAAATAAAATTAATATGGTACTATAACAATAATATAAATCATTTACTTTTCATTTTTTTGTTACTATAATGAAATGGATGCAGTGTTCACATGTACGTACGACCTACACTCTCCATGGACGGTGCATTTAATTTCCTATATCAAAATATTATATATTTCCCTAAACACATATATAATCATTATATATTATAATTAAATCATGTTTTACATTATTAATATTATGATATCATGATTTATGTAATAGAAATAACAAATTTTAAGTCCAAACATACTTAAGAAACTATAAAATTCACACCTGAAATAGTGAAAAAAAAGAATGATTACTAAAAAATGGGTTATAAGATTTCATAAGAGGGTCATAAAAACTATTATAAACATTATTATGGTTTTAGAGTAGGTCATTAAAAATATTAAAACCATTATACCAGAGGTTAATTGAGGATCGCCTAAAATGAAATGAATGTTAATAGATTTCTTCTCAATTTACATTCTATTGAGACTTATTCATTATTGCACAAAAGTTAACATTAATATGGTTTATATGATGAATTATTTACATTTAATGTCATTATTAAATGATAAATCATATTCCATTTTGGAATAAGGTGTATACTTTGATATATATTTGATTATATGGGGAAATAGTGATAAAATCAGGATTTTTTATGAAATACAGTTATCTGATAAAGAATATTTTTTTTATTATTCAATGTGAGGAATACATTGAAATGGAAATTTATAGTGGGTATCAGACAATATATACACCATTGATTCATTGAAAATTCAACTTTATACAATTATTTTTCCCAAATTAAACTATATTCTCTATTTGGTTGAGACGTTCTTATGAATGGTTTTGACGGTATGTGTTTCCATGTGCCTCATACATGAATTCAAATAATTAATTATTTTCCTATTTGGTATTTCATTTATTAGTATTATTTTTATTAATGATATTTTCTTTTGAAAAAATCTATAGATGTTACTCATTCATAGTTTATTGATTAAAATGGAATGTGTATCAGTTTTTTAACTTCCCATATTGATTATGACATGTATAGTTATGTTTATATCATGTGTTATAAATTATTTTCCATTATATGTTGATTTATTTTCATTAATTCATTATTGATCCCCCTTTTTTGAACCTTATAGAGCATTTTATCTCACCCTTATTATGGTAACTTTCCCCAAGTTATAAAGACGAATACTTTGAATGAGTTTTATGGATTTTGAGTTTTTACATGGGTTTTTTTGTTTTCTTTTCAAAATGTATTATGGGTATCATATATGTAATTTGGATTCATAAAACTACTAAACTGATGGGTCATTCTGGATATGATTCATTGTAATCATTCCAATGTAATAATCTAAGGCACTGACCACTGACATCTCGGGTTGGGGCAATACAAAGGGACCCAAATTAATTATATATAAAACAATAATTAATTTGATAATAATCCTTTAAAAATATAAGTGGAATCAGAAAAATGTTTTTTATTAAAATGTTTCATTAATACATTTTTAAAAGATGTGATTTTCAAGTAAAATTCCAATATTTTATAATATATAGGGATTAATTAATACTGATTTATTTCTAAAAAATCTAATGAAGTAAAATTTATAAGTAATAATAAATATTTCAAAATGAAATGTATCCATAGAAAAGTATAAGACCATGGTAAGTAGAATCCTTTTAAATAAAAATACATTTGTTGAAAATCCACCCCATTAAAAGTTAAATAAACATATAGTTTTAAGATTTATAAATAGAAATATATGGTTTTTTGGGGATATAAATAGCCTTATAATATGTTAGGGAAAAAATAACATTGGTGGGAACTATAAACCTGAATATAGTGATAAAATACATTAAAAGAGTTTGAAATTATTCATAAAAAATTAAAATTTTTTATTAAATAATATATAAGTAAAGGAATAACACATAACATTGAAACATCATTTCCATATAACAAAATATTGATATACAACATAAAATCATGATATGTTATAAAAATAATGTTATATATTATTTTAATCAAACTCAAGTGATTATGATTCAGAAAAAATATTTGAGTCTAGAAAACCCATCATAAGAATATTAATAATTTGGGTAAGAGACAATTGATAATGAGATAATATAGAGTTATTATAAAACCATATAAAATAATAAATTAGTACAAATAAATTTTTTCATTAGTTTAATAAAACAAAGAAAAATATAGTTCATTAAGAAAGTCTCTAAATCAGTGGAAGAATATTTAGTGACCACAAACCCTTACCATGGTTGTGATCCATTATATGCATGTGCAAAACTACCTGAAAATATCTTAATGTTTATTAGATACCTTATTAAGAAAAATTTTCCCATATATTTCATTTCATAAGAACAATTTATTATCTTATTATTTTTAATTATTCAATATTTTTTTCAAATGTTTTCATGATATTGGAAACACTGTATAGTTATTTGGTGAATTTTAGAGATTGGAGAAGATAATTTAATAATAAGATAAATACATAATAAATACAACCCTGAATCATACAACAATCAGTATTTTATTATTAAATTATAATAATTTTATTATATATGTTCTCTTATGAGAGTGATTTTTTATCATTGTTCAAGTAGGTGGTTTGGCCGAAGCAAACTTGAATGTGTTATAATTTGATTGTTGATTTCGGTTAAAAAACAATTTATTTTGTTATAATAAAATTATAATAGATTAATAATGATTATATTAATATTTTACTTTTGATTTTATTAATATTTTATATTGTTTTTAAAAATAATAAAATTCATGATGTGAAAATTGAACAATGTTACTTCGTGGAGGTGGTAGACCACACAATGATCGATAAACTTTCAATTAAATATTTAAGTTGATTGAAAGGAACATATTATGGGGTTTGAATTAATAAAATAATACCTTTTTATAATAATTACATTGATTTTGTTTTATTTATTTCGTAAGGGGTTTTTTGAAGATAAATAATAAGAAAAATGAAAGTATTATATAATATTCAATTAGGTACCTTAAACATTATCTTGAATGTATCCTTGGAAAATAAGGGATTAGGAAAAGTAATTGAGTAAATATGATTATAAACATGATATAGGTTTCTCAGATTAAAGTATTTATTAGATTGAATATGAAATTTGTGTAAATGTACGAGTCATGAAGGGGTTGAAGTGTCCCCTTTCACAAGTTAAGAAAATATGGATTTTGTGAAAACCCATTAATATTTCACCGATATAATTATACTATTCAAGGATAAAAATAAAAAATAATTATAAAATAATGGTTTTTGGGTGATATTGGGTTCATAAATACTCAAAAATGTATTTACACACACGTTTCAATTATGAATAAATTTATTTGTTCTTAGTTTTTTTAATTTTAATATTTTTCTTTTTTACCTTGGGAACCCGTTTTTATCTATGTAATTTATGTTTTAATACAAAAAATAACCCATATTTTAATATTTTGGTGTCAGAATCATAAATTTAGTTTTAATTTAATATAATTAAATTTCAATATAATAAAAAAATTAACTTTTGAATTAAATAATTTTATATTCAATAAAATAGTTTTCAGAATAATAATGGTGTTTTAGCTATTATGTGTTCTTAATCTTATTAATAATTGGTAAAAAATTATAAGATTATTAATATAATTATATAATTGTTTGAACATAATATCAGTGTTATAATTTTAAATATATTAATTTAATTTATAAAATAAAAATATATTAATATTAAGAAGACAATTAATTGAAAATAATAGTGTTACCACTATCATGGTCATAATATTTTATATTAGTAATCACACTGTAAATAAAAAATTTTTAATTTTCGTTATTAAATTACAGGATAATATTTAAATAAAATATAAAATATTATTCAATCAATTTAACTTCTAATAGTAATGGAAATTATTTTTTAATATAAGATTTCAAAAACAATTTCCTAAATAAAATATTACTAGTGTTTTGAAAATGATATACATGGTATATATAAAAAAATATAAATTTAAATGATTATATATATAAATATTTAGATATTATATAAAATTATTTAAAATACCTTAATTCCATTCTTTTATTATTATAAAATCATCAAAGTGACATTTTTTTTAGAAAAATCAGAACATTTTCACCATTCATCTAAAAATCAATTATTTCACAACAATAAAAAAATCCATCTTGATATAATATTATTAATCTAAATTAAAAAATTATGTTCATTTTTTCAAATTATAATTCATAAATTTATAAATTCAATCTTTTATAAAATCATAAAATAGAATAAAAACAATTTTATTCAAAAATAATTTTTTAGAATATTCATCATTTTCAATCATATTTAATATTATTTTTAGTTAAAATAGTATTAAGTAGTAATTAATATAAAATATAATTATAATTAATTGTAAAATATTTATTGAAATTGAATTCATATCTAAAAAAAATTTAGATAAAATTTATTTCTATGTTTAGAAAGACTCCATTAGTAGATTTAGTTATATACATGAAATTGAATATGTATCAAAAGTAAACTGTATATTTCATTCTATAAATATTTTATAAATTATATACTACTATTAAATCTCTCTAATTTAATGTATAATGTTTAATGAAAATAATCAATATTTATATTTTTAAATAAATTTAATGGAGTTTTGTTTTAATGGGATGTTTCATGAAGAGCAATATATAGAACAATTATATATCATTTGAAGGAAGTAATATATTAAAATATATGTGTGTTATATTCTACCACATTAAATAAACTCTATCCTCTAAATATTAATTTTAACATATAAAATTAAATATAGGTATCCATAAGGTAAAACTACTTGATGTTTAAAATATCCTAACCTGGGGAAGCCTAGGAAAATCACCAATAAGAAGATATTAAAATTGTGATTATTTATAAACATTTGAGAAACATAAAACTCATGGTTGGGTTTTATGAACTTTTTTCCTCCACCATGTGTCCATAGTTCATAATTGTAATGTCATATTTTCATAAATTGGTCTATGGTATGAAATCTGATTCTCGATTTTTATAATAGAAATACCACACATGGGTATCTCTCAAACCACATTATTCTTCAACATATTGGTGATGAAATAATGATAAGATAAAAAAATTATGACAATAAATATTACTCATAATAAAGGCAATTTAAATCCACAATCGGACCCCTTCATGGCCTTTCTAATGTAGCCACCTCCAATGAACTGTCCTGATCCATCTCCAACCTACTCCACATTTTTATTTCTAGCATCAAAAACTAACCACCCATCCCACACCAACATTTCAAACCAACATTTTGCACTCTATACGTTGTGAAACACTCTATTATAATGTTTAGTGGTCGATGGATGTCCTACCATATCCACTCTAGTTGTCTCTTTTTCCACTAAAACGTGGATTTCCATGACTCGAATTGTTTTGAACATACACTGCTTGGAATCATGTGCTCTGAGGAATTGATACCGATTCTAAGACCACAAATTCCAATGAGGTCACTTGGTATCCTCCACATTTTACCTTAACCACCCTGTCCTATATCACCAGTGTTAGTGGTAGGGGTTGTATTCAATATGAAACATCTACATGATGGATTCAACTTCTCTAGAAAAATCATAGGATACACAAGATGGTGATGCAGTAATAGATGGTGAATAAGATTCATTGTTGTCATATTGTTTTTTAGTGATGTTGAAATCTCTTCATGGTGGCTAGTGGAATATTTTTATCAAAAATATATTTTTTAATACAAATGATATTATAGATAATTTTACCATAATTAGTAAATGTAGTTTCTATGTTGAAATAGTTAATCCAATATAAGGATTATTTGAAAACCTTATCAAGAATCCATACTAATATTGATATAATAATAAAATGAAATATTTAAAATAAAACCTAATGAAAATAGATATTATATTTGATAAAAATGCAGGTAAACATAAAAAACAATCTTAATAACAGAGAGTGGACAAAATAGAGATCCCTTATTCACAATTCTAAATCAGGGGAAATAATTATGAAAATCTATCTATTAATTAGTCATCAAACATGATCTACCATGTTTCCTTCGTTTTGCTGGTTGTGTGTTCTTATCATCCTTATCAGCCCTTATATTATTACCCTAAGTTGGATAATTTCTATGTTTTCCACACTTAAGGGATTAAACCATTAGTGGTACTTATTGATACACATTTCCAATATCATCAAGATAATATACCTCTTGATTTTCACAAATAGGATTTATTCTTGATATCCCAATATAAAACAAGAAAACAATTTTTATTTCCCCTTGATTCTATTCAATTGGATATTCTTCCAATTTATTCAATATATTGTAATGTGAACCATTTCCATCATAATATTAATCACTTGATATCTTATGAGACTCTATCCTTTTATTTTACTATTTGTTTAGGACTATTATTTTGTTCAAATGGTTGTTTAAATTTTATAATTGATGGTTTTGAAAAATGGCATGTTTTCTCCCTTCAGATCCAATTCTAATAGTTTTTTCATTGAGGCAGTCTCATCATTGTCACTCAAACTCATGGTTCCTTCTAGATAAATTAATAAAACTAATATTCATAAAATGAGTGAATAAATATTGAACATATTGTTTAATTATCATAATAATAAAATTAATTAAACCTTAAAAATTCTTGTTCGTTTACTTTATCATATATTCTATCATTTCAATTAGATAAAATATTATTCATATTACTTTATACTATGTTATGTTATGTTTTTCTATCATATACTTATCAACACAATACCTTAACATAACACGGAAAGAAATCATTCGTTTTAGTTTATAGAATCATGTTATCTACCAAATAATATTCCCCATGGAGTGTCTAGATAGATGTGAATCCTTGGTACCATTCATCTTGGATCCAAGCAATGATCGATTCAATACTCAACAAACCCTTTTTGATGCTATTAACCATTGGTGAGTCTATTCCACAAATGCTTCCACTAGATAGTAGAAGATTAGTGATATTTTACTAGGAATACCCCCTACCTGATACTTTACTAATATTTTAGGATATCATCATATAATTATACTAATATCTACAATTTTCACCAAGGTTCTATAACCACAACACCATAGGTAACTAAATTTGATACAAAAAGTAACTAAAACCTTTATCCAATACTAAATATGGTGAAGCAAGATAAACATAAAAAATTATTACATTTATTCCATTATTTAATTAATACATCTCCCATATAGTCACAAAACACAAGGACCTAATGGTTTAGTATCTTATAGACAAGCTATATGAACATCCTATTTTCAAAAACAATTAAAAATTTTTCTATAATCATGCATATAAAAACTATCTTATATACATATTATATGATATAATCTTGTTTATAATATGTGGAATGAAAACAATGTAATGTGGTGAGAATAAATTATAAATAGGGGAACCTTATGAACTTGCCGCAATGGTTAGATCGTAATGAAGACGGAAAATATGATCAAGGAAGAATTATTAGACAAAAAGATCAGGGGATAAAAATTGAAAATAATAAAACATAATTGAGTATTAAGGAACATGGAACATGGATATAATAACAATTAATTGTGATCAAAAAATTTTATAGAAGAATATAGTGAAAGTCATACAAGACATTAAATTGTAACATAAGAAGAGGAATATATTTAGATCATGGAATATCTTAAACTTTTAGCATACCTTGAAAATAAAGAAAAAATAGGAAAAATAAGTCTAAAAAATGATCATAGATGGATATAACATAATTATCACCCAAGATATAAATATATAAATACAATATGTTTTTAAATTAATATTAAATACATAAAATTATGATCTATGAAATAATTTTATAGTTTTAGTGTCTTAGGAAACTTTTATTCATAATTTTTTTTAAGTGATATACATCATCTCCCACTATGTTCTTCATAACTAGTACCCTTTTAGGCATACCAGACATAAAAACATTCTTCAAAACACAAGAAATGGAAAAATGATTAAGGGTGATAATATAGACTCCCTAATGGTAAACATATGAGATATCAATCAATGATGATATATTACCATAAGATGAGAATACAAGTATTAATTCTTGATCATAAATTACATTTTTCATACCAAATATTTTATAAACCATAGACATGATTTATGAAATAAAAAATTAGCACAATAACATAAAATATTCATAAGTGTCTAGGGTAATAAATTATAAATCAGGATCCAAGAGGGAATATCCTAGACTAATTAATGTGGAAAATAATATGTTGATAACATTATGACCATGTACACATAGAAACAAGTTCAATCATTATGTTAAGGAAATGAATTAAATCCCTCAAAAATCTATTGTACATGACATCTGGTCTATGCATATTATTTTTTACATGAAAACTAGGTAAATGCATAATCTTATAGACCATAAAACCATCTCCTTGGAAGGCCTTATGTACATTAAAACCAAGACACAAATAAAATTGTGACCACGAAATCAAGTTCACGAAAGAAATTATGTCATGAGTTATCTATATTTATCCAATGAATTAGAGGGATATATAATTCTAGGAAAACCTATTACATAATCATAAATCCATTAATATTTATGACAAAAGATCATAAAAACATTAATAATAACAAAGATCATGGAAAATAAAATGGATTTCATTATTAATTCATCACCATAATCATATACCATCTATATAATGAATAAATATGGTATTATTGGATCATATACCCTTTACATCATAAGTAACATCAAAGTATGTTATAATAGATGATAATTTAATTTAAAATACCATTAGATCATTTATTAAGTAAAATTACCCTTCCATTTTAAAAAAACTAATATAAAATATTTCAATTTAGAAAATATTAAGAGAAAATTTTATTTGGAAATATTAATAAAAAAATTTATATTTAAATTTATTTATTGGGAATGGTGGTGGGAAATTCCATTTATGTTGTGTATGTTAAATCAATGCTTCCTTTCTAATTTTAGAAAAAATTACAAAAATTAACAATTAAAAAACAATATTACATTCCAATTTAAAGAATTATTTAAAAAATTAATTTGTGTGATTCAATTAATTTAATCAACTATATATGAATATATAAAAAATTGAAAACATTTTTAGAAAACATTTAAATACAAGAAATATGATTTTCGAAAAAAGATAGAGTTAAATTAGTTTTTCCATAAAATTGTTTTAAAAATTTCTTGAGTACATAAGCTGAAGAAACTGAAATGAAAACATGTTTTATAAGGAACTGACTAGAGGGGAGTAAAATTAAATTTTTTAGTCAAAATTAAATAATATTATTTCATTTAATGGATACTCATTTATAAACAATCTCGATTAAAATGAGATTTAATCATAAATCGATTACTGATTTTATAACCTTTGAATCATATTCCCCATGAAAAATTAAATTCAGATAAAACATTAAATATTAAATAAAAAGGATATTCATTATATATAATGTCAAAGTTGTTTTATAGAAACCTCCTAAACATATATAGGTTCATAATATACTATATTTCCCAAAGAAGACATTCTAAGATGATAAACCCTTACCACTTTGGTAACTTCCAAATCAAATCCTCATCAAAGTGATAAAATTTTATGGTTTTCAAAAAACAATTAATTTGAATTATAATCATCATAGGGTAATATAATTTATATTATATAAAACCAAAATTTATAGTAAATGTGGAATAAGGAATATGTCTTGGAGTAATAAAAGTGTGATGAGAAAACCATACCTTTAGTTTGAATTGATTTAAAATCATTTTCAACTCATGTATAAAAAATTTATTTAGTTTAATCCATAAATGTTAGAAATAAAAAATTAATACACCATTTAAATAGATGGTATGGTGTGCATACAATTGAATTATTCTTTTACTTTTCGAATTATAGACCAAAAAAGGTAAATAACAATTCACATTAATGAAATTATTATTATATCATATAAATTATATAATTTCCTAAAATATATCCTAATTTACAACCATTTAAAATATAAATGAAACATAAATCCCATCGCTTCTGGGAGGTGTTTTTCCACACATACGCACGACTGATATTATCATTTCAAAAAGGATTGGAATTATAGATTTCAGAGATGACATTATCATTACATATGTATAATTATTTCATAATTATCATATATAAAAATTTAACCCCCAACATAATATTCATTTATGAAATATATTCATAAAAATGAATTATATGTCTAGTGGAGACGATAAGCCATGTGTACACACAATCGATACATTCACAACCCATTTGATGGGAAAGAGTGTGCGTAGTGGATTTTTTTTAATTATAATAACTTTTTTGAATATTTATTACACTTATCTGATTAATTTTTGGTAAATTCAAGAGATTTAGAAGAGTTATATGAATTAATATATTAAAAGAGGTCAGGTAAGACAATTAACTATTCTCAGGGAGACCATCTTTAGATCCTTTGTTAAGGGACATATGGTGGGAAATATTTGGGGGAAATAACCTCAATAACATGTATATGAATATTTATAATAGTACTTTTCAGATCATGGTTGATCTAGTTTTCTTAATGTAGTGTTAGAATGTGAAGGAATGCGTGACCTTTTATAATTTTGGTGGGGGAAATTTTAGAATTTCTTAAAAGATTAAACAAAAATAAATAAATTATCCAAAAAATGGCTCCAAAAGGCTAGTTATTGGATGATAATATTGGATTGGGTATAAATACCATTAATCAATAATTTTATTATAAGGCTCTATCTTTTTTAGACAAATTTTTTTTGTTTAATGCCTTAGTTATTCTATTGTAACTTTTATAGATGTAACCTATTTTGTCACACTTAAAGGGTTATAATGTTACATATAAGGTAAAAATTAACTCATAAATTGACAATGTAAGAAATATTAGACCATATAGTGTCCCCATTTTAGTATATTAATATTTTAGTTAATTATAAAGAATTTAAAAAATATTAATTTGATAAATTATCATTAATATAAATTTTGATTATATTGATTTAATTTGACATAAAATACATAAATGAGACCTCATAATGTGAACAGAATACATTAACAAAACACTAATATGTCATAATATTTTAACAAATCCTAGTAATGCTATAACACATTGAATGTATATTGCATTTTATTATTTTTAATATCGTTTATTTTGTATTTTAATTAATTAAATAAATATAGTGTCGGAGTTACAGGAGATATTATTAAAATAATATAATTTATAAAAATTAGAAATAAATTTCAATCATGAAAATAATTTTATTACAATAAAAATAGTCAGTTGGGTTATTTTATATCCTATTATTGTCTCTATTTGTAAAAATATAATATATTTTAAACCAAGTGACCAACACATTGTCACTTTCATTTCATTAAATACTATATAAGATAATTTCATCAAAAACATTCATTAAAAAAATAAATATCAAGCCTAAGATGATAAGGGTCTCATTTCATTCATTCAATATGAATCAAGATTAAAAATTATGGAACAATAACATTGTTTTAACGTATATTAACCAGATTAATCCTTTATTGAGGTGAAATTTTTTTCTAAGTTTACTATTTACAATGCATCAATAATAAAAGGGTCCTATTTACCAAATTTGAGCATCCTGATTTCAAATATTGAATGCATTTCGGAAAATTCAATATCTATAGTTTAATAAAATAGATTTAAATAAGTGCATGAAATGTGGTAAATATATTATTTTAGAAAAATATAGTTTCAAAGCATTAAACCAGAGTTATTATTATCTCATACACATAAAAAATAATATATGAATGTGAAAAAATTTTATTGAATATTCAATATATATATTTCATTAAAATAATTCACCATTAGGGATTAATTTAATTAATAGGATAAAAATATGTCGCATGCATTAATATAGTTTTTCATAAAAATATTTATTTCACTTTTAAATTATTTTTATTTGTATTTATAATCAATTGATAACAAATGAAATTATTTTATATGTTTTTTAAAAATCAAATAATAAAAATTTACTCAATACTATTTATACCATCAAATTTAAATGATATGATATAACAGTATACTATATTATAAATTTTTTGGACATGGGGTTGTGTGTAATACATGTTACTGAAGATATTTAATTTAAAAAGAAATATACCAAAATGTCTTAAGGTGTTTCATTATTTACTCCTTCAAAATAGTTTACCCTTGAAATTTCAAGAATGCCAAATATTAAAAATATTTTGATATTTCATCATTATATTTTTTTAGGTTCCCATGTTTCCTCATATATCTTATTATTTCTCCAATGTACCTATACCAACTGATTCATCCGATTATCAAAAAATTATTCACTAGTTTTTAGAATCTAGATAGGATCTTAATAGTAAGATATATTAGGTTCTGATTCCCTTTCTTTATATTTATGCACATGTGTTGGGTATTGAATATACATCCATAATAATTATATATGAAACACATCATGTACATTTGATATACCTATGGATTTACCATACAATAATACAAAAATATAATTATATCAAGGATTTCAAATGGTCCGCTATACCCAGGGCTCAGTTTCCCTTTCTTAAAAAACCTTATAATACCCTTCCATGGTGATACCTTTAGTTAAACATGAGGCCCCACATAAAAATTCAAATATTTCCTTCAATTATTAGTATTTCTTATTTTTCTTATTTGAAATTCATTGATATGGGGTTGAATAGTCTTTACCAATGTCATTGTATCTGCCATATGTTCTTGGGACTACAAGGATTATATTAATAACAATATCCTAACATGTTAGAGTTTGACATCTATTTCTATATTTTTCATTATATCACATAATTTGAATAATTTAGTAAAATCTATTTTTATAGAAAAACACTACCAAATATAAATAATGACCCCCCATAACTTTTAATTCAAGAGATCTTGACTTCAATATGTCTTCAGATGTTTGAATATATTATTCAAACTACCCGTCTGTTTGAGGATGTTATACGTTACTCAACTGAAGCATAATATCAAGAACCTTCTAAAGACATTTATAGAATTTTTATGTTAATAGTGGATCATTGTAACGCCCCAACCCCAGTTACCCAGATTCGGTGCATTATTACATAACATTGGCATGATTACAAGGAATCAAGTCCCAAAGGACCGACCAGTTTAGTAGTCGTGGAAAATATATTACATACATGAATGTTACATTACACTTTATAACATACAAAACAACATAAATAATCCTTTAGGAATTCCATTATCCACTTCGCTTAACCCTACATATCAATAATAATACACTTCAAGGAATCCTAGGAAAAATCAAACATAGAATGGGGTGAGCTCAAACGCTCAATAAGGGTAAGCAACATAGTGTAAAATGACATAAATATTATGCATGGTGAAAAATTGATACCACATTCCTTTACGAATAATAAACATGAATACTTTTATGGAATGAATATGAGATGAGTAAATAATTCCATAACAAAACATAATCATTGGTATTCTACTAGTCTAATGACCACATGAACCATCAATATTATTTCCATAATGAGGGAATTTATAGTGTCAGACATTCTGAAACATTTTGTCAAGGCCTCGTCCAAAACGTCTAAAAATGATTAAGGCCTCGGCCAAAACTGTATATCAAAATTGAGAAAGGGCCTTGGCCAATTCCACATATAGTCGTCTCATGAGACGTACAGATTCATCGAGGATCTATAGCGGGCTCCACCTGTCACTTACTAATTCCAATACATTCCTGATATGAAAAGGTTAAAATATAACATTAACATTCTTATTAAAACTATCATACGAAATGTCAATACATTAACTATAAACTATGAATGGTATAAAAATAGAACATCCATAGTCCAACATATCATAACATATTCAATACAATATAAAAGATTGTATTATAATAAATCAACCTCCATAAAAAATAATATCAAATAAAGTATGATGACATAGTTGAAAATGATGAGTAAAACTTTTTGAGAGAAATATTATTTTTGTTTAATCATCTAAAAGTCACACATTTCTAAAGGATGAAATATATAAGATATTCTTGAATAAAAGTGTAACATACCACTTTGAATATTTTGAAAATAATTATCATTTCAAAACATTCATGTCCATAAAAATAAATCTTTAAAATGATTTGGAAAACATGAACATTAATTAAGAAGATTTAAAAAGGAAAATATTTAAAACATTTAAATTTCTCATCATAATAAATATTACCTTTTGAAAATCCTTAAAAATTAATTTTGAAATCATTTTTATGAAAAATGGACATGGATGATAAAAATGTCCCAGTAAATACATACACAAAACAATCTCAGATAATTATGAGATTGAAGAATTAACCCTTAACAATTTGGTAACTTACGAAACATACGCCCCATAAAATAAGTTTCATACAATGAATATTTAAATACACATAAATTAATCTTTATTTTACAATGAATAAAATTATGGGTAGTACATACACCACACAAAAGCTAATAGTGGAAATACAGCATGAATCTCACGGCAATAAGGAGTGAGATGAAAACCCCTTACCTTGTAATTTTCCTATGTTGATGGTAATTTAACCTCCTGTATAATGTTGAAATAAATGTTTTTAAATTATAGAATAATTATATACATTAATATGGTATCATATATGATCTTCTAACATTGATTTGTTAATAATATCTTTGTATTATCATCGTTTTGGGTGTTAATATACTCATTTAATTTTATATGTTTTGTTACATAAGACTTTTTTGTTATTAATATTTTGTATATTATTCATATCCTGAATTTTATCAGTTCCATATACATTATTTATCATATAATGAGAATTATACTTGAATAGATACGATAGAGATTGAATCTTATCGCGTTCGTGGAGACGATAGTCCGTATATACGCATGAGTGATAATAGAATTCATTTGATATTAAAATAATATAAAATTGGATGGTATAACATATATAAAAAATAATTATCATGTTATATTTATTATTTACATGAATTACACATCATTATTATACCCATCCAAAAAATAATGTTTTGAATTACAATTACACGATGACAATGAGACAATAAGTCGTACGTACGCACATATGGTGACATGTCATTCAAGGGATGGATAGATTAATGAATATGGATGTACCATATTTTTAATAACAACACATTATATAGAATATAATAGACATATTATTCTAGAATGTAAATTACAATGAATGAAGAAGTGGAAAAAGAAAATAACATGAAACAGGGTTGTGAAATTATTACCTCTTCTTCGGGTTCTTCTTTTTGATTTGATCAAAATGGAACTTGAGGATGGCTTATTGATAAAAATAAGGCCTATATGTTGAATTTTGGGATGCTTGGAGGATATTTGGGCCGGGTTCAGCCGAACCAAAAGGCTTTGAAGGTATTAATTAGAGATAAGGGGGACTGCCCATTTATAAGAGAGGTGAGGGGAACCTTAAGAAAAGCTAGAAATATTATTTTATAATAAATTAATATTCGGTTTCTAATGGATCCAAAGTGACTTATTTTGAGGATATGGTGGTTATTTTTCTAAATAATTTCAACCAATAGATTTGATACAGTTTTGGGTAACTATATTAACCTTATCATTTATATTTAACACCTATATAAATAGTTTGACATTTACCATGTCTCTTTGTATTTTTATATTATATAGTTTATAAACATACTATATAGTTAATTATATCCCCAAGTGGTCCATTAATGATACAAATACATTTATATATGTCCTTTGGATGAACCTTATATTTTAATGAAAAGAATATCAATTAATAATATAATATTTGTTTTAAAAACACTTTTACGTCAATTTTGAAACTATTTAATAATTAATTTTTGTTAAAGTCTTAATGACTTTATTAATTTGAACCAGATTTATTTATTCAATACAAACATGTCATATTAACCAATATGATTTGTGTATTTCATCAGAACTTTCAAATTATATTTATTTTAACATTTATAATACCAATTATTTTATTCTTTCATTAATAGGGAAAATACGACATCATTATTTTTTCATAAATAAATTAAATTATTAAATGTCTAAAAATTATAAATAAAATACCATTATGTAGGAAAGAATTTTATCTTTATAATGAATATTTATATTTGAAAATATAAGATATATAACCATATGTAAAAATTGTTTTTCTAAAAGATATATGTTTTTGTCATTTTTGTATTTACTTTAACATAATTAAAAAAGTGTCATTATCACATAAAAGTGGCACCCTGGGGTGATAAAATCGACCCAAAGACACCCATGGTCGTAAATGTATCAACCAATTGGTTTAGGACACATTTTAAGGTAATTTAATATATTTTTTTAATCTTATTTACCGGATTTACTCTTTAACCATGGTAAATAAAATATTTACCGAAGTAATTATTCAAAATGTCTAAAAATAAGATATATCTATTAACAAAATTTGGAAATCATGATTCCAAATATGGAATCCATTTTTCCAAAATCAAAACACAGAAGTGGCAGAAATTAATTTAAAATTAATTCCCACTGTCAAAACAAAAAGGGTGTTTTTAAAAAATAATAACTATCAAAAGATTGGCACTTGCTTATGTACATATTAAATGTGAAAATATGTCCAATGAACATAATTGGATAAAATGGTAAAAATATAATATAATTATACATTAAAATCACTAAAATTCATAATTTATCACTATTAATTGTTTTGATTAAAAAAGATGTTTTTAATTAAAATTTAGTAATTTTTCAATATTCACCCAAATATGAAAATTATCAGAAAAGCACCACAAATTTATTGACACTAAATTATTATGTACCGATTCTAAAGAACAAATTTATTTTTTCAAATTGTATATAAAAAAGTTTAAATATTTTATTTAAAAAGGGTTCACCATTAAAAGTTGGTAAAAGTGCATTTTTTTAAAAATACTCCTTTTATCTGAAAAAATGAATTTGTTCTTAAATTATGTCTAAGAAACTCAGAATATGTATCATGAAATTATAAAGATTATATAAACTTCAAAATTCAGTTAATACTTTTTATAACCTCTTTTGAAAGTCTAGTTGGATAAGTTGTGGTGCGCTTGAACTCAGTGTTGTGTGTAGTGCATGTTATTGAATTACATTGAAGAAATAACACACTATGAAATCGTGGGGTGTTACATTCTTCTCTCATTCAATAAATTGTGTCATCGCAATTTGAAATTCTTCTTCGAAATTAAATGGTTGAAAGTAGAAAATATCATTGTGGGAAAACCCATATCTGAAATTGGGTTAGTAAAATTTAGTCTTAATAAGAGGAGAAGAGAAATGAAAGGGTCACCATTGAATTATGATCTCAATTAGGAGAACATTAGTGGAAATTAGAGACACATAATAGTGGAAAAAACATAAATACTTATAGGGAGTGACTGAGGTAATTAGTCACAAACAATTATAGAATTGAGGGCCTCAAAGACATCAATCTATGATGATTTAAAATATCATTGGTTCAACAAAACATAAGGTATTAGGATAATACATATTTAGTTTTAGGATCTCTTACCTAAAGTTTAAGAATTAATTTCTTCATAGAAGAAGAGAATAATATCTATATATATATATATATACTTGACAAGTAGATTTATATCCTTTAAATAATTTCTACCAAAACCACATCATTCACTCTAAAAGATAATAGAAACTAAAAAATATATTCTATTTATCCAATTATTATCGGGTTCTAAAAAAATGAATTTATAATTCACCTATCAGACCCTTTTAAAAAAGAAACTACATTATTCCATCCAAGAACTTCACGTAGTAATGTGGTAGGCGATAAATTCCAATCACACTATGGTTGTGGGTTTGATTCCCTCAGCTTTGTCTGATGAGATGGGTTGTCACACAGTCTGTGTGTTGTCCCTTTATAAAAATAAAAAAATAACCTTTCAAATATAATCCATTACAACCTTTAGACTTATCTAAAATACTTATATCCAAACTCACAGTCCAAAATTTATATAGAAGTTAAACACAATGAAGATCATGTTTCCATGTAATAACATATGAACACCTTTATCATGTATTATATTAAAACACAGTAACATCATAAATTACCATAAAACCATTATTGATAACATTCATGATCCCTTATTCCTTATATAATACTGGAGATATTCATTATATCCAAAAAAATTTAATATTCCAACAATAATTAAATAAACAAACTAAGAACCATTTCTTAGTAAGTCAGGAATATCCAATATAATTTATCCAAATCAACCATATCTTATTCAAAAATCAATACCACATTTTCAGGACCATATTAAGGATTACATTTCCATCAACCATGTTTTTTCCAAAATGTGTAGCTTAATATTAAGTCACCCTTCATAGAACCATATAATATAAAATCCTCAATAAAATAGTACTGCATCACAATCCTTATTTATCTCCATAATTCATATAACCAGTATATTGTTGATACAACACTCAAATGAAATAATATAATAATAAAAACATAATAACACAATTCTTTCTTCTTCATCTGCGGAGGTATCATAACCTGATTATTATCCAATATCATCTTTTGGGGCATACTCTTATGATTTGGACATTGGTTTGTGTAGTGTCCCAACTCCTTTGTAGATGAAGAATTGTACATTTCATACCTTTTTCTTACCCTTGCAGTCTAGTACTCAGTGTCCTTTCTCTCTACACTAATAACAAACTCCAATTCCCTTCAATAATTTACCAAGGTGATTCATTCCACAGTTATCACATATGGGAAAATCCTTCTTTTCCCTCTTCCTTTTAACCATCATTCTCTCTTCCATCCTATTCTTCTTCAACATCCCTTAAAAGTAATAGGACTCAAATAATTCTTTACTTATCTTATTAACACATGATACTATTTATTCATATGTTGAGAATAAACTGGAGACTATTTCCCTTCTAAATGTTGGCTTAATAGCATGAAATATATGATCCTTATTACTCTTTGGATCATACATATTGTTGGAGTTCACATTCCTTCTACTGGGCACCATTTCTATACAATGGCATAAACTAGATTAATTTAGGAATAAAAATACATAATTCCAAACTTGTAAAACACCTAACATAAATTGAACAAATTATTGATATAATCTATAATCATAAAAAAATTCTTTGAGGAATTATATACTTATAAACCATTCATAATTATTTTTAAATAAAATGAGAATTATCCTAAACATATCCCCTGGGAGTGTTATAACCATGAGTGCCGCAAGGGTCGTTGTTGTTCACCAGTTCTTGTTCGAGTTAAGATCAAAGTAGTGTTTTCAGGATTTAACCCGAGTTACATTTATGCCAGATCCGCCTCTACCTGCTTGTATCCAGACACAGATGTATTTCTTGGAAAACTAAAAAAAACACTATAATACCAAATTTTAGGAAGTTCGTTTATACTCATCCTCAATGTCTATCTTAGGGCTATGTGCTCTAATCAGAGTTTATCTAAATCTAGTTTCTAAGTATTGTACTAAAATTCCTCTGATACCAACTGTAACGCCCCGACCCCAGTTACCCAGAGTCGGTGCATTATTAAAAAACATTGGAATGATTACAAGGAATCAATTCCCCATTGACCGATCAGTTTAGCAGACTTGGAAAATAGATTACATATATGATTCTTACATTAAACATTATAACAAACAAAACAACATAAATAATACTTTATGAACGCCACTATTCCGTTGGATTATCCCTGCATAAAAATCACAATACATTTCTTGGAATCCAAGGAAAAATAAAACATAGAAAGGGGTGAGCTCAAACAATAAGTAATGGTAAGCAATACAGCGGAAAATAACACAAATAATAATCATGGTGAATAATTGATAACACATTCCTTTACCAATAGAAAGCATGAATACATTTATGGAAAGAGTATAATATGAGTAAATAATGCGATAATAAAACATAATCATGGGTATTATACTAGTTTAATGACCACATGAACCATCAATATTATTTCAATAATGAGGTAATGTATATTGCCGGACATTCTGAAATGATTTTGTCAAGGCCTCGGACAAGAAGACTAAAAATGATTAAGTCCTCGGCCAAAACCATATATAAAAATTGGGAAAAGGCCTTGGCCAATTCTATGTTTAGATGTCTCAAGAGACACACTAATGCATTGAGGAGCTGTAGTGGGCTCCACCCATCACTTACTAAGTCAAGTACATTATTCATAAGAATAGGTAGAAATATAACAGTAACATTTGTTTTAAAACCTGTACATAAAATGTCAATACTTTAACCATAAACCATTAATAGTGTAAAAATAGAACATACACAGCCAAACATATCATAACTCTTTCAATACAATATGAAATATTGTATTATTATAAATTAACCTCAATCAAAAATAACATCCAATAAAGGATGCTGACATACATGAAAATGATGAGTAAAACATTTTGAGAGAAATATCCTTTTTTTAAATCATTTAAAAGTCACACAATTTTAATGGAAGTAACATAAAATATATTTTTGAATCAAAGTGACCCATACAACTTTGAAACTTTTTTAAAAATTATCATCATTTCAAAACATTCATGTCCATATAAATAAATCCTTAAAATCATTTTGAAAACATGGACATCAATTAAAAATATTTAAAAAGATAAATCATTAAAAAATTTAAAATTCTGATCTTGATAAAGAGTAACATTCAGAAATCCTTAAAATTTTTATTTTGAAATCATTTTTATGAACAATGGACATGGATGATAAAAATGTCCCAGTAAATACATACACATAAACCATCTCGAATAATAATGAGATTCAGGAATTAACCCTTACCAATTTGGTAACATAAAAAACATACACCACATGAAATAAGTATCATTAAATTAATATGTAAATACAAATAAATTAATGTGTATTATACAAAGAATACAATTATGGGAAGTACATACACAACACAAAAGCTAATAGTGGCAATACGGCATGAATCTCACGGGAATAAGGAGTGAGATGAAATCCCCTTAACTTGTACTTTTCATTGGATGAGTGTAGTTTAACTACCTATATAATGGTCAAATAGTTGTTATTAAACTAAAAAAGAATCATATACATTAATATGATATCATATAAGATCATTTAACATTGTTTTATTAATAATATATTAGTATTATCGTCATTTCGGGTGTCAAATTACTCGTTTTATTTTATATATTATGTTACATAAGCACTATTTGTTATGGATAGGATTTATATTATTCATATCTGGAATGATATCATGTCCTTAAAATTTATTTTTAATCATAAAATGAGAATTATACTTTAATTGATAAGTTGGAAAATGAATCTCATTGCCTTCGTGGAGACAGTAGTCCGTACGTACGCACAAGTGAAAATATCATTATTTTGTTATTAAAATAATATATAATTGAATGGTATAACATATATATGGAATAATTATCATGTTATATATATTATTTAAATTAATTACATGTTATTATTATACCCATCCAAATAATAATGTATTGAAAAAAAATTACACCACGACGTGGAGACGGTAATCCGTACGTACGCACTTATGGTGACATGTCATTCAAATGAAGGATATAATAAAGAATATAGATGGACCATATGTTTAATAACATCATTTTATATATATGATACTAGATTTATTAATTTAGAATGATAATTACAAATAAATAATAAGTGGAAGAGGAAATGAACTTGAATGATGGTTGTGAAAGTATTACCTCTTTTTCGGGTTCTTCCTATTGATTTGATCAAAAGAGCTCTTTAGGTTGGATTTCTGATTCAAATAAGTTCTCTAAGTTGAAGTGATGGAAGTTTGGAAGGTATTTTGGCACATTGTTTCTGAACAAAAAGGCTTTTAAGGGATGAATTAGAGATAAGGCAGAGTGCCATTTTATAAGAGGGGTGAGGGGCACCTTAGGAAAAACTAGAAATATTATTTTATAATAAATTCATATCTGATTTATAATGGATCCAATGTGGCTTATTTCGAGGCTAAGGTGTTATGGGTATTAATCCTTTCAACCAATATATTTTACATAGTTTTGGGTCACTATATTAACCATATCATTTATATTTAACTCTTAGTTAAATAGTTTGACATTTACCTTGTCTCTTTGAATTATTATATTATATAGTTAATAAACACACTATATAATTCAAAGAAACCGCAATGTGGTCCATTAATTATACACCTATCATGATATAAGTCCTTTGGATGATCCTTATATTTTTAGGAATACAATATCAATTAATAATATAATATTTTTTTTAAAAACTCTTTTATGTCAATTTTGACAATATTTAATAATGGGTTTTTGTTAAAGTCATAAAAACATTATTAATTAGACCCAAATTAATTAAAACTATCCAAACATGTCATGTTAACCCAAAAAATACTTTTATATTATAAAAAAATTCATATTATATTTATTTTAACATTTATAATACCAATTATTTTATTCTTTCATTAATAGGGAAAATACTGTATCATTATTGTGTCAAAAATAAATTTAATTAATAAATATCTAAAAAATATAAATAAAAAACCATTATGTAAGAAATATGTTTATATTTATATTGAATAATTATAGTCGAAAATTTAACATATATAACCCTATATAATTTTTTTTTTCTAAAAGATATATGCTTATGTAATTTTAGTATTTACTTTAACTTAATTAATATAAAGTGTCATTATCACATAAAAGTGGCTCCATGGGGTCACAAAATCGACCCAAATATGCCAATGGTTTGAAATTTGTAATCAAATAACGTTAGGACACATTTTATGGTAATGTATTATTATTTTCCTTACCCATATTTACCAGATTTACTTTTAACCATAGTAAATAAAATATTTACCGAAGTAAATATTCAAAATGTCTAAAAATAAGATTTTAATAGTTATAAATTTTGGAAATAATGATTCAAAATATGGAATGTATTTATCCAAATTCAAAACACAGAAGTGCACGAAATTAATTTAAAATTAATTCAGGCTGTCAAAACAAAAAGCGTATTTTTAAGAAATAATAACGATCAAATGATTAGAACTTGATAATGTCGAGATTAAATATGAAATGATGTCCAATGACAAAAACTGTATTAAATGGTAAAAATATAATCTAATTATACTTTAAGATCACTCACATTCATAATTTAACACTTTTAATTATTTCAATTAAAAACATATGTTTTTATTTAAAATTTAATAATTTTGACTATTCACCCAAATATGAAAGTTATCATAAAAGAACCAAAATATTATTGAAAATAAATTATTATTTCTCAATTATAATGAATAAGATTAATTTGTCACATTTAATATAATAAAGTTTCATATATTGGATTTAAAAAGGGTTCACAATTAAAAGACGGTAAGAGTGCATTTTTTGAAAAATACTTCTATAATAAAAAAATGAATTGGTTATGGAATTATGTCTAAGAAACACATAATATGTATTATAAAATCATTAGGATTATACAAAGTTCAAAATTTATTTAATATTATACATAACCACTTTTGAACGGCTAGTTTGGTAATTCGTGGTGCGCTTGAACTCGGTGTTGCGTATAGTGCAAGTTATTGAATTACTTTGAGCAAATAACATATTATTAAATCTTGGAGTGTTACAATCAGTATGATAGGAAATTTAATTATAAGTTCAATCAGGTTAGAATAAATAATTAACATTGATCCATTCATGGATATCAAGAGCTCATTATTTTCTTAATGCGAAAAAATATCTATATTTGGTGGGGTGATAACCAATATCCTATATTATATCATTTTTTCAAAGAGGCTAATGTAATATAATGAAATAATCTATCCCATTACCTCATAGGGATGAGGTATAGGTTTCATGAATCTACTAGGATGTTGTCTTTCAACCTAAAGTTTTTGAAAAACTAAACATCTTGACACATAATCAGAAATTTCCTACTTCATATTATCCCACCAAAAATGTTCCTCCAAATCTCTATAAATCTTGGTGTTAATATGGTTTATAGAGAAACTATATCGATGAGAATCGTCTAACAATTATCTATTTATCCCAAGTATAGATGAAACACATTATATCGTTAAAAATTTCAGAAAACTATATTTATATATGAATACTTCGAATTTCCCATAATAGGTTTGCTTTAATTTTCTTGTGAATATTTCATAATCAGGATGAGAAATAATTATTTTTTCCAATAATTATGTTTTTTAATTAATTTGAAAATGGTTTGATGGTTCCCCTTCTTTAATAATTTAAAAATATATCATAATTGAATCAATGAACATAAGATATCTATCTATATTAATTTTTTTTATAACTGCATGATCCATCTAACTCAATGCATATTTTATGTTTTTTACTTAACATTATGGTAGTGTTTCATGAATTCATAGTCCCTATGTAACATAAGCCATTTTATTTTACATACATTATTCTCTTTCAATGAAAATATGTATTTTAGGTTTTTATGTTCTGTGTATATATCACATAATTCACCATAGAGAAATTTTTTTGTTTATTCAAATCAATTATTATGAATTCCTTCTCAACATCATGAGTGGTATAGTTCTATTCTTGATTAATTTACTATTTTTATGTTGAGTAAATTACAATATCATTATTTATAATGAAACAACTATGTTCCTTCTTTGATTCGTCATTATATATCCCAAATAAATCATTTTATATTGGTACAGTAAAAATAATATTGTTAACCAATATCCTTTTAAAATTTTTAAAACATATCCACATTCCTTTGCATATATAAACTTGGACATTTTATGATTGATATTGGTCAATGGGTCAACCAATTGGGATATTTTTTGAAAAAATCACTAAGATGAAACTTCCAATCCAATTAAACTATGTAAATAGAATATGTTCATTTTAATAGGCAATTCATGGAATGACTTTAACTTCACAAGATCAACTTCAATTCCATCGATAGAGACAATATGAAAAATAAATGAATTTTGTTGAAGCCAGAATGCAAAATTGCAAAATTTATTATATAACTACTTCATTTTAAGAGTCTCAAGAATGATCCTTAATTTGTTCTAATGATATTTATACATCATAGATTACACTATGAAATCATCAATAAATACAAAAAAACATCATGATATTTTTTGAATACATTCAATAATAGATCCATGAATGTAGATGACATATTAGTCAGTCAAAATGGAATTATTGTACATTCATAATGTCAATACCTCATTTAAAAAGATTTCTTTGTTATATATTAATATTTTACTAATAATTGAATATATCCAGAATGAGTGCAAAAATTTCAAAAAATATTGAGCAACATAATGTTGATCGAATAAGTCATCAATATGAGGTATACGATAATTGTTCTTTATCTTCAGTGAATTTATTTTCCTCTAAATAAAGCACAGTCTCAAAGAACCATATTTTTTAATAATAATGATTGTTGGGACTCTCTAAGGCGAAACACTAGGGTTTGTAAATCTCTTTTTAATGAAATATTCCAATTTTTCCTTAAATCCCACCGTATCAAAAATGTCTATTATATTATAAGTATTTGATACAGTTATTGAATTAGATATTAATTAAATTTAAGAATCAATCTCTCACGTTGGTGGGTGTCTATGTAATTACCTAGGAAATAAAAAAATGTATTCCATCAGGATATATACATCATCATTTTGAATATTTACTTTACCATAGTTAGACTATGTATACTCTTATCTCCCATGATTCTCATTCATAAGATCCATTGGGGTGGATCTAAACAGGAGAATGGATAATCATCCTCAAATAAATAAGTAATTACAAAACTTCATAAAAAATATTAATTTCCTCCAATTTTTATCAATTATTTGCATTATTTTTTAAAATTCCTTCCATACATAGGATTATTTAAAAGTCCACCATAGGGGTAATAATAATGTTAAAAAATATTGTATGTTCAGGTGTCATAAAGGGAACTGACTGACCTATCCTTGTTACAATTAGTCTTCAACTAGGATTCCGTAATGATAACTCCCAATTAAGGATCCAGTGAAATATATAATTTTATTATAAAAAATGGTAGATATAAAAAAATTTCATTATCCATTATAAAATAAACAAGTCATTAAATTTGATGATATGATTAAAGTACTATCTAAAACATCATTAGGAACATCAACCATAGGTGTTTTGTTCACATAAACTTATCCTCTACACCTTGGAATTTTCTGGGGAATTTTCCCTTGTCCTCTTGGATAATAATTTTCATAGTGAACCATATACTTATATTTGATGCATTATATATTTGAATCCTCCATATTTCCATTGAAATAATGATCCAATTGTCCTTTCACTCCACATTTGTAGAAAACGTCTATTCCCAGTATGTAATATCTATAATGTTTCATTCCTCGTTTATTTCAAGTTGAAAATTACACCCTTCCCTTATTTCCATTTTTTATATTTCCTTTTCAAGAGTTCGTATAGGCCCTATTCTTATCTTACATTACATTGAAACCATAATAATTAGATAATTCATTCTCTCTCTTTATATCACATTATAATTTATCCATATATGATGATAATGACTGGGATATTGATGAACATTAATAGATTGGCGTAATACTATAAAATAAATGGCCAATATTGTTCTTTAGAGTGTGTACATTATCTTAACGATGCATTTCTGACTATTTGAAGTTGTCTTCAAACATAAAAACATTTTTATATTACTTTTGTCTTATATATTTGAATTTTCTATATATATTAACTCGTTATTTATGAGGGAATTATTTTTCCAATAACAGTTACTCTAAATCATTCCATTCATTGATCTCTTTTTCATCCTCATATTTATTATTTTGAATCAATGACCAACATTGATCTATACCCCGGAAGAGGTGATAAACTATCACAATAACCATATCCCTTTAATAACATCATAATGAAATAAATATCTTTTCTATAGAACTCATCCACTGTTCCACTAAAAATAAATTTTTAGTTCTGTTGAATGAACGAGGTTTCAAATACAAGAAATGTCCTAACATTACCACATGACATCACTGATCAGAAGGATTATCCTTGTGGGAAAGATTATTTTTCATAATTATATATTTTTTCCCAATATAGAGATAATATTTTCATCTCTAGATTCAGATACATCTCTAGAATCATTATAATTGTTGTGAGGGAAATACCTACATGGATAACATGAATTTTTATGATTTCCTTTCCTTTTACTGGGGTCCATTAATAAACCATGACATAAAATCTAATAATTGTTTAATCATAATGATTAATTTTGAAACATTTTATAAACATAACATAAATTGAAAACTAATGTATATCTATCACGAAATCATAATATTCATTTCGTTTGGAATATTCTCAAATTCCATCATGGGTCTACATTCCTTAATCTATGTTTCTTTAAATATAGTTCCCAAGGGTTCTAGTGAACATGATCTGATAGAATCTATAATGAACCCAAATCCAACCTCCTAGATTTAGTGGTCACATTATTAAATTATCAATTAGATACCAGAAATCACATCCCAATAAATGGACAATTTATAAGTTAAGTAACCCTATATACATACAATAATATTACATTATATTTGAAAATATAACAAAACTCATTATTTTATTTTAGTAAACCATTATTCTCCTTGCTATATCCTTAAATATCAACCATACTACACTTCCTATCATCCTGGGAAAAGGAAACCTTAGAAAGGGGGAACTCAGATAATTTTTAAGGTCATACATACAATATAATCTAACATGAATAAAGATGGAATAATCAATGTGGAATGGTAAATATCTGAAAACACAGTATAATTATCCAAAAAAAAGAAGAATAATGAATAATATCACAATAATAAATTAAGATAATATAAAAACATAAAAATAGTCAATTTATATTGAAAAAAATTCCATATATACTACAACTTATTGAATAATAATATGTAAATTAATAAGTAATCTTAATTAGTTTTATTTACCCATGAGACTAACCAATGAATTGAGGGGATGTGACAATCCACACCAATAAATTACCAATCCTAATGAATTCTTAATATGTAATGGGTGAAACAATATCAGAAAAAACATTCATATTTAAACTATAAAAATAAATTTTAATAATTTCTTTAATCAATAAACATAATCATAAATTATACAGATTATCTTTTTGAATGGTACCCATATAGTATATCACCAGTCAAACTAATCATAGACAATCCCTAGAAATAAAAATTATAGTGTCATTAAAATATATTACCAATAGATAATAAGTAATATAAGTGTTGTTTTGATTGATGAATAAAAAAAATTATTTTTCATTAAATCATTCTTAATGAAATTAGTCATTTCATTTGGAAAATAACTAATAAATAAAATAATGATTATTAGAAAATACAATTAATTTGAAAATAATCACATAAACATGTAATGTAAGCTATAAATAAATTACAATTTATGACATTTGGAATTTCCATTTGTTCTATATAATTTAAATAACATTCAGCTGATACTTTTGTAGGAAAAGTCTAAAATTACCTAGAATGGAAAATTACTGGAAGATTACAATTAATACATTTTTTAAAAGTAAAAAATTCATGAAAATTACTTTTAAATATCATATTATATTAGTAAAAACATTTGAATACAATTTTAGAATTCATAGATATGAAAGTGAAATATTCACAATCAGAGCCATAAACATAATCAATCCAGAATAATGATGTTATTGTGAAATAAACATTTAAATCAAGTTTAATTACTAATATATGTGTTATAAAATACAATATAATAAATGTAGATTTATTACACATGTATTATAGAACAAAACATATATATCATACCATTTCAGACTCATTTATAATCTTTTATCATTTTTTATTACCAAATCATTTTAAAAAGTTAATATATTGGGTAATAACTAATTTTTTTTCCATGTATGTGTTGATACGGTATTTTTAGTTTTTATACATTGAATAGAGTAAAATCATCTCAGTAAAGTTAATAATTTAATAAATTACATATATATTCATTCGATTTGTATATATAGTAATATATGAAAGTCAGACATATAAAATGAATTACCATGTTCATGGAGATTGTAGGACGTGCATATGCAAGAATGATATTTTCAATTTTCAAAGGATTGAATGAAGGAAATTTGTATAAAAAGTAACCATTCATTAATAAATATTATTTTATATAAATTATATATGTTCATAAAAATCTATCCTCTTCATCATCCATGTAAATTATAAATGAAGAACGAATCACATTATTTTGGGGAGGTGGTAGTTCTCACGTACGCATGAGTGGCGTAATGAATTCACAAATTTTTAGAAGGTAAGATTATATATATATGATATTATCATTATATATGTATTATTATGTCATAGATATCATATATTAAAATTAAAATCAGCATAATAGCCATCTATAAAATATGGTGATGAAAATTGATATATCAACATATGGGGACAGTAATCCATAGCTACGCATGAGAGACAATTTATCATCCCATTTAATGGTAAATATGGTGGTTAATGGGGGTTTGATAATCATAATTAGAATTTAATATATTTAATATAATTAATTTATTATTTCATGATAAATTATAGAGATTTATATGTCATATAATAATAAATAAATTAAAAGGTTTCGGGTAAGACAATTACCTCTCTATCAGTAGACCTCCTTTAGATCCTTTATTTGGTAAATTATGGTTGAAAATTTTGGGACACAATCACCAAAATAAAATTTAAAAGAATACATATTACTGTAATGGATATATATTTGTTGATATATGTTTCTCAATGTATTGTAATTAAATGATGGAAGGGGTGACCAATATAAGTGAGTTGAGGGGAACATTTATAATTTCATAATATATTAAATTATAATAAAATCATTATCAATACCAAATGAATCCAAAATTACACAGATTAAAATATAATTTAGTATTTGTTTAAAAAATAAAATACGAATAAAATTTTGATCGGTTTATTTTTTTTTCAAAATTTATCATTAGGTTTAACCCATTACTTATTCTATTTTAACATTAATCGGGATAACATATGTTATGAATCTTAAAGGGTTATAATTTAACATATAAGGAAAAAATTGATAAATAAATTGACAACAGATTAAATTTATGGTCATTTATTTTCATCCTTTATTATTTAAATATTTTAGTGAATTTTCAATTATTTATTAAATTATTATTTTCATATTTTATCATAAATGTTTATTTTGACATTATTCTATTAATTGTCCGTAAAAAATATCTTAATTCAAAGAAAATCCTTTTCAAAAAATAATAATAATAATTAATAATCATTTATAAACTCTTGTAACACTTTAAATCATTCAAATTAAACCATATTAAATATATTTAAAAACATTTTCTTATTAGTTGAATAAATATTGCATCGATGTTTTATATGAATTTAATGTAATTGTAAAATTACTAAATATTAAAAAAATAAAACATTAAATTATTTAATTAATCATAATACAGACATTTAGGTACATTCATATCTTGATTTTATCCCTATGTGGAAACATATGGGATACTTAAAACTAAAATTTCCGCACTTTGAAAATTTATTTTTATTAAATATTATATAGGTCATTTTAATGTAATGGTTTAAATTAATAAAATTAATTTTCAAAATAAATTGATAAGTTTTTAATTTAATTATTCCAATTAATATTATGATGATAAATTATGACCCTATAACATAGTTTCAAATTAGATTAACCTTATTAACCCTTTACCGATGTGATAAATTTTATCCCAGTCTCTATTCATAATTCCTAAAAATAAAAGGCACCTAATTACAAAATTTGATCATCATGATTAAAAATATGGAATAAAATTTATAAAATTTACTATCTATAAGTGGAAGCATGTAATTTTAAAATATTTTTGAAAAACATGATGAAAATCACCTTTTATAAAAATATTGTTTTTATGATTGGATATAGATTTATTATTATCATACGAATTATAAAAATAATATATGAATGTTTATACAAATTATTATATATTAATTATATAAATTATATAAAAATAATTCACCAATAGTTATTAATATAATTTATTATTATTAAAAAATGTTGCGTGCATAATATAGTTATTCAGAAAGACACTTCTTTTTTTCCTTTTAAATGATTTTTTATTCCAAAAAAACTAATAACCAGTAAATTTATTTTATTAGTACATAAACCATATAATTTTTAAAAGTCAGTTATACCTATTCATATAGTACAATTTAATAGCTAGTTTATGAAGGTATACTATATCACAGTTCGTTTTGACTAAGGGATGCATGTACAATAAGCTATATAATAGATTTAATTTTAAATGAGATATTCTATAAAGTATATGGGTTTTATAGGAGGAGATTAGTTTATATAGACGTAAAATTAGGACATATTATGGGAAAATTTTGGTAATATTAAATCTATATTGTTATTCTATTCAAACATTTCAAATGTATTGATCCATTACATGTGGGGATCATGCTTTCGACTAGATGAATGATTTATAGAATTCTATTTGGTAAATGATATGATGTAATTTATATGGTTGTCTAAAAATAAATTCTATGTGGTATTTTATTTAAAAGTTCTAATTTGTAATGTATATTATTTATGGTTATTTTATATTAAGGGAATATTCTCAGAAATGTATTGTTTATATCCTCACTACTGGTCATTGACTACTTACTAAAGGTAATGTATGAATTAGGGAGTGTGGTTATCTAACTTTAACATATTGATGTGGGTTTGGGTGTCACTATAATTGAGTTCTATATCCCTTATATTAATAGTTTTAAGGGAGTATACATGTTTAATTATGAAAAAATGTGAACAATTAAATTTCATTTGGTTATTAATCATGTAGAAGATGATATTGCAACAATAGTAAGGAAACATGAAATATTATTAATAGTTTTTTATCCATTGAAATTATTTTCAATGTTTCATAAATTAATAAATTTAATAGGATTTTATGAAATGTCCCATACAACTAATATTGTATTTAGTAAGGTTAATATGGTTAAGGTATTAATTTCACTAAATAATTTATCTATTTCATCTAGGTGAACACCCTTTAATCAAATGAATTAATAATTAATTGATCTGAAAGTAATTTCAATGGATGAAAAACTATTCCAATAAAACTAAATGATTTAGAAAAAAGGTGATGGATTTCCTATAGTATTGTCCCCTAATATAATATTAGATAATTTATTTGTAAATTCATATATAATATACACACTAATAAGTGTATATAATTAGTGAATATGAATCATATATACATACAAAATGAGTTGAAAACCCCTTACGATAATGAGAAGATAAGAATTAAAATATAACGAGTGGGAATTTATGAAATTGAAATAAATTATTGGAAATAAATTAATCATACTATATATAACATATAAAATTAGAACAAAATATAATGTACATTGTATTTTTAAATATAAATCATCTCTCAAATAATTGGATATATAGAAAAATAACAATTATTACATTAGAATCATTCAAATCAGAGTCCCATTAATGATATTTTTCAAATGAGAAATTATATAAAATTAATAAGGATAGAATCATGATATAATATATTATAATTATATAATACACCCTATTAAAATTAAAAATGAAAAATGATAATAAATATATCTAAATAGGTAAAAATTAGAGAAAATAAATTTGTATGGCTTGAGTATCATCTATATATAAATCAATGATGGATAAAGACAATAAAATTTTACATCAAAGATGATTAAATATAATTAAATAAATAATAAAACAAATTAGTATTATATATACCATCTAAAACTAAATTTGTGCATAACATAATTCATGTATCATTATATAGTAATTGAGACAAAAATAATGCATTCAAGTAACATATTCTTTTAGATAAGAACTATTATATAAATAGTATATATAGTATAATATATAACGAAAATATAATTAATAAATATATTAAACATTATTAATTATATATAACATATCAAAAAATGAAGAAATATTGTCCAATAAGAATGTTTGTAACTCAATGAATGAAAATAGAGTTACCCCAAAACATTTCCTTAATTATGAACATACCACTTAAGTTGTTAAATGTAATTCATAAAAAATTAATATCATAATAACTTCAATAATAACAATATTCATGTTTATAACATTTCATAACCATTATTTATTTTTATATAATAAATTTTAATTAGATAGTTATTATATATTTTCTACATTTGGTCTGATTTATCATAATTGTTTTGATGAAGTTTTGTATTAACAGTGTGATTATTTATAAATATAAAAAATATTATGATTACAAAATAATTTATGGAACTTAATTGGTAATTTATATTTATTTATATATCTATTATATCATTTCATCAGTGGATTATATATGTTCTATTATAGTGGAATTGGTTTCTAATTATTTCCATAATTGTAGAGATCGATGATAATTTAATAATAATAATGTGATGAAATAAAATAAAATTTCATTATTACAAAAATAGCTATATTCATAATATCATATAATAATTTTGGAATTCGGGTTTCAATTTTCATTCATGATAGTGTTTTATGGATTTTTCTAGTCGGTGGTGAGACAGAATCAAAATACAACACACTATAAATTAATAAGAGATTATGGTTATGGAAGTGTATACTATAATAATAAAATAATATTAATGATATTATATAGATGATTATATATATTTTTAAAAAATATGTAATGGTTTCTAGAAATAAAAAACATAAATAAAAATATTAGTGAGGTAAAGGTCTATTGGAAACATGATCAAATTGATTTTTTTTTTCTCACCATAAGAATGAATAAATAATGGTTTTTCATTTAATATAATTTCACATAAGTATATCAATAATATTTGTTTTAGTATATTACAATTCAATGGTATGTTTGTAATATGACAATTATGATGAATATGATAAGGATTATGTAATGATCAGTTTGATAACGTAAACAATATATTCCAGGTCTCCATTGAAATTACATTCTATTGAAATATAATTGAGACCATAAAAACAAAAATGATATAAAATTATAGGACAACTAAAAATAAAATGATATAGTATAACATTTAATGTTATGGATGTGTCATGAAGGGGAGGAATTATCCTCTTTTATAAGTAAATAAAATTGAGATTTTGTGAACACACATTTTTTCAATAATGGAATGAAACTAGTAACATTCTCTAAGATATAAACGTGTTAAAAAATGTAGTTTCAGTTGATATTGGTTTTATTAATACTCAAAAATGTATTTACATACATTTTTTAATGGTTTTTAATGATTTTTTTAAATTTTCGAAATTTTACAATTTTTTAGGGGTTAAATAGTCTTTACAAAAGTATCTTATGTTTTATTGAATAATTAAAATTTTCAATATTTAAAAATTATAGTGTTATTAAAAATATTATAAACTCATTTTTAAAAAATTATATTTTTCATTAATATAATATTTAATCTTAAATTAAAAAAATATATATATGTATGTTTACTATTGAAAATATAATGTTTTAAAAAATATATGTTGTTAATATTTAGTAGTACTCATTACCAAAATAATTATTGATAATTTATTGAAATATAATTAAAAAAATTATACAAAATTCAAATTTTAGTGGACATTAATATATATAATTATTAAATAAATTCATAAATTTAATAAAATAATTCATTGAAAACAACAATATTTTCATTACCATGGTCATTAACAATATTATTAGTAATAACAAATTTATCCCATAAAATAAATTGAAATTATTTCAAAATATTATCATGTTGATTTAAACTAAGAATAACATATTTTGGAATTATTTTCCTAAAATGGGAAAAATTCCTTAATGTAATAGAATAAATCACTTTTTGGAGTAAAATTAAGCGATTTTTTCAATAGGATAACCAAGGGTTCAAAAATTTAATCATATATTTTTTAAATGATTTAAATTACCAATATATATATATATATTATATAAATTTGTTTCAATAACATTTATGTAATTCTCATTTTTTCATAAATTCAGAAAGTGATGTTTTTAGAAAAACCGTTATTTTTCCATATTGACCTAAAAATGATTTATTTAAGAAAAATCCCAAAAAAACATCCTATGATAATATTTAAATGATTAATATTATAATGATTTTTATTTTGAAAAATTTATATTCTAATGGGTTATAATATATCATTAAATTAAAAACTAACATTTTAATGAAATATATTTTGACTGAAAAAATAAAACAATAATTTTAAAATTTTTTCCTATTTCTGATTATATAAAAAAATATTTTTGTAAAAATAATATTTATATCAAAAATATATTTTATTCATAATATTTTTATATTCATAAATAATACACATACAATCATTTTTTTGAACCGTAACATTTTAAAGAATAAATCAATATTATTTTATATTTAGATAAAATTATTGAATAATCATTATTTTTCTATTATTATAAATAATTTTTATTTTCATTTCCAAATATATTTCTTTATTATGTTACATTTATTTTTTCCCTCATTACTATGTATTTATTTTAATGATTATATAATTTTTTATGGTTTATTTTGTTTTTGTGTTTCATTAAAAGATGTCTTTTGAGAACCATATATTTTAAAATGGATAAATAATTCATAATAATTGTTTTCTACACCCATGATAATCAATATATACTTCATCTAATTTTGAATGAATATGAATAGTAATAAAAACATGGAGGGAATTTAACTATCCTTAGAAGATGAATTCCACCTATAGAAATATACTAGTATAAAATCATGAATATCTCCCTAGGAAAATATACTCATCCATAAACATGAGAATACAATGATAGGAATCAAAACCTCTAGAACCATTTGCAAACCAATCGTGGAGACACAATCTTAGGTGTAACAAATCTTTATTCTTTTCAATTACTCCATTATATATGATTAGTTTATTATCCTTGTTTATGTATTTTTTTGTGTTTCTATAGTATAGAGAGAATTTTCATGGTTAAATTAACTAAATTTCATGGATTTATGTTTATATGAATTACTAGAGTCTTGGAATAAATTTGTTAATGGATTTGAGGTTTTCTCCCCATGTCTGGAGAACATCCCGAGTGCTTTAGTGTTTTTCTACTGATAATCTGAATATTTATTTGTTTATTGGGAAATTATATATCATCTAAAGGAAACACACTCCTAGTAATAGATGATATAAATTTTTATTAAAATAGTTTAATGGTTTGAAAATTATAAATTCCATTTAATAGGTTCACATATTTGAAGGATGGGCCCGTAAGGGGCATCGGCGAACCAGAGCTTCCTCAGCACGATAGGGTTTCCGACTGCTTGTCGTTTCCTTCCTCCATTTTCCTCATCTACTTCCATCTAGGCTCGGAACAGTCGAGGGTTAGGTTGTTCATGGCACTGTGTGTCGACGTTATTTGGTTTTTCATACCCGGAGCTCTGTCGACATAGATCGTCGTTCAACCTCCTCTGACGATTCAGATTTGCAGGTCTTCGCTTCCACACCTTCAACGATCTCACCCAATTCTCTGATGGAACCCCCCCATTTTTATTTTGTATTGGGTTTGGTAGGGTCATCATCCCCTCTTAAGTCATTACTAGGTCTTTGGTGGTGACCTTAGGACAGATCGATGCTGAGAGAGACTCTTTGTCTTTTGGGTTCACATCGCCGACAAAGACCCCCCGTCGGTTGTGGATCTGGTGATGTTTTTTTTTCCTGTTTTTTTCTGCTGCTTTTTGTGTGGATCTGGTTGTTCTGGTTCATTTTCATTTGTCATGGTGGTGTTTGGGTCATGGAGGATTTAGCTCCAGTGACGCATCGACTAGTTGCACGGTCATATGGTGTTGTGCGGTGATGGTGTCACGCGATTGTACATGGTAGCGATGGTACAGGTTGAGCATGATGTCTGTTGGCCCACGACCGATCGATTCATTCATTCTGATTCCCATTTTTTGGTGTTTTCATTCTTTTCTATCTAGTTATTGAAATGTTTCATCCCCATGGGTTCACAGTTCTATTTCTCTTCATGTTTTGGGTATCTCACTGGTGTCTTCAATGGTGGATTCCCTTATGTGCATATTTTTTATTGTTGTTTTTCATGTTATGTTATCACATATCCTCAAAGTTATTTTATTTTAAAATCACAAAAAAATTGGTGGAAGGCTCACAACATTTAAGGAAGAAAAATGATTTTTTTCTACATAAAATGTCTTTTTTGGTTAGTTTAGGAATATTCGAATTAACAACATGTAAGTGGATTATAGGCACTGTAAATCTAAAATAATAAATTTTTTAATCAATGGATGAAAAATTTATTTTTCATTATTCCAACAGTCTCAATATCTTGACCCAGACCTCAACTTATGTGATTTTGGGTGATTTCCTCCGACCAGGATCCCTTTTTTCATTGATCAATCATCATAACTATCATAATGAGAATCTCTATCTAAATGTTCATTCATGATTTTATATTGGTCACAACCATTTCATTGCCTACAATTAGGTTTTTAAATCATCATTGGATAGTTTAATCTATTTATCCTTTGCATCTTCTTGTAATTACTGGTCATTCTAACAAGGACATACCTATTTCCAATGATATTTGTCGAAGGTGGTAATATTTATACCATTATAAGTTATATAATTATATAAAATGGTTAAATTTTTTTATTGCCTATTTTTTTGTGAAATATCCCATTTGGTTGTTTGATTATTTGAATTTATATATTTTTTTAATGGATATCTTGGAAAGGAAATCGTTTCTATAGTGGGTTTTCTATGAATTTTTTTTAATATTTCTAAATGGATTTTATAAAAACAACGATAAAGGGATTTCCATTAAAATATTTTATAATTTGTGAGAATAGATTTGAAATTTATTTTTAGATTATTTAAAAATTGGGATCCTTGGGTGCATCTCGAAGTAGTTATGGGTATCCCTTGTGAATATGGCACCACTAGGTGGTAACCATTGGGTTATCAATGGTCTGTGGAAGGACTCAAAATTTGTCGATACCAATATTATTCTTGTTTAGTCTTATTAATTAATTGAAAATATACTATAATAAAATTTCACACATATGATATTATTCTTGATCATTTATAGAATTTATTTCATGGCTTTATTATCAATCACTATGTCTCAATGGTATTTATATGTGGTTGTGTCACATGGAATAACAATATTGTAATTCATTGATATGTGATTATATAGTCACCTTATGTTGTTTTTTTCTTCCTTCATGTTTAATTACTAGTTCATGAAATATTTATGTTTTGATAACACTAAATAAAATTATGATAAACCAAATTTAAAATTATATACAATTGGATTTGAGATTTATTATAATACATTTTAAAACTGTTCTATTTTAAAAGAGAGAAATGATTCATTTTTGAAACTAGACCTTGAATAGACTCTATATTTGTATCTTACTAGGATTTTTTCCCACAATACTTCTAACAATTGGATTTATTGATGTTTCATTTCTGGATTCAATAATTTTTAAAGTAATCTTATAGCCTATCGGAATCACTTTTGGTCTTTTTAATCTTCTCTTATTGGTTTAGAGGTGACTATTAGTCAAAAAGAAACTTTTTTGTCATTCTTTATTCATATTTTCTAGTTTATCTGATTTTTTGGATTATATGAATGTTGTTTAACATTTTCCTTAAACTTTGTACTATAATTTTTTGTCATGTTTTGTTATATTCATGACATGATCTATTTTCTTCCATTAACTCAGCATATGACAGCCAACTCAGGGGTACGATTTGTTTGACCTTGGTTTTCGTGATACATTAGGAACTATGAAATTAATACACCCCTAATTATTTATTTTTATTTATCCATTCATTTATAATTCATTTAATAATCCTTTTAAAATTATATTAAAACATCATGAACCCATAAAAATGTCATCATTTAATCCATTCATTATGAATTCCTCATTGTTCCCATGGATAAAATTTTCATTTCATCAATTTATATTCATTATTTATCCTTATTAATTTTCATTATAAGGTAATCAATTCCATGTATTTCAACATTATTCGGTATTCATAAATCACAATCGTAACACCCCAATATTTTAAAAATAGTAACATAATGCTTAGTGTCATATATGACACGAAACGCCGTGATTAGAAGATAATGTAACACCCCAGGGATTTAATTTTTATAAGTCCAATCTAATCGATAACATGTGGCAAATTAATTAACATATTTAAATAAAACAACATACTCTATTAATATGTTTTTAACATGAATATATTAATGTTTTCATTATGTTAGAAGGAATAAATATGACTAAATAAATCAATAAAATTTTATGGTTTACACAAGAATAATGCAAAATATCTTTTTATCCTTGGATTAGGAATAAATTAATAACCATTTGAATAAAATTGAAATGATTCCTAGAAATAAATAATTTTTATAAAAGACGATTATGTTTTATTTCAAACACTTCATTAAAAATTTATGTCTATTGACTCTACAAATATTATTTTACAATATTATATTCATTTTAAATATTTTCACATTGATATTATCTTAGGGAGAATTTTTTTATTTAACTTAAAACATTAATTTTTAAATCAATAGTGAAATAATGATTATTTTTATTAAAAAATTATATTTTGTTTAAATAATTTATAATAAACATTTATTTTTAATGTGATATTAAAATATAAATTTTTTCTATTATATATATATATATTTTAATAATAAATAATTATATTTTTAATAATATTATTCATATTTGATAAAAATTATTTGAAAATATTTTAATTTTTTGGATTTGCAAGACAACTTTTTTGACTTGTATTCAGTTTAATTTTCAATTAAATCATACAATTATAAGATTTTAATTTGGGAAAATTAATTCCATAATAAGAATAATAATACATCATGTTATATTATATGGTAAAATTAATTTTTTACCACCATGAAAATTGAACATAGAAAAAATTATTTACTATAGTTAAGGTAATATGGGTTTTCTATGGGGTTAAACTAAAATGCTAGGGTTATAATTAAAAAAATTAATTATTATTTTCATTCCATATTTAGGCCATAACTATTAGTAGTTTATAAAATGGATCATTTTTTATCCTTAAGTAATGAAGAAATCAAAAGGTAAATTTTTTCATTAAAAAAATTTCAACTCTTTCCCCTTGAAATATAAAGGGTCACTAACTCTCCTCTTCATTACATAGTATTGTAACCCATTGTTTCTGAAAATACCTAAAAACACTTCCATACTTCCCTCAGATCATCCTATAATATTTATTTTGGTCAAAAATCATACATAGGAAGGCTTTTGGTGAGAACCAAAATAATTTGTCTAAGGAGTATGTAATACCCATAAACATGCATTATATTTTATTTCATACATCACCTACAAATATTATTAAACCGTAAAGATATAATAAAATCAGTATATATAAAATTATTTGATGTTTTTATGTTGATATAATTACTTATAGTATTATCCAACTCTCAAAAGTGTGAACAAAACCATTGATCATGTGTACGAAAAACAACTGTCTCACAAATTATCATAATTCACAATCCATCACCAATTATCAAGGATATGTTTAGTGATTTATATAATGCTTATATTTTACATTAATAGAATAATTATACATATTTATGTATATTAACATAAATATCATCTTGCTTTTCATTTGATAGGGAATCAGATAAACTTTGTTTTGCATATGATGTACTATATCTTCACGATGCAATGTTATTGTTTATTCACATAATGTTTAAATTTAAAGTAATAAGTACTAATTATATACTTATATATGATAAACATGAAAAAATATTAATTGTTTAAAATAAATAAGTCATATTAATCCTTATCTTATCATTAATTTAGGAAATTACAATGTATTCTATGTGTGTGGTAGACTATCGCATCACGAGGCGATGTAATTCATCGTTCACTAAATTGTTTTATGGAAGGGAAAACGATAAATATATTAATTGATATGTTATATATGAAATTATATTTAATATTATAATAAATATATGATTCATTTCCTTACCATTTATTCCACTAATGAAATGAAAATTTCACTTGTGTATATATATGACCTACCATATCAGAAGTGCGATATCATTTACCATCCTTTTTAAAAATTAAAAAATTATTATAAATATGTATATAGTGAATTATAAAAATTTTATAAAATTAATATAATTACAGATTTATGATTATTGAATCTATAATCATTGTTCATAACATGGATAATGAATCATGTAGTATAAAATAATTGATCTAACACATAAAAAATTAGTGATAATGAATAATTATTTATGAATCACAAATAAGATGTTACAGAAGTATAATATAATATTTTATATATAATAGAATGATTATAGGATAATTAATTTTTTCAAAACCTCTACAAAGGTTTTTATATATCAATCAACCAAAGAGAAGTCTGAGGTAATGGGGTTTTAACTCATTTTTTTGGTAATAGGGTTATATGACTACTTCAATGATTATATTATTATATAATTATGAGTCAAATATATTTTGAATAACTTATGTTCTATCTAATATTTTTTTTGATATTTATTTTATAAAATAAATCACCCCATTGATGGACTCTCACCTCGATGATAAAAATTTTGTAAGGGATTTATCTAAAAACATCATTATTTGAAACTAATGATGTTATATTCACATATATTATTTTTAATGTTTTATATACTACCCCATTACATACAATATCAGGAATCCTTCTTATATTATTAGAATTTCTATTATTATTCAGCTACTTTATTCACAAGATATTATGATTCAACAATTAACAATTAATTAGTAGTATACATTTCAAATTCATTTTAATCCGGATAAAAAATGAATTAATTTCTATATAAGGAAATTATTTGATCATTTCAATGTAAACTATTTCTATTTCCTTATCAATAATTTATTTCTGACTATTATAAGTAATAGCACATATTATTTCTATTTTGGTAATTGAAATTATAGAGTAAATGTTTTAATTAATGTACAACTGCTTTTCTCCCACCGATAATAATTAAATTTCCATAGAATTAAATGTTCTCCAAAAATGTATTAAAAATATTTTATTGTGATTTATTAATGAAAATTTTACACTTATTTTCTTATAAAATTCATTAAAATAATTTTTCTAGTCATTTTCCAAACACGGTACTTTTACACTTTTCTTAGAAAAATGTGTAAACAATATTTTATTTTAACATATTTCATATGAATGGAACATTTCATCCATCATGAAAATTATAAGTTTAAATATTCATTTTTATTATTAAATGTTTATTTTTAAAAAATGTTTTAATAATTATTTTTTAATGTTTTAGATTTTAATAATGTGTCTTCAAAATATGAAAGACTTTTTTTCATGAAATTGTCAAAAAATTTATTAAAAATTATTTTCCATCTAATATAAAATCATTTTATGTTACTAAATGTGAAATGGTTATTATCAAAATTATTTTTTTAATACATTTAATATTATTTTCACTGTGTAAAACATTTTTTTATGAATGGGATTAATTTTTTAAAAAAATAATGTAATTTTATTTCACATATATTGCTAGTTTATTCACATTTATTAGTTGGGAAATACAGCACCACACACCATTTCTCAAATTCCATCATTATGAAATTTCAAATGAATATGATATGTTGAATGATTATAAACATCATTTTAATTCCATAGTAAATTCTTCTGGTCTCCATTATGACTAATTTCTATAAAGTGGAATAGATAGATCAGGAATATGTTATTAGTTTTTAACATATACAGTTTACCCAATAATTTTCCAATGTTTTCATCTAGTGAGATATCATGTATGGGATTAGGGTATACACCTTTTCTGTTTTGGTACAATGTCCACGATGATTTATTATCTAGGTAGTTAGACTTGAATCTTGTTTATGTCATAATTTTTTTGTAGCCACATTTTATATAATTCCACGATCTTTTGATAATTTGTTCTTCATGTTATTATTCCACATGATTTATCATGTTTACTATCTCTTATGATGTAATGATATAGATTTAAATCACATGATAGGTTTAATTTAAAAGATCATTCCTAGAATGGGATTATTATTTCACCCATTTCATTTTGTATTCCCTCCGATATCTCATTTATATTTTGGGATTTGAATGGATTTTAGGTTCTCATTTTTGAATATAAAATAATGATATCATGTATAATGTAATAATAAACATGACATCTAAATAAAATTGTCCCTTTTTATTTTTTTTATATTAATGATCATTTATGTATACGAATAATTTAACTAAATGATTAAAAATCTTCAGTCAATATAGATGGTTTTTAGGAAATGATTAGCTAATTTTTTAAATAATGATGATATATGTTTTGTGAGAACCCTATATATATGTCTAATGAAAAGTATATGTGTGTCAAAATATATTGTAATCTTGGTAATGAATAGAGTGTGTTCTTGGAAAGAAATTTCATCCACTATTGGATAATATATATCGACGTGATTATAAAAAATATGTTACGAGGGGTAATAACTATTTGAATGTTTCTTCATACTACAATGATGTGCTACATATTACACAACAATAGTCCTTAATGAAAAAACCTGATTGAAAATATCAAGGGATATTCTTTAGAAATTCAAAAATCACATTAAAATCCAACTTGATGTATTTCAATATATGATGATCAAGGAAGTCCTATGATAAATCCATGGTGTCTTAGATTGAAATAAATAAGTCATGGTTTTGATATATTCTAAATAATTTTTCAAGATTATGGTGTTTCAGAAAATATATATATATTTTAATTGTATTATTTATGGTTTTATTAAATTAATTGAACAATATAGAACTTGGATAACATCGAATGTTATAGAAAAGGTGTTTATGAGAATCCAAATTGGGTGATGACGAGTGTAAAGGGTATTTTGATTATACATATTCAATTTTTAATATATATTATTGATTAAACACACCATAAACAGATATAGGAATCACCAATGATGAAATGGATATAGTAGAATGAGTGTTTGGGTGGTGTTGACCCTAGAAAAAAAAGATTTAGATTCCTAAATGTCATGAATGTGGGATACCCAATTAAGTAAATTCCTAAATGGAGTGAGAAGATGTTTTTTTCTATATATTAAGTCCACATAATATGAAATTATTCAAGAAAAAAGAAATTTTCCATCATCACAATGAATGATAATAATTTTTTCTCTTAGGTATCATCAACGGTTGAATGGTTTACATGTGAAATTTATGAGAATTATTAAAATTGAGTTCACATTGGAAAATGATAGGAATAATATAAACAAGGTTATAATAGAAATTGTATTGTTTTTTATTATGAAGAAAATATATTTGGAAAATGAATATAAGGTGATATTCAGGAATAAGATGTTGAATCGTAATGAATGGTTTGTGAATGAACGTTAATGATTAAAATGTTCTTGTACCATAATTCAATAAATACGAGAATTATAAAATATATATAAACATATATGTGTTTTTTCTATTGAGATCATCACATAAGTATATAAAAGAATATGTAAAATTTTATAAATTACATTGAAAGGTTTTTTAATTGTAAGATGATATTTTTTTTGGAAATAAATATCTATATATAAAATCATAGTTGTAAAAAATTTATTTGATTATTGCTGTTATTTTTCGGATGTTTATCCTATTTTGGGAATGTTATAGGAATTTTGTAAATATTTTCTTACCAAAAATTAAATTTTGAGCTATGATACAAGATATTACATATTTTTGGGATACGGGGAATGATCATATATCTTATGTGTGATAAGGGTTATGTTCATACCACTAGCCTATGTGAAGTACTATTTAGTATGAAATAGTTTTTACAAAGATGGTTCGTTTTTTAAATTTTATTTATTATCTCAAAAATTTATTATATGATCATGTTATTTGATTTTTGGTGAGAAATATTTTTTAGGAATATTATTTTTTAGGTTAATTTATATATTATATTCTGGTTTATAGTTATTTTTTATTTGGTAATAATTATAATATTTATAAGAGATATAATTTTAAAGGGACAATGATATCCTATTAGGGTAAAACATTCAATAATATTGATTCAATTGTGGTTATTTGTGAAATATATTCATTTATTTAAGTAATGATCTATGTTACTACTTTGGTTTCATAATATTATTCTTCAAATTAATATATTAATATGAATATTTGGTATTATCATACCTTCTGATAAATTTTTTGTTTTTAATATTGTTTGGGTGAATAACTGTTCTATATTGTATAGATCTCATAATATATTAATTTAAATTTTAGTTCTTCTATAACAAAAATATTTATATTGGATATCCATTCCATATAATAAGATGTGATGTGGAATCTGATGGAAGCACAAGAAATGAATGAAAAAGTGATTATTGAATAATGTAATATAGAAAAGTATATTTTTATGATCACAAGAATTTCCATACACTATTGAATGGTTCTTGAAAAAAAATGTTTGAGTAAAATATTCATATTAGATGAATTAATTTAATTTTAATTAATCTCCTATTTTTGAATTTATTTTTTTGTCTTTCTTAAGACTATTCACATTTTTTTGAACAATGATCTCTACCTATTTTAAATTTTTTTAACTTTTCTTCCAAGATCTTATTTTCACATCCCACCAATTCTATTTAACAATGAACCCAATTTAGATTATATTCTAAATTTGATTCATTTTTAATGTTCCAAATTTTTAAGAGGATGTTTTATTCAGAATTATATTGATCTGGGTTTTTAAAAAATATATCTTCAAATTAGAACAACTCGATTATTGAGATTATGATTATATTTTGAGGGAATAATTTATTCAGGGATGGTAGAATGTTTCACCACATGATTTTAAAAGATAAACATCATGTTCAATAGTGTATATGACTTCAAATGAATACATTTTAGTAAAAAGTAACAATCAAAATAATTTTTATATATTTATTTTTAATATAAATCAATTTGATAACATGTGATGCATACAACACTTCATTTAATATAAACATGAATATCTATTAAAATATAACTATTTTAATCATGACTGCTATAATAAATTCGTTAATTAAGTGACTATGAATAAGAATAACTAAATTATGAATATTATATTATTTAAACATGTTTAAAGAATTATTTATATTTTTATTGACTAATTATAAAAAATATTAGATCTAGTTGAAAGAAAAATCCCAAAAATGATATTTGTTCAAAATAATGGTTTATTCATGATCTAAACAAATAATTTAATACTAATTTAATACTATTTCAAGTTTTTTATTTTTAGTAATTAAATTTATTTTTTAATTGATTATTTCATAGTAACCTTAAGGTGAATTATTGGGTTTTTTCTAAATAGATTAATTTTTGATTAATAGTGAAAGATTGACTTTTATTAAAATGTTCCATTTCATTTGATGAATTAAATAAACACATTTTATTTTAATTTTGTTTTAAAAATAAAATAAGTTATATAAGAATTTTTTTAATCCAAATAGTTCATTTGAATAAATTTCAAACTCAAATTATATATAATTTTTTTAATATTTTGAATGTTTTTCATTTGGAAAAGTAATTTTACGACACATCTACTAGTATAGTTTTAAGATACAGTTTGACACTTCAATGAAAATTATTATATGTAAAGATTATATATTTTTAATCATCATAATTGATATTATAAAATATATTAATCTTAATTTTTTACCACAATGAATAGTAAAAATAATAAATATTATTTAAAATGGTTAAGATAAAAATAGGTATAAAAGGGGTTAAATATTAGTGGGTTAATGATTTCCCATAGTGTTTTAATTACAAATTTTTATCATATATCTACAATATAAATGTTTCTTTTCTAAAATGAATCATTTTTTGTCCTTTTAGAAGGATAATGACATGTCTGTAATATTTTTTTAAAAAAAATCGTTGTGTTTCATATCCCCCAATTATAAAAGGCCACCCCTATCCTATCTTTTTTTAACATAAAAATCACTATTTATCAAGAAAAACCTAAAAAATGCATCCCCACATTCCAACCTTATTCTAGAAGATTTGGTTTTTTCACATATCCTTTATATGAAGGATTTTGGTTCAAAGCAAAAAAGTTCTCTGAATAATATATAACATCATTAGCGAAGTGTTTTATTTTATTAATTCAACCACATGTTTAATATATTATTAAAAATCGATAATATAATAACATTATTATATTCCATATACTAATATTTTTTGTTAACATATTGACTTGAATACTTCTCATCCTACCTAAAATGGGAAAAAACTATTTATCATCATTATATCAGAGTAGGACCTCACAAACCGATGTAATTAATTTCCATTACTACTTATCATGGATGTATATAATGATAATATATTATATTTATGTAATAAATAATATTTTTGAATTAAAATTTCTTATATATCATCTAACATTACACTATGTAGATAATTAGATAACATCACTCTTGTCTATCGAAGACGACCACATCACGAAGTGATATGATTTGTTCTTCATGTATAATTTAAATAGAAGGTAATAAGGATAAATATTATTTTTATATATTATTCAAATGAAGTATTAGTAATTATTTAAAATTAATTTATCATACTTTCTTACATTATCATAAAATTGATTAATGATAATGTTGTTCATGTGTATGGTACACTACCATCTCACGAATTGATGTGATTGGTTTTTCACTATCGATTTACATGGATGATAAAAATTCCATATATAATTAATATTTTTTTTATATATGAAAGCATATTGATTATGGAAAATTAATATACAATCTGCTTCCATACCCATTCACAATATATGTAAAGGATAATGTCATTTTTGTGTACTTATGACCTAATATCTCTAAGAAGAAATGTGATTTATTCTAAAATTTCAAAATAAAAAAATGATTCTAAAGATCTATAAAATGAAAAATGTTTTTATAACATTAATTTAGTTATATATATGATGAAACTTGGAGCTATTTTCATGATATTTATATTTCATGATTAAACATGATAGCGAAAATAATAAAACTAAATCCTTAAACAATAGTGATAATAAATTAATATTGGAATTGCGTAATAATATATTCTAAAGTGAAGAATATGATATTATATATAATAATATGAATTGATTATGTCACGATCCAACACGATACGACCCAGAACCGGTCACCCGAGCCGGCCCGTGGCATGGCCCATGGGGATTTATCGATCCACATGGGCTGGAAACTAGTATTAGGCCTCAAAATCTAACTTTTGGGAATTGTTTGGCCCATGAAAAAAATATAAACAAATAAATAAATATTGATAATAAGAAAATAAAACTAGGAGAGGGAAGAAAATATTTGCACATACATCATTGTGACCCTTCAGGTCACCACCCAACTAAGAACCATGTCTGCTCCAACATTAAACTACTGAACCAAGAACATGAAAAAGAAATTGAACCTACAAGTGGAAAGAAATAATATCCATGATCCCCGAGATTCTTAGTAGGTATGCTATAAATAAACCACTGAGTTGAAAAGATATATTTTCCGAAGCAGCCCATTAATCCATGTTTTGAAAACAATTATGAATGTAATCTTTTCATATTTCAAAATAAGTAACACGTTTTTACAATATAATTAAAATCCAACAAATGCTACATACCACTTCTAAAACCATTTGACATTTTATAAACAAAACCAAGATAAAAATACCAAGGTTTTGATAAAGGAAATGATTAAAAAATAAAAAATAGATGTAAACTAACAGATATATCTAAATGTAAACCAGAATTGTGAATTATTTATTAACCATGGGGGATCCAAAACATTCCTAGATGTCCCCTTGACGTACTCGGTTCGAAACCACCTGTCGGCGTATGGGGAAACTCCAAAGTATATAACCAAATGGCCTCCCTTAGAACAATAGATACCAGGGGCACTCCCCATTTGTCTTATACACTTACTGGTGGGTTCCAACCTGTCTAATCAGGGATGATATGAAGATATCACTAAATCAACTATATGATACCAAGGAAACAATAGTGGTTATAATAATACTATGTAGGTATAAAGGCCCTTGCATGTGTGACTCAACTCACCACACTTTCCTTCCCCAAACACAGACTCTTCCTATGCATTCTCCAACAATGGGATAAACTAGATAGGTGATCCCCATATACATATATATATAATCCTACATATCAAACATACAAAGTTCCAACTGGGCCATCACATCATTCAGTTATCAAAAAAACATTATTAAACATTTGATGTGGTAAATCGGGCTTTTAGTTTTACATAATCAAATGACATTATGAAAAAATTGCAGATGCTCTTCTAAAACATCTCTAGAAACAACTTTTGTATTTAAGAATCCAAATAGTCCCTTAAGTTCCATGTTTCAAAGTATTGTCAATAATGTATTTAATGATACTATATTTAATTTCATAATAACAAATGAAGAGTTTCCATATACCACACAGTCAACAAAATATATACACCAAAAATCCAAATGGGAAAATACTCCTCGATTTCATTTCAAACAAATTTAAAGAACCAAAAAAATATACCACCACATTGTGTAAGCAAGTAGTGCTTATAAATCCTAGGAATCGATAAAAAATACCAATTCAAAGAGACACAAAAAATCATTTCACCACAAACATTATGTTCTATAAAATTAACCAACACAACATAAACATGTTCCATAAAAAGTTTCAACAAGAAAACACCACTCAATACATCCAACAATACCAGTTTATGATAATGGAATTTGGTTCCAACCATGATGGAAAGGCATAAACATGTGCATAAATAGAGAAACATCCAAAAATACATATTCACTCAAATCATTCAATAGGAAAACACTACCATAAGTTAACTATAAACATAATTAAGGTGAAAAACATAATCTAAGATTTAATTTAGAAAACACACGCATTAAATTGACTAAAATTGGGAGCATGGGAATGGTAACACATTCACATAACCAAGGAACTATTTCAAAGATATTTTTAAAATGTTTAACCATCCTAACAAACAATAAAATAAATAAAATATCATTTTTATATATGTGAGAATAAAAGTATGAATTAAATTAAATAATGAATGTGCATATGAAATCCTCCAGTTGAGAGAAATTATTGAAATGCCTACTTCAAATAATGGCAATGCCATGCTTTCTAACTCACAAAACAACTCGCTCACACATACACACATCCATGTATATATATATATATATCTATAAAATAACGCACATGTTCCTCACACCATGAGGGAACATACACCTAGAAGATACATATATCTATACCTATCTATACATGGGAACATGCGTGTGTGACTCCAAAACCGGCTGCAACACCCTACTATAAATACTCAGGAGACAAAAACACAACAAATACCTAAAATAATTTTTAATACAAATAATCAAATAACGATACAATTTAAAATCCAACCCTACAGAACTCATAATGTTCACAAGTAAAACTCTTATCACATTTTCATCATTTTTATAAAACTAAAATAAGGGAAACACCCTCAAAATCATATCAATTTTCTTTAACATAAACATAATTAAAAAATCACACGAAAGACCAATTTTAACCAATTTCATCAATGACGAATCATTACAAATAAATATACAAGGATACCATATTGACGTGAATCATAATTTAAAAATTATCAAAGTAATATTTTTCACATAAACAAGCATATCATCACAGACACATGGAGATGTAAACCAGAAAGTAACATGGAGCATATTTTTAACTATATATAATATATTCAAGAACACGGTAGCAGTCTATTTAAGGGCATAACTAATATATGAAACACGTTTTAAAACTAAATAAAAATGCTGATGAATTATCGCAGTTTGATGGAAAAGAAATACGCAAATTAGCCTACCTCAGAGTTGTGCGAATACAACCACACTTCAATGGAAGGGAGAAAAGAGCCCTGCGGACCCCTCCCACACCATAAAAATTGAGAAACACACACAAATTATCCCCTAATCATAGGGTTTGTATAGAACAACTAAAATTTGAAAAAGAAACATGCACCAAAGCAGGATAACTCTGGTGAGAGAAGTCGTGGTCGGAGTCGAACATCAGCGGGGAGGAGGACTCCCAAGGAGGGGTCGCACAAAGGAGGGTCGTGCCAGACCTAGCTGAAGGTGCACCACTGGCTAGAGGTGGGCTATTGGATGGAGGGATAGGATGCCAAAGATATGGGAGGTGGGAGGTGGGTGTCCACCATGGAGGGTGCATGGTCGGGAAGTGCCTGAGAGGGAGGCCATGAAGGTGGGGGCTACATACACAGGAAGAGGCAGAGGGAGGTCGTAGAGGGAGAGGGTGCACCAGCGGAGGTCGTGCGTGTAGGGTGGGGCACCACCGAACAAGGGTGGAGAGGTGGAGGCCAGCTGACCGGGGATGATAGAATGGTACTGTGCACCACATGAAGGAGATGGGAGGGAAGAAGCGCACTGTGTGCAGGAGGAAGCGGGGGTGGGGGGGGGGGGGGGGTTCGACCCCCTTAGAGTTTCCCTTAAAAAACACAAAACAAAACAACATATAAAATAATAAATAAATAAATAAACTAAAACCAAAAAAAATTATCATTATTATATATTTCATTATTTATTTATATTATTTCTATGAATAATAATAATAGTAGTAGTAGTAGTAGTAATATTAAGGAAAATTTAATAAAAAATAATACTAATTTAAATTTTATAATAATAATATTAATATCAATTTAATGAGATTATTATTATTATTTCCAAAAATGATTTTATCATGGGGGTTAAAAAAAGTGTAATTTTTTTATGTATCTGGAAACCGCACATTCAACAAGACTGAACGCACATGCACCGCTAAGTGTATGGTTACCACACATCGGCCTGAGACCCACTGAAAACATCAAAGCATAAAAAATTTCAAACCTGGACCCAAACCCAACTATGTCCATAAGACGTTCAACTAAGAATGGAATAAATTATAGGCATTTATAGTCGGAGTGTGGCAATTCTCCATACCATAGACACTTTCTTCCCCTAGAAATGTCACCAAGCTAACACTTGACAGAACATTAGTCCATGCCCAGAAAAAATCATAGAGAACCGAGAGCCTCGGGTTGGTCATTCCCAACAAACATCACAGTCGTCCAATTCAAGGAATACACCTGCCCAAGATTGAGAGGAGAACATGAAAGGGTTCTCCTCGGCACATTAATTCACTAATACATAAACCATTGAAACCCAAAGAAACAACCCCCAGGGGGGTGGAAATACGGGAACTTCCCAAACCAAACACATCCCACCTTTTCAACAATAACAGAAGAATACCCCACTAGGATTAAAACCATTACATGGAAAATGGACACATAGGGGAACCAGGAATGAAGAATCCCCTAAAAAACTAAAACACACTAAATTAAAACACATGAGGATGTGCCTGAACTACGAAGTGAACTAGAAACACCACCCATTAATCCATGAAAGAAAAAAATCCCGTAATGAATGCAAGTGAGACAAATCTAGAACCAGAATGTGTCAACTTATTCACTGGAAAAACACCCTAGAAGGAATAAAAATAATTTAATATCCACATTTATAGCTGATGAGGCCACTTGGATTATGGTAAAATGAGCTCATCACACCATCACAACAAGGATTATCATACAACAACTACAGGAACAAAACAAGGAAATTTGGAATATTTTCATCCCAAAGATGAAAGCATTATTTGGACAGAGGTTCCACACACCCTCAGCAACTCTTGAATGTCCGTGAGCTTCACCCCATGTCCTGTGTCTAGTTCCTTGATGGGTGAATCATATCCTTCCTCGGAGTCAAGTGTTTTCTTGATACGGTCCATAACTCCTTCCTCCTAAATGACACTTCTATTAGAACAAGCACAGGTGGCCTGAACAATCGCACGGTAGAAAGGCTTCAGTGGGATACGATAAGGCGGCATAAAATGCCTGAACCAACTAAAATTGTCACATATGAGGGAAAAATCCAACAAAATGGGAGTGGGTACAGACAAAGATCCTTTCTAGATGGAGAAGGTTCATAAGAGCCGAACCCCACCAACTACACCTGAGACTCTAACGAAGAAGTGAAATCCCAACATTACTAGTCTAGAACTGAAATCTCATATAACTCTAGGATGGGATTAACCATAACTATCCTTGGAGTTACCAACATCTTAAAGACAAGATATATTTCTAAATTATACAACTTCCATTTAATTAATTTAATTAACTCGATAAGCAGGCAACACACAATAAGAAATGGGAACTTGGCATAACTCATTAACAAATTTTCGAGGATTTCGAGGTGGTATAATCATAAAAACATGAAAAACACCATAAAAATTGGTCCTCAATCCAAAAAGACAATCAAATCAACAACACAAGCAAAGGTAATCAATCCCATAATCTAAACAACACAAACATACGAAAAATGGTTTTTCTAAAACCATTATTTCGGTAAAAATATTAAAAATCCCCTATAGAACCTTATGAACCTTCACATGTGTTTTTATAAAATATATCTCACATAATCCATGAAAATGTGCTCTCTATGAACTCTCCATATATACCCACGTAGGTGTGACCCTCTATAAAAAGTCACAAGGCTCAAACACTTCTTATCCTTACCAAATCCAAACACAGAACATGTTTTTCCAAACCGAAACACTTTCTCTTTAAAAAAACCCACTTTTATAATTTCAAAAAAAATTAGGAGAAACCCCCTTATTTATTCAATTATAAATCACAATAATTTTTAAGTCACACCGACCTAAACAGAGTTCAAAATGAAACACAACCAACTAAAAACCATCATAATGAAAATCTAGTGTCTTTGCCTAACCTAATGACATGGTGGATAGCCATGCACCATGTAAGTCATACCACTAAGAGGACCATAAACCAGGAACTTGGACTCCACATGGGTCACCCCCCATTTTAGTTTGCAATGTGAACCGATTCTACCCCATTTTCAATCCTTAATACAAAATAACCAAAGAAAAAAGACTCAAATCCTAGAATACCCCTGGTACCTTAGGTATCATCAGAAGCAGTGGTGATCAGGAACCAACTGATAACCTACCTCCTGATCCTTGACAGTCCAAATATCTTTGTACAGGAAACCCCAAGGTATAAGGTCCTCCTTTGATTCAATTTTTTCATGAACCAACCTGGGTCGACCCTGAACCGCTCACCCATGCCAGCCCACGGCATGGCCAGATGGTCATTCTTGATCCCCAATGTCATGAAACTAGTGTGGGGAATCAAAATCTAATCGATGGGAATGATTTGTAAGATGAAAAAAGATAACCAAATAAATAAAGATTTACGACAAGAAAATAAAAGTAGAAGAGGAAAGAAAATAAATTCACGTTCCTCCTTGGGACCCTTCATGTCACCACCCAACTCAGAACCATGTCTGATCAACATTGAGAAGCTGAACCAGGAGAATGAAAAAGAAACTAATCCTACCAGTGGAATGATAATATAAGTATGAGTACAGAGATAATCAATAGGGATTCCAGAAATAAACCACTGAATATTAATGTTCTATTTTCCGAAGCAGCCCAAAAACACAAGTTTGAAATAAACGTACGAAAGTAGTTTTTTCTCATTTTAACATACGATGTATGTTTTTCCATTTTATAGAAAACCCAACAAATTCTACACACCCCTTCTAAAACCATATGATATTTTATAAAAAAACCAAGGAAGAAAGACCATGGTTGTGCTAAAAGAAATGAATAAACAGTACAAACATGAAATAAACTAATAGATATAGATTAATGTAAACATGAAATGTGAATAATTATGTAACCATAGGTGATCATAAACATCCCTATAATACACCTATATGTACTCGTTTTCGGAACCACCTGCCGGAATATGGTGAATCTCTTATGTCTATAACCAACTTCTAACCCTCACGGTAATAGAAAACAACAGCACTCCCCATATAGCCTATACACATACCACTGGGTAACAACCCATCTAATCAGGAATGATAAAAAACCATTTCTTGATCAACTATAAGCCACCTATGAAACCATGATGGTTATAATATCACTATGTAGGTAGGAAGTCCCTTACACACATGACTCATCAAACTACACTTTCCTTCCCCAAACACGGATTCTTCCTATTCATTCACCCATAACGGGATACACTAGATAAGAACACCCCATATACATATATATATATATATATACACACAAAGACACACATGTCAATCATACATAGTGCCAACCGATCCATCACACCATTTGGTTATCAAAACCAATTTATTAAACATTTGGAGTTGTAAATTGGGCCCTTAGATTTATATAATAAAATGAATTTATGAAAACACTGAACAAGCTCTTATAAAATATCTCTAGACACCATTGTCTTATTTAAAAAACCAATCAGGTTCCTTCAGTTCCACGTTTCAGAGAATTTAAATAAATTTCTTTAGTGATACTAAGTTCAATTTCCTAAAAACAATCCCAGTGTTGCCTTACACCACACACTCAGGTAAATATATACACCAAAATCCAAACGGCAATATACTCATGGATTTATTTTAAAACCAATTTAAATAACCACATGATGTGACCCAAAACATTTAGAAAACAAGAACCACTTATAAAAAAATGATTTGAGAAAAAAACATCCAATTTAAAGAGAAATGATTAATCATTTCATGAAAAAAAACTATGTTCCATAAAATTAACCAAATCAAGGCAACGAATATTAATAAAATTATTCTACAAGAAAACACCACAAAAGATATCCCACAATACCATTTGTATATAATAAAGTGTAGTTCCAAACATGTTGGCAAGCCATAAACATGTGCATAAATAGAAGAGCATCCAAATATCATTTTTCAGCAAAATCATTCAATTGGAAAACATGACCACTAGATATATATAAACATAATAGTATTTTGAAACATAATCTAAATTTTAATTAAGAAAAGACAGGCATTAAATGGATTAATATTGGGAGCAATGGCATTAAAGCACCTACATATAACCAAAGAACTATTTCAAAGCTATTTTTAACACTTTTAACAATCATAAAAAAGCACTGCAATAAATAAATTATCATGCATATAAAAGTGATAATAAATATTTTAAATTATATGAATATAAGAGCACATTGGATACTCTAGATGAGAAAATTTATGGAAATGCCTACCTCAAACAATAGTCGCACCATACTTTCTAACTCAAACAACATCTTTCTCACATGCACAAACATATATATATATATATATCATTAAACTGATGCATGTGTTCCATGTGTAATGAGGTAACACACACCCAGAAGATGCATATATAAATATATATCTATACCTAGGAACATGCTTGCACACCTTCGAAACCGGCCGCAATGACCAACTATAAATCCTCAGGACTTAAAAACACCAAAAATCCCAAAAATAAAATTTAATCCTATGAAACTAATCAAGATTCAATTTAAAAACCAACCCAAAAAAACTCCCAAATTTCACAAGTAAAAATCATATCACATTTTCACCATTTTTTTAAAAAAAATAACTATGGGAAACACCCTCGAAATCACATCAATTTACACTAACATAAACATAATTAAAGAATCACACAAACAAAAAATTTTAACAAATTGAATCAAAGAAAAAACAACACAAATAAATTATAAAAGCATATCATATGGATGTAAATCATATTTTTAATTTTTTTTAATGAATGATTTGGCACTTAAAAAAGTATATTATCATAGAAACATGAATATTTAAACCAAGAACTGACTCAAAACATTTTTTTCACAACTTAAAATATATTCTAGAACACTATAGTAGGCTAATTAAGTTAATAAAGAAGTTGTGACACTTTTTTTAAAACTAAATAAAAGATAACAATAATTATCAGAGTACTCTGGAAATGAAATACGAAAATCCATCTCAGTCAGAGGTGAATGAATACAACAACACTTCAACAGAAGGAAGAAAAAAACAGTGTGAACCCCTCACACACCCTAAAAATTGGGAAACACATAGAAATTATCCCCCAATATTATGGTTTGGCCAAAACCATTAAAAATTGACAAAAAAACATACACCAATGTAGGAGAACACTTGAGAGGGAGGTCATAGCCAGAGAGGAACGTCAGTGAGGAGGAGGTCACCCAATGAGGGCTTGCATCAGAAGGGTTACACTAGACCTAGCTAGAGGTGTGCCACTAGCCATAGTTGGGATACTAGACTAAAGGATAGGGGGACAGGGGTAGGGTCGGTTCATGGAGGGAGGCTGACAAGGAGGGAGCTCCATTAGGAAGTGTCAGAGAGGGAGGTCGTTAAATTTGTGGTATCTCAAACAGAAAGGGGGAGAGGGTGGTCTCCCGGTGGGAGAGGGTGTTCCATCGTAGGTCATACGAGCATAGAGGGGCGCCTATGGATGGGGGTGGAGAGGCGAGGCGGAGGACTGTCAGGTGGGGGGGGGAGGGAAGGTACATGCACACTGCTGGAAAGATAGATGAGGGGAGATGCCTCCCATGCACATAAAGTAGAGAGGGAGGGTCATCCCCCAGTGGGTTTCTTGTCAAAAAAAAAACAAAAAACATAACATATTAAAATAAAAATAAAATAAATAACGATAATATTAATAATAATAATAACTAATAAAATAAAATAAAGCGTAACAAATAATAATAATATATTTATTTCTTGATTTAGGTTATTTCTAGGAATAATAATATTAACAATTAATAATAATACTTGTAGTAAGAATTATATTAATGAAAATTTATTAAAAAATAATACTAATTGAATATAATATCAATAATATTAAATATATTTAATGATATTTTTATTATTATTATCTAAAAAAATAATATTATCATGAAGTATACAAATTTATAAAAAAAAACTATTTTATGTATCAAGTAACCGTGCATTCTCCAGGACCGAATTCATCAGCACCACTAATTGTACGGTGACCGCGCACTAGACCTAGACCCTTTGAAAACATTAAAGCATCAAAATTTTCAAACTCGGACCCAATCCCAACTCTTCCCTAAAGAAGAGGGACCGGGAAAAGAATAAAATAATAGGCTTTATTGGTGGGTTTGGGATTGTATATATGATAATAACATGTTTGAAACCACTATAATGGAGGTTAAAAGCAACTCTTCTAAAGATAATATTTACATATTTGGATTATTAACTCAATTTTTATTAATTGGGTTATGTGACCACTTAATTGATTATTTTATTCAAATATTTAGTGAAAACTAATTTTTTATTAACTAGGTTTAATTCCAAATTGTCATTCTTTGGATCTATATTTTTTATGAATTATACACTAATTTATTAATTCTCACCTCATTTATTTGATCTTTGTAAGGGTTTTGAATCAAAACATCCATCATTGAGACACATTTTTATTTTTTAACCTAATTTCATTTGAATGGTGTATATTCATCAAATTTAAATACTAAACAGATAATCCTTCCAACATCTTTAATATTAATGCTACAATTTATATAAATCATTCAAGGACTATTATATTTTGAATATTTACAAAATCAGTAAGGGTTTATGTTTTAATAAAATATTAATTAGTATTTAATATTCATAAATTTCAATTGAAAGTAATTATTTAATCATTATCTAAAAATACCTTTTTATTATATTATCCTCTATTTATTCATGTTGTTTTCAAGTAATAGTATCATTTTCCATCCTATTGTGAATAATTTTATTGAGATATTATTTCTCCGAAAATACAAATGCATTTCATTCTTCAATCAAAAATAAATTTTCATCCAAATAATATTTTACTAATAAAATTAAATAATGTTATACTATGATTGTATAAATAAATTTCTAGAAATTATTATTTATTTTAAAATATATCTTTGTATTTTTATGAACAATTCACCTTTTGATATTTCATTCCAAAATGTGAAAAAAAATATTTATTTCTAACATATTTTTCATGAACAAAAAATTTTCACCGTCATGAAAAGTTATTGTTTTAGGCCTTTCTTTTTTTGATTAAATTTTTCATTATGTAAATACAACTAATTCAATGTTTGATAATGGTTTATATTTTAAATATGATTTTTTAAAATCGTAGAATATTTTTCTCAATAAATGTTCAGAGTGATATTTCAAAATGATTTTCTAACTTACATGAAATTCATTGATTATTAAAAATGTGAGAAGGATATTTTACTCATGAAATTTTTTAACCATTTAAAATTATTTTCATTAATGAAAATAACTATTGATATTACATATTCCTTCTATATAATGTTTATTAATGTATCTCATATCTATAATTAGTTTAATCTCATTTCCTTTACACAGGTAATACATTCCTTGTGATCATTTTTTAAAACCCTTTATTATGATATTTATTATGTATTTTATATGAATAAAGGTTATGTAACCTATTTTCATGCAATAGGTAATTTTTATGTTAATCCATGTGATTAATTTATTTTATGTGGAACAAATAGATCATATAATATTATGATGACTATGCCAAACTAGATGTACAATGAATTAGGAAATCATTTATTATAATTAGACCTCGTGAATTAGATTAGAGAGTAAACTTAATCCACTATTGAACCATTTCCAATATGTTATATTTTCTATGTATTTATCCTTCACTCTGTTCAATTTAATGATTTTTTGTTTCCTAAAAATTACTTACAATTCCATCATCTGATGATACCATATTCTGTACCTTTTTATTAAATTTGATTTCACATGAGAATTATTTTTTAATATATAATGTTATAAATTTGACTCACAAGATATAATTACTTCACATGTTTTTCCTTTACTGGGGTTTTTAGATCACCCCTTTATTTTTTTATTACTCATTTTATCTTAGTAGGATTTATGGGTTCAAATGGATTTTTAAAGCTCATTATAGAAAAAAATAAGGAATCAATGTTTTATGTATTACGAAGATAGTATTCTAAAGTCACAAGACATTTAAAACCCATGTCCCATTTTCATGTTTATTTTTGTTTAGTAATCCCCAAGTAAGCTGCTTAAAATTATTATGTATCCATAAAAACTACTTTAGAGTCATCCTTGTAGGGTTCCATTCAATTGGGGGGTTGTTATCATCTCTAGAGAAAATTAATTCAATGTCAATTACAATAATACTGAATTATAATATTATTCTAGGTTGAACACATTATTGATCATAGATAACACATAATATAGAAACCATGATATGAAACTGTATTGAAGAGATACATTAAGGACCAGATAACTTATAATCCAAGTGGTCTATGTACCTTGATTATGGGATAAATTGCATGAATTAGTAAACTAGTTGAAAACAATAAAAAATGTTAAAATATTGTGAGGATAATTAAAAGTTAATTTAATGGAAACAAAAATAATATTGATCATTATACATTCCATGGAATCTCGGTATAGAAAAACACCAATATAAACCCCCATGAATTGCAGATCATCAAACATTGAGATATGGAAGAAGAAGGGGGGTGTGTTCAGGCTGTTGGTCAAATAGAGGAGTGAAAATATATGATATATTTGTTTTTCTTTCATAATTTAATAAAATTAAAAATTTATAGGTATTTATTATCACCGTATGGAATGGGAGCATGGGTTAGAAAATCATTGACCAACCATCTTTTTACCAATATCATTATTAAAAAACCCACATGGTTATTTGATTTTTGCACCAAATTCGATGTCCACCCTATCATATGTACTACATAATTAAAGGTTCATCTATGTACTGAAGTAACAAATTCACTAGCCAAGTGAAATTAAGATGCAAATATTTTATTTATATTTATTAAATAATTTTTTTACTTTTATAAATTAATGGATTAATATTTCTAAAATATTATTGGATTTTTTTATATTAGGATGAAAAAAATGGATTAAAATTATATAATATTTGAATAATTCATTATGAAAACAATGATACAAAACATTATAAATATGAATGACCAACCCAAAGTCTTATGTATAGAATCAAGCAACTAAATATGTGAAGCTAATTGATAATCAATATTGACATCGCGATTAGTCAATTCAAGATGTGAAAACTGATAAAATTTAATGGTTGAAGTTAAAAATAAGTAGAAATAGACTAGGATTAGTAAAACATAAATTCATGGGCTAAAAACAAGTAACACAATGAATCGTGTTTTCGAGACACAAATTCAACTTTTTAGGTAAACATCATAATGAATGCCATTGTTTTTGACCTAAAACCATTGAAACCTATAATTATCATAGAATAGAATAATTGATCAGTTTATGGTGATAGTGGAATGACAATTTCTTAAAGATAAAAAGATTTACGAGATTTGGAAACATTATTTTGTGAGGGGTTGTTATAGAAGACAAACCACTACTACATTATTTTCATTTTTTCATTCTTTCATTTCAATTTATTTTTATCATAGATTCATTCCCCATTAAATTCCAATATACCAATAACATGTAAGGTAAAATTATTTCTGTGATTATTAATATGGGATTCCATACTATATTTTATTTCATGATTTTTTCCTATAAATAAAAAAACATAGTTTTTTTAAATTGGTTCATATTCTCAATTTACACATTAAATTTTCAACACCAATTATATTAATGTAATTTGTTTATTGGTATAAATTAATTATTTTATATCTATTTCATTCAATTATTTTATTCAGCAATGTGGGATTCATAAAATTATTGAGACTGAGCTAAACACTAAATAATTCATGACGGAAATGATGTTATGTGACATACAGATGGTGAAGGACAAAACATAAGGATTCCAAATATTGGATAATTCAAAAATAGACATGAATATTCTAAAAAGAAAAAGAAAAAATATAAATGGAATATTATTGATATGAAATTATATTTTGTTCACAGTGTGATAAATAGAATGTAAAAAATCAATTGGAGAAGTATAATTAAAATACATGTTGTGACATATATGTCATTATGTGAATCACTATTGATAATCCTATATTAAAATTCCCTGAAATAATATATAACAGAGGCTTCACATTTTATGATCTATAAACCCTTTAAATCCTTTGATTGATAGATTAAAAATTAATTTATCTATTTATGGTGACGTGATCATGACTTAGCACAATAAATAAAATGCCATGGAGAGATTCAGAATCATTACATGGTTAGGGAATAAGTGTTATGAAAACATAAAACTTCTTTAATTTACTTGTTTTATTTATTTAATTCAATTTTATTCCTTGTATTTTAACTTTTTTCTATGTCTAATCATTTATCCACTGCATTATAGGTTAAATAACATCAATTGATCAGGAAATAGATAATATAGTATGAAATTTAATGCATAATTTTTTATTCTTAAATTAATAAAAAATTAGTAATAATATTTCATCACATTATAATTATCAAATAGTATTATTAAATTTCATGTGAAGGTGTAATTTATTTTATCTATTGTTAATGTTTATGACTGTGGTAATCGATTTAATTTCTCTTCCAACATAATTTTTATTTCCAAACAATAAAAAATGATAGGGTTAAGTGGTGGTGGATCATCAATTATTATCACATGAATGGAATTGAATATGAAAAAATATATAATTATGGAATAAGATTACCTATTTGGGGATTTCCCAAAAAAAATAAGTGCACCAGCATCAATTCTCAAGAATATATCAGGGATGGTATACCAATATGATATTTTTGTTATATATATTATCAATATCTATATCTGATCATTATAGACAGAGTAACCAATTTTTGAATATCAATTTTAGTATAATAATGGAAAATATTTACAAATAATTATAAAAAATTATAGAATTACAACAGTCCTCGACAAATCAGACTCAATCACTGCATTAATTAATTTTTTTATAATCAACATCATTAATAATTTTTTTAATACTAAATTAATGAATAAATTAAAATAACTATTATTTAGATATCATTATTTTTTTTAAATATGTTTTTCTAAATTATGTTCTGGAGACTAAATAGAGTGACCCACTATAAATTACATATATGAGAAATTTTTTTTTACCATTACTTTTTTGTGTAGAAAATGGTGAAATTTAAGGGTGGATTTTTCATAAATATTTAATTTTTCTAATGAATTGAACATGTTTTCGATAAGTTATTAATTAATATTGATCCCAAATATGGAAAATAGAAACATAATTATGGAAAATAAACTCAATATATTAGTTTAAGTAAATAAATATTTCATAATCATGTGACAATCTATGTGTTCATGAAGAACCAAAAAACATGATTGTAATTTCTAATCCATCCTTTTGGGATATGTACGATCCTAAATTCACCCATCATGAGATATAAGTTATTTCACCTTCTTGAAAAAAAATTTTTGAATTTAATATTTAGATGATTAAGGTAATTATTAAATTTCATTGTCTTATTGGTGTAGACTCAAAGAAACACATTCATGAAGAATCCAATTTATGCTCACGTTTTAAGCCACTTGTTGTCATAGAAGAATATGTGAAATGTGGAGAATTCCTATTTATAAAAAATTATAAGTAATTGATTAGTTGTATATCCATCAACAAAATGAAATCTATTATTTGGGGGGGGGGGTTTAGAGTTGTGTCATGAATATAATTTTCATACAATCAAGAGAACATAAAATAGAAAATATTTATAATCAATTAAAAAATAAAATAGAGAGACTCTTAATGAATTCTTTAAGATGTTAAATAATCTCATAAGATGATACCTATGTAAAAATGGGAATAAAAATCTCTTCATTATGTCATATACTAAGGGCTTTACCAAAAATACCACAAACTAAATTAACGACATCTAAAGGATAATTTACAATAAAATAGCCAGTAGATTCTTGTGGTTTGATTAAAGTGATATATTTGAAATCATTAAAATTTGGTATGAGAGGTATGATCATGAGAGTAATTCACATGGTATGGAAAATATATTAATTATTATATCATGAAACATAAGTTGATGAACTAAATAGTTCATTCATAAAAATATTACTGAAACATTTAAAGGCATTGTAGATCCAAACTCATTGATGGGGTTTTGGTTCATTTCCACATCATTAAACTAACCAGTGTTCTAATATATACAGTAAGGGATGTTGTGATATATAATTTCACCCATTTATGTTATATAGAAATCAAATTTTGAGATATAATCTTCATGAAAATCTAGTATACAAAAGGTATCATTCCATACATCCCTTTTCTAACCAAATAACCCAAACAACCCCCATTCTAATAGTAATTCCAAATCCCACCGCCGTTTCAGTAGCCCATTAATCAACCATACATGTAGAGAGGCTATAAACCCACCTATTTTGATAAAAATAACAAATATATTCTATTTACAGGTGTACCATTTTCTGAATAATAATAAGGAGAATAGATAAAAGAGATGATGACAATAATAAAGTATTTTTCAAGTATGTTTTAATGTTTAAGGAGCATTATACTAATGAATAAAGGGATATTCCAAAAAAACTATAGTAAATCCAAGGATAGTGTCCACATTATTTAAAAAATCCTTAAAATGTGACAATGTCACTAATTCCAATGAAAACAATGATATACATGGCTAATATATGATATGAAATAAAAATAAAAAATAATGATGACCAACCTAGAGAGAGAAAATAAGAAAAATGGTAATGGTTTTTTATTGTTTGACTAAAAATTCACAAAAAGATAAAAAACATAATGTGCATTTCATCACAATTATATTCTCTAGTAATTCATTGAAATATGATAGATGAATAGGAAATTTTACGAGATATTAAAGATACCATTCAAAACGATGATATCATCATTCTTCTCATTGATGAAATCTGAAAACATCCCATCTATTTATTTTTGTAAAATATATATCCACTAAGATAATGAAAATAAATAGAACTGAATAAATAATACAATAAAATATCTTCTCATCATTTTTTATACCACCAATATATTAAAAATGTCAATATATAGGGGTATTATATTCCATGGATTGTTAATTCTCTATATTTCACTAATGCTGAATGTGATATAGGTTCATAAATTAATTTCCTTCATCAGTGTTTATTTTTCTATATTCAAACTATAGAGATGAATCTTGAAAGAGTGGATTTCCAATCTGAAAAGAGGTCAACTATTTTGGTATAATATTTTTTTAAATGATGTACTCAAATTAGAAATATGACTGAATTTTATAAGAAAAATCCATGTTGTTAATTATATATAAGATAGATAACTATACCATTAACCCATTACTCTTCAAATTTCATTTCTAAACATGAAAAATATTCAAGATCACACTTAATGAAACACATATAATGGATATTGGAGGTTTCATGTTATACATAAAAAAGATTTAGATGAAGAAGATTACATCAATAAATAAGTCAACTATAAAACTCACAAATGGAGATAGTACATAAAATATTGATGAATCATGTATGTTTCATGAATTATTATCCATATGAGATAACTTTCTGGTTGAAGGTTTGTTCAACTATTTAAAAACCCAATGACAATAAATTCTAATTATTATCTCGAGGAATAGGGAATATCAGATCACATTGATGTTTTGTTAAAATAATCTAATATGCGATATATAATAAATAATCTAATATAATAAAAAGTAATTCTATCTCATCTCTTTAAAAAATCCAATATTTATATATAAATCCACTATAATTTAATCTAATATATTACTAAATAATTGAAGGTGTGAGATTACCATTAACCACATCCAATAACCCATAAAATAATATTGGAAAAAACTTTTTTAATATTAATATAAATGATTGATCCATAGTATAGTGTTTAGAAGATATAACTGAAATTAACCCCAACATATTTTCAAATAAAATATTTTTATTTTAATGTTACAAACCAAAATAATGGTCCCATAGAATAATAAATCCAACAATAATGGAATTGGTGAAAAAAGTAATTGAAATTTTTCTATCAAATTTCATCATTTAGCCTATTTCATATTAAATATGGGTGGTCCCCATTCATGCAGATCCAATAAGAATTCATTTTACCACTATGATAAATGATCGAAATAAATTTATTGCCATTATAATATGGAATAAATGGATGATTTTTTTTGATTACACAATTATAAATCTTGTCACATGAAATAATAACTTCCCCGTCACATTTATTATTTAAATAATAGAGAGGTTTGCAGTAAGAACACTTTCATGATTCTTGAATGGTTATATAGTATAGTTTTACGTACCAATTTCCCTATAATTTCATCAATAAGCAACCTTAACATGTATGGTTGGAATATTTTCATATATTATGATGAATTTAAGGATATGAATCACCCTAGTTACATTTTATAAGTTCATGTTAAGAATTTTTTTTGATAAGATATTTCATTTCAAGGATGAATTTCTTGTAAAATTAAATTTTTTGGAATTCTTTTTTTCATTTAATGGGAAATTATTAAAATGTTTTTTAAAAATGGATTGGATGAAATATTATTTTCAATTTTGAGACGTGTCACTTTATGGTTGAATATCGGTAGTATTATGACACATAATTTACACAAATAAATTGAGTTATAAAACTAAAATGCAGTTATTATAAATTATCTTCCATATCCATATTTTTTAAAATATGTTTGATTTTTATAGGTCAGGAATGATTTTGTTGGTGTATAATCCAAGATTTTAGTAAGACATGTCATCAACATTCATGATTAATTTTTAATTATGCTTAATATGATATTAATTATGTGTCTATAAAACCGTATGATGAGATGAATCAATGATTGATCACCCCAAATATAATTCAACCACCGAACAATGAGAATCCATTTGAGATATATAGGTGTCGATGAAATAATGATATAAGAGAAAATTTTCCTCAATGAATATATACAAATCCACAATTCATAGATTATTCCTCTAGTCCATTCGATGAAATGTAGATTAAAAACAAATATAATAGATATGATTTAAATTGTATTATTCCATGTGTTAGGTATAATTAGACCTTATTTTTTGGAGACTAGTGAATTTTTTTTTCAGATCATGAATTTCAATGGAACCTGATGAAGAATGTTCCTGACAATACATGGTTTTAATGAATGATTCTACTTTTTCAATAATTCTTATTATAATTTAGATAAAATAATGGGTTTAAAAATAGGTTCACAATCATATCAATAGAATACAAAACAACACAGGAGAAAAATTATATATTATAACCTTTTATATAATTATCTCCCATTGGTTCACCAATACATTATATATGAAAAGATACTATTATGTGCATATTTTATTAATTATATGGTCATGTAATAGATACCATATTTTATTAACACCCACAAAAATCATAAACATATATATGAATCATTATTTTATATTTGGGTAGAACCATTCATATGGAAAATATGAAATTTCCAAACCAAAATATTATTCTTTTCATCAATTGAAATTGAATAAATTTTTTTATATTATCATAGATTACATTGTGGAGAAAAACATTTACTATAAGTTTCCGAAATGAATGTTTTATAATCAGAAATATATAATACAAAATTATTAAATTATTCATATAATTTTTGTACTAAATGTAAAAAATATAATTTTTCTTAAACTATCTAAATACATAATGAAATGTATCAAAAACAAAATAGCGTATACATAATTATTAAATAATATGTAATTAATATCATTGAACTATTCCAAATTTAGTTTTTTAATTAATATATTTTTTATAATTAAGACTATGTTTAAAGAGGGTGGATATAAAATATACTGGGACAAATAATGCCAAAATTGTTTAGGATTTTTTTAGGGATAACATCTTCTGATGGATTGGAGTTAATAATGAAAACACATGAAAACTAGGTAATCATTTAGGAATTAGTATAATGTAGTAAAAACTAAAAATATAAGGGGGAATAATAAAACTACATAAAAATTCCATTAATAAATTAATTTCCATGAAGAAGACTCCATAGATAAATCAAAGGATTTTTGCAAGGTATTGTCAAAAAAAATAGGACAGACTACTGCCAAATGATAGAACAAAACTTACTAGTTTATAAGACCACATAAAATAAAACCATAATAACGTTCCCATAATAATTTATTTAATGTATGTGTTTCAATGAAAAATTGGATTTCCATTATAAATACTTTAGGATGTCTTTGAGATGTATCTAGAAAATAAAAAATTAGTAATGAAAGACTATTTTAGCTGCTCGTGGAATAGAAAATGTGTAGAGAATAATTTTAAAATATTAATATCTACATACAGATAACAAGGATGTCCCATGTCAAGATAAATCATTAATGAAAGTTTCAACCTAGAGAACATATATTATAAAACAGAAATGGAATCATGCTAATGTCAGGAAATAATTATTCCAGATGGGATGTATATTATATTGTAACTCACATATATCCTTTTGTTAATATGTATATTAAATTGTAGGATAACTAATAACATTTATTGTTAATATTCTAGGGATTAAAATGATCCATGTAAAAATGAATTTAAACTATTGAGGTAGATTATAATCCCTCAGTCTGATTATCAATGGAAAGACTCCAAGCCTTACCATTTATATATATTTGATTTATGATGGTAATAAAAAAAATCTACATACCTGAATAATATATTTCAATTACTCCTGATCATAGAATAAATTACATATGTGGAGGGTGTCTTATTATCAATGATATCATATGATTATTTTTTTGTTTGGTTGGGGAAGAATATATAAAACAAATTCCATTTGTGGTGGTAACAAATATCTTTTTTCCTTAGTGACCTTTTACCAAGATTTCTATTTAAGTATAATTTAAAATTCACACACTATGATTTATTTATATTGTTATATATGTGTCCATTTACCAGGATAAGTAATAAAACTACACATAATTTTATTTTTGAAATAGATTTCATTTAATGTAATTTATATTCATATCATGAAATAAAAAATCACATCATTAAAAATGTAGAACAATGCCAAGTAAAAAAGAAACTAGGAAAAATATCTGGAGAATTATTTCATTTGAATTATATATTTTTAATCTTTATTTTAATTTAGACTCATAATTTTAATCTATTTTATATCATTAAATGAAAATGTTAATCCCCACATTAAAATCTTCTATTATAATTGTGATTGTATAGAAATAGAACATGCATTGGATAAAAATTATGCATTTTAAAAAATATCATTATTAACATTATTAGATAGGTAAAATATGAATTGAATGGTTAATGTAAATAATGTGAATGTTATTTTCAAAAATCAATTTTTTTTGTAATATTTTGGTTTGTGTTCCAAAAATTCTTCAAGGTTTGGCTTGTTTGGAATATCAAAATTTATATGGATTTTTCTGTGCAAATAAAATTTTAAGTATCCTAAAACATATATTATATATTTTGATAAAAATTATAAACCAATATTTCATGTTAAATCTATACTAAATTTCATTATTGATTCAAGTATGTGTTTTCTTATTGAAAATTAATTGCATCATATTAAATCAATGAATCTATGTTATACCATTAATAATGAAAGAGTCATCAACTTATTTATCATTTTATCATTACAATCAAATAGACATTGAATCCTATTTTGTCATATAAAATCCATGAATGAACATGTTGGGAAATGAGTCACTTTTCTTGCATATAATATACCTTCCAAACCTACTCCCAATTATGTAGCATGATATTAAATATAATAAGTGTGGGGATTTTTTTTTACCAAATTATATTGGGACATTCATAATTGACGTGATTTTGATGGTGTTATTCATTTTCTTTGTGTTGGAGTCATGTTATCATCTATTGTTCCTTATTAGTCACCTATCATGTTAAAAAAAGTAATTGAAATTAATGGTTTGGATCATGGGAGAATAATAATTAACCCTTGTATGGATGTTGATCATAGGATTATATGGTTTTGGGTGTTTGATGTCATATTTTCATTATTAAAGATAATCATAGAATAAAGAATAAAGTAGAAAAAACATCAAAAAGATGAAAAAAGATAGGTAGATTCATTAATTTTTCTTACTCATATTGTGTTCCTATAATGACATTTGGGGATTTGAGAATGATACATCCATCATCTAAACACTATTTCTTCAGGAATATATTTCAAAATAATTAATTATCCTTAAAATTAAAACAATAATTTTTACAAAAATTTATTCATACCATAATTACATAATTCTATATTGAAATTTGAACGTTGATGCAATAAACTCATTTTTAATAATGATTTATGTCATTATGTGTTTGGGATTTTATTCTCCTTCCAAACATATGTTAAGTGGGATGTACATTAAGTATGTAAAAAATATTACACTTATTTACTTGAAGGATTATTTAAATAAATTCAATATGAGGTAAATTACTTTTGGTGTTTATAATAATTTTGAATTAGGAAAAAAATATAATGGAATAAAGATAATTGATAATTAAAATTGGAAAAGTAAAATATAGTGGTGGATTAAATCATTTAAATATTTTGAAATTTGATGATTTATTTCATGTGGAAGTCCATAATTTATTTTTTATTGATAGTAATTTTGATTTCATACTCATAAAATATAAATTTATGTATAATGATATACAATTTTTTTATTGTTGAGATTTCATTATTAAGGATAGTTTTGTTATAACTGTGGGGGAATTGAAATAATTTTTTATCTAATTATTTATAATGTAAAATGAATTATCATTAATCATTGTTTTATTATTCTAGACAAGATTTGTTTATTTTTTATTTTATTTTTTATATAATTAATGTTTTAAAAAGAACTAAATTGTGTAAAAATAATATAAAAATATTATCCTATGCCATTTACAAGTTGAATGAATAACATATAAGATTTATGCTATATAAAAAATACAAAATAGAGGTAATATTATAGAAATTAATTATGTAAATAATCAATGTAATATTCAAAATTTGAATCAAGAGAGAAATCATTGGGAGACGTTTAGAATGAGAATATAGTTATAATGAGAAAAAACACAAAAACTAATGGAATGGAACTATTTTCAAACCATGAATATTACAGGAAAAACCTAGATTGTATTACATTGATGTAAAATATGATGATGAATGCCTTTTTTTAGAGATGGAAACAATATAAAGCCTATGATATACCAACAATTTATAAATTGATCCATTTATTGTGACCCGATCATGACCTAGTCTAATAAATACAATTCCATAGGGGAATTAAATATAATTTTGTAGTGATATGATTCTCTGGATGAAAACGTATGTTTTTGTTATTTAATATCATTAATTATTATTTTTATTTATTCATTATACTAGATATTATCATTTTAATGTAATATTCTTCTTATCTTGAATAATTTAAATAGTTTTACTAATTTATTTTAATATTTTTTTTATTAAAGATAATAATTTTTTTAAAATGAACTATATAGTGATGAAATGTATAATAAATATTTTTACCGTGATATATAATAGGTGAAGGACCAACTATTATTCCTCAATATATAAAATGAGTCCAAAAAAGTTTTGAAAAAAATAGAAAACCACCATTCACACCATGAGTGGAAAATTCAAAATCAAAAAATGAAGTGAATTCATGTGGTGATTTTATGAACCTGAATAAAATCAATGAGAGTGAATATAATGGATATTCAAGGTGTGAAAATTTTTTTACTCATCAAATCATGATGTATAGACCTAGATTCCACATCTTTGAAATAATATATGATGGATAAATCTAAGTTTTTAATCCAGAAACCCTATGAAAACCATAGTTGGTCAGAAAATTATTAGTTGATCTATTTATAATAACCTATAGAGTAACATGTCTTATATATATATATATCCAAGTTATTATTTATAATCTTATCATGGAAATGTTATTCTCACGACAACAACCTACTTCTCATTTTTTTCTAAATTTCATTATTTCTTTCTTTTTATTTCATTTGAATACATCCTTCTCTAAGGTCATATCATTTAACATTTCAATAGAATGATAATATTATTTTACCAATTTGTAAATGGAAAGGTTACACTATATTATATAAATAAATTATTGTTCTTAAATTAATAAAATAATCTATTTTCTATTTATACTTTTCTTAATTACCAATATTCAGTTTTAATTATCAAGTGAGTTGGTAATTCATATTTAATGATTATTTAATAGTTAATGATAATATTTCCCCCTCCACCTACTTCTTTTATATATACGATGGAGTCATCTATTGAGTAATTGTGAGGTATATATGATAATTAAACAATTTATTGAATACTAAATTGTACTGTTGAAGAATTACACCAAAGTAATACCCCATAATGGATACCTAAAATTAATCATGTGGAACTTCTGCAAAAACTAATATAAAAATGATGGTGGGTAGACCAATCTCATAATTCAGTTATGAATATTCTCTCCATATCCACGTATTAATGAGAGAGAGAGAGGAAAATATTGTTGGTTCACTCTCTAACTATATTAGTAGAAATTAACTATAGTATAATTTACAAACATTATAGTGTTTTAATTGAACTAACCGAGCACAAACTGAATATTGTTTCCTTTATTGGTTTAAAAAATTAAAACATAATTCATTTCATAATTAAAATATATTTTAACGATGTCAAATAAATTATCATGAAAGAACCCAAAAATTGAAAAATCCATTATATATACACACATCATTAGGATACAAACTGGTGATAAACTATATATTATATCTAGGAAATAAATTATTACCACATTACCAAGGATAAGGAATGTGTAATTATTGGGTACATGTATGGGAAAAAATGCATAAAATTTTTAAATTTAACATCGAATAAAAAATATTTCAGAAATCATAATATTTAATTTTGATATCAAAATTTAAAGAACACTAACCCCAATTACATCATTATTTCATGAAGCCAAATATTTTTTATAAACTATCCTATTATCTATAACCATATCTATCCTAGAAACCATTATAATATACATAAATGACATATGGGAAACACTGGAACACTTCACTATCAATTGAACAACAAAATGAATAGAGATTAAATAGATGGAGAACAAGGTAAAAGATTTGAATGTATGTTTAAAAGTATCATAGTCTTGTTGTCCATGAATATATAGAATATTACGTATGAAATAATATTGAATCAAATTGATAATTTTATTTTTATTATATTAATTTCTATAAATTATATCTAACTACAAAAGACTATAGAAATTCAATATGGAACTGGAGGTAGAAATGATATAAATCCATAATAAAATATTGATGAAGAACCATACTACCCAAAGGTGGAAACCAGGACTATTCCTAATAATGATTTACTATAAATGATCTTATAAAGGTAAAAAAGAAAGATTAAGTAAATTCCTTCACAATTACCTTTTCAATTATTTATGTGAAAGTAACTAGAATAGGGGATTCATTAATGAAATATTTAAGTGACTTTTAAAAAAAATAATTTCACCATAATCATTGAAGAAATCCTAAAATTATATTGTGTGCTACTTTACTGAGGGAGATGATCAAAAAAAGAATTATGCCTTATGAAAATTAATAATATAAATGAAAAGTTGTTTCTCCAGTCAAATAACACCATAGACAACAAAAAACATTCAAGATTCAGCAAAATTATTAATTCAATACAATATTAATAAATTAAATTTTACAAAATCCATATTTTTTTCATAGAGAAGAACTAAATTTCGTATCACAAATTATATTTTCAACCCTAATCATCATATATTTTAATCCCACAACAATGGTGGTCCATTTAGAAAAGAGAGACCCAATTTTCCCAAAAGGACTTGAAGAGGATGTACTCACAAGAGTTAGGTGGCTGATTTTTCAGCCCTACATCCCTTTTCTTATATGGTAAATAGATATATCATTAGACCATTAACTTTTTTTTTCATTGAAGTAGCTTCTTGATAATAAAAAACAATCATGAACATGCCTGATAGAAATATTACAATATAGCTTTAAGACAATACAATTAAATTCTATATTTTTGGTTAGATGAAGAATCATTCAATAAGTGACTCACATTTCACACCATAAAATGATTGAGGAATGAATCCTCTTGATGATTCACATATCCTTCATTAATTATTACCCATATGAGATAAAAATTTGTTCTATGATATCAACGATAATTTGTGTACCGAGAAAGCTAAAATTTGCATTATCAGTCTAACGAATTGATACCCAATTTTTTTTACACTATGAGTAATCAAAATTATTATAGTTCCCCATAAAACTAGATAAACCATTATTACTAAGTACTTGATCAAACCTATTTCCATTATAGCGTAAAAATAAGGAGATTCTATTTTAATTTTAAAAATATAAATCGGGTCACTCAAAAACAACATATTCTCATTGAATTTATTTTTCAATTACTTATGAGGCTAGAAGTAATGAATGATTAATATTTATTATATGGAATATTATTATATTTTTATATTATAATTACCTCATTATAGAAAGATGAAATAACCTTAAAATGTCTATTGGGAACTTTTTTTCATAGAATGATGCCTTTTGCATAATGATCTATTGATGTAATTTTTAAAGGTTCATGGTAAGAATATTTTTATATAATATTTTGGAAATGAAATAATTATTACATGATGGATTATATATATATTAAATTTCACATGATCATTTCTTGGGAAATCATGAAAATATATTAAAAACAAGTATTGAATGAATTTTTGTTCTCAATTTTTAGAAGTTTCACATCATGGTTGAAGAAGGTAAGTATCATAACATTTAATTACATAAAATATAACTGGGGTATAAATATCTAATGTTTAAATAATATATTGAATTCCATAAAAAACTTGTTAAAAAATAAATTATAGATCATAATTTGTCCATGTTGTACTATATAATTTGTTTATCATGGATTTTATTAATATTTATCTTCTTCTCTGAAGATTATATATAAAATTAGAAAATATTTACATTAGTGGTGATTATGTTAATTAATTTGAGGATGTAAAGAAACATATAATCAATTGAAATATAATGCAACCATCAAATTTGGACTATACATTTGTGCTTATTTTTTATCCATAAAACCATGTAATATGTGTATATATCTCAAAAAAATTTATTCAAAATGAAAATCATAACTTATAGCTCCAGGATGTTTTATTTAACTCATTTTAACTAAATAAAATACTAAAAATTAGTTTTGTTTGTTTATTTATTTGAAAAATTTAGATATTTTTTTCTTGGTACAAAATTAGATTTCTCTTTTAATCATATAGTTATTAGGTCCCTGACGAAGGATATTTGTTATTATCTAATGATGGTACAATAGATTATATTTTCCTACGAATTAATTATTGAAAATAAATATAATAAGGGAACTTAATATAAGGATATAGATTATATAAGCAGAATAATTATATTTTTAAAGAAGAAATTATACTTGAGAACCCACTAAAGAAACTTCTACATGATGAGAACCTCAAGATTGTGGAAGAAGATTTACCACGATAAATATAAATTGAAAATTATTTTTTCATGTATGTGGTACCATATCATCTCAACAAATATCAAAATCATAAATATAAATCTAACTCTAGATTTTATATTTAGGAAGACCCATTGAGGTAGGAAATTTATAATGAACAAATATAACAAGGTGAATTACTATAAGAGAATTGGAAAAAAAAAAATTTAATTGGGTCAACAATTATCATGTACATGAAAAATTATACTTAATATGATATTTTTTTTGATATATAGTCCATAATTATTTGGACTAATTTATTTAAATATGGTTCTGAATTTAGTATGGATTCCAAAAAAAAATATTTCATTAAATACCTCAAAATATAATGAAATTCCTCAAAACTGATTATCTTTTTTGAAATTTTTCAAAATGTGGGGAATTAACATCATAGAAATCATTCCAAATTTCCTTTAGTAATTCATTGTTTTTATGGTTATGTATTATGTTTTGAAATGGGTGTATAGAAATTTAACAAGGTTTAACATTCTAATATTTTTTTTATTTTCTCATCATTAAAATATTTTATATGGTTTATGTTATTATAGATATTTTATTTAAATAATATATTCATTAATTTATATAGGAAAATGGTAAAACTGTTTAAATGGTATGGGGTGTGTCATAAAATTACCACACAAAACTTGGGACAAAAAAATTTCAATGAATATGTTTCTAAAAGTGAAGTTAATGGAATTCTATAAATGAAGTTGGAACTCTATATGATAGATTGAATCAAAATGAAATAAGTCACTTTATGTTATTATAGTACCTCATTAAGAATTTTTATATGAAATATACCTTATCGGTTGAAGTATCAGTAGAGTTTAAAACTCATAGTGTAATTATAACTACGGCATTCATGGTTGTGTGAGATAAGATATGAAGGAAAAAAAAAATTCCTACAGTCTCTACAAGAAATTATGTTATTTGATTTTTATTATAAACTTATAAATAAAGTGAGAACAATGGAGGAATAAGAAAACATAATTCCACGAAAAACCTTCCACCGTAGAGGTCATGAGTTTTTATGTAACACTAGATTCAAGATAATGTTATGTGGCCTTTATTTTATATTGGAAAGCGCCTTTTATTATTTCCCATATATCTAAATTTTTTATAGATTAGAATTAAATATGATGAAACCACATTTAAAATAAATTTTGAAAGGATAAATAAAATCATTAGGAATATTCCTTTTAATCTAGTGGATTGGATTATATGTATTCAACATGATAATAAATAAAAACCCAGCTGGAATTACCCTTCCTTTATACTTGATTGAATGTAGTATTTCCATGTTAAATATATATATTCCATAAAAATAAATTTAATCTAATTGAGGAAACATCATAAATTATCTATGTTGAGGTAATCATATAGCCTAGGATTTCATTTATAGAATTTTAATTTTTGATCAAGTCAATGATGTTATAAAAAATCTATTTTAGGAGTCCACGTGTGTTTTTTGTCTTATTCCTCTCATTTATACATTCCTATGGAGTAATAACTGAACATACCACTCCTATAATTTTTATACTTATTTAAATGACCATAACTAAGGGTAAATTATAAAATTATATGGAATTTAGGTTTTGTAAGAGTGTTCACAGTGTATAATTGGAATTCACATCGTGAATAGAGATATCACATCTGCGGATGATATTAGTCTGTAGATTAAGTATGAAAATTTACCTCAATTTTTTGTGGAATGTCAAACCATTGGACATCAAAAGAGGAACTGTTTGATAAATGATATCTTCTCTTATTTCTCTATTAAGGGTCATAACTAGAAGGTATGTAAGAAACTGTATAAAATACAGCATAATGATGGAGAATCTTTTCCAGAAACTAGAAAATTGGGTGATGCCAATGAAGGAAATGGGTCTGGTCCAACACAGCTGCAGGCTACCCAATCTCAGCAGGAGGATTGGTGCACCTCTGAGGATTCACAGCTGGTTGTGGATGAAAAAATTCGTCCAACAGATTGTTCGTATCTTAAGGTTGTGAATCAGCATGAGGTCTGCCGCCATTCCGTGGAGTTCCAGGGACCTGTTGACAAACTAGTGGGGCCTATGACTCCTATGCATGGCCCATCATCACATGAAGAGTACAAATTAGATGCAGTCTTGGTGGACTCCACTCAGGAAAATGATGATGAAACACTGGTAAAGGATGATGCCTTTATCATTAACCATGACATGGATGCTTGTAAATCTTCATATGCAGGCTCGCAGATTATTGAGGAACTCAACAAGCAGTGGAGCACAATTAATATTGCGGGAAAATGGTCTGACACCGAGAATGATGGTTCTCCCAGTAAATGTTCATATGGAGACGATGTTAAAGGAAAATTAGTTGCTATTGAAGGATTTTCTCCCTCAATGACAAAGTCCCTGCCAAGGAAGGACTACTCACATTTGAAGCCCACTATGGTGACTAGATCCATATCCAGTGGGAGAAAGGATAGAGGTAATTATTTCAGTCCCTTGTATGATGAGTCTGATTGGGATTATGATGAGTATAATCCTCTTGAATTTGATTTCTGATGTCATTGATAGTTTATGTTTTAGAATGAGGTCAGTTTTCTGTCTTGTCTGACCTCATTCCCTTGTTGTTCCTTGTTTTTTTCTTTTCATGAATAAAGAGGCTTCCCTCACCTTTTTAAAAAAAATTCCTTACCATCATTGAACTCGTGAACTCTAACTTCGATCAAGGCGATATAGTGATTCAATATGAAAATCCTACAGACCTATTATAAATGGTATTATTGAAGATATTTTTTATGTAGAATGATAATTTAATAAGTACAATAATTCATTAGAGGATGATTTTTTTTAAATCATAATTTTATAGAATATAATTATTAGATCAAATTCATCATAAATTTTGAATAATTTGATTTTTAAAAATTGTTATTGATTTTTTAAATTCTCTCTGTTATTTCAGGTGTCATTTTCAAGATGTATAAATTAAAATTCCATGGAAAAAATATAAACCATATCTTTTATTCATTCTATAGTATATTCATTTGGATAATTATACAATTTTTTCTACAACAACTTGTCTAGAAACATATCAAGTCTATCACTACATATAATATTTTATAATATGATCGAATCATTATTTTTTTTAAACCTTTATCCTTTTATCCACATTTATACGTAATATAATTTCATCTTCTTGAAGCTGGGAGTGAACATGTTAGAAAATTTGGCACATTTGAATCCCATAATATAAATTCCTATAGAACTATTACTGTGTTATATTTTATTTAGACACTTAAATATAGTGACCAATTATAACATAAATGGACATTACATATTACTATATGATATTTCAAAACATTAAAAATGTATATTCATAAAGACTGTAACAGTGTTATTTCATTAGAAACATGGAAACACGATTCTATAACATGGGGAAAGATATTAAACATGTCTAATAAATATATTACAATTTATTAATACACATGTGAATATCATACCTAAATCATTCATTATAACGTGGGTAAGGAAACATAAGAACGTGTGATCTCATATTCTTCTTAAGGGTAAAAATATTAGATATAATTATATCATCATATGAAAGAATAAGATACCTCTAATGGTGTATGATCATGAAAATGAATTTCAAAATTCATACCCAAACTATCATAGATTATAAACACAATTCATAGAATAAATATTAATAGTTCAAAGGAAGGAATATTAACGCTGATAAATTATCATAAATAAATCAAGAACTATAATCTCACGCCATATAAGTATGACACCATAATAAATATTGAAAACTATTCATTATTTCATGGTTGACAGACAGCATTAAAAACATAGTTGATCAAGATGATATTTTTTTCCCATAGTGGATCTATATTAACTTACTTAACATTTTGGATTAGGACCCACATTTTTTCCATTATTGATAAGCATTTACTTGTTTCCCATTGTGGATTATGACACACCTTTTTCCATTTTGGATCAATCCTTTTAACTTATTTCCAATTTTTTAGCATGATATATAAATATTTACTCATGGAATTTGATGTATATATAGCACCCACATGTCACATAATCAAATCATATACACTAGTTCAGCAAGATAATAAAACAATTTTCACATCATGATCATTAAAAATATATGGTTTTCATAAACAATGTACCAGAACCCATAAAATGAAATGGGTATCATATATATTTAACCAAATTCTAAATTTTGGAATAATTATATTATTCAAAAATATTTCATAATAGTGTATCATATAAAAGGAATAAGGTTTTGTACTTATTTTATCATGGTATAACCCATATAAGAGAAACAAGTCTCAAAAACAACATATCATATTAAACATAAATAACCCAATGATAGAATAATAATTGTTTCCTTTGATATTATCCCTAGTATATAATTAAAATTTTAAATGTAAATACTAAATTATAAATATATTTTGAAAACATTAATTTAGTAACATTTTTATTCTAATTTAAAAATATTTTTTAAATCAAAAAACCATTAGAAAATCATCTTCCATGAAAATAGAACTAAATAAGAATAAATAAAGATTTGAAAATAAATGTTTAACCACTATTTAAAAATTAAAAAAAATCATTGAAATAATTTTACATGAATATTATCTTAAATTATCTTTTAATTTTATTTGAAAATAATTTTTAGAGAACATGATTTTTTAATAAAACTAATTTCCAACTAGAGATAAAAATAAGGAAAATTTTCATAGAAACACGTTATTTATTATCATAAATACAATAGAGTTTAAATTTGTTTCCATTACATGAATATAGTATGAAAAACCATAGTAGAGGAAAATTGAAGATATTTCATTTGATATAGATCATAGTATTTCATCAATGGAAGCATAATCAAGAATAATATAGACAAACAATGACATTGTAGAAATAAACTCTTACATATTTGGTAACATTAAATCAATATCCCCATGAAACAATAAAATTATATGAAGAATAATATATCATTAATATATTTATATTGATTATATAACATGTTAATCTGTAGTATATACAGTGCGTAAAATAATTAAGGTTCATTACATAACATGTGTCTGAAAAAAGGTAAATTGAGATGAAATTATCCAACCAAATTGGTAACTTTTGACCCTTATACCCAATGAAAAAAGTCAATAAAATCAATATATTGATATAGATAATTTCATGTATAATAATCATTGAATAATTCCATGGGATGTATATACACCACCCAAAATAAATGAGTTGTGAATATGGGATAATTCTCCCAGAAATAAAAGTGAGACTAGAAATCCCCTTACCTTATATTGTGACTATCTTCGTACACATTAAAAATTATTATTTAATAAATATATTATTATTATAAATTTACCAAAAAACATTTTATTATAGGTTATACTATATATGATTTAATTATGACATTCAATTTCATGTTTATTAACACATCGTGTTACTGTTAGGATTCATGTAATGTTCACTATGTTTTTCATATATGTTTTGACTTATTATTTATGATCATCCTACATAGATCATGATTTACTTTTATCAATAATGTAAATAATGATATAAATATCATATATATATTTTATAATTATTTATATCAACCTATAAAAGATATAAATATTAAATGGAATACATTTTTTGTGGAGACGATGAGTCATACGCACTCATGAACATTGTTTCAATTTTCATATCGTATTTTTAATAAATTAAAAATAAATTACATATAAAAACATATTTAATATTTATAATATAATTAATATATAATATTTGACACATAATTTTAATAAATTAATATTTATTTCATTCCATGTAATGTGTGGATGGATCACATCTCTTCGAGGTGGTGGTAGTCCACATGTCCACAAAATGAACATATTTCATTCCTAGAAAATTAAAAAAACTGATGTTATATCTTATATTATTATTACAGAAATTTAATAATTAATTTATATCCTATTTTTAATTTAAAAATGGTATCTTCATAATTATTCCAAACCATGAGAGGTGGTAATGGAGGAATGAAATCCATCGATTCGTAATTTAGTAGTTTACCGTCCACACAAATGATTATTGTGTATCCTATGTGACAGATGTGTGTGAAGGAGTACATCATTACATTACCATAAAAAATTTTAGTATATTTATGATAATTTTTTTAAATAATATTTATATAAGAATAATTTAAGTGGTGTATAATGAAATATTACTAATGTTATCATCAAAAATTATTACATTTTCTTTCGGTAACTCTTTTTGGATTATACGAAAGGACTACCATGATATTATTTCTGTCCAATTTTATACTTATAATATGAGAGGAGGAAATTTTTGGGATTATATTGGATGTTTTTTCAGAGAAAAAGATCTTTATAGGTTGTAATATGTGTGGTGGGTGAGTACCCTTTTATAATGGAGGAGTGGAATTCATGAAAATAAAAAAAGTAAACACTATTGAGATGTATTCATTAAATTTTGATCATAAAATAGTAGGTTATTTATTATATCCAAGATATTAAATGGTCGAGATATTGGAATTCAATTTATTTGGTACATGTTTTGATGTAATTTCCACTTCTCTATAATGTTAAACCACAAAGTTAATGATTTGTTCTCTTAATAGATGTAATTATGATTATTTGATTAAATATTTTTTCTATAAAAAACCATGTTTAAAATAATAGAAATTATAAATAATTATTATTTTTAATTTTTAATATTTATTAAAAAAATTAAAAATTATAAGTGGATGTAATTAATTTAATAATAACTCGGCATATAAGATTTAACAATGAATATTATTTTTTCATTATAACTCATAGATCACATGAAGGAGTTATAATAGGCTATTAAATGGGAATACCACATATCTACTGAATCATGAGAAACTTAAAATGATAACACTAAACAAATCTAAGGCATATGTTGTAAAATGATGAAATAAAGACCAAAAAGATTGGAGACAAATGTGATGATCTTATACACTGATCGTCATGCACATCACATGAACCACCCATGTAATGGAACAACACAAATACATGTATCCTAGATCATGAGACACTACATTAGTATACAATTTGGATCAGGTTATGTCCCTTGTACACATTGGAGAATGTCGCATAGTGCCCCATGAGAATGCCACCTGAGTATCACTCAACCCTCCGAGATCACCATCCAAACCATGTGATGTCTTTTCAGTTTGTCACTCAAATCATACGGTAACACAATTACATGAACCAAAGTCTCTTGATAGAACTAGGTCACATAAATTAGATGATGAATTGTTCTCTATAAAATACAACCAACTCTTGAGACATGATCTGGACTTTTGATCCATAATTTGTGATTCAACCTGGAGAATCTAGTAGAGACACGTGATGCCATCCATACATGTAAAGATAACTATCTTAACACCATCTGAGCATGTACACCATATTTCATTATGAAACCAAGGAAAAACATATGAATCATATGACTCCCTACAATCATGTCAGTCAATATAATTACATGGTCTCCCAGATCATCCATGTAGGTTATGTGATTTCCTCTGGAAAATTCAACCATCATCCTGGGATTGGCTTCTAAAATTCTATCAAGATCATGTGGAACCACTAGTGAAGTCAAATATATCATGGAATTCTCTTAGGATATGTCAGGAAGAAATCCTACGATAGGTCAATATAATAACTATGACATGTGTGGAGGAAAATAAATTCATGTTAGTAAAAAAAGAATTTAGGACAATCAGGTTTCCCAGGACAAGAAAGCATTCTCCATCCTTCATTTCAGGAAAGCCTCAATGTTGAAGTTCATTTCCAAATAATATATGAATACTAAAAGTCTATATATATCTATGATATGTAGGATGAATTACTATTTACTAATATCACATGGTAATCCACTTGAGTATTAGTTCTACATTGTCTCTGACATTTCAAAAATAAATCACAATAAACACCCATGGGATTATTAATCTACCTTATTCATCAGTAGACTATGAAGTGAACTTAACAATGAGAAATATGATTTTTGAAATAACCAGGATATATGGTATGACTTCTTATGGAATGAGATATATAATAAAACTCCAAAGGGTTGTCCCAATACATATGTCATGCAACAATATATAGTTAGACTGACTACATGTTATCCCTCGTTTCTCACAATGATCATGGATCACATGGTCATAGGGAGTAGAAATTGTCCAATAATTCACATCATGAATCTCTACCATCCATGGAAATATTAATGTTTAATACCTGATGATTAGCAAGATATGACTCTCCCTATGTAAAGACATATACCTAAGGGTCAGTCTTAATCGAGTGATCGAACTACGATTACTCCAATTAATTTAATAAACAAGATATTAATGATGTATCTTTGAGAATTGAGCTTAAATTCATAGTGTTTATGTGTCCACACATATGTCCTTTTAGTATTATGTTAAACTATAATATTTCAACAAAATACATTGTATTTGATTTCTTCTATAAATTGAATATGTAGTATTCCTCAGAGAGCCTCATCCGATCATTGACTTATAAAACCCCTCACTACAGGGAAGTAGATTCCAAAGCACCATTATATATAGATATATCATATAAAAAATATACTATCTATTGAAATAATTTAAGAACCGTAGATACATACACATGGATTCAATAAAATATTTCCCTCTTTGTATGAATGTTATTTCAACTATGGTCATTTTTTGGGGGAAATTAATTCTTATAAGGGGTGGAATGTGGTTTAACCTACAGTTATTTTGTTAAGGTTATCAATAATGTATTTTGATTTTTATGAGATTCATGAAAATATCATAAATCTATAAGAGCTTCCAACAGTAGAAATCAATTCCCTGTGAGTGTGTGAGAAGCCTGACCTCCCATCATCTCTACCAATGTGAGTTCCTACGCTCCATTGGGATTGAAACCCCAATTAACCATATACCATTGGATGTATGGTCTACAACAAGATATGGATTTGGGGACATTTGTTAGAATACATGAGAAAAAATAATAGTGACCTTATTTCAATGATTTTGATATAAATTTAACCCCTAATAGTCAATCATTTGGAAAAACCAAACATGCATTTTGTTGTGACTTTTCTAGTTAAAAAATTTGTAAAACTAACATGAATCTTAAAAATATTATAATGATTTTTTGACCAGGAGTGGTTCCATTTCAAAAAAATCTAATCATGAAATTTTGGACAAGACATGAATCTATCAAATAAAATAATGATCAGTTGACCATGCGTTAGCCAATTATTTTTCATAATCTAAGCAATCTAAAATAGTGAACTCGACGTAAATATATCAAATAATAGAATTATTGGATGACCATGAATCAATCCATTTTTTTCATAATCGATGAAAAATATGGTTAACACGACGTGAATCTCTCAAATAAAATAATGATAATCTGACCACACCGTAGACTATTTTTTCATAATCTTCTCAATAAAAAATGATTCACCTCATGTGAATTTTTCAAATAACAGGATGATCTAATAGAAATGCATCAAGACATGTTGTTTTTATATCATATGAGAAAATGGAAAATATTAATTGAATCATACGAATGATCCTCTGTAGTAGTGTATATTATGAAATATGTCCATTAATTATTGGACAAGTCCCCATGAGCATAGAGGATAGATCATAAATGAAAGAATAATTTTGTTTCTTATGTATAACAAAATGAAGAAAAATCATGTTATTGATGACTCATTGATAGGATGCCTTGTTCATTATTTACTTTATGACTTAAAATCATTTTCTCACAAAAAAACTCTTATCTAGCATGTCATCATGCCATGGAATTTTTCGAAAATTAGAAGAAAACTATAACCCTATTAGGACTCAAAATGCCCTCTTCTGAAGACATATTCATCATAGTTTTGTGAATGAAATGAACTAGGTGTAGAATTGAAATATTATGGTCAAATACTATTATGATTCCCAAGAATTTCTACAAGAACTAAAACTGATGAGTCATTTGATCCCAAGTAGAGCTATTTTGAATCCAATGGCACTCGCCCCCACAACCTACTACTATGAGAGAATATCCTCTGAGAGGGAAAACTAAATTATTATTTTTCTGATGAATATGGAATAGAGAGTCAACAAAATTTCCTTATATGGTGTACATGATAGTGAGTAATGCACTTATCAAACATCATATCTAGTGCATCCCACCGGTGACCTTCTACCAACTTATAATGGAACCATTCGAGACACATCCACCTATACTACCCATGCATGAGAAAAAAGAATTAAACCTAAAGAATAGAAGGATTTTTATAATAATGATTGGGATAATATCCCCACTGTAATTGATGATTACTACTATAATATTTCAGCTGTAACTTGTGAGAAGATTTATATCTCTACTCACTCCAAACAATTCTGCTTGCATATTATTATACCAGGTATGGGGAGGCACATAAGCCTATCCACATGAATGAATCCCATATAAATATATTAGTGGCCCATTGAGTATAAAATAGGGATCATATTACCACTTCAATAAAAGATATCATTGAGATTATATTGGAGAACGAAAATGTGCCAGTATTCATTCTAGAGAAAACATTTTTAAAGTGTCATTAAATCATAAAAAAACTAATGAACTCTGCTAGAATATTTAGGTTTGGGTACAGATATAGGGATATGAACACAACTCTCCCTACAAACATGTTAACAAAACAATATTATCATTATGAAAAATTTTTTGTTCCTCGGTATGAAAAAATTATTTCCCCCATCAATAAGGATTATCATTGTATTCCAATAAAGGACGATGCGTCAGAACAAGCCTATATTTGATATCCAACCAAGGATCAACCTATGAGAGTGGAACATAACTCAATATAGGGGAAATTTCATATCCAAAATTATCAAAATCATATTCCAAAGTCCCATGATCGATATTATATCACAGTTATGGCTGGGATCACCAAGTGGGAGAGGCACTCACCTCGTTATGGGAAAATACTACTATCTATGAAGACTAGTGGTATACTAAAAAGGCCCAGGATCAGAATCATACCCTCATTATATCCAGGGTTTAGAAAGTGAGAATGAAACATACTCAGTATAGCCTCATATTTCTATTAGTTAATCTTCCTATAATATTTCAGCATATATGGGAATCTGAGCTCATATTCATACTTCTACTAATGAATGAATTTATCAACCACATTGTATATCTATAAAGGAGTTTTGTACCTCTCGTACCCCTTGTGGTTTAATTTTCATGATCACAATCACTCTCGTATTTATCTAATCTTGTTTTAAGTGTTTTTGTTGATAGGCAAAAGGTTTCCAAGGAATTGGGACAAGAAGGACAGAAAGTGGACTGATTTTCAGTCCACCGTCCAACCGGTGGAAGACCACCGGCCAGCCAATGGAGCCTCGATAGAAGGAATCCCTCTGTCCAGACCACCGGCCAACTGGTGTCCCGTCACCGGCCAGCAGGTGGAACCCAGATAGAAGGTTCAGCTACTGTCTCCTCACCGGCCAACCGGTGGCCTCCTCACCGGCCAGCCGGTGGTGCCTGGGCAGAAGGCCTTGCCATTTCCAAAGCACCGGCCAACAGGTGGCCAAGCACCGATCAGCCGGTGGAGCCAGTCAAACTAGCCGTTGCGCTTTGACCAGACTTTTCCACTTGACCCCCAACGGCTCCGAAGGACTCTCCAACGGCTCCGAAGACCCCCAAAGGCCATTTGAGGGTTCCGCCTCTATAAATAAAGGACTAGGAAGCCCCGGTAATGTAAGGTAGCCCACGGGAACATTGTTCGATCATTTGGCGAACCTCCGGTGCATTCTCTCAAAGATCCTCAATTGCTCCAACCCACTTCCACATCCAAGGAGCACCACCATAGAAGCTTGGGAGCGCTCTTCATCATCTCCAATCAATCCATTGGCACCCAAGGCTTCTCCTCTTATGGTTTTTCATTATTTATTCGTTTTGAGCATCAATTTGGGTTTGTGCCTACAAACCCCTCTTTCTCTCATCTTCCCTTTGCTTGGGTTTTCACACCACCTTCAAGGTGTCAAGAGGTTATTCAAGCCTTCCCTTTAAAAGGCTTGAGTCATAGGTGAGCTAGCCTTCACCTGTAAAAAGGCTAGTGGGTTTTTGCACAACCATGAAAAGCAAGCTGTAGTAGGTTCTAGACTACCTTAAAGTGTAGTGGGTTTCTTGCTAAAACCATTGAAAAGGAAGCGGTAGTAAATCTCTCAATGGTTGAGTTGGGAGTAGAGACGTAGGCTTTGGTTTAAGCCGAACTCCGTTATCAAGTTTTGTTTCTTGCCTCTTTTATTTCCGCTGCACTTTTAACTTTGATTTTAAATTGTTAATTTTTTTAAAAGGCAATTCACCCCCCCCCCTCTTGCCATCACTCTCCACCCAACAGTTGGTATCAGAGGAAAAATTTGAGTAATACCCTAACCGGTTTCAAATTCAAGATCCATTGTGATGGCTTCAACTTCTTCCGCCCCCGAAGGCTATTCTTTGGGCCGTGCTCCATTCTTTGATGGAACCTACTATACTTATTGGAAAACCCGCATGACCACTTTTCTTAGAAGTATAGGTTATCCTATTTATAAAATTGTCATGCATGGTTATTCTTTTTCTTGTACCGATGAATCCAAATGGACCCAAGCCGATATTAAAAATTTCAAGCTTAATGGCAAAGCCATGAACGCTCTCCATTGCGGCCTTGATCGTAATGAATTCAATCGAGATTCCACATGCACCTCATCACATGAAATCTGGAAACTTTTGGAGGTTACCCATGAGGGGACCAACAAAGTTAAGGATACTCGATTGGATATGTACCGTCAAGATTTTGAATCTGTTACCATGCATCTATCTGAAAATATAACTGAAATGTTTACTCGCTTTACTGAAGTTTGCAATGGAAGAAAATCTCTTGGTGATGATGTGTCTGCAGAAATGATGGTCAAGAAGATCCTTTGGATCCTACCAAGTTCATGGGCACCGAAAGTCACGGCAATCCAAGAAGCAAAAGACATCAAGAACATGTCGGTCGAAGATCTCATCGGATCCCTCATGACCTACGAGATCACCATTAGGAGGCAAGCTGAAAAGGAAGGCAAACCGATCAAAGTTCCAAAGAACATCGCCTTCAAAGTTCAAAAAGAAGAAAGCTCCTCCTCCTCATCGTCTTCCTCTTCAAGCGGCGATTCAGAAATGGAGAATCTTTCCCGCAAGATGCACAAATTCATGAAGAAGAAGAAAAAAAAGAAATCCCGCAAGGCTCAATCCAACGAAAAATCCGAGCCCGAGGTAACATGTTACGGGTGTGGCAAGAAAGGCCGTTACAAGCCCGATTGCCCACTCCACAAGAAAAAGTCCAAGAAAAAGGAAAAGAAGAAGGCATTCAAGGCCACATGGAGTGATAGCTCCACATCATCCTCCTCTTCCTCCTCAAGTGACAATGGTAAAAAATGCCTAATGGCATTTCATGAGGTATCCTATTCCGACTCCTCATCCTCTAGTTCTTCAAATTCTTTTAATCATTTATCTTATGAGGATCTCCAACATTCTAGAGATCAATTGGAGGAAGGTTTTCACGAACTTTCTTCCATATTTGTTGCTTTAAAAAATAATTTCAAAAAACTTTCTTCCGAAAAGGAACAACTTCTCAAAGAAAAGGAAGAGTTGTCCCTCAAGGTCCAAAACCTTCCCGATGTTGATTCTATGGAATTAACAATCACGGATTTAAGGGAATCTCTTGCCAAGTTCACCCAAGGTGAACAAAATTTGACAAAATTTCTAGGTTCCCAATGCGTATCTAGAACCAACCAAGGGCATGGCTATTCCAAGCAAGCTTCCTCTTCCCATGCTCCAACTAATTTTGTAAGGGGGAGCTCCCAATAAAAATTTTGCAACTATTGTAAGAAACCCGGGCACTTAATTTATGAGTGCGATTGCAAAAATGCCAGGTATGGAAGGCCCAAAACCATTTTTCTTTAATGATGAATTTCATAGGAGAAGACCCGCCACTAGACAAGTATGGATTGAAAAATCCCTTTTAACGAGTCTCACCGGACCAAAATTTGTCTCCGTTCTAAAATCCTCTCCCCGGTGATTTGTTGTTTTTATTTAGGGGGAGTTAGGATTGTTTAAGCCTTTTTGCTTTATTTTCAAAATTTCATTTCAAAACTTTCAATTCAAAACATTCAATTCAAAAATTTAATTTCAAAACTTTCAATTCAAAACTTTCAATTCAAATCTCAAAAATTTCAATTGGTTTGAAATCTCTATCTTGTTTTTCAATCCTTTCCCTCAATCAAGTTTTATGCCCCGTGCTATTTTGATAATCACAAAGGGGGAGAAATTCTTGGTTGATTGGGGGAGAAATATTTCTCTTTTGATTTGATATTATTTTAATTTTATCCTTTAAAGCGTGCCTTTTATTTCAGTATGTTACATTACTTGTTTTGGTGATTGTGATCATCAAAATAGGGGAGATTGTTGTTCCTCTCATACCCCTCGTGGTTTAATTTTCATGATCACAACCACTCTCTTATTTATCTAATCTTGTTTTAAGTGTTTTTGTTGATAGGAAAAAGGTTGACAAGGAATTGGGCCAAGAAGGACTGAAAGTGGACTGATTTTCAGTCCACCGGCCAACCGGTGGAAGACCAAAGGCCAGCCGATGGAGCCTGGACAGAAGGCATCCCTCTGTCCAGACCACCGGCCAACCGGTGTCCCATCACCGGCCAGCCGGTGGAACCCAGACAGAAGGGTCAGCTACTGTCTCCTCACCGGCCAACCGGTGGCCTCCTCACCGGCCAGCCGGTGGTGCCTGGGAAGAAGGCCTTTCCATTTCCAAAGCACCGGCCAACCGGTGGCCAAGCACCGGTCGGCCGGTGGAGCCAGTCAAACTAGCCGTTGGGCATTGACCAAACTTGTCCACTTGACCCCCAACGGCTCCGAAGGCCTCTCCAACGGCTCCGAAGACCCCCAAAGGCCATTTGAGGGTTCCCCATCTATAAATAAAGGACTAGGAAGCCCCGGTAATGTAAGGTAGCCCACGGGAACATTGTTCGATCATTTGGCGAACCTCCGGTGCATTCCCTCAAAGATCCTCAATTTCTCCAACCCACTTCCACATCCAAGGAGCACCACCATAGAAGCTTGGGAGCGCTCTTCATCAACTCCAATCAATCCATTGGCGCCCAAGGCTTCTCATCTTACAGTTTTTCATTATTTATTCGTTTTGAGCATCAATTTGGGTTTGTGCCTACAAACCCCTCTTTCTATCATCTTCCCTTTGCTTGGGTTTTCACACCACCTTCATAGTGTGAAGAGGTTAGTCAATCCTTCCCTTTAAAAGGCTTGAGTCATAGGTGAGCTAGCCTTCACCTGTAAGAAGGCTAGTGGGTTCTTGTACAACCATTAAAAGCAAGCTCTAATAGGTTCTAGACTACCTTAAAGTCTAGTGGGTTTCTTGCTAAAACCATTGAAAAGCAAGCAGTAGTAAATCTCTCGACGGTTGAGTTGGGAGCGGAGTCGTAGGCTTTGGTTTAAGCCAAACTCCATTATCAAGTTTTGTGTCTTTCCTCTTTTATTTCCGCTGCACTTTTAACTTTGATTTTAAATTGTTAATTTTTTTTAAAAGACAATTCAACCCCCTCTTGCCATCACTCTCCGCCCAACAAGGAGGAGGATTATATTCATTCTCCCATTTAAGAGTTCGAGATAAATATTCCAATGGGGAATTCATATTCAATCAAGGAGAATAGTCTGACTCAAATAGGGGATCAATAAGTGAGAGCAACACAATCCCCATTACGAGATCATATTCCTATCATCAATGACACATGTCATATTACAAAGGACTGAGATAGGGATCATATCCTCATTCTGATCGAGGATTAATAGGTGTTAATGGAACATGGCTTAGGGAAGTATCAAATTAGTTATATCAATTAGGAATCTCACTGGCATACTCCAAATTATTCCTAGTATTTTGATTATAGTCCCACATCGCTAGATGGTTATAAACAATGTTTCACAATCATCATACAACATTCTCATATTCCTAAAAAATCTAAAAGTAGAGTCATAAAATTTCAAATATGAAAAATAAAGAGGCTCATATCCACAATTTTTACAATTTAGTCATCCTTGCGGTTGTTTGAGACACATTCCCAAAAACCAAAAGGTATGTTGCAATGTCAGCCAATGATAAAGATGATCATTCGTGCAATATTTCTTCTGTTAGATAGTGTGGATATGGATCTCATGGACAAAACGAATGAAATCATCCATTTTCACCCTCCCCATAGAAATATATCTCCCCAAAAAAGAAGTTATCCATTTTTATAAACACCATTGTATAGAGATGTTTTCAAAATTCAAACACCTTCTTAAATTGTGGTTCTCAAAACATTGTAGTCAACCCCATATAGCTCCCCATGAACTCATAAAAAAAGTCCCCTAAACTCATTATAAGGCCCCATGAAGAACCTTATGTGGTCTAATTAGAGGATGTGTGTAAATATGATGAAGGAGAGGCCTCCATTGAGATATAAAGAGAGTTAGCTAGACACAACCATTACACAATGATCTGGACAATCACTGCTTGTGACTATGATGTCCTATGTGAGATAAAAATGGGTTCCATGCCACATATACACCAAAATATTTGTCATACTCCTCATTGATAGATGAATATACATATTCCCTATCTAGGATACTTGTATCACCATAAGATCATCAATGCATTTGTTCTAGGCTAGATATGAATTCATTTTTCATAGCGTGGAATATGGGAATGTTTGAGCGTAATGAATACATATGAACTATTTTTTTCTACATCATTAAATCTATAGGCATACTAATTTGCTGATAATATATAGTCATGAATATCCGTAGATAGAAGAAATATGTAGTATTTCACTTCACCATGTCCCCAAGAACAATATAACACATTAGATTGGTCATCCTGTAATGGCATGGCCTCTCGAAAAATAAGAGGACTTGGTAACACATGACACAGTTTGTCACTAAAAATGATTTTCACCACATAAATGGATCCAAAAATCATAAACATAGAAAGAGGGTAGTGATAATAATAATCAAATGGTCCAATTTAAGAAACAAGAATGAATTTCAAGCACCAAATCTGAAGTCCCATTCAACTCAACAACATCATGTAGAAACAGATTCCCATAATGGGCTGCCATTTCACCAAGCCCAGCACAAGCAATGTTCCACCACATCAGGAAGGTCAATTTATCCACATTAGTATCATCATTCTAGGAGGTAATCAAACACACAGATCTAGAGAAATATATATCACCACCTCTACCTCTTAGATCAAAAAATCCCTAGATGATTTAGTATATCACTTGATGTTACTAAAAAAATCATTAATGGATGGGGGAATTTATATCTCAATCTCCATCACATATATTTTCATCATTATAAAGGGTCATCTGAAAATTAATAAAAGATTCATATGAACACCTACCCTCTAGGTTGGGGACATTTATATGAATATGTCCATTCCAGGAGTCCTTAAAATCAATAAATGTAAGAATTGGTCCCCAAATAAAAGGATCAGTCAATTCCAATTATGGATACTAATAATACCAATCATGTATGGTTGGGGTAATTTTCATCATCATCATCACCACATAAGGAATAAGTTATCTTCTGTTTGGAAGGTAATCATTAATGATAGACATCCCATAAACTCCTCCCACAACAAGACAACCCTCTTCTATTTGTGGGTTGTTTGGCTGTCATGTCAGAAATCTCCCTCAAGGTCATTTGTCACAGGGTGAGACAAGAAGTCCATACAACAAAGGTAATCGAAACCCATCAATATTTGAAGACCAAATAGGAAAATATGGACAAGGGTTCGATGAACAACCTGAATGAAGTCTGTGATGATATAACCAGTTATGTTGAATGTAATGCGACAAACACCATTTCATGATATCGAATTGTAAATTTCATCAATATCAACAAATAGATAATGTTGACAGAAAAACAAATGTAGAATAACAAAAAATAGAAAATAAACCATGAGTGGAGGGTGATCTCAATGAACTAACGGAAGATGCATGCACCTTAAATAAGAGAAGGTTATAAATCATGAAACATCCACATATTGTGTTTCTATCTCCATGTTAAAACACTTACAATGATAAAGGGAATGGTGTGTCTACATCCCAAACCCCACCTAGGGGAACTGAGGTTACGTCGAAGTAGAATTCATGTCATGATATGAGAATGAGAAAAAAAACTCTCAAAAAACAAAATGACTTTCTACTAAGGGTAAATATTCCTGCTGGGTATCATCTCCAGGAAGTGATGAATATTCATCCTCCAAGGACCGATCTTCCTACAATATAAGAAAAATACTGTTGGACTATCTCTGGATCCCTCCAGTTTTCTATATTATTGTGAAAGTAAAAAATGTCCATGAATTCCTTCCATTATAGAAAAATTTACTCAATGTATAGGGTAATCATTTAGTCTATACATGGGTTGTGAATCAATAAGATAAAAAAGAGATTACATCAGCAATCCTACACCAGTCCATGTATATGGGAGGTATCTCAATAGAAGTACCTCTATAATTTCTCATTGATATTATGTAATTATATACTAAAATTGAATCCATGGAAGGGAGATTCATATCTATACAACTTGAAAAGAATACATATCCAAAATGGTTGTATTTCTCTATTCCTCAACATGGTTTTGGAAACACTGCCTTTTACAATATTTTAGATTTGGTAGACCATGAATTAAATCTCACCCAATTTGTATCCCAATTTGGTTGGATTATGGTCCATATAGATCAAGAGAAGGAATAATAGCTGAGGTGATTTGTACAATATCTTATAGGGTAATCCATTTTTTGGTATAATGAACTTCATGTATGATCCGTTGAAGGATGGGAAGAATATCATCATCCATTAAATTACTAATTCAGCAACACGATGTGGAAAATAAAAAATATCAAATTTAAAAGCTACATAAAATATGAAAATGATTGTTTTTATGACTTAATTTCAAGGTATAATGGTTCAACCTATTCACTATGAATCCATCTATCACTGGATAAATTTCCATAACATTGATCTAAGAATCTCTAGGATTAGTTTTAGACTCCACTAATCCTATTGAAGTTTCCATGTTCATTCCTTGAGATTGATGAAATGGAAAAATTTATAGAGAAATCCACTCAAAAATATCTAGCCAAATCATGACTCATGCCCTCATCATATGAAAAAAATCATGAAATGTACAAAATTTTTTTGTTAAACATTGATGGGTAGTAGTTCTGACTCAATCACCACGGAATATCCAAAAATACATTTAACCTCCTGCTGAGTGGAAAAAACCATAATTTCACACTTAGACATAAGCTATAAGAGATCAGAGTTTCTTGTGACTTTTGAGATGGATGAGAAAAAAAATAATCCTTCTTTAATGAAGAATTCATCTTTTATTTATTTTTTATGTGGAAAATAACATGCTCAATTTACCAAAACCCATAAATCCCAATGATTTGAACCCCACTGACCATACTTAATAGTTTCCTTTTCATATGATACTATTTCATAATATTCATGATTTCATTATCTTCAAGGAAATTATTCAAGGCATGGTCAATTATATACAAGAAAATTTGGATAACTCCCGAGATAAGGTTATGTGCATTAATTTTTACCATCCAAAACTAGATGATTATTGATAGAATGTTCATACTAGGAGTGGGAATATGATCAATAAATAGATGACATGAAAGAAACATGATCGAGATAATTCTACCCATATAGCATACATTCATAGACCCACAAAAAGTTTACCACCTAGGGATGTGACATTAGATCTAAATCCTAAAGGTAGATGATAACATTAGAAACATGAAGAAAAAAAATAGTATGTTTCTTATTCTACTTCAAATAAAATGTAGACTCTTACAGATTACATCCCTACCACATCAGAATCATGGACCCCACCCCACCAAATGAAACCCTCATAATAATTACATCTCATATTACATTATATATTATTAATACACTTCAAAGACCCCTTATACGATGATAAATATAAATTCGAGTATGACTTCACCACACCTAACTAAGGAACATGTCATTATATTAGTAAGAACAGAGGAAACAAAGAAAAACATCATAGTGTTCAAACCCAATATTTTTTTCACGTCACCATGTTAGATGTATATTCACCTAAGACTCGATGAAAAACAATAAATCATTCCTAGAAAAGACTTAGAGGCGACTTAGAACCCTCCAGAAGTTGTCCACACCAAGTCATCTTTTATGACCACTGAGTGGGGTCCGATTATCAAATCAGACTAGGAAATGTGGAATGTTTGTAACAACTCGAAATTTTGAATAAATCTTGTTTCCTAATTTTATGTGTTATTTTATTTAATTTTTATACTCAAAAAAATGTTTCATTTGATAACATGAGTATAATTAAAATGAGATTGTTGGTTTTTGACTGTTATATGAACATTGGTCAATAAGACCGCTGGAAACTAAACGTTTTGATTATTGTCTCTAAATAAAATTAATCTAGGATAATTAATATTGAAAGAAGATTAGATGGCCTCACCCAGTAGTCTTGGACCAATCGAAGCCCATTTAACAGAACTTGGGAAGGAGGTAGCACCACTGGGATTTTCTCTGGACCAATACCAAGTTGAACATCATCGTGTGAAGCTAGAACGGGATCGCCTTCGCGAGAAGTTCAAACTGATAGAAATGACAACTCGTGCGATGTTGGCCGAGCCTCCCTCGGATTCCCTCACCTTAGCACACCTTACACTTAGGTCCTATGATGGTGTGATAAGGGGATATGTAAGGAGACCGTAATTGCCTTGTGTAATCCTTTGTCTTAAATAAAAATTGTGATTTCTTCTTATGATGAAGTTTATGAATTTTTAAATGACCGGATAAATATATTATGCATATTTTTGATGAATTTTAGAAAAAGTATATTTTCAAAAAGTTTTTGTAAACCTTACATAATTAGAAATGTGTAATGATTTTCAAAAAATGGTCTTCTACAATTATGTTCAGTACGAAATTTAGATTCTAATAAGATCAACTTGATTTTTGATGAATAGTAAATTACGAATAGTGTTTTTATGATTAGGATTAGTAATGTGTCTAAATGGATTAGTAATCTCAAATAAATAAATATTAGTATAATCTAGGCACCTTAATTAAGTAATGTGATTCAATAGAATGGTTAATTAATGGTTTTATAAATTATTATTCAAGTATTAGTTTTTTTAGTTGAATAGTGTTTTTTAATGAAAAATTAAATTAAAAATATTTAGAAAATTATTCTTATAAAATGGATTTTTTTTGAACTCAGAGCATCGATATTATGTTAAGGTAATTTTTTGGGATTTTTCTGAGAAAGTTGAATTTTCAGTAAATAGTGTATTTATTTAAAAAATAAATTAAAAATATTTAGAAAATTATTTTTACAAAATGGAGTTCATTTTTGAAATCAGAGCATTGATCTTTGGTTAAGGGGAAATTTTGGGTTTTTTTTGAGGATGTTGAATTTTCAGTGAATAGTAAAAAGTACAGTTTTAGGGTTTCGTTATATTTAATGACATCATAACTGTTTCATTATGATTCCATGAGATATTTTAAGGTATGGTAGACCAAAGGTGATGAATTAATGTGTGGGGGCCCCATGTGGCTTAACTCCATGGTAAATACCATGGGACAACACATGGTTTGGAAAAAACCACTTTTGAGGTGTCCCGTGGACATTAATGCCCTGTCCCCTCACTTTCTCTATAAATACCAAGCCATAATCTCATAAATTTAGATTCCCCACTCTCCCCCAACGAATGTGTGGTCTCATTACCTCCCAAGGAGTCCTCCAAAGGTGCCCCCAAGCCCTCAAGGTCCCAACCATTGAGCTTTAAGAGTAATGTTTTAAGGTAAGGGATCTGATCTCTCTCTTTCTTTTCAAGAAATCACTTTTATGTAATTTCTTTTTTGATCCATGTTCTTATGATAAAGGGTGTTCGTTTATACTCCTATTAATTCCCTTTTCATGTTCACATAGTGAGAGATCCCCACTTACTATCATTATTTCGTTTTATGAAGTTTGAAGTGGCACTGTTAGGCTGCCGAAATTTTTGTAACGGATTATTTCTCCCTTCTCATTTTTCAAGATCTATTTTCATGTAAATTATTTCATATTCCTTTTTATTATGTTGGGGTATGATATCTAAATTTATAGTACTGATATTTTATGATCATATTATGATATACCCCATTTTATCTCGTCAATTTAGTATTTTTATGTTTTATGTGGCGTCGTTAGGCTGCCGAATTTTTAAGTGGTTCTTCACCCTTCTCGTTTTGAAGTTCTACTTTCATGTCAATTCTTTCAAGTTACTTTTTGTTATGTTGGGGTATGATATCTATATATATCATACTGATCTTTTATGATCATATTAAGAGAGACCCCATTTGATCTATTCAATTCAGTATTTTGAAGTTTTAAATGGCGTTGTTTGGCTGTCGATTTTTTATGTGGTTCTTCACCCTTCTCGTTTTGAAGTTCTACTTTCATGTCAATTCTTTCAAGTTTTTTTTGTTATGTTGGGGTATTATCTCTATATCTGTCATACAAATCTTTTATGATAATATGATGAGATACCCCATTTGATCTCTTCAATTCAGTATTTTGATGTTTTTAGTGGCACCGTTAGGCTGTCGAATTTTTAAGTGGTTCTTCACCCTTCGCGTTTTCATGTTCTACTTTCATGTCAATTCATTCAAGTTACTTTTTGTTATGTTGGGGTATGATCTCTATATCTATTATAATTATCTTTTATGACCATATTATGAGATACCCCATTTGATCTCTTCAATTCAGTATTTTGAAGTTTAAGTGACGTCGTTAGGCTGCTGAATTTTTAAGTGGTCCTTGCCCCTTTCTCCCTTTTCAAAGTTCTAATTCCATGTCAAGTATTGCAAGTTACTTTTTATTATTTTGGGGTATGATATATATATCTATCATACTTATATTTTATGTTAATATGATGAGATACCCTATTTGATCTCATCAATTCATTTTTGGTTGAAGTTTATGTAATGATGTTAGGCTGCCGAATTTTCATAAGAGAAATATTATTTTTCTCTTCCTTTCATTTTCTTCATTTCATATGGTATATTTTAAATTTTCATTACCATGTCCTTAAATACATTATATTTTTTCCCTCTACTGTTTTATAGGTCATTTATGAATATTTGACCCATGTCCCCTCTCTTTTCAATGTATTCTAAAAACTTGTATCATAGCCGTTATGCTGTAGAAGTTTCGTCTCAAAATGCCTCTATCTTTTTCTCAAAATTATTTTCTGTTATTATGTGAATACTCAAAGATCTTATCTCTACAGGGGCATTCACATATATATCAAAATTTTCTATTTTAAATTCTGGGATTTACATACATGAAACCCGCTATCCCTTTTCTGTGGGTTTAAAGTGACATAAAGACTATGTCTTTAATGCAGTTTTTAAAACGTTATGATTATGAAATGAAACCCATTTATTTTATTACATATGGGTTGTTAATGAAATTATTGAAGATGATATATGTGGCTCACATGATAATAAATACATGTCAAGGGTGCGCCTAGATAGCGCTCCAATGCATTGGGTAAAGACTTAATCTCTAGAGATGACTTTTTAGACTGATACCTTGGTGAATAACCTTGGTAATTTTTAATGACACCTTGGGGATGGACCTTGGTGAAACGAAATGATTTTCAATATTAAATGTTGCATCCACATATACAAGTTATGAAAAATGTTATTTTTATTATGATATATCTCATGATTTATTTCTCATTCCTTAAAGTTCTTTTCATGACCTTATTGAAGTATCTCAAGTTCACATGTAAAATGTTTCTCTTGTTTTCCTTACTGGGCCTTCTACTCACCCTTTCTTTTGATTTATGTCCCCAGGTTATGAGATGCAGTAATGAACATAGGATGAACATGAGGAGAAGTCATTCAATTGTTTATGAATAATGTTTTATATTTTCATGTTTTAAGTTCCTGGTTTCCAAGACACTAAACCTTAAAGATCCTCGGTTTTGTAAAATGTAATTAAAGTTTATGTGATAAAAAGGCAGCATTCTATAGTTGGTATTAATGGATGGTTTAGTTATTTGTGGAAATTACGATATGAAAACTCTAGGAATAACCCTATAGAAATGTTTAAATATAGGAAATCTTCCAGGTATTTTGGTGAGTATTGAGTAAGGGGTTTCCAAGAAAATACATCCATGTCTGGATACAAGCAGGTAGAGGTGGCTCTGGCACAGATGTACATAGGGGTAAAACATGAAAACACTGCTTTGACCTAGACTCGAACGGGAACTGGTACACGACAACGGGCCTTGTTGCACTCTTGGTTACGACACTCCCAGGGGATATGCTTTGGTAAATTCATAAGCTTAATATGAACCATTGTTAAAGGAACAAAGATAAAATAAAATAAAGGTTCACATAAGAATATATGATCATGGATAAACTAGATGGGAACCTAGGGGATCACAATTTAGGGTGTACTTTTCTTCTAAAAGTTATCCTTATATGCTTTAAGTTTCTTTTCATGATTATTGGCTAAGTATTTAAGCCCCTAATTATAGATTCTTTTCTTAGTTAATGAATGGGAGAACATGTCCCAACAACCAATGTGATAGGAAATTCTACGATTTCCGTATTAATACGACAAAGATGATTAGGGGATTAAAAGATGATGATTATTTTGGAAGATGTTCACTATTTTGAGGACCCTATATGATTGAGGTAAATAGATTACTACAGTATTTTCATTGAGGAGTAAGTTTGACTTATATTTTAAAGAATCAATGAATTTAAGGTGGACTTATTGTAATTTAGGTTACTTATGGAAATGATTAACCTATCTTGGGTAAAATATGATTAGGTTAGATACTTTTGTTATAAGATTTTAGGTGTGGTTGATGTTGTTTAGAGAAGAAAAATGAAGTTTATTTTGGAAGACTATGTTATCAAATCCCTCTTGTATTTGGGTTTCAATCTTAGTTTGGTTTATTTTGAGGAATTTTAAGGACCGTTATTTATGAGTTGTCTATGATGAACTTTGGGTAGTACTATGTAACTTTGAAGATTTAAAAATAGTTTCCCTTCCAATGGGATTATTTCTTTTTGAAGTGTTGTTTTACCTTACCCTTTCTGTTTTTGGGATAATGTTTAATGGTAGAAGAAATAGATAGTTAATCTTTTGTGGATTATGTGATTCTCTAGAAGATGATTCTTGTGTTTTGATGAGACCAAGTAGTTTTAAATTCTCATCATATGGTGAAAATATTAGTTTTGGTAGAAAATTATTGATGGATGAAACTCTACATGAAGGTATGTATATTTTCATATGTTTTTGTTCTATGTAGTAAATGAATTCCTCAAAATTATGAAAAGGAACGTAAAAAAAACGTTGTTGGTTTATGTTTCCTACTAGGTAATCAATGACTATTTACCCACATCATATGTTTGGGATTTTATTATGGTTAACTTTCTCATAATCATGTTCTCTATCACTCTCCCTCAGAACTTGACCCTTTGTTTTTCTTCAATGTCCATGTTTTCCTACATGGAATCCTAGTGTGGGCTAACTCGGGTGACCTTCGTAATTCCCTTTCTTTCTTTTAAAGTAATAGTTTTACTGACTCCTTTTCCGATGTGGGACATTCAATGAAATTTACAATCCTAATTTTAAAAAATTGTGAGGACGCAATTTCTTAAGGGGGGAAGATTGTAACGACCCGAAATTTTGAATAATTATTATTTCCTAATTTTATGTGTTATTTTATTTTATTTTTATACTCAACAAAAATTTTTCATTTGATAACATGATTATAATTAAAATGAGACCATTTGTTTTTGACTGTTATATGACCATTGGTCAATATGACCACTGGAAACTAAACGTTTTGATTATTGTCTCTAAATACAAGTAATCTTGGTTAATTAATATAGAAAGAAGATTCGATGGCCTCACCCAGTAGTCTTGGCCCGATCGAAGCCCATCTAACAGAACATGGGAAGGAGGTAGCACCACTGGTCTTTACTCTGGACCAAACCCAAGATGAACTTCATCGAGTGAAGCTAGAACGTGATCGCCTTCGCGAGAAGTTCAAACTGATAGAAATCACTACTCGTGCGATGTTGGCCGAGCTTACCTCGGATTCTCTCACCTTAGCACACCTTACACTTAGGTCCTATTCTGGTGTGATAAAGGGCTATGTAAGGAGACCATAACTGCCTTGTGTAATCCTTTGTTTTAAATAAAAGTTTGGATTTCTTCTTATAATGAACATTATGAATTTTCAAATGACCGGATAAATATAGTATGCATATTTTTGATGAATTTTTGAAAAAGTATATTTTAAAAATGTTTTTTTAAAACTTAAATAATTACAAATGTGCAATGATTTGCAAAAAATGGTCTTCTACAATTATGTTCAGTACGAAATTTAGAGTCTAATAAGATCAACTTGATTTTTGATGAATAGTAAATTATGAATAGTAATTTTATGATTAGGATTAATAATGTGTCCAAATGGATTAGTAATCTAACTTAAATAAAGTATTAGTATTATCTAGGCACCTTGATTAAGTAATGTGAAATAATGGTTTCATAAATTATTATTCAAGTATTAGTTTTTTCGGTTGAATAGTATATTTTAAATATAAAATAAATTAAAACTATTTAGAAAATTATTTTTATAAAATAGATTTCATTTTCGAACTCAGAGCATCGATATTATGTTATGGTATTTTTTTGGTGATTTTTTTTAAAAAGTTGAATTTTTGGTGAATAGTGTATTTATTTAAAAAATAAATTAAAAATATTTAGAAAATTATTTTTATAAAATGGATTTCATTTTTGAAATCAGAGCATTGATATTTGGTTAAGGGGAAATTTTGGGTTTTTTTCTGAGAAAGATGAATTTTCAGTGAATAGTAACAAATACAGTTTTAGGGTTTTAGTATGTTTATTGACATCATAACTGTTTCATGATGATTACATGACTTATTTTAATATATTTTCGACCAAAGGTGATTAATTATTGTATGGGGGCCCCATGTGGCCTAACTCCATGAGAAATACCATGGGAGAGCACATGGTTTTGAGAAAACCACTTTTGAGGTGTTCCTTGGCCACTAATGCCTTGTCCCCTCACTTTCCCTTTAAATACCAAGCCATCCTCTAATCCATTTCGAGTCCCCACACTCCCCCAACGAATTTATGGTCTCATTAACTCCCAAAAAAGTCCTCCCAAGGTTCACCCAAGCCCTCAAGGTCCCAACATTTGAGTTTAAAGAGTTACCTTTTAAGGTAAGGGATCTGATCTCTCTCTTTCTTTTCATGAAATCTCTTTTATGTAATTTCTTTTATGCTCCACGTTATTATGTTAAAAGGTGTTATTTAATATTACTCTTACTTCCCTTTTAATTTTCACATAATGAGATATCCCCTCTTACTCTCATTATTTCGTTTTATGATGTTTTACGTGGCGCCGTTAGGCTGCCGAAATTTTCGTAACAGATTCTTTCTCCCTTCTCATTTTTCAAGATCTATTTTCATGTAATGTATTTCAAGTTACTTTTTATTATTTTGGGGTATGATATCTAAATTTATCATACTGATCTTTTATGATCATATGATGAAAGACCCCATTTGATCTCTACAATTCAGTATTTTGAATTTTTAAGTGGCACCGTTAGGCTGCCGAATTTTTAAGTAGTTCTTCACCCTTCTAGTTTTGAATTTCTACTTTCATGTCAATTCTTTGAAGTTCTTTTTTGTTATGTTGGGGTATGATATCTACATCTATAATACTTATCTTTTATGATAATATTATGAGAGACCCCATTTTATCTCCTCAATTCAGTATTTTGAAGTTTTAAGTGGCCCCATTTGGCTGCCAAATTTTTAAGTGGTTCTTCACCCTTCTCGTTTTGAAATTATTCATTCATGTCAATTCATTGAAGTTCCTTTTTGTTATCTTGGGGTGTTATATCTATATATATAATACTGATCTTTTATGATAATATGATGAGAGACCCCATTTGATCTCTTCAATTCATTATTTTGAAGTTTTAAGTGGCGTCGTTAGGCTCCTGAATTTTTAAGTGGTTCTTCACCATTCGCGTTTTGAAGATCTACTTTCATGTCAATTATAACAAGTTCCTTTTTGTTATGTTGGGGAATGATATCTATATCTATAATACTGATATTTTATTACCATATTATGAGAGACACTATTTGATCTCTTCACTTTAGTATTTTGAAGTTTAAGTGGCGTCGTTAGGCTGCTGAATTTTTAAGTGGTCCTTGCACCTTTCTCCCTTTTCAAAGTTCTAATTCCATGTCAAGTCTTTAAAGTTTCATTTTATTATGTTGTGGTATGATCTATATATCTATCATACATATATTTTATGTTCATATGATGAGAGAACCTATTTGATCTCATCAATTCATTTTTTGTTGATGTTTATGTAACGCTGTTAGGCTGCCGAATTTTGATAAGAGAAATCTTATTTTTTTCTTCTTCATTTTCTTCATTTCATATGGTATATTTTCAAATTTCATTACCATGTCCTTAAATAACTTATATTATGTCCCTCTACTTCTTTATTGGTCATTTATTAATGTTTTACCTTTGTCCCCTCTCTTTTCAATGTTTTCTAAAAACATGTAACATAGCCGTTATGCTGCAGAATTTTCGTCTCAAAATGCCTCTCTCTTTATCTCAAAATTATTTTCTGTTATTAAGTGAATACTTAATGCTCTTATTTCTATAGGGGTATTCACATATATATCAAAATTTTCTATTTTAAATTCTGGGAATTACATACATGAAACCCGCTTTCCCTTTACTGTGGGTTTAAATTGACATAAAGATCATGTTTTTAAAGCAGTTTTTAAAACGTTATGATTATGAAATGAAACCCATTTCTTTTATTCCATATGGTTTGTTTATGAAATGATTGAAAATGATATATTTGGCTCAAATGATAATAAATACATGTCAAGGGTGCGCCCAGATAGCGCTCCAATGCATTGGGTAAAGACTTAATCTCTAGAGATGACTTTCTAGACTGATACCTTGCTGAATAACCTTGGTAATTTTTAATGACACCTTGGGGATGGACCTTGGTGAAACAAAATGATTGTCAATAATAAATGTTTCAGCAACATCTTCATGTTATGAAAATAATATTTTTATTATGATATATCTCATGATTTCTTTCTCATTGCTTAAAGTTCTTTTCATGACCTTATTTAAGTATCTAAAGTGCACATGTAAAATGTTTCTCTTGTTTTCCTTCCTGGGCCTTCTGCTCACCCTTTCTTTTGATGTATGTCCAGGTAATGAGATGCAGTAATAAACCTAGGATGAACATTAGGAGAATCCTTTCAAGTGTTTAATAAGAATGTTTTATGTTTTCATGTTTTATGTTCCTGGTTTCCATGACACTAAACCTTAAAGATCCTCGATTTTGTAAAATGTAATGAACGTTTATGTGATTAAAAGGCGAGATGCTATAATGTCAACACAACCTGTTACGCTAGTAGAAGATGCTCCTATAACCTATTATCAAAGACCAATCCCATCTATTTTGGAGATCACTGTTCCTAATACATATAGTATGGATCAACCCCACATCCGGAATCATGGAAATTTAGAAAAAAATTATGGTGTTTTAAAATAGATGAATGTCATGCCATCTAAGAATGAAAACCATTATATACTCCATCATTTAAATGAAATCAAGGTAAAATTCATAATTCCCATCAGATACCATATAAGTAAGAGATATAAGTTTGTGAATACTAGGTATATCATGGAGAGACCATTTGAATAGAGTTACATATTTACATGTCATTCACATATTGAGATTAGGAGGAGGTCATCCAGGTCAACATCCAACCACTATAAGTTTATGGTAGGATCAATAATGTTGATATCCAATATGATCTAATTCAAAAATGGTTTTGTGATCATACACATCCTGATATTAACCCTCTGACATCTCGGATATAGCTAATATGTGGTTTTTCTACAAAAAAATTAATCATTCATGGGTATGATAATATTAATAAAAGACATCTCATGATAATAAATATTGAAATATAGATTGGTGATATCAATTATAAATATGGGTTTATAGTGATCCATCAAGACTCTATGTACAAAGAATTAATTAGAAGTCAATGGCTCCATATCCTTGTGGTGGTACCTTCAATATTCCATCGATGTATGAAATACCCCATTGATAGAATTGAAGTCATGCTACATAGGGATTGTTCCCCCTTTAAGACATGTGATGAAAAATATTTTGATATAGGTTACTAAAAAATGGTTGGTAAACAACCAGTAGTCGATGATTATATACATGATTCACCCCCTAACAGATTTAGACTTCCTTGAAAAATCCATGGAGTATGTTGTATATACATTGTGTGATCCCCATAAATGTAGTTGAGGTAATTGAAATGATATGGGATTACCCAGCCCATTTTATCCCTAGTGAAATTGGAAATGAAAAGAAACTTCTTTACCACTCTTAAAATTCTAATGAAAAGGGCGATGATAGTTTATTTTCATGTGGCCTATCTCACCTAGAATGTGATATAGATTCCCCCATCATACCAATATCACTTGAATGTTTTTCAATTTCAACAAATTTTTATTAAGATGAAGGTGAACATATGAAAACCCACCCATTTTCAAGGATGTCATCTCTATCATCATTGATTTTATCAAGTATGTAAATATGAGAATAGAAGGAGACTAGAAAACTATAATAATTAGTGCTTCCATGCGTCAATAAGGGAAATATATGTTGATTGAATATCTAAATCATAACTAAAAAATGTTCACATATAAATATATCAATATTCCCGAATTGAATTGTGTTGAATTACGAATTAAGGGTCCAATAAAAATGTTAAATTCCATAGTAATGGTGGATATGCATGCGGGATTGTACTGGTAGGGTTTTAAGACCATATTTTATCATATTTTTTATATAGAGTCTTTTAAAGTAGATATGTACCTGGAGTTCTACTCCTTGTATTAGGATGAGTGTTCGGTGTCAGATGAGACCAATCAATTTGTGGAACTATTTCGTTTATCGCTAGTTGTAGTGAATACTATCTAGCTAAAGGTTCATATTTAAACATATGTTTTTTGATTAGATATCAAATAACATTTATTAATATTGAATATTTCTTCCAATATAGTTATAGAAGATTTGAAGATGATGGAAGACTTGAATATTAAAGAAAAATTTACTTATTTTTCCCCATCTGTTACTCTATGTGGCAGCTTTAGCGGAATTATATGGAAAATGAGGATATGGGAAGATCATTTTAAGAGTGTAGGGGATAGGTTTCTTCCTTAGTACTTTTTCTCACCATCATTTATATCTAGTAGTGTTAGACTAACAGGATATTATTTTTTAATGGTTTGGAACACCCATTATATTTATTATCGACTGGTGGTGATTTAAATTTGTTGTGGAAAATATTTTTATCTATTTTATTTTGGTTAGGTTATGTTTAGGAATTTTCATGGTCTAGGATTGTCACCTCTATAGGGTATTTTATCACATTAAAATTCTTTCATGAGTGTGTCGATATATCCAAAGGAATCAAGAGTTAAGAACCATCCCACATTAGTTGTGTTTTTAGGTAAACTTGATGTGGGTCCAGGGAGCATAAGTTATTCCAATTTTTTTATCATTTGTAGAAATTTTTTATTTTATTCATGTTAATCCCACTAATTTATATTTTTTCATCTTTTTAAATCTATATGATTCCAATGTAGATCATTTACATTATTATATAATTATTGAAACAAATTTTAGATGGAAAAGTAAATTTGTTTGGTGTCATTATTGTATTTTATCTATATGTGATGTGATGTTAGTTAGAGAATTTTAATATTCTTTCTCATTATTTGTTTAATTTCATCATCCGGATGGGTCTGATTTTCACGCAAAGTACTAAGGATGATTGTTCTTATAAACTTGTAAAATTTCATGATACCAACTACAAAACATATGTATTTTTGGGATAGTGATATTCGAGGTATATTCATTAGGTTCTTCACTCCAATGGCTCATTTGATTTTTTTGTAGAAGTTTTTATTAATTATTCTTTTTACATTGTTTGTATTCCCACTCCTAATTTATATATGTGTGATGTTTTTATAGATTATTTATCTATTATTATTATAGTAAAATATGTATATATTACAATTGATCTAGTTTTGGTCACAATGATTATTTCAATACACAATTATCCTATAAAACAAGTTAAGCTGGAAGAGCTCATGATTGATTTTAATGATATGATGACGAATGGTTTTATTTTACATAGTATTTCTCTTGATTATCCCATGTTATCTTATTCTAGAAGTAAAATTTTTCACTCTAATTTTTTGTGAACTATCATAAGTTGAACATGTAATAATTATGAACACGTATCCTTTTCCATGTGTGGATTATTTTGATCATCAGTTAAATGAGACAAAATAGTATTCAAATATTGACCTTTAGTCGGGATAAAAACTCATTAGAGTTTAAGAATAAGATATAAAATGTATAGATTTTATGAGATTGTATGTCCATTAATATTGACTTGTGATTCCTTTTGGTCTGACTAATTCTATATCATTTTTCCTATATATGATGAATTAGTTGTTCCATGAGAATCATGAAACATTTTTGTTTGTGTTCGTAGATGACATTTTTCATTATATGATATCCAATAATGAGAGTGAGCACCATTTTATTTTTTTTATAGAATTTAGAGTCTAATATATTCTTCTATATAACACCTTGTTAAACCATGAGTCAATATTAGATTAATGTGAGCGTGATACTCCATGAAATCTCACTACATCGGTAATAAATTTTTGAGAAACCTAAATAAGGGGGAAATAATATCTAATAGGGATAAAATTTAAATATTTCAAATGGTTTTGATTATAAATAATATAATTATTCCCATTAGATTTTTTGGGGGTCCAGTGATGAAATTTAAGGTAATTGTTTTCTATATACACTTTGGTGTGGCTAAGTGTTGTCACCTAAATTTAGAAAACATTCTCTCATCCTTAACATGTTGAAACACCAGTCTTCATGATACTTACTCATAAATTTCAAATTTCATATTATCAAACCATATCAAAAAAATTAAATCAATATAAATATTTTTACTACCATGATGAATATATAATGATGAACTTTGTGCCCCATCCAACAACTCCTTCAAATATATAATTGATCGAACACATACCCAGTTCATAAAACATATCATTTTAGATTGATTGTGTTTGAAGTCATGAACATTCATTTAATATTATTTTAATTAAATATATTCCATATATACGTTCATTATAATTTCATGGATGGATTTATGAAAAAACATTTGAGAAAGATAATATTTTTCACCATTTCATGATATTTCAAGATAAAACATTTTTAAATCCTAAAATATTGGTTCTCATTCAATCTTCATAATGAAAAAAATACCATGTTGATTCTTACTCAAGAAAATAAACCACCTTGATGACATTATCATTGTGGGAATTCATTTATATCCCATTATATTGGTCCAACTGCAACAACCTTATCTAGATCATATTAAACTCTCTTTGTGTAAATATATACTTCAATATATTCTATCAGTATATATATCAAACCATTCACTATAAAGATATTACATCTATACATTTAATGATAAAAATATCACTCCAAACACCAATTTATGATTCATATAATCTTAATAATGAATTTTGAATTGGGTATAGGAATAAGAATTCTTCATATCCTTCTGCATGAGGACACATCCTTGACCATTCTTTTATACATCACTATATATCATAATGACATCTCCACATCATTTTACTATAATCACAAGTGTTCATGTTAACCATTTCATTACGTCGTTGAAATTATCCTCACATAAATATATTTATAAGAGAATTTCCCCTTAAAATTCAACATGGTGAGTGGATTTCATCATTTTGAAAAATATCCCAAAATGTTTTGGTAGTATCCAGCCAACCCAGTAAAACATGGATCTTGATTACTATGGTTAGAAAAATACATTACTCAAATACATCGATCATTAATGTGTCCACCATATCCCTTAACATTATCTTTTATTAACAAAGAATGATAATTTTTTGTAGAAAAAATCCACACATGTAATAATTTTCCATTTATGTTCACTTCTAAGATAATCATCAAAACATTTATCTAATATTAATAATTCTATTCCATGATCATTAAATATATAATAATATTTTCTATTTTTACTTTCATATACTGATCAATGTAATCACTAAAGACTCCATTAGTTAAATCCTAGAAGAACGAAGGAGCGTTGGTTATTCCAAGTGACATTACTATATATTCAACATTGACATACCTCGTAAAAATGGGTTTATTTGATATATCATCCTTATTGGCCCATTATTGATTTTATCCAAATAGAAGATCAATATTGTAAAAATACTCATCTCCACATAACAGAAAAAACAGATAACCAATATAATTTATTAGATACATTTTCATAATGGTGATCTTGTTAAGTTCTTATTAATCAATTTAATGATGCATTTACCCATATTTCATTATTATAAATATAATACATTAACCCTATTGTGAAGAAATAGGTCAACTGAATACATCATTTTGATTCAAAAATTCTTATAAAAATAAATTTCAATATATATTGATCATTTGACAATGGTGTGCCAACCAATATGAGTTTAATTTTAATATTAACTTCATTATTCAGGGGAATTATTGGAAACTATTTTGGGAATAAATCAAATATTATTATTTAAATTGTATATATTTAATTTTTAATTTCTCCCAAATAATATAAGATAATAGATCCTTGTGAATTGGATGAAAACCCATAATATTGAAGTAATTTCTATTTGGACTTTATGTCTATCCATGCACTAACAACCTATCTTATGTTGATTTAGAAAATCTAATGTAACATAAATTTAATAAAAATTGATATAGGATCTATACTGATGGATTAAATCAATTCCAAAAAATAAATCAAATTTAAAAAGATAAAGAGTAAAATAATTTTAATGAAGCACATTACAATAAATTTCTATCAAAGAGGGGAAATATAATTATAATTTAATCATCTTACCACTAATATTTTAAACTCCATATTAAATATCTAATTGTGGAGGTGGTGATTTTATACGCTTAATAAATTCATATGATATTAAAGATCCAGTATAACCATAAATAAATAAAACATTGTGAATTTTAGATTGTGTGACAACTATACATCTCACAAAATCACTTGAAATTTCTACTCCATCTATTGTAATTCCATATTATTGTCCTTCTTCATTTGGTTTTCATTATGTTATATTAACTTGATTATTAGGAAAATAGTATTAATATAGACTCATATAATTATAATTCATCCACTATATAGCATTTAATCATTAATTTTTCTTTCATTCATTATCTAGATTACCATTATCTCTACACCTATAATAAACACCCATTCCCTTCATGAATTTTACTAGTTGTTTCTTTTCACATTTCATAAATTATGGTAATCAAATTTTTCCATTATTTTTCTTTTTTTTTTTAACTTTTTATTAGTTCTCATTTGACCTTTTTTTGATTTATTTATATTTAGTATGTAGGCTTTATAAAACTATTTCAATTTATTAATTAATCATTACACTATATAATCATATGTTGAAATTTTTTAATAAAATTGTTTCTGAATCAACTTAAGAAAATCAATGAAATTTCTAATATATTTTTATGATATTATTTATATATTCTAAAATATACATAGAAGATTATGTAATGTAACCTTAATAATCATCCATATATTTATCTTATTCTTTCTTTAATGTGAGTAACTTTCACAAAATTTCATTTCACTATTCTCAGGTGAACCATTTATTGAATAATATAACATTAAAATTTATCCATTCTTGGATTTTGTTTCTTCAACCACATTAGTGTTCCAGGTCTTTGAAAACTATTAATTTGGAATATATACTAAAATATTACACTTACATAATGCATTTACACTTTCATTACATCTAAATTCTATGAATAACATCTCTAGAGACGTAATATATATCAATGCTACCAATGGATTAGTATTTTCATTAACATTTTGAGGCTCCTATCACATAATGTGATCCGAAATAAGTAAATTACAATTTAAAACAACATGTTAATCCATACGGAAGAGTTTATTAATCATTACCTATGAAGGATTCCCAAATATAGAAATGATATAATCATTTCCAAGACATTCTCTATTGTCTTACTTAGTAGGGAAATATCATCATTATTTATAGGTTTTGATTCCATTTCATTCATTAGGTTACATTACTAATAATGTCACCAAATTTTCATTCTTATAGTCCTTAGTAATAATGATTCATAAAAAAATCTATAATGGAATTTTTTTAAAAAAAATTATATATGGTTATCATAATTCTCATGTTATCTATATATTTTTTATGCAGTTCCCAAGTATTAAACTATATCATATTTTGACACAAAATATAGAATCCAAAAATTTTGTAACCATATCCATCATTTATTTTAATACATTGGAAAAATATATAATAGATCTCAACCTAAAGGAAAAATCAGTTTAATAGACTTGAAATACAACGTACATATATGATTCCAATATCTCATTGGAATTATAGAATACAAACCATAAGAATAATTCATTCATCCCCAATATCCTTAAAATTTTTCTTCTTCATACCATATGGAATGGAAGTAATATTAGGGTTGATCTTATATTATTTGTGAGGGTTACAAACACTAGAATAAATCATGACTAAATAAGATGAAATCAATATTAAAAATTAAATAACTAAAAAAACCTTGCATTTAATTAATAAAATGAGATTGAAAACATCCATGAATGAGATCGATGTAGTAATATAATGGATAATAATAACTAATCTCGTAATATAGAAATTATTTATTATAGAAATTTTTAATTATAGAAATCATGATATCATTCTTATCATGACATTATTCCAAGAAAATTTAATTGATGGGTAGGTATACATAAAAACCCCATTTAATACTTTTATTAAATTAATTTGTTCCATGATACCTATTGATGAATCAAGTGACTATCTATAACGGGTCCACACCAATCAACACATTATTAATTCCTTCCCCATATAATGAATTATTAGTTTAATTCAAAAATAATATGTCTTTTCAATAAATATCTATATTGAATAAAGAATACATAATATCATGATTTCCACCATTAATCAGATAACATTCATAGAAAACACCATATGTTAAAATAGCATAAGGTTTAAATAATAATAATATCCTTGATAAAGTTAGATAGATATTTAATAGAAATGTAATTTAACCTTAATGATAATAACACGAAATTGAATATTTCATAGTAATGATAATGACACAAATATTTATAAGAGATTAAATATGACCATTGATATGTCATAAATTTATATGTTTTGTAATAAAATCGTGTCCTTCAGATAGGAAAATAAAAATTGATGTTATAAATCAATTTGGAATTTCATTAAATAAATTTCAATATGAAAACATTAAATACTTGAATAATAAGATAAATAGTGTAAAATGGTTATGGTCGTTTGATAATATATTATCATAGTATACTTTTATAAAAACATTCAAGTTGGATTATTATAAATAATGTTGAAAAGGAAACTCTAAGATAAAATTAGAAATATTTCCTTCATAAATGTAAAATATAAGGATTATATAAAATTTCCATTATAAAAAAATCATGTATGTAAAAATATTTTTATAATTTTAAAAAAAAATTGTATTTGGAAAAAAAATATACCGTTCCCAAAATATAGAAAATTCCAGCTTCTATGATAAACATTTTATTTTTTATTCATGTAAAAAATAAGGAATATGTTGAAGAAGTCATAGAATCTACAAAAAATTCCATAGTATAAGAATATATATAGATTTTATGAGTAACCACTGATAATACTCTTTAACGAATAATATAATAAATCCCAATGATAATATTGTAAAAATAATTCTTACCTATTCGGTGATTTTTAAATTACAAAACCTAGTAATTGTAACATGAATTGAATCATTAATCATCTTGAATATATATATATATATATATATATATATATATATATTAATATTAAATACATTAAAAGGGAATGTATAGAAACCACATAAATGTAAATAGGTGTGTAACATCAAATTTTTCTTAATTGAGTAGAAATTCATAAGAAATCAATTAAATGATGTTTTAATTTCCTTGTATGTGATTTTTACATCCTATATAATTAATTTATATTCATTATAGTTGACCAAATAAATAATATATATATCTAAAATATCATATATAATATATTTATATCATTTTAACACCGATTTATTGATAATTATTTTATAAAATTAATTGTTTTCATGTGTTAACTGTTAAATTTTTATTACAAGAATTTCAGTTCAGTAATTTCTGTCCTTGTAATTTTATTATTGTTGCATCATGTACAAAATAATAATAATAATATTTATATTATATATATTAATTATCGAAATAAAAAATTATTCATACATAAAATTTACTAATACAAAAGAGAATCACACCTTTCAAGAAGACGATATGTTGTACATTAAAAAGAATATTGTTTTTACTTTGTGGTGGATGGAATGAAAGAAAGGTAAATAATAATACAAATTCCTTTAATTATTATTATATCATATATATATAATATAAATTAATTAAAACAATCATTATTACATTCAATGTAAATTCAAAATGAAAAATTAATCGAATTCCTTCATAGAGGTGGTAATCCACACGTATGCACAAGTGAAATTTTTGTTTTGAAATGTAATCGATGTTAAAATGTATATATATATATGATATTATAACAATAGAATAATAATTATATCATAAATTTCATATATATTCATTATTTCAATCTTTGTAATCAGATATGTTAAATGGTGAGGGAAAACCGTCACTACTATCTAAAGATTGTATGTTGTACGTATAAAGGAGATATGTTTTCACATTGAAAAGGATGAAAAAAGGGTTAAAATAAAAGAAAAATAAAATTATGAACATGTTTTTATATTTATGATTCTAGAATCATCATTTCAGTACAGGTATAACAAATTTTGATAATGGATAAAAAGGAATAAATTTTAAAGAGTCTGGAAAGAAGATTATATATTCTTTGGAAGACTTACATTGGATTCTTGTTAAACCATAGCTGAAATGGTATTTAAAATGAAAAGAACACTAATTCATGTTTAGTAATGGTAATAATAGTGAAATTTAGGATTTAATTTATCGATTATTCTAAAATTGGGGTCATGAAAAGAGATATGTGGCGCCAATTTATAAATGAAGGGAGTGGTAATTTTGTAAGTTTATTAAAATAATAAAATGTAATAATTTTACATTCATAGAAAATGGTTTAAAATGTATAAGGAATAAAATATAATTTTCATATTATCCAAATATAATCATCCAATAAAATTTAGAGTTTTATATATGATTTTACACATTTCTTTTTTTATTAACCCCTTCATTATCCACTTTTAACTTTACCTTCCCTAAGAACTACATCAAACCATGTGAAATAATAATCTAAATATAAATGAAATAATATTATACTATTTCAATACCAAAGGCAAAATAGAATGGTAGTTGTAAAATAAAAGGTCTAAAAAAGAAATGCCATTTTTAAAAAATTTGATATATTTACTATTCATTAAAAATAAATATTGTTTGAAAATACCAAAATATTAACCAAATATTATATTGACCTAATGATTTAAAAAATGATATAATTTTAGGATAAGAACATTTCAATGGATTTTTATAAAATGGTGTTTTTTGTGATGAAAAATATCGATGAAATTAAATTTATTTAAAGCTAAATATATCAAAAAATCATATGGTGTTACTCTATTAGTACTTCAATGGAAATTACAGATTAAGTCCTTGGATATAATTTTTTAACACCTAATAAATTTTGAGTGAATATTTTTATTTGGTTTATTATTGATATATTTACTAAATATATGGATCATATACCTATTCATGATATTATGTATTTGGATAAGATTACATATTTTATTCTTAAAGATATATTATGGTTGCATGGATTTCCTCTCTCTATTGTATCTCACCATCATTAAATAATAGGCTATTTTTAGATAGTCATTAAATTTCAATGGGTAATTAACTATTTTCATGTACAACCTTTCATCTATAATATGAAAGACTATCAAGGCACACGATTTTGACATTAGAAAATATTTTCTAAGCATACACTTTATATTACCAAGGAAATTTGAATCATCATCATTCATTAGTTTTATTTTCCCACAATAATATTCTTTATTCCTTTATATATATGGATACAATTGTGCAATTATATGGAAGGTGTTGTCTAACTAATAATTTTTTGGTTGATATCAAGTAGTAAATGTTATTGGGACAATAATAAGATGATTAAATGACATAGATGTTAATGATATTTTAGAAACTTGTGGGGGAATCTGTGAGTAGGAAGAAGTGTTATACAAAGAACATGAGGAATTATCTTTTGATTATGTTATGTGGCTATGTATTTCTTATAATATATCCAGGATAAGGAGTTGTATGATTAAAAAAATAGGAAATTTTATGTCTATGTTTTATTAGATCTTATGGAATTAAATAAATAGTGATATTTTTTTTATTATATCATTGGTACGTCTCCATGATTATCTCAGGTACATGATGTATTTCATGTTTTTATATTGTTGATATATGTACCTGATACCTCTCATGTTTAGGGAACTAAGATGGTATTGTTGGCAGATAATAATTCGTTTAAAGAAAATATAGTGAATATTGTAGATCATAAAGAGAATTTTTTATATAATAAGGTAAAATCCATGGTTAATATTTTCCATATGAAAAACAATACTGAGGAAGCATGTTAGTAACCTGAAAATGTTGTGAGTGAAAAACACCCCTACCTGTTTAAATAATGAATATAATTCCAATGAGGAAATATAATTACATGGAGAAGAACATGAAATATAGGGTAATGATAACATTAAATTGTTTTTTACTATTATTAATGATTTTATTTCATCGTTCATAATCATTATAGTAATTTTATATTATTTTAAATATATAAAAAAATAATTTTATTTTAAATAATACATGCATTCTGTTAGTTTAATGATAAGTTATATTTATTAATTTTAGAAATTAAATATGATAAAAATCATTTTTGATTTCATCATTCTAAATTTATCAAAGGGTTCATTTTTTCATAAATTTATGAAAAGATATTTTTTTTGGTGAATTGTGTAAACTACCGATTATAATTAAAACCATATTTTATTATCAACGATATAAAAAATCCAACTCTATATTAAATATTTTAATTCAAAAATATCCACCTATGACTAAAATTAATTAAATTAATTATATATTAATCAACATTATATTTACTTTTTTAATAAATATATTTTTAGTCTTAAAAATAATATTTTCTGTGTCTGAATATCTAATATAAAAATTAATTTCACCAACTAATATTGATTGAATCAAAAGAAAATTATTTCAGATTTATTTTCACGAGGATCAAATTGAATAATGAGGAAAATTTCATGTTTTTCATAATTAATATAAATCATAGTATATTATTATCATCATGATAATGTTTAAAACATGATGAACTAAAATTAACCCTTGTCTACTTTTCCATGAAATTTAATTGAAAAAACCTTTTCTAGAAATTTAGTAAGAATTTAAGATAATAATATGATTACAAAAAATTAGGAATAAATAACCATTATAAAAATAATTTCATTATTTTTATAATAACCATTAATATTCTATTAAACTAGATTTATTACATATGCAAACCAATAATTTATATTTAAAACAATGAGTGTGGAATTTTTGTATTTTACTTGATTTAAATATTAATAAAGACATGTTACGTGTAAAGTATCCTAAAGAAAATTAATTTTCAAGGATATGTTGATAAGGGTCATACTCCCCTCATCCTCTATGAATTAAGTTCAAAAGGGGTGACCATCACATTTATATTTAACATAGGTTAACTGAATTTACCCAGCCTCATGGTGACAATTTTTACCACTATTGGTACTCAAAATGCCTAAAAAATAGGAACATATTTTTCTTATTTAGACAATATTATTAAAATTAAGGAATCCATATTTTTACGAAAAATTTATATATACATTGAAAATTTTTATTTTAAAATAACTGTGGAAAACATAATAAAAACCATTTTTTGAAAAAATCATTTTTTAGCATAAAACTATATTATTTCATATCAAGTTCCTACATAAATATTTAATGAATGTTATAATTTGTAAATAATATAAAATATAAAAATTATATTAAAATAATAAAAAATAATATATTATTTAATTCATGAATATAAAAATACATTACGTCCATAAAAAATCTTTCAAAATAAACTATATTAATTTGAAATGATTTTATTTACATTTATAATCAAATGATATATAATAAATTAATTTTATACTGGTGTAAACCCAATTTGTTTCAAATAATTATTTACTCATATTCACACCAGCCAATTTAGATGTTATATTATAACGGTATATTATATAATGATTTATTTAGACTTATTATTTAATGTATCAGAATCTATCAGAGTAGAAAAACTATATTTTAAAGGAATTATTTCATAAAATATAGGGGTGTTATATTTTACCGAAAAAATGGAATTATTACCTATAAATTTTTGTATATTGATATAAAACATTAACGATATGTATCATCCCTCACATAATTTGTTTCCCAAGTAGAATATTCAAAATTATTATTCCTTTATATGAGATTATCAAGGTGAGAAGTCTTTTTACCTTTAAAATTCTTTTTATAATTGATGATTTATATTGGTTGTTCATTACTAGAAAGATCAATCTATAGTGGTATGGAATATCATTTTTTTCATGTTATGAATCATGTGTTTACTTCCCTAGGACATATTCATGGATCACATTATGAAATTCTGAATGGTTTGTGTGAGTATAATGTGACAAGATACCATCCCTACTCAACCAGGAATCATGAGAGGTTGTATGAACATATGGTTTTGGTTTCCCTTATTTATGAATCTCATAGACATCATGCATGTAAAAATTCATTGAAATACATCCTCAAAAACATCATATTCTATGTCAAACTGAATTCCTAGAATCTACAATTCCATAGTGAAAATGAGTGGATCTTACATCAATTTCAATTTCCATAGCCATATCAGGCATAAATAAAAATTTTCCACCAACTTCATCCAACCAATTTAGAGTTCTAATTCACATTCAAAATTGAAATTTATATAAATCCTTCAGAATGATCAATTGAAATATGTTATTATAATAAAAATATTTTATATAAATATTTTAATCACAACTATATTTGAAATATATGTAAAAATATCTAAACTTATTATTTTCTCTTGTAATGGTCATCTTATACTAACTATGAATTTTTTAATGATACACATTACTTAAACATAACACTGTATCTAGACCCTTCTGAAGACGTATCCCAAACATTGCGGAAATATATAGATCCAAATAAAATACTAAAAAATGGTGTACTCCAGGAAACCATAACTGTTAAAAAATTTATATTTTGTAAATATTCATAATATATAAAAAATATATGATATAAATTAATATTTAGGAAATTTTATGGGAATCTACAACAACCCAAATATAAAATTACCCTTTATAGTTTTTGGGAACATGATGATAAAATTAATGGTGATATATTAACAATTCCATTTGGGTTTGGGTAATAATTGTAATATATTATTATAATTTCATGATTAAACCTTAAATTTTTTCAATACCAAACACTATGATACATAAATTTCAATATCACACTTCATGTTTCCATGTCAGATGTAGATATTATTACACCATTGTAAATCATGATGAATTGATATTTATGAGATATTATCTTCATACAAAAAATCCTTCTTTCAATATATCATTGACAAGATACATACATGGTTAATGAACCTTATCATTCCATCTTAATCATAGTTGAACAAAATAACATTTCAGACTTTCATTTGATGTTCTACATTGTCCTTTTATATATCTTTAAAACTAAAATAGATTTAAATGCAATCTATTATTTCATAATGATTAGACTTATTTACTTCCTTATTTATTTCCATATCCATCCTTTGAAAATATATACATATTGGATAATTTTTTATTGTCATTAAAGATAATATTGTATGATGTTTTTGAGTTAGAGTGTCTTCGACGATGTTTTTTAATGATGTAACGTATTATGTAATGATAATCCTTAATCAATACCAACAATATTTTCTGGAAAATATTCATCTATTTAATAATTATTATATATTTTTATAATTTTTTATTAATTTATTCATCACTTCTTTCTCTATAATGATAATGCCTCATTATCACTATGAAAAAATTACCATTGTAATCTCCAAATCACGAGTTGAGTAATTTTACACATTAACCTTCAATTGTCATGAGGCATTTGGAATAACCATATAATTATACAAGAGGATATATCACATAAACTTATTCAATGAATTAGTACATATTACAAAGATTTATCTACTATAGGGTAATGTAAAAATAGTTGTACTGACTGAGATTCTCTTTAGAAATTTGAAATTTTCCTCTCAATTATTTTTCTATAGAAACTTGTCTCTTATCAAAATCATACATAGATTTGAGGTATTTTTTTAATTTAAATTTTTATCACATATGTTTAATTTCCATTTTATAATTTTTTTGTTGGAATTAAGGCTGAGCACGACATTAGTGTCTACTTTTTTCACTGAAAAATATAGTCAAGACGATACATGTAATGTACTTTTTCTGCTGCAAGATGACCCACGACATGACAATGCTCAACACACAGGCAAGGCATGGGCAAAGCTGTGTGGCCAGCCGGGTGCGTGGGTGGACATTTTTATTAGCATTTCAAACATGTGATTTTTTATTAACATCATCATCATTGTTATTATAATTGTTGAACCTGTTATTAATATATATTATTAAATCCATTCATCATTTTTATCTTATGTTAGGTTGGTGTAGTTTTTTTATTTTTTATTGTTTTATTTTTTTGGTTTTTATTCCATTTTTATTCTTTTTTATATATATTCATTTCATTTTACCTCTTTTTTATCCTTTATTATATTTTTTCCCATATCTTTTATTTCTTCCCTACCTCACATACCCACCCCACGTCACACTGTTCATCTGCATCTCTCCCTAACCCTAGGCGCCGCATCGCCCCTCTCTCTCGTCAGACCAGCCAGACTCCACCATAGACAGATCCCACTTGCCTGAATGGCCTCGCATCGACAAATCCCAACATGCCAGTCCTTGGCCCGCCCTCGTTGAGCCAAGACTCTCTGCATGCTACTCTCATTTATTCGGCTAAGAATCTGCCTTTCCTCCTGAAATCACACATTGACATACCTCTCACCGGCTAGCCTGACACTGATCAGCCTCACACCCAACCTTCTTCCTTGCACTGGGATGCACACCTCCATGTCCTACTTCTACCTCGCACCGAGCCACATGCCCTTCCCTTTAAAATGATAATCTGGGGCAGTAGAGCTCAGCGATGACTCCCTATCTGAATCATTTCAGCATTTTTTTATATTATTATAGTTATATTATTATATTTTGAATAATATATGTCATTCTGAGTGGTATGATTCTTGACAAGATTACATTATTTTCTTTTTAAGGTTTATTTTGGTCAACAGGAGGCATGGTGGGCAGGCAACGACCGTTGCACATTGTGATTGTGAAATCTAATACACATTGATAAGTGATTCCATGTTTAAAGACTGATTGATTTATTGAGTTTCTTGTTTTATTAATTTAGTATATTTATTTATTAGATTATAATAGGCGTATTATGTTTTAGTTGTAATTTTCTACACTTTTGGTTTGGGTAGTACATATTTATGAAATATGAGTGTCTGTCAAATTGTTGATGATATTTTGTTAAAATCTGTAGGAGTTGGAGATGTGTTTTTGATTTGGGTTAGTGTGCATTGTGTTGTAAATTGGTTTTAATGTGGTGTTGTTGGACTCCTTGATTCATTTATATTATATATATATATATATATTAAACTACTATATATATTTTTCCTAGTGCTGATTTTTTAGCTATGACCATTAAAAAAATTGTGCCACTAGTTATTTGACTGTGTGGATGATATAGGTAGAGTTCTGAACAAAATTACTGGTGTTCGTAATACTTAAAAAATACATTTTGAATGGGAAGTGTGGAAAAAAATGTTGATAACTCACTTTTTGTTTTTCAAATGTATCATTGTAAAGCAATGTGGAATGGTGACTTAATTGAGCACAAAATGGGAAGCCTGTGTATTAGGTGTGAAGACTAGGTCTAGTGCGCTAGTGATACAGAAGTGACCTCATCTTGGTTTCACTCAGCTGGTTTGACGATTATAACACTAACAATACTATGGGTGATATTTGGGGACCACTATGTTATGGATGTGTTTCCCAACTGGTGGATCATGCATGAGAGTGTATGTTATTGTTGTTCTTATTCGTTTGTTCACCATGACACGATGATCTAGGGTCCATTCAGTGCTAGTACATATAGGGCGTCTCCCACTTTGGATCTCTTGGATTACATCTCACATAACAATGGTATATGGTGTAACCTTTGTGATGTAATAAAAATAGAATTGTTGATTTTCATTCAAAACCATTTTTCCTTAAAGTTTTCATTCTTCAAATAGTTTTATTTAAAATTGTTTATGGTTTTATTTTTATTCCTAGATTAAACATGAAATATTTTTCTCAGTTAATTTTTTTATGTGTGAATTATCTTATTGGTGAAATATTATTGAGTGTTATCTCACACCCTAATTACACTGTTGATTGTAAGTAGATTTGGGTTTTTTAATGTAGTTAAGGGTATGTCTTTTGGAACTGGCGGTTTAGGTTGTTATGTAACACCATGGCCTGGCATTATGGATATGGAAAGAGGGTGGTTCCGTCTTTCTTGGTGTGGGTTTTTTGAGTTTTTTTTTGTCCACTATGTTTAGTTGTTGTTTGGATTTGTTGTCGAACATGTAACTAAAATCTTGGTTTGTTCTAAGGGTTATTTTGGTTGAGGTTTTTAGTTTGGAATATCTTTTTTGTTTATTGTTTTGTGCATGTTGTTCCTAATCGGGTAAATCGTTCCCAATGTATTATTTTGATACCCAGGAACATGTTCCAGCCTGTGGAAATTGGGAATGCCCCTCAGGCCTTGATTAATATCGTTGGTTATTTTATTTGTGATGAGGCTGGTTATATGGGAGATAGGATTTTCGAGGCTCAGAATTATGGTTTCGTGTAGGGTGCCTTGCCAGCCAGCTCATGATAGACCCTTAGTTGAAATGGGGTGTCATAATGCATGTTTGACTTCTCTTCCAGGTGGGATGTGTTGGCTGCAAACTATGCGTGTTCATCGGACAGAGATGTAGACTTTGTACATGATTTTACTTTTTCATGTTTAGTTTACATATGATTACTTATCTTGATAAATTTTTTTAGATATGAAATATTGATGATGTTATTTAATTATTTTTTCTCTTTGTATCAAGATCCATCCTCAGATAGATTATACGCACAACCTTGAGGAAACCTGATAGAGTTCTCCCTCATTGCTTGATAAGATATTGGTAGATGTCATGGTCCGAACTGTTCAGGATTTTGGAGAAGGAGCAACTCCTACTCCGTATCATTTTACAACTAGGAGAGATGAGTAGGGTCTCATAAAGGACAACTATCATGAGTTAATGAAGAATAAACCACGATCATTTAGAGGTAGTTCAGAACCTCAAGAGCAAGAGGAATGGATTGAAATGATAGATCATATGTTTGAGTTCCTTGACAAGCCAGAAGAGGTCAGGGTAAATTTTTCCTCATTACATCAACAGGGTTCTAGTCGCAACTGGTGGGAATCCGTTATTCAAGATAAGAAACAAGAGCATATGGGGTGGGAGGATTATAAGGCCTTATTCAATGATAAATATTGTCTTCAGGTTTTGACATATATCAAATCACAGGAGTTCATGGATCCTTCACCAGGGGATCATAATGTGATGGAGTACACAAATCTATTTTTCGATCTAGTGCGGTATGTGACTGAAATTGTTTCATGTGAAAATTTGGATTCTCGGAAGTTTGCGAAGGGTCTTAGACCTGAAATCTAATTATATGATTTCTTATTCAAGATGGGAACTTATGTCACGGTGGTCGATCATGCATGCATGCTTGAGATTGATCAAAGAGGAATTTTGTTGTTTTCTGGATCTGTGTCATCATTTGGCATTATTAGATCATCTGGGAAGAAGAGGAAGAGTGATGAGAATGGGAGGAAGGTGGGTGGTAGCTCAGTCCATCCTTTTAGGAAGACTTCATATATTGCTTCTCATACATGGTTTGTTGTGTGCCATCAGTGTGCGAAGGAAGGACACATATGACCTACGTGTCCCACTATTCCTAGCCCTTGATTTCGATGCGGAAATGTTGGCCATGTGCAAAGCTTTTGCCGTGTGACACAACCATATCAGTGTCAGGATGGGTTTGTGGCTTCTAGGGGAGTACCAGTTCAGTCTGAGCCGACCAGGAATTTGAGATCTTAGATTGGTGGTCTTGGCGGCTGGACCAAATCTTTCTCTAGGTAGATCCAGTTTAGGGTAGATAAATGGGTGATTGGTCATTCTCTAGCAGGGACAAGACATCATTATGTTGTGGATCAGGCACCAGTGGGATCTGATGAAAAACCTTCGACTATTCGATGTACGATTCCTGTTGAATATTCTTTATCTTTTTGTCATTTTTTATACTGGTACCTCTTCCTCTTTTATATCATCACGTCTTTTGAACTTTTTGAGCCTTCCAACCGATATTTTATATGTTACAATTGAGTTAGTGACACCACTAGGTAAGAAAAATGAGGAGGGTCTTAGGTTCCCATCTTGTCCACTTTCTATGTCAGGAGTTGAAATGTAATGGGATTTCATGGTCTTGGATATGGACTTTTTTGATGTGATCCTCGACATGTACTGTCTGGTGTGATTCCAAGTGCATATTTAATGCTATCGAACCCATGTCATTTTTATGGCTCCAGAAGGGAGTCCTCAGTTAATTCATGGAGAATGGGATCCTCGGTCAGGTCGCACGGGACCTCCACTTCTTGAGATGGTGAATATTGCTTATCGGATATCATTTCTCACACTGGAGGATAGAGGTGATGTCTCTAAGGTCATGTTACCTCGTGTAGTGTAATAATTCCCAACAGTCTTCCCAGATGATATTTTAGGCTTACCTCTAGAGTGGGAGGTGGATTTCTCTATTGATTTAGGGATAGGAACACAACAAATATATCATCCCTTATATCACAGGGCCCCCACCAAATTGATGGAATTAAAGATATAGATGGATGAATTAGAATCCAAAGGATTTATTCGCTTATGCTTCTCTCCTTGGGCCGCCATAGATTTATTCGCGGAGAAGATCGATGGAACCCTCCAGATGTGTATTGATTACCAGAAATTTAAAAAGGTATCCATAAAGAATAAGTAACATTTACCTTAGATTGACTATTTGTTCAACCAGTTGACGGGGGCATAGTGGTTCTCCATAATTGATTTGCGGTCTAGTTAACGCCAACTCAGGGTGAGAGAATCAAACATTCTGAAGAAGGCTTTCTGAAGTAGGTATGGTAACCTAGAGTATCTAGTCATGCCTTTCAGATTAACAAATGATGAGGCAGGTTTCATGGCACCCATGAATATGGTGTTCCACCAATATCTAGACTCCTTTTTCATGTTATTAGTGGATGACGTCCTAGTTTATTCTGGTTCTGAGGAGGTGCATGAGCATCTCCTGTGGATTGTTTTGGGCACTTTGCAGGACCACCATATATATTCCAAACTATAAAAGTGCACATTATGGATTGGGGAAGTTAATTTTCTGGGGAATGTCGTCTTAGAACAAGGGGTTTTTGTGGATATTGATAAGATCAGTGCATTTATGTCATGGGAAACCCGAGTAATGTGTTTGAGTTTAAGAGTTTTCTTGTCCTGACAGGTTATTACAAGAGTTTTTTGAAGGATATCTTGCAGTTATCATCATCCATTATTGAACTCACCTGGAATGATGTGATGTTTGAATGGAGCCCACAGTTCCAGGTATTTATTTAGGAGTTTATGCGGTATTTGAACACCAAAACTGTGATGATCTTACCTGAGTCTGGGAGGGTCTATGTGGTTTATTGTAATGCTTTAGGTACATGTCTTGGGTGTGTGCTCGTGCAGGATAAACATGTGGTGGCATATGGTTCTCACCACCTCCTGTCGCACGAGAAGAATTATCCAACTCATGACAAAGATTTGGTACTAGTTATCCATTCCTTAAAGAGTTAGTCTCAATACCTATTTTGGGAAACATTTGTGGTCTATTCTAACTATAAAATCATAGACTACATTTTCTCTCAGAAGGGTCTCAATCTCATGCAGCACCACTAGATCGAGTTTCTATAGGGGTTTGACATTGAATGATTGATTACCCTGAGAATGGGTAATTTGGTGGATGATGATTTGAGAAGGAATGTACAGGTGTAGTCAATGATGAATTCTAGAGATTAGTGGACTTTGATGGGTCTCTTCGCCCAGATGCCCTTGGAGAGTTGGGGGAAAAACAAAGGATCTTTCTTGGCTACAATTTGGTTTACTCCCACTCTTCTGGAGTTGATTCTGCAAGAATTATCCTAGTGATGATCTATGCTAGAGATCAAGGTAGTTTCTTCATGGTGGGGAGACTCTTTAAGATAAATCTATATCTCTCAAGAGGATCTTGTGTTTCAAGGGTCGTGTAGTGGTTTTGTTGTCTCTAAAGAATGTGTTGATGCTGGATATCTACCAGTATAATTTGGTTGTCCATCCTGGTAATACCAAGATTTATTACGATGTTCATCACCAGTTCTGGTGTCTAGGTATGAAATGGGACATAACTGACCTTTTATCGAGATGCTAGACTTGTCAACACATGAAAGCAGAGCATTAGAGACCATCTGGTCTGCATTATCCATTACCCATTCCTAACTGGAAGTAGGATGTGGGATGCATGGAATTCATTGATGGATTTACTCGTACACCTTAGGGTGGGAACACTATTTGGATCGTTATTGATCATTTGACCAAGTCAAATCACTTTGTACCGATCAGAGATACAAAGAAGGTGGAGGAGCTGGGCCGTTTTTATGTTCAAGAAGTGGTCTGATTTCATTATGGGCCGCTGGAAGTTGTTTCTTATAGGGACCCCTACATTGACTCTCAGTTTTGGGGAGAACTCCATAAGGCATTGGGGTCATAGATTAATAAGGACACGAAATTCCATCATCAGAAAGATATCCAAATGGAGCGGGAGAATCAGATTCTAGAGGAAATTCTTCACGCATGTTTGTTGGATTTTAGAGGTTCATGGGATATCCATTAGCGATTGGTTGAGTTTTCTAATAATTACAGTTACCAATCCTCTCTTAGAATAGAACCCTTTGTGGCCCTCTACGGTCGGCCTTGTAGGTCTCTTTTGTGTTGGGCTGTGGCTGGTGAGACCTATCTTTTGGGGACAAGCCTTAGTTAAGAAATTTTAGAGAAGGTCAGGTTGATTAGGCAGCAGTTGTTGACAGCTCAGTGTTACCACAAATCTTATACAGATCATATGTGTTAGGATATTGGGTGTTCAGTGAGAGACCAAATGTTCTTGGGAGTGGCCCCTCACTTGAGTCACCATTTCTTGGGAAATAAGGGAAAGCTGAAACCGAGGTATGTTGGCCCTTTCAAGATTACTCGGTGGATCATCAAGGTGGCATATAAGCTATCCTTTCCTTCACAGATGACGTCGATTCATGATTTGTTTCATATCTCCGAACTGAAAAAGTAGAATCATGATCTGTCACATGTGTTGAATTGGGAGGATATAGATAGTGATCAAGATATATCAGTTCTTGAGCGTCCGATGCAGATACTGGATTCTCTAGATAAGGTGCTTCATGGGGAGTTTATTCCTTTGCTTCGTATTCTTTGGCAGTATGGGAATGACGAGCCTGAGACATCGGAGAGGATGCCTTGGGTTGAGGAGGAGTACACATTTCTATTCTCTGATTATGCTATGAATTAACATTCTGAGGGTGGAATGTTTCCATGGTAGGGTTAATTGTCACACCCATACTCTGCATTGAGGTATGTTTTTAATTTTAATTTTTATCACATAAGTTTAATTGCATTTTTATAATTTTTTTAGAATTTGGGCTCAGCACGACAATAGTGTGAACTTTTTGTGCAGATAAATGTTGTCGAGCTAACACCTGACATTCACTATTGGCCCTGGTAAATGATCCTTGGCAAGAAAATGCCTGAAGTGTGGGTAGCGAAACGAGTGAAGTTGTGCGGCAAGCCCGAAATTCGGGAGATCATTTCTATTAATGTTTTAAACATGTAATTTTTTTATTGACATCATAATTATCTTTATTATTATTATTGTACATATTATTAATTTATATTTCGAAATTATATCATCCTTTTTATCTTATATTAGGTTGGTGTAGTTTATTTTTATTTTTATTTTTTCTTTTTGCGGTTATTATTCCATTTTTTCAGTTTATTTCTGTTCTTTTACTTTTTCATCTTTTTTTATACTTTCTTTTCCTTTTCATTTTTTCCCTCACTCTTTTATTTATTCTCTCCCTCAAACTCCCTCCCAGTGGAGAACTGTTCATCCAAGGCTCTCCCTATCCCTAGGAGCCTCATCGCCCCTCTCTTGCCGGACCAGCCTGCGTCCACCTCATCGGATCCTGCCCAACCAGCCTCGCATTGACTATGCCTCACACACCATTCCTCAGACTGCCCTATCAAGATGTAACTCTTTGTGTGTGACTCTCCTTTGTGCGGCTGAACATCTACTGGTCTCCCTACTACCTCTCACCGACTTGCCTCGCACCGGCCAACCTCACCCAGACTAGCCTCGCACCCTCCCAGCTTCTCTGTGTCGAGCAGCACAACTCCCTGTCCCCCTCATACCTCACACCGATTCATGTTCCCTTCCCTTCCTGATGAACTTCGGGCATGGTGTAGCTCCGCAATAGCTCATCATCAAATCCCAATCCAACATTTTATTAATCTTATTCTAGTGATCTTCTTATATTTTAGAGAATGTTTGGAATTCCAAGTGGTCTAATTCTTGATGCAATTAATTTTTTCCCATGTTTTAAGATTTATTAGGGTCTCCTTGAGGCACGGTGGGTGGGAAATGACCTTTTAACATCATGTTTTTTAAATATATTAAACGTTGGTAGGTGATTCCATGTCTAAAGATAGATTTATTTTTTGAGTTTCTTATTTAATTAATTGAACATTATTATTTATTATTTTCTAATAGGCATAGCCAGTTTTATTGATAATTTGCTGCACTTTTGTTTTGTTAGTACATATTTATGAAATTTGAGTGTCTGTAAAATTGGTGTAGTTATTTTGTTAAAATGTGTAGGAGTTGCATAAGTGTTTTTCAAGTGTGTCAGTGCGAATTGTGTTTTAAATTGGTTCTTATTTGATGTTGTTGGACTCCTTGACTCATGTATGTTATATATATATATATATATATATATATATTAAACTACTAAATCAAATTTTCCTTTGGCTGATTTATTTTAGCTACGACCTTTAATAAAATGGTGAAACTGGTTATATTACTATGTGGTTGATGTAGGATGAGTTTTGTACAAAATTAATGGTGTTCATAATGTTTTGAAAATTCATTCCGTATGGTAAGTGTCCTGAAATACGTAGATAATAGACTATGTTTTTTTTCACATCTCACTTTGTCAAGCAATGTGGGATGTTGACTTAATGGAGAACAAAATGGGAAGCATGGGTATTAGGTGGGAAGACTAGTACTAGTGCGCTAGTGATACAAAAGTGGCCTCATCCCCATTTTCCTTAGTTGGATTGAAGATTACAATACTAAGAAACTATGGGTGGCATTTTTGGACCACTAGGTTTTGGATGTGTTTCCCCACTAGAGGATCATGCATGATAGTGTATGTTATTGTGGTTCTTATTATCTGGTTCACCAAGACACAATGTTCTAAGGTCCCTTCAGATCTAGGATCGGTTAGGCCTCTCCCACATTGGTACTATTGGATTAAATGTCACTTGATAATGGAAAATGGTGTAAACATTATGGTGTAATAAAAATAAAATGTTCTATTTCTTTCTAAATTTTTCTCTCTTAAAATTTTCATTGTTCAAATTGTATTATTTAAATTTGGTTATGCTTTTTTTATTCAAGGATCAAACATGAAATTATTTTTTTAATTAATAATTACATGTGAAATCTATTATTGGTAACATTATAGTTATAGTTAGCTCAATCACTACATACACCATTGGGTGTATGTAGATTTGTTTTTGACTGATGTAGGTAATGGTACGACTTTTGGAAGTGGCGGTTTTGGATGTTAGCTTACACCTTACAGTGGAATTGTGGAAATGGAAGGAGGGCGGTGTCCATTATATAGGGGTGGTTTTTTTGAGTTGGTTTTTTGGCCACCAATTTTGGCTGTTGTTTTGGGTTTGGTGTTGAACTTGTAGCTAAAATCCACGTTTGTGGTAGGGCCTGTTTGGATGAGATTTTTAGTTTTGCATATATTTTCTGTTTGTTGTTTTTTCCATGTTGTTCTTAATTGGATAAATAATTCCCCAAGATTTGTTTTATACCAGGTAACTTATTCTATTCCATGGGGATTAGTAACACCCCTCGGGCCTTATCACGGACTGGGTCAACTGTCAGTTGGGTGGAGACCTGATTTGGATCGTGACATTTCTCTTTTGAGATATCATTGTGAATAGATTATGAAATTGTTATAAATTGTCCAATATATATCATTAATATCCAATAACACCAATAAAACTAAATATCATAGTAAAAGGGGTTGGTCTAGGTCAATGGTCAAATAAAAGTCCTCTTAATTGGATGTTCTGATATACCATCACATGAGATAAAATTATAATAAAATGAAACATTTTAGGAAAAAAATCACACCATACAAATTTTTCCTGCATTTTATCATCATGTGATGTTAATTATCATCTAAGAATTTTTATATATAATAATAACATTTATATTTAATACCAATATTTGATAAATTTAATTTTTAAATACCTCATTCATAAAATCCATTAATATTATGGATGAATTAGTAATAAAATTGAATGACTATATATTCGTATTGTCCAATCCTTATACAAAATGTTATTTTTTATATATCCACATACATTCCCCATAATTAATTATATCCAAAATGATGATTAATCCTAGAAAGTAATGTTTTCCATGTGGGTGATCAAATAATTCATCAATATAGTGAAGACGATACTTATTCCTGATTTTATTTTTTATATTCATCATAATAATTATAGAGTAAAATTTGATTAATATTTTTTAATAACTAGAATAATAAGTTCACCCTTATTTTATGTACATGGATGAATAAATCACTTGAATATTTTATTTTGGAGTGACATCATAAATTCATGCAACTAAATCAAGGATATTTTTTGGAGAGTCTTTGAAACATTTGTAGCACTATTTATGAGTTCTATTAATAACTCAAGTTCATGATGCAGTGGAATGGTATAAAAAATACCTATATTCATCTTCAAATTACCAAAAAATGTATATATTCAATGTTGAGTTTATCCTCAACCATCTAAGACAAATACCACTTTTTATATTTGAATGATGACACATTTATTGAAACAAATATCCATAGGGAGATCATATTTATCACTGAAAAAATATATGATCATATATCAGTTTATAATATAATATTAGAAACCCTATCTATTTTAATTGATTTGAAATTTATATATAAAATTTTAATCCGTTCCTAGGATAATAAGAAAATAATCTATTGTTAGAATAAAATGATTCTTTGGAAGCCCGTTCCAACAAAATTAAATAACAGATGAATCATATAATTTAGTTGAGATCATTATACCATTAGAGGTTTTCACATTTAATTCAATATCTAAAAACATAATTTTTTCATTGTTATTCCCATAGAAAATTAATCAGATATAATATAGTGTGTAGTTAAATAATTTAAAATGTCATTTTATGATCTAGAGATGATAGTAAGTGTAATTCACCACATCATTGTCCTTATTACAAATAATGGTCATAGGATATTTCTCTTTGTTTCTAGGATTAAGAGGATGTTAATGTTAATCATTATCCATATCCTTAACATTTTCTCATTGTTTATCATAATTCACATATTCATAAAATTTGAATTATTATATTATGGGTGGTACATTTTTGGATCTTTATCGTTGTTACTTTCATTGGCTTCTTTGATAACATCATATATTCATTCAATTTCCTATTTAACTTTTTTTCTATGAATGAAAATTAACATTTTTCCTTTACAAAATATCCATCATTTTTCCATCCACACATCAACTATAAAGGAATTGTCATCTTCTTCTATATATGGTTACTATGACCTCTTTTTAATTACGTTAATATTTTCTTATCAAATAATTAATATTGACATGTATCTCAAATTTGAATTTACACTTTCAAATAAAATTAAACAATTTCATTAAGGAAACCAAATTACCTAATGTATAACACAATTTAGAGACTTTGTTTTATGCCAATGAAGAATCAATCAGCATTATATTCATGTTTGATAACAATACTAGAAGAGTTCCATGCATTTTATGTATAGTATTCCTTCTTACTACTAACTGAACCAACATCCTTCTACATAACATCATGAAACTATTTTTTCATTTTTTTAAATAATATATTGAATATACTTGCCTAAAAATAATTTATTAACCTCATCTAACTCTATATTTTATATTTTATAATGTTTCCTAATATTCATCTTACGATTCAACTATTTATCTTATTTTCTATCCAAATGATAAATATATATATATATATATATATTATATTTTCCATTATCTAAACACAAGATAATGAAATATATCAATTAAATGGTACCAATACATTTTTCATCAATGAGAGGATCAGTAGTCCTACTTAAATAAGCTGGGTATTTCCTTATATATGATAGGGAAAAACATAATTACCTCATTTTGTCTTTTTTATGTTCATCATGATTTATATAATGAGAACATTTCCAAATAAAAAGAAAGATAGTATTCATTCTAGCACCCATAGAATTTTTTTCCTGTGATAAAAATCAATTCATTGTTCGAACAATTATGTACTAACTCATTTCATTAATGTTCAATCCAATTCCTAAAACCATGATATATATTTTTTGAAAAAATAATCAATTTGGGAAACATCATTATCATGATAAATAATATAGAGAATGTATAATTCAAGACACTGTCCCTTCTATATATGACATATTATGTTTAACCATGGTCATCCATGATAATCATATATTTAAATCCATCATAATGGTTTATAAAAAATATATTAATTGACATGATATTATCCATCAGGTATATTAAATAATGATTGTAGTAAGTTCAAACTCAAAAAGAACTCAAATAATACACATGCTATAGATGATATTCCCTTTATGACATTATTACCCCTGATAAATATGTTTAGAAACCAAAACTCAAGTAGTATGTAGATATGGATGATCATAATTGAATGTAACTGTCCATTCCTCACCATCAAATATGATATTATCTTATAAATTTTATTATCCTAGGGGTCTTTACTAACATTTTATCATCCTAGATTAAAATGATTCATTAAACCTCTATTTGAAACTAATTTTTAAGATACATAATTTTTATACAATGAAGCAACATAATAATAGGTTAATATTCATTAAAAACATAATAATATTCTCCAAAATCATATATGTCTAGTGCCTTTAGAAAAATAGAAATATAAACAACATATTTGTTAATGTACTATATAATCTCCCCAAAAGTTTTTCAAAACTATAACCATTTTTATTAATATCATACAATATATCATTCTTCATAACCTAGGGAAATGCTACATAATATAGTTTGATATTAGATGTGTATAATTGGTAAACATGGAATACATCAATGGTCACAAAAATACAACATGAGTATTCTTGTATAAGAATATGAGAATAACATTTATAAACAGTACAATACATATCATAGATCATAATATTTAATTTATTGTATAAATCATGGTAGTTCATAAGATATATATTACATAGGAATCACATGAATAATCCCATGATAGCAAAATATTGGCATGAGGCATAAGTTTTCATCATACACATAATAATAGAAAAATAATTTCCATTATGGTTTCATGTAGGGTGCCTTGCCAGCCAGCTCATGACAATCCCTTAATTGAAATGGGGTGTCAGGATGCATGTTTGACTTATCTTCTAGGTGGGACGTGCTGGCTGCAAACTATGCATGTTCATCTGGCAGAGATGTAGACATTGTACACGATTTTACTTTTTCATTTTTGGTTTACTTATGATTACATATCTTGATAAGAATTTTATTTTTTGTTAGATATGAAATATTGATGATGTTATTTAATTATTTTTTCTCTTTGAATCATGATGCATCCTCAGAGTGATTATACACACAACCTTGAGGAAACCTGAGAGAGTTCTCCCTCACTAGTGGATAAGATATTGGTAGATGTCATGGTCCGAACTGTTCATGCTTTGGGACAAGGAGCAACTCCTACTCCGTCTCCTTTTACAACTAGGGGTGATGATTCGGGTCTCATAAAGGATAAAGATCAGGAGTTCTTAAAATATAAACAACAATCATTTCGAGGTAGTTCAGAACCTCAAGAGCAAGAGGAATGGATTGAAAAGGCAGAACATATGTTTGAGTTCCTTGACAAGCCAGAAGAGTTCATTGTAAAGTGTTCCACATTACATCAAGAGGGTTCTATTCGCAAGTGGTGGGAATCAGTTATTCATTCTAGGAAGTAGGTGAATATGGGTTGCAAGGGGTATAAGGCAGTCTTCAACGAGAAATATTGTCTTCATGTTTTGACATATATCAAATCCTAGGAGTTCATGGATCCTTCACCAGGGGATCAGAAAGTGATGGAGTACAAAAATCTCTTTGTCGATCTAGTGTGGTATGTGACTGAGATTGTTTCATTTGAAAATTTGGATGCTCAGAAGTTCGAGAAGGGCCTTCAACCTGAAATCTACTCACAGGTTTTCTTATTCAATATGGGAACTTATGTCGGGATGGTCGATCATGCATGCATGGTTGAGACTGAACAAAGATGAATGATGTTGTTTTCTGAATTTGTGTCATCATTTGGCATTATTAGATCATCTGGGATGAAGAGGAAGTATGATGAGAATGGGAGGAAGGTGGGTGGTAGCTCATTCCATTATTTCATGAAGACTTCATCTATTGGTTCTCACACATGGTCTTTTGTGTGCCATCAGTGTGCGAAGGCAGGAAAAATCTGACATACGTGTCCCACTCTTCCCAGGCCTTGATTTCGATGTGGAAATGTTGGCCATGTGGAAATCATTTGCCGTGTGACACACCCATATCGGATTCAGGATGGGTTTGTGGCTTTTGGGGGAGTACCAGTTCAGTCCGAGCCGACCAGGAATATGGGATCTCAGTTTCGTGGTCGTGGAGTCAGGACCAAATCTTTCTCTAGGTAGATCCAGTTCAGGGAAGATCTACCAGTGAGTGGACATTCTCTATCAGGGACATGACATCATCATGTTGTGGATCAGGCACCAATGGGATCTGATGAAAGACCTTCGACTGTTCGATGTAAGATTCCTATTGCATCTTCTTTAGATTTTGTCAGTTATGATACTGGTACATCTGCCTCTTTTATATCATCGCGTCTTTTTAACATTTTGAGCCTTCCAACTGATCTTTTATATGTTACAATTGAGTTAGTGAGACCACTAGTTAAGAAAATTGAGGAGGGTCTTAGGTGCCCATCTTGTGCACTTTCCGTGTCAGGATTGAAATGCAATGGGATTTCATGGTCCTGGATATGGACTTGTTTGATGTGATCCTCGACATGTACTACCTGGTGTGATTCCAAGTGAATATTTAATGCTATCGGCCCCATGTCATTTTTATGGCTCCAAAAGGGAGTCCTCAGTTACATCATGGAGAATGGGATCCTCATTTAGGTGGCACGGGACCTCCACTTCTTGAGATGGAGAGTCCTACTTATCGGTTTTCATTTCTCACACAGGAGGATAGAGGTGATGTCTCTATGGTCAAGTTACCTCGTGTAGTGGAATAATTCCCAATGGTCATCCCAGATGATTTTTTAGGCTTACCCTCAGAGTGGGAGGTGGAGTTCTCTATTGATTTAGGGATAGGAACAAAATAAATATCTCATCCCTTTTATCACAGGGCCCCCACCGAATTAATGGAATTAATGATACAGATGGATGATTTGGAATCCAAAGGATTTATTCTCCTAAGAATCTCTCCTTGGTCCGCCTTAGATTTATTCGTGAAGAAGGTCGATGGAACCCTCCAGATGTGTATTGATTACCAAAAATTTAAAAAGGTAACCATAAAGAATAAGTAACATTTACCATGGATTGACGATTTGTTCAACCAGTTGAAGGGGGAAAAGTGGTTCTCCATAATTGAATTGTGGTCGGGTTACCGCCAACTCAGGGTGAGAGAATTAGACATTCCGAAGAAGTATTTCTGAAGTAGGTATGGTAACTTAGAGTATCTAGTCATGCCTTTTGGCTTAATAAATTATTAGGCGGGTTTCATGGCACCCATGAATAGGGTGTTCCACCAATATCTAGACACTTTTGTCATGTTAGTAGTGGATGACGTCCTGGTTTATTCTGGATCTGAGGAGGTGCATGAGAATCTCTTCTGGATTGTTTTGGTCACATTGCAGGACCACCATATATATTCCAAACTATCGAAGTGCACATTATGGATTGGGGAAGTGATGTTTCTGGGGAATGTCATCTTCGAACAAGGGGTTTTAGTCGATACTGAAAATATTAGTGCAGTTATGTCATGGGAAACCTGAGGAATGTGTTTGAGATTATGAGTTTTCTTGTCCTAACAGGTTATTATAAGAGTTTTTAAGGATATCTTGCAGATATCATCCTCCATTATTGAACTCACCTGGAATGATGCAAATTTTGAATGGAGCCCATAGTGCCATGTATATACTTAGTATTTTAAGCGGTATTTGACCACCACAACTATGATGATCTTACCTGAGTCTGGGAGGGTCTATGTGGTTTATTGTAATGCTTCAGGTACATGGCTTGGATGTGTGATCATGCAGGATAAACATGTGGTGGATTATGGTTCTCACCACCTCCGGTCGCACGAGAAGAATTATCCAACCCACGATAAAGATTTGGTAGCAGTGATCCAATACTTAAAGACGTAGTGTCACTACCTATTTGGGGAAACATCTGTGGTCTATTCAAACTATAAAAGCATAGACTACATTTTCTCTCAGTAGGGTCTCAATCTGAGGCAGCACCACTAGATCGAGTTTCTATAGGGGTTTGACATTGAATGTTCCAATACCCTCAGAATGAGTAATTTGGTGGATGATGATTTGAGAAGGAACGTACAGGTGCAGTCATTGAGTAATTCTAGTGGTGAGTGGAGTTTGATGGGTCTCTTCGCCCGGATTCCCTTGGAGAGTTGGGGGAAAAACAAAGGATCATTTTTGGCTACAATTTGGTTTACTCCCACTCTTCTGGAGTTGATTCCACAAGAATAATCACAGTGATGAGCTATGCTAGATATCAATGTAGTTTCATCATTGTGGGGAGACTCTTTAAGATAGTTCTATGTCTCTCGAGAGGATCTTGTGTTTCAAGGGTTGTGCAGTGGTTTCATTGTCTCTAAAGAATGTGGTGATGAAGGATATCTACCAGTATCAGTTGGTCGTCCATCCTGGTACTACAAAGATGTATTACGATGTTCATCACCAGTTCTGGTGGCTAGGTATGAAATGGGACATAACTGACCTTTTATCGAGATGCTAGACATTTCAGGGCATGACAGAAGAGCATTAGAGACCATCTGGTCTGCTTTAGCCATTACCTATTCCTAACAGGAAGTGGGATTTTGGCTCCATGGACTTCATTTTTGGATTTACTCATACACCTTAGGGAGGGAACACTATTTGGCTAGTGATTGATCGTTTGACAAAGTCAGCTCACTTTGTCCCGATCATAGATACAAAGAAGGTGGAGGAACTGGGCAGTTTTTATGTTCAAGAAGTGGTCTGATTTCATTATGGGCCGCTGGCAGTTGTTTCTAATAGGGACCCCTACTTTGCATCTCGGTTTTGGGGAGACCTCCAGAAGGCTTTGGGGTCATATATTAAGATGAGCATGACATACCATCATCAGAAAGATGTCCAAATGGAGAGGGAGAATCAGATTATAGAAGAAATTCATCATGCATGTTTGTTGGATTTCAGACCTTCATGGGATATCCATTAGGGATTGGTTGATTTTTCTAATAATTACAGTTACCAATCCTCTATTAGAATAGAACCCTTTGTAGCCCTCTACGGTCGGCCTTGTAGGTCTCTTTTGTGTTGGGTTGTGGTTGTTGAGACCTAACTTTTGGGGACAAGCCTTATTTCGGATTTTATAGAGAAGGTCAGGTTGATTAGGCAGCAGTTGTTGATAGCTCAGTGTAACAACAAATATTATACAGATCATATGTGTCAGGATATTGGGTTTTCAGTGAGAGACAAAATGTTCTTGGGAGTTGCCCCTCACTTGAGTCACCATTTCTTGGGAAAGTAGGGAAAGCTGACACCGAGGTATGTTGGCCCTTTCAAGATTACTCGGTGGATCATCAAGGTGGCATATAAGCTATCTTTTCCTTCACAGATGACGTCTATTGATGATTTGTTTCATATCTGCCAACCGAAAAAGTAGAATCATGATCTGTCACATGTGTTGAATTGGGAGGATATAGATAGTGATCCAGACGTATCAGTGCTTGAGCGGACGATGCAGATACTAGATTCTCAACTTAAGGTTCTTCATGGGAAGTTTACTCCTTTGCTTCGTATTCTTTGGTAGTATGGGAATGACGAGCCTGAGACATCAGAGCAGATGCTTTGGGTTGAGGAGGAGTACCCATTTCTATTCTCTGATTAGGCTATGAATTATCGTTCTGAGGGTGGAAAGTTTCCATGGTGGGGATAATTGTCACACCCATACTTTTCATTGAGGTATGTTATTAATTTTAATTTTTATCACATAAGTTTAATTGCATTTTTATAATTTTTTTAGTATTTGGGCTGAGCACGATAATAGTGTGAACTTTTTGTGCCGATAAATGTAGTCGATCTAACACATGACAAGCACTATTGGCCCTGGTAATGGATCCTTGTCATGACAATGCCTGACGTGTGGGTAGGGAACGGGCGAAGTTGTGGGACAAGCCCGACATGTAGGAGATAAGTTTTATTAATGTTTTAAACATGTAATTTTTTTATTAACATCATAATTATCTTTATTATTATTATTGTACATATTATTAATTTATATTTTAAAATTAAATCATCATTTTTATATTATTTTAGGTTGGTGTAGTTTATTTTTATATTTATTTTTTCATTTAGTGGTTCTTATTCCATTTTTTCAGTTTATTTCTATTCTATTACTTTTTCATCTTTTTTTATCCTTTCATTTCCTTTTCATTTTTCCCTCACTCTTTTATTTCTTCTCTCCCTAAAACTCCCTCCCATTGGCAAACTGTTCATCCTAGTCTCTCCATATCCCTAGGAGCCTCATCACCTCTCTCTCTCTTGCCATACTAGCCTACATCCACCTCATCGGATCCCGCTCACCCCAACCAGCCTTGCATTGACTATGAATCACACACCAGTCCTCGTTCTGCTGTCTCAAGCTGAAACTCCCTATGCGTGACTCTCCTTTGTTTGGCCGAGCATCTACTGGTCTCCCTACTACCTCGCACCGACCAACCTCACCCAGACTAGCCTCGCACCCTCCCTACATCTTTGCACCGAGCTGCACAACTCCCTATCCCCCACATACCTCACACTGATTCATGTTCCCTTCCCTTCCATATGAACATCGGTCATTGTGTATCTCCACAATAGCTCCTCATCAAATCCCAATGCAATATTTTATTAATCTTATTCTAGTGATCTTCTTCTATTTTAGATAATTTTAGGGATTCCAAGTGGTCTAATTCTTGACTCAATTAATTTTTCCCCTTTTTTATGATTTCTTGGGGTCTCCTTGAGGCACGGTGGGCGGGAAATGACCTTTGAACATCATGTTTTTTAAATATATTAAATGTTGGTAGGTGATTCCAGGTCTAATGATTGATTGATTTTTTGAGTTTCTTATTTAATTAATTGAACATTATTATTTATTAGTTTATAACAGGCATAGCTAGTTTTATTGGTAATTTGCTGCACTTTTGTTTTGTTAGTACATATTTATGAAATTTGAGTGTCTGTGAAATTGGTGTAGGTATTTTATTAAAATGTGTAGGAGTTTAATAAGTGTTTTTCATGTGTGTCAGTGTGAATTGTGTTTTAAATTGGTTCTGATTTGGTGTCGTTGGACTCCTTGAGTCATGAATGTTATATATATATTAAACTATTAAATCTAATTTTCCTTTGGCTGATTTATTTTAGCTACGACCTTTAATAAAATGGTGAAACTGGTTATATTACTATGTGGTTGATGTAGGATGAGTTTTGTAAAAAATTAATGGGGTTCATAATGTTTTGAAAATGCATTTCGTATGGGAAGTGTCAGGAAATATGTAGATAATGGACTATGTTTTTTGCACATCTAACTTTGTCATGAAATGTGGGATGTTGACTTAATTGAGCACAAAATGGGAAGCATGGGTATTAGGAGGGAAAACTAGGACTAGTGTGCTAGTGATACGGAAGTGGCCCCAGCCCCTTTTTCGTCAGTTGTTTTGAAGATTACAATACTAAGAAACTATGGGTGGCATTTTAGGACCACTAGTTTATGGATGCATTTCCCCACTAGTGGATCGTGCTTGATAGTGTAAGTCATTGTGGTTCTTATTACTTGGTTCACCATGATACGATGTTCTAAGGTCCCTTCAGTGCTAGTATCTGTTGGGCCTCTCCCACATTTTTACTATTGGAATAAATGTAACTTGATAATGGAAAATGGTGTAAACATTGTGGTGTAATAAAAATAAAAATGTTCTATTTCTTTCTAAATTTTTCTCTATTAAAATTTTCATTCTTCAAATTGTTTTATTTAAAAGTGGTTACGCTTTTTTTATTCAAGGATTAAACATGAAATTATTTTGTTAGTTAATAATTAAATGTGAAATATCTTATTGGATACATTCTATTTATAGTTAGCTCAATCCCTACATACACCATTGGGTTTATGTATATTTGTTTATGACTGATGTAGGTAATGGTACGACTTTTGGAAGTGGCGGTTTAAGATGTTAGCTAACACCTTACAGTGGCATTGTGGAAATGGCAAGAGGGAGGTTTCCATTAGATAGGGCTGGTTTTTTTGAGTTGGTTTTTTGGCCACAAAGTTTGGCTGTTGTTTTGGGTTTGGTGTTGAACTTGTAACTAAAATCCACGTTTGTGGTAAGGGCCCGTTTGGTTAAGATTTTTAGTTTGGCATATATTTTCTGTTTGTTGTTTTTTCCATGTTGTTATTAATTGAATAAATCATTCCCAAAGAATTTTTTTCATACCAGGGAACTTATTCCAACCCAAGGGGATTAGTAACACCCCTCAAGCCTTATCTTGGACTAGGTCAACTATCAGTTGGTTGGAGACCTATTTTGGTTCGTGATATTTCTCTTTTGAGATATCATTGTGAACAGATTATGAAATTGTTATAAATTGTCCAATATACATCATTAATCTCCAATAACACCAATAAAACTAAATATCATAGTGAAAGGGGTTGGTCTGGGTCAATGGTCAAATAATAGTCCTCTTAATTGGATGTTCTGATATACCCCCACTTGAGATTAAATTATAATAAAATGAAACATTTTAGGAAAAAAATAACACTTTACAAATGTTTCCTTCATTTTATCATCATGTGATATTAATTATCATCTAGACACTTTTATATATAATAATACCATTTATATTGAATACCAATATTTGATAAAATTAATTTTTAAAGGCCGAATTCATTAAATCCATTAATATTATGGATGAATTAGTAATAAAATTGAATGACTATATATTCATATTTTCCAAGCCTTATACATAATGTTATTTTTTTTATATCCACACACATTCCCCATAATTAATGATATCCAAAATGATTATTAATCCTAGAAAGTAATGTTTTCCATGTGGGTGATCAAATGATTCATCAATATAGTGAATACGATACTTATTCCTAATTGTATTTTTAATATTCCTCATATTAATTATAGAGTAAAATTGTTTAATATATTTTAATAACTAGAATAATACGGTCACCCTTATTTTATTCACATGGATGAATAAATCCCTTGTATATATATTTTTTGGAGTAACATCATAAATTCTTGCAACTAAATCAAGGATATTTTTTTGGAGAGTCTTTGAAACATTTGTAGCACTATTTACAATTTCTATTAATAACTCAAGTTCATGATTTAGTGGAATAGTAAAACAATTACCTATATTTATCTCCAAATTACCAAAGAATTCATATATTAAATGTTGAGTTTATCCCCATCCATCTAAGACAAATACCACTTTTTATATTTGAATGATGACCCATTTAATGAAACAAATATCTATAGGGAGATCATATTTATCATTTAAAAAATATATGATCATATATCAGTTTATAATATAATATTATATACCCTATCTATTTTAAATTATTTGAAATTTATATATAAAATGTCAATCCATGCATAGGATAATAAGAATATCAACTATTGGGAGAATAACATGATTTTTTGGAAGCATGTTCCAACAAAATTAAATAACAGATGAATCATAGAATTTAGATGAGATCATTATACAATTAGAGGTTTTCACATTTCATTAAATATATAAGAACAAAATTTTTTCATTGTTATTCCCATATAAAATTAATTAGATATAATATAGTGTGTAGTTAAATAATTTAAAATTTCATTTTATGATCTAGAGCTGATAGTAAGTGTAAATCACCACATCATTGTCATTATTACAAATAATGGTCATAGGATATTTCTCTTTGTTTCTATGATTAAGAGGATGTTAATGTTAATCATTATCCATATCATTAATATTTTCAAATTTTTTATCATAATTCACATATTCATAATATTTGAATTATTATATTAAGAGTGTTACATTTTTTTGATCTTTTTCGTTGTTACTTTCTTTGGCTTCTCTACTAACATCATATATTCAATCAATTTCCTATTTACCTTTTTTTATATGCAGGAAAATTAAAAAATTTCCTTTACAAAAGATCCAACATTTATCCATCCACACATCAACTATAATGGAATTTTAATCGTCTTCCATATATGGTTACTATGACCTCTTTTTAATTCCATTAATATTTTCTTATCAAATAATTAATATTGATGTGTATCTCAAATTTGAATTTCCACCTTCAAATAAAATAAAACAATTTCATTATTGAAACCAAATTACATAATGTATAACACAATTTAGAGACATTGTTTTATGCCAATGAAGAATCAATCAGCCTTATATTCATGTTTGATGACAATACTAGAAGAGTTCCATGCATTTTCTGTATAATATTCATCCTTACTACTGACTGAACCATCATCATTCTACATAACATCGTGAAACTTTTTTTGCATTTTCTTAAATAATACATTGAATATACTTAATTAAAAATAATTTATTAACCTCATATATCTCTATATTTTCTATTTCATAATGTGTCCTCGTATTCTTCTTAGGATTCAACTATTTATCTTATTTTCTATCCAAATGATAAATATATATATATATTATATTTTCCATTTTCTAATCACAAGATAATGAAATATATCCATTAAATGGTACAAATAAATTTATCATCATTGAGAGGATCAATAGTCATACTTAAATAAGGTGGGTATTTCCTTATATATGATAGAGAAGAACATCGTTACCTCATTTTGTCATTTTTATGATCATCATGATTTATATAATTGAGAACATTTTCAAATAAAGGGAAAGATATTATTCATTCTAGCACCCATAGAATTTGTTTCATGTGATGAAAATCAATGCATTGTTCGAAAAATTATGTACTAACTCATTTAATTAATGTTCAAGCCAATTCCTAAAACCAAGATACATATTTTTTGAAAAAATAATCAATATGAGATCCTTCATTATCATGAAAAATAATATAGAGGATGTATAATTCAAGACATCGTCCCTTCTATATATGACATATTATGTTTAACCTAGGTCATCCATGATAATCATATATATAAATCCTTCATAATAGTTTATATAATATATATTAATTAACATAATATTACCCATTGGGTATATTAAATCATGTTTGTAGTAAGTTCAAACTCACAAGGAACTCAAATAATACACATGATATACATGATATTCCCTTTTTGAAATTATTACCCTTAATACATATGTTTATAAACCAAAACTCAAGTAGTATGTAGATAGTGATGGTCATATTTGAATGTAACTGTCCATTCCTCACCATCAAATAAGATATTATCTTATAAATTGGATTATACTATGGGTCTTTACTAACATTTTTTCATACTAATTTAAAATGATTCATTAAACCTCTATTTGAAACTAATGTTTAAGATACATAATTTTTATATTATGAAGAAACATAATAATCGGTTAATATTCATTAAAAATATAATAATATTCTCCAAAATCATATATGTCTGGTGCCTTTAGAAAAATTGATATATAAACAGCATGATTGTTAATGTCCTATATAATCTCCCCAAAAGTTTTTCAAAACTAGAACCATTTTTATAAATATCATACAATATATCATTCTTCATAACCTAGGGAAACGATACATAATACAGTGTGATATTAGATGTGTATAATGGGTAAACAAGAAATACATCAATGGTCACAAAAATACAACATGAGTATTCATGTATAAGAATATTAGAATAACATTTAAAAACAGTACAATACTGTAACACCCCAGGTAAATAAAGAATATGAAATTTTCATATTTGTCCATATTTGTGAATAAAATATTAATATGACTTTAAAGGGGATGCTATGCTCGATGGCGTACCCAACACGCAACAACGAGTTTCTTGGGAATCTTACGTTGCACTCTAATAAAATAATTTTAAATGGTAGTTAACTTGTAGCCATTGTATTGGCGGGAATGGATAGAAATAACTAAGATATGATTATATATGTTTTTATATGTTTTTACATTTATCCAATAAAGGATAGAGGCTTAAAATACATAAAGAATTCAATTTTAGGCGTATATGCCCTAGTTTTCACTAAAGGTTCACTTATCACCTTTTGATGTTGAACCATAATTAAATATAGTTTTGTTCACTCTTAAACATTATTTTGGACCAAATAAAACTCTTACTAAGAATCGGGACATCAAATTTTACTTTGTGTAATTTTTTGGTATCTTTCCGATAAGGTTCTTTTTTTTAATGAATAGTGTAAAATGTTGTATTTTAGTTCAAATCCACTTTTTAATCTAATTTATTTATATGATTAGATAATATTTTGAATTGTTTTTAAAGTGGAATTTGAAAATATTTTTACCATTAAATCCAATAGTGGTCGTTGGAATTAATTTCACTTTGAAATCAGACTTAAACTAGTGTCAATCTTTTGATACTTATTGTTTTATGAAAACACGCTATTTGCGCTGACAGCGGGAATTAATTATTAAATTAATTAATGTGACTAATATGTTTTGAATTTTGTAAAATGGACTTCATTTTTGAATTCGGAATATCAATTATAGCTTAGGGTGAATTTTTGGGATTTTTCTGAAAAACTTCAATTTTTGATGAATAGTGAAACCACTAAGTGGTAATCAAGCAAACTGATTTTTCAGTTAAATGAAATTTTACCACTAATGTGTATTGAATTTTGAAAATCCGACATACATGGTTGTCATTAAGAAGTAAAATGTGGTTCAATGAGATTATAATATTTTTTTGGTGAATAGTAACTCATTAAGTTCTTAATCGCGATTAGTGGTAATTAGGGTAGTTTAAGGTATAAATAATACTTTAATAATATAAAATGACCTAGACACATGTCCCAACATTATTGGTTGTGTCATGGCCGACCAAGACAAGCCATGGGTCAACTTGGGGACCCCATGGATCCACTTTGGTTGGGAAATGACATAAATAACATTTTATTTAATGTAAAAGAAAAATTGACACAAACATGATATGTTTTACTAAAACAATTTTTAAGTGGGGTTACAAAAGTCCAAATTTTGATTATAAATAGTCATTGGAAAGCTAAAAAGATTTCCTACATCATAGTATTTCTTTTATAATTTTTAGACATTAAATAAATTAAATTATTTATGACATAATAATGATTTAACGATGACATCATTATTTGACGATTTAAATAAAATGGAAAGATAATGTAAAATCTATGAACTACACATGGCCAAAACTTGTTGGATGAGTGGATTTCGAAGCCTTATCACCTTATCCACGACCTATATCAATGTGGGACCTTTTAAAACCGAAATACGATTTCAAATAAAGTAATATTTCTTACTTTCCAAAAGTGCCCCTCCTCTCCTCTTATAAAAGGCCCCCACCTCTACCTCTTTTCACACACTCATCAAGCCTTTGGCTCGGCCAACCCCTGCCCATTTACTCTCTACACATCCATCTCCTCATCCTAGAGGATTCCCTTTGGGCATAATCCTTTCAAAGGAAGCCTTTAGGCTCAAATCAAAAGGAGTTACACTTTTAAAGGTAATTCTTTCTCTCATGTTCATTTGTTTTATTTTGCTTCTCCAACCCCCTAAACTCTTTTTATTTATTTCTTTTGTAACAACACCAGTATCTTCAATATACTAGGATTTTTTTTATAAGATTTATTCTAGCTACACTCTCACACAACTACATAAAATGGTTAAAGAACATACGGTTTCCGTGGATGGCAAAATTCTGCCTCCCGAAACGATGATTGTTCAATACTCATTTAACACCTTCAAAGGTGGCCATTATGATGTCACTATTTTTATATATGATATATAATATGTTTATGTTTTACTTATGCTTCTGTATTTTTCATTTGTGTCTTACCTTTATGGCTTCCATTATGGGTATACGCGATATCTTCATTTTAGGAAGTGCGGACTACCGCCTCCTCAAAGTGATTTGATTCGTTAAAAACCATATGTGGGATGTATAAAGGATGGAACTATGATATTATATATGATATTATATTGTAATTATAATATACCTTTATATCATTATGATTCCATTCTATAAACAATGAAATAGAAATGGAAGTAGCGTTCATGCGTACGTACGGCTTACCGTCTCCATGAACGGTGCATTTCATTTCTTACCTCTAAATGATTATGTAATGTTATAAATGTATGCATGTACTGGATATATATGACATATATGATATCTACATCATGAATACAATTCTGTTTATAATAAACATTTGGCCACACGAACAACATGTAATTGTAAGAAGTCCACTTTCGACTTAAGAACCAAATATCGACAAAACAAATATTATTAACTTAAATGATTACATTATGTTTATGACATGGTAATAAGTGGTATAAAAGGAATAATGAACTTGAAAAAGGTTCTTAAGGAATTAGAAATTAACTCAAGTTTATTATTCAGGAGATTAAAGAACGATCAAGTCAAGTCGGACCCGAGGTAAGGGATCCTACAACTCTCTTTCTTTATAAGTACACTCTTTTATGTCATTTCTTTTAAGCTAATCTTTCTTATGATTGGGATGTTCTTTTATATTACTCCTACTGTAATTTTTATGTTCATGTGATGAGAGACCCTATTCTCTCTCATCAATCCATTTTGGAAGTTTTGAGTGGCGCCGTTAGGCTGCCGAACTTTTGTAAGGGATTTTTCATCTCACTTTCATTCCCATGAGATTTATGCTACATTTGCCACAAATTCCATTTAGTGGTGTATTTACTGCCCTTTATTATACTCTTTGTGTAATATACTTTCGTTTATGAGTATTTACATCAATGACCTATTGTCTTTCTTTCATGGGGTGTATGTTTTGAAAGATACCCAAGTCGGTAAGGGAACCTTTCACCCTCCTCTTTTTTTTAAAAGACTTATTTTGTTGGGTCTTTTAATTTACATATTGTTATGTTGGGATATGTTATCATATATCCTTATTGATGTAAATTTTATGTCCAAGTGATGAGATACACTTTTTATCTCTCATCAACTCATTTTGATGTGATGCCGTTAGGCTGTCAAGGGAACTTTTTAACCCAATTTCGATTTCGTTGGGTTCAACATGTAGTCATTGAATATGTCATCCATTGAATATATGTGAATGTCCTTTTATTGTTTTACACTTAATATCCACTTATATTGAGTGTATTTATATTTTTCACACATATTTTTGAGATTGATTTGTCCTTAATTTAAGGATACCTTCTTTATAAGGGATTTCATCACATTTGACATTTCTATTGAGGGTTCATTGTTGTTATGCACCAATTCACTCTTATTTGGTGTATATACTGTCCTTTGGAGTATTATATCATGAATCCATTTATTCTCATGATATTATAAAGTTCTGACTAAATGTTATTCCTCAATTATTGTATTCAAGTGTCTATAATTTTGGTAAAACCCCTTTAACCAAAATATCGTTTTAAATGTTTTAATTATTTGTTCTTATTAATATCCATGTTTTCAAAATGGTTTTAAGGATTTATTTATATGGATATTAATGGTTTAAAATTTTAAGCTTCAAGGTGGTATGGGACACTTTGATTCACAAATCTTTTTATTAAATGTTTTAAATGGTTTTGGAAATGGTTTCTTTTTGGATTCATTATTTCAAAATACTAAAATGTTATATTGTGATTGAAATGTGGAAATGTTTTGTTTCCTTTATGCATGTTTTATGTGATACGTTTATGTTATGGTTCTTGGGCATTGTTATGAAAACGGGTGGTTCCATGATAAACTAAGGGCGGGTGAGCCCGATATAGCTCTCCAATGCATTGGGTAACGCGAAGGAGTGAAACGTTAAGGTTTCTCCGAAGAGATTTAGGGAATATACTGTGATGGGTATTCCAAACGTAACCAAGAGGGTTACTCCCTACGTAAGAATGTTATGAATGCCTCAAGTTACCTTTATGTCTTATGTTTTCTATGATTTATTCATGATTTGATATGGGTAAAGTATGAACTCATTCTTATGTATATGTGTACCCATGTTTCCTTTCCATATTTTTCTATCCCTTACTGAGCTTTTTGTGCTCATCCCAAGTTTTTGAAATGTTTTTCACAGGTCAAGGGAAAGGTACATGATATGATGATAGTGTCAAGGATGTGTCAAGAAAGAATCCGTGTTATATTTTAAATATGTTTCCGTTGATGGGAAGAATGAATACTGTCTTTTATGTAACCACTTTGTTTAAATGTGGAATGTAATGCAAGTTTCATGATCTAATTCTCTAAAACTCTAAACCTGAAAAGATCCTCAATGTGTAATCTTGTAATAACTCAAGATTAAGTAAGGTTTAAGGCTGGGGCCTTATAGTTGGTATCAAAGGTCGGTTTAGATAACTTTAGAGGTTAGGGTATTCTTTAAGCATAAGTGACATTACCATAATGGTTAGGATTTCAGAAAGAGTCCTAGTTTTAGATAAAGTGAATGAGTAAGTGTGTCTTAGTGTTTACCTTCCTCATTAGTACATGATGGTTTTGTTGATATACTCACACTGACCTTTTTGGTTTTAGTAAATGGCTGGATCTAGCAGGCACCAAAGTAACAGTGGATGTGAAGGAAACTGTGACAGCTTTTTGAGCAAGCAACTGAATGATATGGGAGATGCAATGAGAACTCTTCTGATTATCCTCAACCAACTATCTGGAGTCATGATTGACCACCTAAACCTTGGAGTTTTCTCTAAGGCATCATATATGCAAGAAACAAATCCCTACGGAAGTACAGGAAATAATCATAAAGGTATGTGTGTTCAAAAACCTATGTGTCAAAGATGTGGAAAGAAACACCTAGGAAAATGTTTCAAAGGGACAGAAATATGCTATAGATGTGGAAATGAAGGTCATAAATCAAGAACCTGTCATGGAAAAAGGAAGCATCCAGTTGACTCGAGGAAAGGGAAAGAAGTTCTTTCTGAGGGATCAATTGAATGTTTTAAATGTGGTGTGCATGGTCATTATGCAAACACATGTCCTATGAAGAAGTTTCGTGAATGGGGTCACCAAGAGCGTACCAATATTCGTTTACCAATACCTAATGCCATTCCGATTGAGGATGAAGAAACTCACAATGACCAATCAAAGGTATGTACTATTTCATGACTATTGTTTTCTTATTTTGGAATCTTAGGATATGATTCATGATTTTGTTTGTAGGAAAGAGGTATTTCGGAATAAGTTGGAAAGGAATGGATAATGGATCATGAAGAATGTTGAATGAGTAAGATGTCAACATATAAGGGCTTCAAGAGTTAGGGTGAAATTCTTAAGAGTATTAAGTCTCTTTTGATGATGGGGTTACATTAGAAGACTTTTTATATTATATGTAACCCTGATGTTTAATATAGGCAAATTTTATTCAAGTAATAGTTATCTTTTCTTTTGTGGACATAGTTATAAAGAACCATTTGGGTTTATATGATCCTTACTTTTGAGGTAATTATGGGTTACCATATGTTATGATTGAAGTGAAAGGCATGAGATAAAATTGAGGTTAAATTATGTTATGGTTATTTTTGATGATTTTATCCCTTTTTGGGTAATGATTTGAGAATTATATAGTTTTGAAAAAAGGACAACACGCAGACCGTGTGACTACCCGTCGCATCGGACAAAGCTGCGGGAATCGAACCCACAACCAAAGTGCGACTGTTATTTATCGCCTACCACTGGACTACGTGAAGTCCCTGGTTAGTTTGACTGATTCTTTTCAGTTATATGATTTTATGAATTAAGAGTAAGTTGATTTTGGGTTATTTATGAAAATGATTAACCTATCATGGAGGATATGTGATTAGGATAATTACTTTTCAATGTGAGACTTTAGGAGCAACTGATGTTGTTTGGAGATAAATGTTACGATTTAACTTGGAAGACTATGTGACTAAATCCTTCAAATATTTGGGTTTCAATCTTATATTGGTTTACTTTGAAGAATTTTATGGACAATTTGTTTATCGGATGGTCCTCTTTGAACTTTGGGTTTTGTTGGACAAATTTTGGAGATTAAGAATAGATTTTCTTTTTATAAGGGGTTATCCTTTTCTAAATTATCTGATCTTGTACTAGCCTTTTTGGTTTTGGATTTGGTTAAAGTCTAAAGACATGGGAAGTATATAGTTCTATTTTGTGGATTAGGTGATTCTCTAGAAGTTGATTATAGTACTCTTAATGTGAACAAGTCTTCCTAAATACTCATCTTTTGGAGAAAATATGAGTGTGTGTAAGGAATCTAATAAAGGTTGAAAGTCAATATGATAAGTGATTATGTTTCCTTATGAATAAATTCCTCAATAAAAAGTAACGTAAAACAAAAATGTTGTCTATTAAATTTTCCTACTGGGGAATCGAATACCGTTTAACCCATCACAAGTTTGTGATTTTCTCGTGGTTAACTTTCTCCTAAACATGTTTTCTGTCACTTTCCATCAGAACATGACCCTTTGTTTTTTCCTCCATGTCCATATTTTCATACTTGGAATCCTAGTATGGGTTAACTCGGGTGACCTTTGTACTTATCTTTCTTTATTTTAAAGTGTTTGTTTTACCGACTTTTGTTCCGATGTGGGACTTTCAAGGATGTTTCCAAGAGCAATTTTAAAATTGCGAGGACGCAATTCCCAAAAGGGGGGAAGGATGTAACACCCCAGGTAAATAAAGAATATGAAATTCTCATATTTGTCCATATTTGTGAATAAAATATTAATATGACTTTAAAGGGGATGCTATGCTCGATGGCGTACCCAACACGCAACAACGAGTTTCTTGGGAATCTTACGTTGCACTCTAATAAAATAATTTTAAATGGTAGTTAACTTGTAGCCATTGTATTGGCGGTAATGGATAGAAATAACTAAGATATGATTATATATGTTTTTATATGTTTTTACATTTATCCAATAAAGGATAGAGGCTTAAAATACAGAAAGAATTCAATTTTAGGCGTATATGCCCTAGTTTTCACTAAAGGTTCACTTATCACCTTTTGATGTTGAACCATAATTAAATATAGTTTTGTTCACTCTTAAACATTATTTTGGACCAAATAAAACTCTTACTAAGAATCGGGACATCAAATTTTACTTTGTGTAATTTTTTGGTATCTTTCCGATAAGGTTCTTTTTTTTAATGAATAGTGTAAAATGTTGTATTTTAGTTCAAAACCACTTTTTAATCTAATTTATTTATATGATTAGATAATATTTTTAATTGTTTTTAAAGTGAAATTTGAAAATATTTTTACCATTAAATCCAATAGTGGTCGTTGGAATTAATTTCACTTTGAAATCAGACTTAAACTAGTGTCAATCTTTTGATACTTATTGTTTTATGAAAACACGCTATTTGCGCTGACAGCGGGAATTAATTATTAAATTAATTAATGTGACTAATATGTTTTGAATTTTGTAAAATGGACTTCATTTTTGAATTCGGAATATCAATTATAGCTTAGGGTGAATTTTTGGGATTTTTCTGAAAAACTTCAATTTTTGATGAATAGTGAAACCACTAAGTGGTAATCAAGCAAACTGATTTTTCAGTTAAATGAAATTTTACCACTAATGTGTATTGAATTTTGAAAATCCGACATACATGGTTGTCATTAAGAAGTAAAATGTGGTTCAATGAGATTATAATATTTTTTTGGTGAATAGTAACTCATTAAGTTCTTAATCGCGATTAGTGGTAATTAGGGTAGTTTAAGGTATAAATAATACTTTAATAATATAAAATGACCTAGACACATGTCCCAACATTATTGGTTGTGTCATGGCCGACCAAGACAAGCCATGGGTCAACTTGGGGACCCCATGGATCCACTTTGGTTGGGAAATGACATAAATAACATTTTATTTAATGTAAAAGAAAAATTGACACAAACATGATATGTTTTACTAAAACAATTTTTAAGTGGGGTTACAAAAGTCCAAATTTTGATTATAAATAGTCATTGGAAAGCTAAAAAGATTTCCTACATCATAGTATTTCTTTTATAATTTTTAGACATTAAATAAATTAAATTATTTATGACATAATAATGATTTAACGATGACATCATTATTTGACGATTTAAATAAAATGGAAAGATAATGTAAAATCTATGAACTACACATGGCCAAAACTTGTTGGATGAGTGGATTTCGAAGCCTTATCACCTTATCCACGACCTATATCAATGTGGGACCTTTTAAAACCGAAATACAATTTCAAATAAAGTAATATTTCTTACTTTCCAAAAGTGCCCCTCCTCTCCTCTTATAAAAGGCCCCCACCTCTACCTCTTTTCACACACTCATCAAGCCTTTGGCTCGGCCAACCCCTGCCCATTTACTCTCTACACATCCATCTCCTCATCCTAGAGGATTCCCTTTGGGCATAATCCTTTCAAAGGAAGCCTTTAGGCTCAAATCAAAAGGAGTTACACTTTTAAAGGTAATTCTTTCTCTCATGTTCATTTGTTTTATTTTGCTTCTCCAACCCCCTAAACTCTTTTTATTTATTTATTTTGTAACAACACCAGTATCTTCAATATACTAGGATTTTTTTTATAAGATTTATTCTAGCTACACTCTCACACAACTACATAAAATGGTTAAAGAACATACGGTTTCCGTGGATGGCAAAATTCTGCCTCCCGAAACGATGATTGTTCAATACTCATTTAACACCTTAAAAGGTGGCCATTATGATGTCACTATTTTTATATATGATATATAATATGTTTATGTTTTACTTATGCTTCTGTATTTTTCATTTGTGTCTTACCTTTATGGCTTCCATTATGGGTATACGCGATATCTTCATTTTAGGAAGTGCGGACTACCGCCTCCTCAAAGTGATTTGATTCGTTAAAAACCATATGTGGGATGTATAAAGGATGGAACTATGATATTATATATGATATTATACTGTAATTATAATATACCTTTATATCATTATGATTCCATTCTATAAACAATGAAATAGAAATGGAAGTAGCGTTCATGCGTACGTACGGCTTACCGTCTCCATGAACGGTGCATTTCATTTCTTACCTCTAAATGATTATGTAATGTTATAAATGTATGCATGTACTGGATATATATGACATATATGATATCTACATCATGAATACAATTCTGTTTATAATAAACATTTGGCCACACGAACAACATGTAATTGTAAGAAGTCCACTTTCGACTTAAGAACCAAATATCGACAAAACAAATATTATTAACTTAAATGATTACATTATGTTTATGACATGGTAATAAGTGGTATAAAAGGAATAATGAACTTGAAAAAGGTTCTTAAGGAATTAGAAATTAACTCAAGTTTATTATTCAGGAGATTAAAGAACGATCAAGTCAAGTCGGACCCGAGGTAAGGGATCCTACAACTCTCTTTCTTTATAAGTACACTCTTTTATGTCATTTCTTTTAAGCTAATCTTTCTTATGATTGGGATGTTCTTTTATATTACTCCTACTGTAATTTTTATGTTCATGTGATGAGAGACCCTATTCTCTCTCATCAATCCATTTTGGAAGTTTTGAGTGGCGCCGTTAGGCTGCCGAACTTTTGTAAGGGATTTTTCATCTCACTTTCATTCCCATGAGATTTATGCTACATTTGCCACAAATTCCATTTAGTGGTGTATGTACTGCCCTTTATTATACTCTTTGTGTAATATACTTTCGTTTATGAGTATTTACATCAATGACCTATTGTCTTTCTTTCATGGGGTGTATGTTTTGAAAGATACCCAAGTCGGTAAGGGAACCTTTCACCCTCCTCTTTTTTTTAAAAGACTTATTTTGTTGGGTCTTTTAATTTACATATTGTTATGTTGGGATATGTTATCATATATCCTTATTGATGTAAATTTTATGTCCAAGTGATGAGATACACTTTTTATCTCTCATCAACTCATTTTGATGTGATGCCGTTAGGCTGTCAAGGGAACTTTTTAACCCAATTTCGATTTCTTTGGGTTCAAAATGTAGTCATTGAATATGTCATCCATTGAATATATGTGAATGTCCTTTTATTGTTTTACACTTAATATCCACTTATATTGAGTGTATTTATATTTTTCACACATATTTTTGAGATTGATTTGTCCTTAATTTAAGGATACCTTCTTTATAAGGGATTTCGTCACATTTGACATTTCTATTGAGGGTTCATTGTTGTTATGCACCAATTCACTCTTATTTGGTGTATATACTGTCCTTTGGAGTATTATATCATGAATCCATTTATTCTCATGATATTATAAAGTTCTGACTAAATGTTATTCCTCAATTATTGTATTCAAGTGTCTATAATTTTGGTAAAACCCCTTTAACCAAAATATCGTTTTAAATGTTTTAATTATTTGTTCTTATTAATATCCATGTTTTCAAAATGGTTTTAAGGATTTATTTATATGGATATTAATGGTTTAAAATTTTAAGCTTCAAGGTGGTATGGGACACTTTGATTCACAAATCTTTTTATTAAATGTTTTAAATGGTTTTGGAAATGGTTTCTTTTTGGATTCATTATTTCAAAATACTAAAATGTTATATTGTGATTGAAATGTGGAAATGTTTTGTTTCCTTTATGCATGTTTTATGTGATACGTTTATGTTATGGTTCTTGGGCATTGTTATGAAAACGGGTGGTTCCATGATAAACTAAGGGCGGGTGAGCCCGATATAGCTCTCCAATGCATTGGGTAACGCGAAGGAGTGAAACGTTAAGGTTTCTCCGAAGAGATTTAGGGAATATACTGTGATGGGTATTCCAAACGTAACCAAGAGGGTTACTCCCTACGTAAGAATGTTATGAATGCCTCAAGTTACCTTTATGTCTTATGTTTTCTATGATTTATTCATGATTTGATATGGGTAAAGTATGAACTCATTCTTATGTATATGTGTACCCATGTTTCCTTTCCATATTTTTCTATCCCTTACTGAGCTTTTTGTGCTCATCCCAAGTTTTTGAAATGTTTTTCACAGGTCAAGGGAAAGGTACATGATGTGATGATAGTGTCAATGATGTGTCAAGAAAGAATCCGTGTTATATTTTAAATATGTTTCCGTTGATGGGAAGAATGAATACTGTCTTTTATGTAACCACTTTGTTTAAATGTGGAATGTAATGCAAGTTTCATGATCTAATTCTCTAAAACTCTAAACCTGAAAAGATCCTCAATGTGTAATCTTGTAATAACTCAAGATTAAGTAAGGTTTAAGGCTGGGGCCTTATAAATACATATCATAGATCATAATAATAATTTAATGTATAAATCATGGTAGTTCGTAAGATATATATTACAAAGGTATCACATGAATAATCCCATGATAGCATAACATTAGCATGAGACATAAGTTTTCAGCATACACATAAGAATAGATAAATCATTTCCATTATATTCAAAGATAAATGTTTGCACTATCATAGTGGATTTAGTTCATTCACAAACCCATAATTATTGTCAAGGATAACTCTCTATAGTATCATAGTGGAAATAGTCCCTAGGTGAACTAGTTTCAATACCGATTTGATTTCAGTTTATTAAATAGTATATCCATCATTACAAAATTCATTGGAGGGATATATAATTATTCACCCACCTATCAATTTATAAAAATCATTCAAATGAGTCTCACATGATAATAAAACATTCATCATATCATAAAACATTAAAAAGAAATTATCATCATTATAATTTTCTCATCGAATAACCTATGGAAATGAAATGTTTTTCATCATCATTTCATCGATTCATCAAATCATAACCAATGAAAAAGGAATAAGTTTCAAAATAATTCATATCATCATTTTTCTAAACCAAAGAGAAAAAATGAGAAAGATGGTATCATTGAATAATATTCATAGTAAATATTATATAATAGTAAAAGATATTATATTAGATTAAAAATTACATTGAAAGTCCACGTTGAACATTTATTGATTAAAAACCCATGTAAATTTGATAGAACTTCATTAAAATGTAAAACATTACATAATATTGAAGAAAATATTTATATGAAAATAAATTCAGAAACATGAAAATTATTATTTAATTCATTCATTGGTGATTATGGTATGATTGGTATTTCATCAATAATAAGATAAAATTATTCAATCCTTTAATAGTTTAATAATATTCTAAAAATCTACCTCATTCTGAAAATGAAAAAATATTCATTTTAAACCATTTTATTAAAAGAAATTCACTCTTATAAATAAATTTATAAAATAAATTTATTATATTAAAATCATTTTTAAAATAAATTTTTATAATGCGTAGATAGTAACGAGAAATCATTTGTGATCAAAACAATTAATGAATGTAATTTTTACCTTAAAAATATTTTTTCAGTGTATTGACTACTTAAATTTAGAAAAATGAAAGGAAAAATTTATTATAAATTAATAACAATAGTATAATCTGATTAATATTATTATTGATAAGTACACCATATTATTTAATAATTGTATCATTATTATAAACAATCCTGATAAATAATGATATGGTAAGATAAAATTCTTAGTTTGAGTTCCACATGATTTAAAAGTACTCCAAACCCCTATAAAATAATTTTACATTTATTATTAAATGATAATTAACTCATTTTAAATTTTATAATATAATATTGGGTCACATTTTAGGATTTTAGAAAACCATTATTACTAATATATTTTAAAAATTTATGTTTTTGAGTTTTATCTATTTCGTTTTTCATTAGAATTTGAATTTAGTACTTCTGTTCCTCGAATGTTGATTATGGTTCCATAACCAAAATAATTGTAATCATGAAAAGAATATAATATATATTCATTATATATATATATATATATTTAAGGTCATCCATATATTCTATAGATAGAAAAATAAATTAGATTGTTCGTTAAGATGGTAGGTCGTAAATATGCTTAAATGTTCTTTTCACAATTCAATGAATGTAATCAAAAAACATTAAATAATAATTACTATTTTATGAATCATAAATACATCATATAAAGTATATATAAACTTCAAATACATCCTTATTAAAATTAATGTATAACTGAATTAAAAAATGAGTCACCTTTATAGAGGTGGAAATCCACACATATGCAGGGGGGACATTATCGTTATCCAATAGATTGGATGTTAATATGGTTGATTTGATATTATAATTATAGAATAATAAATATGTCATAAATATAATATCTAAAAAAATAAACCATACATAATACCCTATCCTAAATCCTGGTGATGAATAATTATTTATATAATTACATGTTTACTGTAAGTCAAAAATACCCACATGTTATATTTTTATTTCACAATTGAAGTGTTATAGGGATGAAAATTGTAGTTTCATAGTAATAATAATATTTAATTATATTTAGGATACATAAATTATTATTTGATGATAAATATTAATTACATAGCTGAGAAAAAAATTTAAAAATGAAATGATTTGGTCATATATATTTCCTCTTCTTTGAATGAAGTCCTTTTGATATCCTATTATTGATCCTTTGGTTGTATTGTTTCGTAGAAAAAACACTCTATAATGTGAATAATGATTTTGAAAATAATTTTTTATGGTATTGTATACCTAGAAAGACCAAATATGTGTAAATATGAGAAAAGAGGGGTTTAATGTAATAATTGAATAGAGGGGCACCAATGGAATCTCATAAAAGATAAAAATAAAGAAATTAAATTATCTAATAAAATTATTCCAAATGGATATAAATATGATGGTAATTATGTTTTTCATGGAAATATAATCATACAGAAATATTTTTTTTAGGGTTATTTGGTATTTCAATCCTTGTTTTTTATCCCCCTAGTTAACCTTTTAAAATTTCAATTTTGGTAACATCTTTTTTACTATTAAAGGTTCATCATTCAACATATAAGGATAAAATCAGATAAAAAATGGAAAATATATTATTTTGAAAATATTTAATATCAAAATTATCATATTTCACTAATCATATCATCTAAATATAATTTTAAAAATTTCGTATTTATAAAATATCATTAACATCTTTTTTTACACTATTCATTTGATTCAAAAATAAATTCATAAAGATTAGTTTGAAAAAATATTATAATCCTTTAAAACATAACTGATAGATATATTCATATTTTTTTCTATAAATATATAAATCACTAAATTTATGTTATTTTTAATATTTTTAAATCCTTTTATATTATTTCTCTTTTAATTGATGAAATATTATGACAAAGTTGCGTAAAAAATTATTATAATTGTAAAATTAATAAATTTAAAATAAATTACCATAATGAAAACAATATCATTATTCTAATAAAATTCATTAATATTCAGTGACATATTTTTTTACCATATGTGATCACATAATATATATTTAATAGAAAAGGTGTCACATTTTCAATTTAATCATTCAAATAATATATTGTTTGTATTTGGTAAACATTATGCCATTGACAAATAAATTTTTATTCCATGGTGATATGGGTTGAATTAACAAAATCACATAATAAAATATATAAAAAATGGTGATATTAATATTTAGATTTTACATAGTTTATCCCTATTTATCTTTTACTGAAGTGATAAATTTTACAACTGTTTATTTTAATCAGGCATAAAAAGGAAAGGTACAAATTTAACAAATTTGGACCTCCTCATAAAAAATATAAAATTACATGTTTTGAAATTCAATTTATATATGTGGAAGAATTTAATATTAAAATAATGTTTAATAATAAAAAAGAAAAACATTTTAAAAAATTTTATTTTTAACAAAAATATTATATTTAATTCCATTTAAATCCTTGTAAAAATATTAGATTAATTTCAAAAAAATACATTAAATTTATGATATATAAATTTAAATATAATCATTTAACAAAATTGATCATTTAAATTTAATATTGTTAAAAAAATACTAATGTAACATTTTTTAGAAGAAATAATTTAATATCTATTGATTCTTTTATTTTCATTTTTAATGAATTGATAACCAATGATTATAATTTATACATGTTTTAAAAGATTATTTTAATAGTTTATTAAGACTTATTCATACAAAAAAATTATGATACATTATAATGGTATAATATATTATGGTTGTATAATAATATGGGTTGTGTATATAAAAAGATATCAAATAAGAAATAATTTTTTTACAAATAAAAATATAATAATGTTTCGTGGTGTTATAATATTCTTCCTAAAAACCATCAATTTTATTATCTCATAACTAATATTTATATTTTTTAACATATCATGGGATGAACGATATTTATCTTCAATAGATGAAAATGATAGATCAAAACCATTTGGAATGTTTCTTGCTGATGTTTAAAAACTATAGAATCTCTTGAATGGTTATTAAATCCTCTAAAATAAGTAAATATTTCATTCACCCGGATTATATAGTAATAATCATTTACAACATCCCCCACCTTGATATCTTAATATTTAACCATACAAATTTGTCTCTAGGATAACATGATATTGATATTTTGATCATATATTTAATGTAGATTATCACACATTTATTTTGTAGTTGTGATGCAGATCAATTTTACTGATACATTTTTTTCAATGGATTGTATAGTTTTGTTTATAACTCTCTAAAAAAACACTATACTTCTCTATCCATATTAATTGATAATATATTTCATTATAAGTTATTTAAAACCCATAGTTATAGTATCAATTGACTCTAATACTTGTGAATAAAAATAGAGAATCATCTTGTCCTTCCTTCTATGAATGATTATACTATCAGAATTTGGACTCTAGTATAATTCATGGAGGTCAGAAAATTGTGGACTCAGCATATAAATAGTAAAATATCTGAATGAACTAGTTTACTATGATAATATTTGAAGACCTATATTAACATGGGTAATTTTATGAGTTTGTGAATTTGTTGTATGAGTTTTTATAAATTCACTATTTTTTATTAAAACATTGTTACTAGTTATAGTCATGATCCATTATCTAGATTCTCTTTCACACTTGTAGAAGAAAAAATGAAAATTAAATATAAAATTTGAATCTTTTTTAATGGGTTTACCTTAGCATGACATCCTACTACATTATCAATTAAATATTTATGAAGAAATATAGTTTATTATATGTATTATTTTTAGTGAGAAGAACTATTGTAAATGTTATATAATAATTATGATCTTATATAATCCACCTCATAAAATGGAATGGTATCACAATTAACCAATAAATTATGTATATACATTTTAATACTACAAAAAAAAGAAACATGACCCTCCTATTTTTTTGCTATTATTAAGATCATTAAAAAATTGATATTTTATCATCATTGATAAGAACATATTTTGAAAGGTATTTGACTGTTATGAAAATAACTGTATAGAATAACCCGATTGACCTTACTCTTAGAAATTCAGAAATATCATATTATTCATGAGATCCACAAAAAATAAGGCTATATTCTTTCTTCACAGTATCGAGTTCTTAAATAATTTTAAACAAAATCATCCATCCTTGACCCATTAAAAAATAATGATCTCACTGATATTCAATGAAGTTATCATTATGTCATCTAATTAATATAGTAATTCTTAAATTTATAAGTGTATTATCTATTCATATTTATAATTCCCACATTACTTTTTCATTAATTTCATTTATATTCAAGATAATAATGAATATTTATTTCATAATTAATAAAAGAACACTCCCTCGATTCTCAGTAGTATAAGGTATCCTCAATGAATTGAAGATTTGGTCATGATAAATGAATTTAAATAATTAATATGAATTCATATTGAAAATTGAAGTGCACTGTGTTGCATTTGTTGTCAATGAGGCATGAAGTTGTCTTGGAATGAATGGAAGTCAAGGAATGTCAAGATGTGAATGACAAAGGTTGTGATGGTGTTGGTGGTGAAGGAGAATGGCCATGGTACTTAGAGGAATGTCACTTAGGAGATTCACTAAGTGGCATTGGAGAATATGGTTGAAACATTCTCCATGGACATCTGACGATTGTTGAGCTGATCTTTAAAGTTCAAAGAACTTGTATCAACTGGATACAATGTCACAACATGATTAGAAGACCATGCATTGTAGTGACAATTCATGAGGAGTTGAAGAAGATCCATCCACAACTACTAAGTGGATGATGTGCATTAATAAAGTCCATGCACTATCACTTAGTGCATGAGAATCAGAAGAAGATCCAATTGATCTCTGATTTGATCAATGAAGCACATTGAAGATGTTATGTGATTTAGGAGTTCGGTTGATGAAGATCCTTGAGAAATCTCTCCTAAGTAGAAAATGAGATGATGAAGAAGAATCATAAATTGAGGAGTTGTTTCTAATCAAGTAGATTAATGTTTGAATTCTCAAGAAGAAGAAGGATGAAGAATTCTTATGAAGAAGAAATGAAGAAATGGAAGAAATGGAGAAGAGAAAGAAAGGCTTGAAGTGGCTTGGCATTTGGTATTTGATATGGCTTGAACTCATGGAATACTTTGTTTTTAACAAAGTTATTATTCTGTCCCTTAGCCAAAAATTAGGCCACCAAGGGCTAGCCTTAAGGGTTCAACCCCCAATGCACATGTGGGCCTAAGGCGCCACGCCCAAGGGGGGATCCCATGTGGCCAGCCCGAGAGGCAGGGGGGCCGTGTGTAAGCCCCGGGCCACGCAGGGGATCAGTTCTTGCGCAGCATGGGCACCTGAGAGCGCACCCGAGTGTGCATAGGGGGCGCTAGGAGCGCGCCCGCAGAGGTGAGAGTGGGCGCAGAGCGCGCCCGTAGGGAGAACACGGTGCGGGGCGGCACCGTGGAGGTTGGAAGTTCAATCGGGGGGTTGCGGCAGCGCCAGGGTAATAATCCGCGTGAAAACCACGAGAGGTTTCGATGTGGGATGCAGAAATTTCACCCGGGACAGATCTGAGCCATCCGTCTCATCGCGCGCTTGATCTGCGCCGCACGATTCATCTGCCGCGCGCCGCGATCTGATCCAGCCGTCCGATGTCTTTCGATCACCTGATCTAACGGCTGCCGCACCATCCCCTACCTCGAGCTCGGCCGAAGGCCACCCGTGAGCAGCCGCTGAACCAGAGCCCTCCGAGCACCAGTTTTCGAGCTCCCGGCCATCATTGTTCGATCCGAAGACTCCATTGAGATCGTCTAAGCATAACGAACACATCCATGCAAGAAAGAGGCACACATGCAGAGCAGTGAGGAATTTCGGTCGAGGCCGAGGCAAGCAAAGCTGCCGAATGCCATTTGGGTTGTTGATTTGCATGGATAGGCCTAGACAAAGGCATGCACACGTTCGGCCGAACATGAACGTGAGGGAAGAGAAAATAAAAGATCCCGCGTGAAACAGAGGACAAAAATCAAGATTTGGAAATATCTTTGAAGATCCGAAGATTTCGGGGATTCAAGATTTATCCCACGCGGAAGGCAGAGGCTCTCCTCGCCTATAAAAGGAGAGGCCGAGGCATAGTTTTGTTTGCTGAATCATTGTTGAAGAACAGAAGTCCCGTGAGTGCTCTCTGCCTCGCGAAGATCTGCCCTGCGCACACCACTTGCGCGGCAGTAGCCCGAAGCCATTTTTGGCATTGCTTGAGTTCCTTGCGCGCTACTTCTTTGCGCGACAAGAAGAAGGAGGAGGAGGAGTCCCCCGTGCGCTATCCTTTGCGCGACAGGAAACAGGAAGGGCAGCGCCAACTTGTGCGCCCCCTCTGTGCACCGCGCCCCCTGCACGGTAGGCGCTTGCACGGCCAAGTGCACCCTTGCACTTGCGCGCCCACGGCCGAGGTCCTTTGTGCCTTGTGATTGTGCGACAGAAGCTGTGAATAGAGGAAGGCTGCACCCCTTGCGCGCCTATTTTGAAGCTGGAGTTCGGGCAGTGTGTGCACAAGGAGTGGAAGGCCGCGCCAGTGCCTCATGTGTGAACTTTGAGAAGGCCGAGGCATAGTTTTGTTTGCTGAATATTTGTTGAAGAACAGAAGTCTCGTGAGTGCTCTCTGCCTCGCGAAGATCTGCCCTGCGCTCACCACTTGCGCGGTAGCATCCCGAAGCCATTTTTGGCTTTGCTTGAGTTCCTTGCGCGCTACTTCTTTGCGCGACAAGAAGAAGGAGGAGGAGGAGTCCCCTGTGCGCTATCCATTGCGCGACAGGAAGGAGGAAGGGCAGCGCCAACTTGCACGCCCCCTCTGTACACCGCGCCCCCTGCACGGTAGGCGCTTGCACGGCCAAGTGCACCCTTGCACTTGCGCGCCCACGGCCGAGGTCCTTTGTGCCTTGTGCTTGCGCGACAGAAGCTGTGAATAAAGGAAGGCCGCACCCCTTGCGCGCCTATTTTGAAGGTGGAGTTCGGGCAGTGTGTGCACAAGGAGTGGAAGGCCAATGCAGTGCCTCGTGTGTGAACTTTGAGAAGGCCGAGCCTTGTGCTTGTGTGCAAAGTGAAGGAAGAACACCCTACGGGCAGTAGGTGTGCAAAGCATGAAGACCCGAGGCATAGTGCCTTTTTGTGTGCAAGATAAAGTGGAAGGCCAAGTGTGTGCCAAGTGCTAAGAAGACCACACTCATTAAGTGTGTGTGCAAAGTGAGCAAGAAGTTGGCCGAAGCCTAGGTGTGTGCACAAGAAGGGAAGAAGGCCATAGGCATTTGTGTGTGCAAAAGAACTAAAAGGCCGAACCTAGTGTGTGCACTAAAAGTGTAAACACCTAGAAGTAAAATAAGGAGTGACCCACACTAAAGTAGAACACACTCTAAGTGTGGAAACAAATTGGAAAAAGTGTGTGAAGGAGGATGAAGGTGTGTGCTTAAAGTGACTACACCCTTTGTGGGATTATTGCACCTAGAAGAAAGAGAAGGAGAGTGCATGCATGCATGCATGCACGTGCACATGTGAAACAAGTCAAATTTGCTTGTGTGCATTTGAGTTGACCTAGAACAGGAGGTTCTTGAAGAATTGAGAAGGCCATGCTATCAGTGCATGAGGATGAAGAGCTGCCATGCACTCAGTGCATGAAGTTGAAGTGAGTGAGACTGGACCAGACTAAAGTTAAAGACATTAGTAGTCTGAGTATTCAGTAATTAAGAAGAGCCTGATCAACAGAAGTGATCAGAAGTTGCTGAGCAAGACCAACAGACCTTTTCAGAGGCTGTTGAAGATTCTTGAAGAGAGAAGCCAGGTCATCCTGAAGAAGGAGATAAAGCCTGAGCTAGACGAGAAGCCCTGATCAACCACAAGTGATCAGAAGAGAAGATCAAGGCCAGCAGCCTTTATCCCAGGCTGCTGAAGTTACTTGAAGAAGCTTAAAGTGAAGAAGAGCTACTCGTGTGACTCGAGGAGCCAGGAGAAGACCCTGTGGGACTCAGGGAGAAGAAGTCTTCAGTGGGATTCTGGAGCAGGCCAGTGGGACTCTGGTAACACTGTGTGAAGCAGTATAAAGACCCTCCTGTGGGACTCAGGAGAGATACAGTGGGACTCTGTATCGACAATTGTAATACTAACAGATTATAATGGGAGAATCCATGCTGAGAGAGCATGGCAAGGATGTAGGCCTTTGGTGCCGAACCTTGTAAATCCTTGTGTCTTGTGCCTTTTCATTACTGCATCATTCGGGAAAGGTTGAGAGATACAAGAAGAGTGGATCGAGGCTTTAACCATCCATAGAGGTTTAATTGATAAAGAATCAATTAGTAAAAAGTTTTAAAGGATCACTGATTCACCCCCTCCCCCTCTCAGTGATTCACACTGATCTGGTCACTTCAATTGGTATCAAAGGGAGGTTCCCTCTAAAAGATCCAAGGGAGTCTTTATGGAGTGCAGATTTGAGGAAATGAGTGACCAGCCTCAAATGGAGATATCTGCCAAGACTCAGAAAAATAGAAAGAAGAAACAGGCCAAGAAGATGAAGAAAGTATGTCCTAGCTGTGATGAAGTTGAAATAATGAATGATCTTCAGAGTGCACTCAAATATCTTCAGAAGACAGTTCCCATGGAAGTGGCAAAGTGTATAGCTACAGGAATCCATGATCATCATGAAGAAAATCACATTTAGAAGAAGAAGCCAATGCTATGGAAGATCAGCTGGCTAAAAGGGTTGGCATAACCAACACTCTCAGAAAGCTGGTGAAGGCTAAAGATGAAACAGTATCTCTTTGCAATGAAAGATATGAAGACACTACTGAAGAATTTCAAAGAAGTCTTTCTGAGAAATAATTCTTTAACATAATGATCAAAGATGTTTTCCATGCACTGGAAAAGAAGCACAAAGTGTCAATGAATGTCAGAGATGCTCAACTCAAAGACAAAGTCAAAATGGTGAAGGAGCTTGACAATTCATTGCTAGAATTGAAGACAGTGCATGATGACCAGATGAATCAGCTGAAAGAAAGTTGGGAAGGAAAGCTAAGAGCTGTTGAGAATGAGAAGAACTCCCTTAACATGAAGTGCTTAGAACTAGAGGTGATATTGACAAATATGCAATCACCCAAAGATGAATCCTCCCAGTCAGCTGTAAGAAGAAATGTTTCTACACAAGTATGCATTGACAAGGATGATTCTAAAAGAAAGACATCCTCTAGTGAAAGTGCAACAACTTCTAAAAAGAAGGTACCATCCATCCCATCTTGTACTGATGCTTCTAATTGTGTTTCCACAAAAAGTGCAGGATGTAAGAATAACACTGATCAAGTATGGATGAAGAAGATAAAGAAAGAGAGCTCTCCTGAAACAGCACAACAGGTCATGAAGAGTACCCTACAATCAGAAGGACTGAAGAGGTCAAGATTCGTGGGACAATGCTGGTGTTGTAACAAGTATGTGCATTGTGCAAAGGATTGTTGGAACAATCCACTAAATGTCAAAGCACAAAGGAAGCCCATGCCAAGGGGGAGCAAGCCATAAGAAAAGAAGCAGCATCCACAGGTCCAGAGACATCTGTTTACTGCTAACAGATTTGGATTACTTGACAACATCTGGGATGGATGCAAAAGTGGTCAAAAAGATACATGTCAGTCCCCAACTGTATCCAGAGCTCAAAAGAAGAAAAGATCACAAAACCTGGCTCAGAAAGAATCCTTGGGAAGCAATCATAAGAAAGTGGAAGATGCTCCCAAGAAGTGTTTTAGAAATGAAGAGAAGACATTGGAGTCTAAATCCAAGAAGGGTGATGTATCCAGAAGGACCACCAAGAAAACATGCTTCTACTGTGGAAAGAAAGGACACATCATGGACCTTTGTAAAGAAGCCATGAAAATAAATAGAAGCCAACTGAACTCAAACAGACAATCAATCCAAAATAAGCAGAAGGGATTGATTGAAAACAAGTTGCCTAAGAGAGGTAGCTTGACAGCATCAAAAGAACCATGTGAAACTTCCAGAACTGAGGCCACACTTCCAAATGACTCGTTAGTCATATGGCCAAATCAGTTGCAACTTGCCAAAGATCTACAGAGAGCTGAAGATGAAGTTCTGGCAATTGCTAAGGCAAAAGGGAAGAAGAAGATTTCACATGAATATGTGTTGAGATCCACACCAGCACAGACATCAATGAAGATCCAACGTGCAAGTGTGAAGAATGGTGAAAATGGGACATCTCGGTTGAGAGAATCTTCTCAACCTTGTTGTTCACATTGATGAACCAAGGAGGTTCCATCTTATTCCCTTATACTTCTGGTATTTACATGTGCTGACATTGCAGGGAATTGAAGATGATGATCATTCTCAACTGGAGGATGGTTTGGATTGAATGGAGTGCACCCCTTGAGGGGGAGAAAATTTGAAGAAGATGATGTTCTGAGATTAATATCATCTTAAGAAAATGAATGAATGGGGGAGATTTATCTTTGCACTGAACTTTCTAATGAGTTTTGTGGAGTATGTGCAGGATATAGCAATTCATTGTTATATATGAAAAAATTTCAAACCCCTAAGCATGATCTCAGATGTGTAGAGAATTATGGACAGTTTTGAATTCCTTGGTCATATCACTCTTGTTTTCTACACCGGGTTAGCCCAAGTAGACTTAGAGCTGATTTACTAAAGGTTCTTTGCTAAAGAGAACATGTGACATCATCCCTCTCTCAGTGTTTTTCAAGAAAATACTTTTCAAAGGGAGGAAGAGATATTTTTGAAAGTGAACCACACTACACCTTTGCATTTGATTGCCAATAAGGGGGAGAAAATATTGGCACACATATTGACCCATTCATATGTGCTGAAGGAGTGTATTGACAACAAATACAAAGGGGGAGATTGAAGTGCACTGTGTTGCATTTGTTGTCAATGAGGCATGAAGTTGTCTTGGAATGAATGGAAGTCAAGGAATGTCAAGATGTGAATGAAAAAGGTTGTGATGGTGTTGGTGGTGAAGGAGAATGGCCATGGTACTTAGAGGAATGTCACTTAGGAGATTCACTAAGTGGCATTGGAGAATATGGTTGAAACATTCTCCATGGACATCTGACGATTGTTGAGCTGATCTTTAAAGTTCAATGAACTTCTATCAACTGGATACAATGTCACAACATGATTAGAAGACCATGCATTGTAGTGACAATGCATGAGGAGTTGAAGAAGATCCATCCACAACTACTAAGTGGATGATGTGCATTAATAAAGTCCATGCACTATCACTTAGTGCATGAGAATCAGAAGAAGATCCAATTGATCTCTGATTTGATCAATGAAGCACATTGAAGATGTTATGTGATTCAGGAGTTCGGTTGATGAAGATCCTTGACAATTCTCTCCTAAGTATAAAATGAGATGATGAAGAAGAATCATAAATTGAGGAGTTGTTTCTAATCAAGTAGATTAATGTTTGAATTCTCAAGAAGAAGAAGGATGAAGAATTCTTATGAAGAAGAAATGAAGAAACTGAAGAAATGGAGAAGAGGAAGAAAGGCTTGAAGTGGCTTGGCATTTGGTATTTGATATGGGTTGAACTCATGGAATACTTTGTTTTTAACAAAGTTATTATTCTGTCCCTTAGCCAAAAATTAGGCCACCAAGGGCCAGCCTTAAGGGTTCAACCCCCAAGGCACATGTGGGCCTAAGGCGCCACGCCCAAGGGGGGATCCCATGTGGCCAGCCCGAGAGGCAGGGGGGTCGTGTGTAAGCCCCGGGCCACGCAGGGGATCAGTTCCTGCGCAGCATGGGCACCTGAGTGCGCACCCGAGTGTGCATAGTGGGCGCTAGGAGCGCGCCCGCAGAGGCGAGAGTGGGCGCAGAGCGTGCCCGCAGGGAGAACACGGTGCGGGGCGGCACCGTGGAGGTTGGAAGTTCAATCGGGGGGTTGCGGCAGCGCCAGGGTAATAAGCCGCGTGAAAACCGCGAGAGGTTTCGATGTGGGACGCGGAAATTTCACCCGGGACAGATCTGAGCCGTCCGTCTCATCGCGCGCTTGATCTGCGCCGCACGATTCATCTGCCGCGCGCCGCGATCTGATCCAGCCGTCTGATGTCTTTCGATCACCTGATCCGACGGCAGCCGCACCATCCTCTACCTCGAGCTCGGCCGAAGGCCACCCGCGAGAAGCCGCTGAACCAGAGCCCTCCGAGCACCAGTTTTCGAGCTCCCGGACATCATTGTTCGATCCGAAGACTCCATTGAGATCGTCTAAGCATAACGAACACATATATGCAAGAAAGAAGCACGCATGAAGAGCAGTGAGGAATTTCGGTCGAGGCCGAGGCAAGCAAAGCTGCCGAAGGCCATTTGGGTTGTTGATTTGCATGGATAGGCCTAGACAGAGGCATGAACACGTTCGGCCGAACATGAACGTGAGGGAAGAGAAAATAAAAGATCCCGCGTGAAACAGAGGACAAAAATCAAGATTTGGAAATATCTTTGAAGATCCGAAGATTTCGGGGATTCGAGATTTATCCCACGCGGAAGGCAGAGGCTCTCCTCGCCTATAAAAGGAGAGGCCGAGGCATAGTTTTGTTTGCTGAATCTTTGTTGAAGAACAGAAGTCCCGTGAGTGCTCTCTGCCTCGCGAAGATCTGCCATGCGTGCACCACTTGCGCGGCAGCAGCCCGAAGCCATTTTTGGCTTTGCTTGAGTTCCTTGCGCGCTACTTCTTTGCGCGACAAGAAGAAGGAGGAGGAGGAGTCCCCCGTGCGCTATCCTTTGCGCGACAGGAAATAGGAAGGGCAGCGCCAACTTGCGCGCCCCCTCTGTGCACCGCGCCCCCTGCACGGTAGGCGCTTTCACGGCCAAGTGCACCCTTGCACTTGCGCGCCCACGACCGAGGTCCTTTGTGCCTTGTGCTTGCGCGACAGAAGCTGTGAATAGAGGAAGGCCGCACCCCTTGCGCGCCTATTTTGAAGGTGGAGTTCGGGCAGTGTGTGCACAAGGAGTGGAAGGCCGAGGCAGTGCCTCATGTGTGAACTTTGAGAAGGCCGAGCCTTGTGCTTGTGTGCAAAGTGAAGGAAGAACACCCTACGTGCAGTAGGTGTGCAAAGCAAGAAGACCCGAGGCATAGTGCCTTTTTGTGTGCAAGATAAAGTGGAAGGCCAAGTGTGTGCCAAGTGCTAAGAAGACCACATTCATTAAGTGTGTGTGCAAAGTGAGCAAGAAGTTGGCCGAAGCCTAGGTGTGTTCACAAGAAGGGAAGAAGTCCATAGGAATTTGTGTGTGCAAAATAACTAAAAGGCCGAACCTAGTGTGCGCACTAAAAGTGTAAACACCTAGAAGTAAAATAAGGAGTGACCCACACTAAAGTAGAACACACTCTAAGTGTGTAAACAAATTGGATAAAGTGTGTGAAGGAGGATGAAGGTGTGTGCTTAACGTGACTACACCCTTTGTGGGATTATTGCACCTAGAAGAAAGAGAAGGAGAGTGCATGCATGCATGCATGCACGTGCACATGTTAAACAAGTCAAATTTGCTTGTGTGCATTTGAGTTGACCAAGACCAGGAGGTTCTTGAAGAATTGAGAAGGCCATGCTATCAGTGCATGAGGATGAAGAGCTGCCATGCACTCAGTGCATGAAGTTGAAGTGAGTGAGACTGGACCGGACTAAAGTTAAAGACATCAGTTGTCTGAGTATTCAGTAATTAAGAAGAGCCTGATCAACAGAAGTGATCAGAAGTTGCTGAGCAAGACCAACAGACCTTTTCAGAGGCTGTTGAAGATTCTTGAAGAGAGAAGCCAGGTCATCCTGAAGAAGGAGATAAAGCCTAAGCTAGACGAGAAGCCCTGATCAACCACAAGTGATCAGAAGAGAAGAGCAAGGCCAGCAGCCTTTATCCCAGGCTGCTGAAGTTACTTGAAGAAGCTTAAAGTGAAGAAGAGCTACTCGTGTGACTCGAGGAGCCAGGAGAAGACCCTGTGGGACTCAGGGAGAAGAAGTCTTTAGTGAGATTCTGGAGCAGGCCAGTGGGACTCTGGTAACACTGTGTGAAGCAGTATAAAGACCCTCCTGTGGGACTCAGGAGAGATACAGTGGGACTCTGTATCGACCATTTTAATACTAACAGATTATAATGGGAGAATCCATGCTGAGAGAGCATGGCAAGGATGTAGGCCTTTGGTGCCGAACCTTGTAAATCCTTGTGTCCTGTGCCTTTTCATTACTGCATCATTCGAGAAAGGTTGAGAGATACAAGAAGAGTGGATCGAGGCTTTAACCAGCCATAGAGGTTTAATTGATAAAGAATCAATTAGTAAAAAGTTTTAAAGGATCACTGATTAACCCCCTCCCCCTCTCAATGATTCACACTGATCTGGGCACTTCAAAAATATCAATGAAAAATATTATAATAAAAAAGTATATATAATATTAAAACACTATTAATCTAATTAATACTTCTTTCATCAAAGACTCTATAAAAATATATGATACATGAATTCCATCATGCATAAATGATTATTAAAATGTGGGTGTAACTTTATTTCCTAGTGTCGATCTTACAAAATTATATGGATTGAATAGAAATTTATCTAAATTTATTGAGAGTTTAATCCATGAATAACACTGAAAAATCATCTCTCATAAATCATAATTTTACTATAATCCGAAAATATCGATAAATCAATTATTCAAAATGTAAGACCGCTAACAAAAAAAATATGTTTGGATGAGTATGATACATAACATTGAAAGAAATATCATCTATGTATTCAAAATCCTAGCTTATAGAAGATGTATTTTGTGAAATTTATATATTTTCTATATTCATCTAACACGTTAATTTAGATAACATGTAGCTAATTGTATCATAAATTCCATGTAACTTATTATCATTGAATTTATTATGAAAATTAATATCACATGTAGACTGCTAAAATATCTTATATGATATATAATCTTAAAACCTAATTTATTAATTTCCATCATGTTTCATAAAAACTCAACATATCTTATAGAATATTAAAATATATTAAATAACCAAGAAATATCTTTTGAAAACACTATAACATATTATGAATTACAATGTTATAAAATTTTTGAATTACATAAAATTATAGATCAATAGTACTTCCTCCTAAATTATTCTCAATCATATATAGGAATCCTATAAACCACTCAAAAAATTAATTCACATTTTAAAAATTCATTCCCCACATCTAATGAATGGTTGATAGAATATTCAACTCATTCAAAATTTCCATAGTATACTTTAAATGGAAGGATATGTTCATTAGTTATTTAATTCATAATACAAATATTTTTTTAGATATATTAGGGTAAAAGATGTTATTGTTGAAGTATAAATGATTGGTAATGTGTAAAATATATTTTATTCATTATTTAATTGGGAAATGAATGAGTTGTAATGTATTTAAATTTATTCATTTTTAAAAATCATGTAATTTTATTTTAAATAATGAATGTGATTTGTCAGTTCAAATACATGGAATTATTTTAAAAATACAATACTACTGTTTAAATTTATAAAGGATAGATTCATAATTAACCACATCATTATTTAAAGATATATATATTTTATACATGCTTAAAAGGGATGGACGTAAATTGTTAAAATAGTAAATGGAATATGTAAATAAAACAAATCATTGAATATATTTTCTATGATCTATATAATATAATTAAAATTAAATTAATATATAGATATAAATATATGATCTCATTTGTTGATTATTATATATAAGTTAAATTTTTTATTTTCATTTCATATACCTTGAATTCTTTGATGATGTTTTTCATTTCGAGAAAAAAGAAAAAATATATTTTAATTTCCTAAGAAAGTAACACGTATCTGATATTTGGGTTGAGGGAAAGTGAAATAGATTGAATAATATCATTAGAATTATATAATTTTATAAGGATTAAATACAAAATACTTATAATAAAATTATAGATTTAAATGTTTTAATATCTCTTTGGTAGAGACAACTTGGAAAATATTGATGGATGATTATAGATTTTTATTACAAATAATTGAAGTTAAAGAAAAAATATTATTAATTATGAATGTGATAAATACCAAGGTAATCTACTCAAATGATGTCATATCATTCCAATGGAAATGAAATAAAATTAATCAAATTAATCAACCCCATTAATTTATATTCATTTGATGTATAATAAAAAAATTATTCCCATTATAATAGATGATAATGATCTTTAATTCCTATAGATGAATAATTCTATATTCTATAATAGTTTAAATTATTTTTCATAGACCACAGAAGTAATCCACAAGTCAATTTACAACCATATACAAATCTAACTTGAATTTAAAGAGGTTAGTGTTACTATATTGTAAAATAGATATTTCTGTTAACATTTTTTTAGATTAAACATGTATAATACAAATAACCAAAAATTATAATTAAAAATCATAATTAAAATAAACATTATTATCATAAGAAATATTTATTCATCATGAAATTTCTCATCACCAATATAAATAGTTATTAGAGAATATAAACCTATTAAAAATGAATTTTTTCACCCAAAAAATGATAGAAATCCATATTATATCTGTTATAATAGGTCTATTATTTTTATTTTATTTGGTGTATTCTAAATTTATTTTACTAAAAAGGGGAATGAACTAATATTGAGATTTTCTGAGAAATAATGAGTTCAACAATATTTTTGTTATTTTAAGCATTAAAAATGAGTATTGACATTACAAAAATTAATCATTAATGTGATTATATACATATGATATGAATGTTTTTTATTACAATTTTGATGAGTAAAAAATGAAAAATAAGTTCATAGTTAAAGAATAAAATTAAGATGGCTTTGTCAAACGTAATGTTATATTAAAAAAATATTATCCTCTTTAGTATATATTAGTGTTTGAAAGATGTAATGAATTTTTCATGATATTAATAGATTCATTATTGTGTTACAATTATTTGGAAAAATATTTCAAGGTTAAAAAATTATTAGTGGTTGATAATTAATGATTTAATCAATGATACTTTATGTATAACATAATATTAAAATTTTATTTTTTATTTTTAACCACAGTATGAGATTAATGAATTGAATCATCATGATTACATACATTTAATGTAAAAGGTTTTGGAAAAGATTAAAATCATTTAACACAATTTTATTATTCCTCAATAAATAGATATGAATGTAATTGTACAACTTTGGATTTTCTATTAAAAATAATAATATAGGACATGTGGAATGAAATATCGAGAGAATAATAAATAATGGATAATACTATTTTTTAATATTTTTATATGGTGTTTTATTTTATCTAGTATAATAACTATTTCCCATTATAATATTCATTTTTATATATAGACAAATGATATACAAGATATTCCACTTGTATGTAAACATTAATAAATAAGTCCATTGAATAAGAATTCTACATTGGTGACAAATATGGACATAATTATCTAATAAAAATGAATTTATATGGATTGAATAATGATTTTAGTTCTTGTTACTCATGGATTTGATGAATATAGTTTTAGAATACTCTATGGGAAAATATGTGGTGGTTTTTATTGATGACATATCGAAATACTCTAAATCCTATAAATGAAATGATGATTATTCATGAATTATTCATGAGGATACATGAGAAATTGAGGACAACAAGAAATTCGAAATGTGTGAAGTTTGGATCTATAATATTTATTTTCATATCCATATTATCTCAAATGAGGGAATATATAGTGATATGTTTATGATAAAAAAATCATAGAATGTCTGAGGAAAAAAAATTATAATAAATGTATTTCATGGTTAATAATTAAATTATAAAAAATATATTATATATTTTCATTTAAAAACTGCATCAATCATGTTAAAATCTAAATTGGTCAAATTCTCATTTTTCAATGGAAAGTGAAAAGTGATTTCTGGATGTAGTTAAGAGAAATAGTAGTGCGCTAATATTTACATTTGTACTTCCATTGGGGAAGGATGAAATTGTAATATATAGTGATTGATAAATGAATGGATGGGGTGTATATTTATGAAAAAATGTTAGATTTTTATGCATGAGGTAAATTTAGGATCCATGAAAAAATCTATCCAACACATGATCATGTAATTGAATCATTAATCATTTCAAGGATGATATAAAACTATTTTCTTTGTAAAATAGATGATAAATATACCAATAATAATTATTTTAGGTATTTATTCCCTTATAATGTGATCATTATGAGATATACTACTTGGATACGACTACTCATGATATTTGACTACATGATACACAATAACCTATGATAAAAAACTCGGTTTTGACACATTTTCTAGAAAGAACCATGGTGATCAATACAAAATGATGATGGATAAGGATAAAATATTCATATATTTAAAAATTTTGGAATAGAAATTTTTAGGAATGAGGAAACATCATTCCATTATGAACTAATCATAAATAGTCAGGGTGATATCCCCATATATTAAAAATATATGATAACAAAAAATGAGTGACGAAAGATAATAAGAACCAGACAAAGCTTTTTGTCCATCAAATAGAGGTATGTGTATAATAAATAGAAATTATGAATAAACAAAATTAAATTAATTATTTGGTTTTATAAAACTCACATTATGAACAACAACTGATTTTATTACTCAATGTGTTTATCCAATTATAATGATATGATGACCCATTAACGGGTGGAGTGAGTATTATACATATAATGGACGTAAAAAATTAGTACTACATAAAATGGATAATTTTAATTGAAATAGTTGATTGTGACTTATCGTGTTCCTTATTTAATTTGATCACATTATCTCTATAATATGATCAATCCTTCTATACCTAATCATACTCATCAATGATTGAAATATATCCCCAATTACCTATGATTTTTGAGATTATGTTTTTTACATAATGGATTGATGAGAATAAAATTATATATTTACCTCAATAATTATAACTTCAAACTCTATGTGTTGTACATTAGTCACATTCCATGTATCACCAACATGTTAACATTAATATGATCAATGAAAAATATGTGAGAAATGATGAGTCTTAACCTTCAGTTATTATTATCCAAGGTTGCTAAGGGATATATTTTCTTAGTATAATATTATCATTCCTTAAACCTGATCTATAATGAGGAGCATATAGTATGAATTTCAACAATCATATCAAGAATAAGTGTTAGATAAATTAAAAAACACCATAGAATGTTTGTGAATCAAAGAACATTCACATTTACTTGATAAACAGTCATCATCATCGTTCTTTATATGAAAACAAGAATTAATGGATTTTACACTAAAATTAACTATTAGTCCCCCACATGATATTCATTCATTGTAATTCATAGATTCACAATACTCAAATGTTATCCTATATTCTTTTTACCAAATAAAGGATCCAATTTCAATATGTAACCTTAGATTTGGTTCATCAAATACATCCAATGTTTCAAATCTAGGGTCATGAATTTTACATTTATTATTTGTCCCATAACAATTAATGTTAACAGGACCTTCATCATCGATATCTTAATTCTACATATTAAATAATTGTATGTAAATATATACCAGATGTCCACTGATAGAGTCTATTTAAAAACTAGAAATATTATGAAATATAATCCTTTCACATACAATTGTATTGAAAACAAAACAAAATGCGGGGAAATTTATTATTTCAAAAACAATCTTATACTCATTATTTTATGTACATAAAACCACAATTATGGTTAAAGTTTAACTCAAATAAATTTAAGAAATAACTATAAGAATTTAACCAATAATAAAAAATTTATTATTTCAATGCATTTTTATTTTATACACTATTATTGATAAAATTATAAATTATATATTTTGATTTCGAAATATACAGTTCAATTCATGTAAATATTACCCAAACATGAACCCTGATTTTTATGATTTATAAACAATTTAAACATGTATTCCATCCATAGTTTTAGAGGTACCCTGTCCTCATGGATATTGAAATGAAGAATCATACCTTCTTAGATGATATTATATTTTTTATTAAAATATGATAAATCACAATACCTATTGGAATATATTTCTAGACTTATTAATCAAATATCATGAATATCATTTATTAAAGATCATATGTTTCCATGACTTTTGACCCTTCTGGAGAACAACACGCCCATGTGGTGTTGAATTGACACAAATTGAAAACCTCTGATACTATTTCTAGTAGTTCAGTCTCATCGGAATTATCACATTATATATAAATAAAACAAAATTTGAAATTACAAATATATGAAAATATTCTTCGATTCTAGTTAGTTGGATTACCTTTCTCCTCATTATTTGAGAATAACTCTATTGAATTCACACCTCATTGAATCCAGACTAAATAATTATTCTTAAATGATGATGGATACCATTTTTCATAACCTATATTGGGGAAATATGAACCCTATTCAGATTGATTCCCTCTATATCTCTCAATGAGAGTATCCTTAATATGGGGATTCAGGGTGACGGGGTGCATCTGTTGATCATAACAATTTTTTTATTATGATAGAGGAATGGATAATAGAAACCCTAGATTCCATTTTTGGGTAGGAACACTTTAGATAACATCCACCCTTTATCATTCCTTTTACAATTAAATTACCCACCATATTTAATTCAATAGATAAATAATTTCATATAAGATTATTTGGATCTAAAAAACTGTGTAAAACTCAAAAATAATAGAGGCTTATGAACAACATAAATGAATATGGGGTTTTATGTCTACAATTAGACTATGTGTTCTGTCCTACCGGATTAAAATTGGGAATTGGTAGATAAATATCAAACATCAAATTATTTTGAATACTTTCGAAGAAAAATTATATATATATATATATATATAAGAATATATAACTGAACATGTATTACCGCAAACATGATGTAATAAACTATTGTCTATTTGTCATAATTATTGGTTTCCCTATAAATAATGGTTATTACACATAATATAAAGCTATTATTATCATTTATTCTTGTATATATATGTAAATAAAAAGATATTATTGTGTATTTTGTCACTACACATCCCAAATCTTGTTTGAGGAATGACAGAATATTATTTGTTAACTGAATCCATAAAAACTATTCATTCTTCCTAGAAATTAGTTAGCCTCTACCTCATGATCATCATTAACTAATCATTATCAATGAATATGTGAGAACAAATTGTGATCCTCTATTAATATTTTTAAATTTTAAACTCATTTTTATAAAAATTTGGGGGGATAACTTACATATTTTTCAATAACAAAATTAATTTTAGAACCACCTATCAATCATAAAATAATTAGAAATCTAAAATGTTAGGTGAAACAATATAACACATTTATATGCCAGGATTATATGAATTACATGGGAAATTGGAGTGGTATCTTCTTTTGGTGTAATTATAATCCCAAATTATTTTTCATTAATGATTCAAAATCACATCAACTAATTCCATGTATTTGATATAATGTTTTTCTATATCATGTTGGAATGATGTTAGGGAATTGAAACTAGTTGGTAAATAACTTTTTGTATATCAAAAGAATATACTTTCTATTTAGAACCAAATCAAAATTGATACATTTAGACAGATGATTTATTTAAATAATGACATGATATAAATGATATTTTGAGTATGGGATCATTTCCATGATCAAGTATCACAAAAAAAGTGTGTACTATGGTATGTTGACAAGGCGATGGAAAATTCATTCAATAATGGCCATGTTTTTTTTTGAAAAATATAGTTGTTGAATATAGTTTTTTATTCCACAAATATTCTCTAATATATGTGAAAAATTTTCATGTCTTTTTATGGATGATTATATCATTTTCCCAATTAACCTACTCAAAACTATTGAAAATATTTTTGAAATTTCAAATATCCTCTAATAATGAGCCTTTCTAGATTCATTACACTAGATGGATTGTGTTTTGAAATCTGAAGTCTATACTTTTGAAAGAACATCAGAGTTTTCACGTGTTAATGAATGAAATGTGGGAAACTATAGAAGTAGTGATGATCAATTATCCACATCATTTTATATATTTCCCCATTTTCTAAATTTTTATGATGAAATTCTTTATATTGGGGTGTTGTAAGAACCCTGATCTTAATATTGTAAATAAAAATTTCTTCTAAATCACAATTTCAAAATACATTTTCTATTATTTAATTATAATAGTAAAAAATATAAATAAAATATTATGTTCTCTATAAAATAGAAACAAACCAATATATATTGAGACACAATTTATGTTTTATATAGAATACATAAAAACAATAGATCATAGAATACAAATAATGATAATTATATGAGATTCATTATTATTAAGTGAATGATATATGTTATACAATAGGCATTAAATATTACTTAAGATAACGATTTGAGGTCAATTATATATAATAATTATTTGTGTGTTTATATAGAGTAAAAATGATCATTGGAAGAATAAGGTTACGAATGGAATCTGACAACTGGGAATCAAGTTGTTATAATTGTAACATCTCTACATGGTCATTATAATACAAATGTAACCTTATACGTACAATTTTATCATAAAATAAATAAAATAAATATTAAATAATATAGATATTAATTTTTAATATTTTATATTCAATATTGAATAGTAATATTGTAGTATCTCATCCCAAAAATTGTGGTCCATGTTGAAATGGAACATGTCCTCATGCATTCCACCCCACACACAATAAGTTGACGACTAGAAGTGATGGTCTGAGTCTGTTAGTGGGGAGACAATACCCTATATATCATTTCATATGATTGATAATAAACAATAAAAATGTAATAAATAATCAAAGAAAACATTAATAAAGGAAAATACGGAAAACATATCATACATATGATGTAGCTCATAATGTAGAAAACATAAATATTTTACGTAAAGTTGATTAAAAACTAATGATAAATTAATGTTCCCACCTCTGTCTATTCTAGTCTATCACCAGATCCATTCTCTTCATCTTAGTACTCTGCCTAATGGACTATTCCCTTTTATATATCCCTCATGAAACCTACAGGACCATCAATATTATTGAGTAAGTTGGGAGTATCATACTCATAAGGAAACCACCAATGCATCCTTAACCTGATGTGATCATGTATATAAGTGTACGTCACAATAATAAAAATTTTTAAAAATAATAGAGACAAATAATAAAAAACTAAGCAATCATGTGCTAACTAAGACACCAAAACCCCCCATAAATACCTTCTTTGGATTAATATTATAAATTTACTTTATTTCGATAAGTATCCAAAACATGTAATATGTTTATTGGACAATCACTCTAAATGTATAAGGCATTGAGTGAACAAAAACTACATGGAATACATAATGCATCGGTAATAACTCAGGTTCCAAAAGGAATTGAGTATCTATGAACATCCCTAAATCTACAAGGCTTGGGATAACACTCAAAATCCACAGGGAATCAAGTGTCAACCATCTACTTGGAATCCATAGTGTATCAAGTAGATTCTAGATTACTAGTTTATCATGTTGTGTCTTCCTCTTCGTCACACATCATGTGTGAACCTTACATGAAGTAATCATTTCACAATGACCACCTTCAATATATACACATACCAATCCTCTAAGGAAAACATTACATGTCATATTATGATAAAAAATTTATATGATATCACGTGAAATATATCATCAACAGATGCATCATCATGTGAATCAAACATCATCATTGAATCAAGACATGAGGTCAATATCATGGAATCAAAACATACTATATCATGGGCCAATGAAACACCTGCATGTGATCATAAGACAAGAAATGTATCTAATAAAGTAACACATAAATAATTTATGTAAATATGTGTAAATAATATCCCAAAATTACATGTTTCTTCCTTCCCAAAAATTTTTCAATTTAAAAAGGATGGTATAATATAGAAAGGAATACCACTTTATGACCTTATTATGTAAACATTGACAGTCAAGGTTAATCAATGTTTCCTAGAACAAAATGCAGTTATTAAATATCCAAAACAAATAAAATATTATATGCAACGATTCACACTATCAATATAATAATTTTCAAATTATAATTAAAATATCAAAGCATGTTCATTCAATATTCTACATAAGAAAATTATCTTTGGATAATTTATTACAAATTATACTTTATAATTGTTCATTATCTTTATATTTCTATATTTTATTTTAAATTGTACATATATATATATTTTTTATTATATAACACAAATTATGATTTTAAAATTTCTTTTTGATAATTTATTATAAGTTATGAGCTATAATTATATTTTTATCATTCTGTTACAAATTATCCATTTATAATTTGATTACATAATTATATCCTAATTATCCATTATAATTAAATTTTTATAAATTTTGACAAATTATCTTTTATAATTATGTTTTGATAATTTAATACAAATTATATATTTGAAATTATATTTGATCTTTTACTCTATATCCTATCATACTAATTAATGATTGAAACATCTCCCCAATTAACGGTTATTTGAGATGGGTTTTTTTATCTTTAGTAGATTAATAATAGTAAAATTATATATTCCCCTTAATAATATTAGCTTCAAACTATTTGTGTTTAGCATTATTCACTTTCCATTTATCACCAATATTGTATCATTTATATGATCAATGGAAAAAATGTGAGAACTGAGGAGTCTTAACCAGCAATTATGACTATCATATGATTCTAAGGGATGTATTATTCTAGTAGAATATTTTCATTCCTTAAAATTGAAAATGATTCAAGATCATATTGTATCAAATTACCAAGAATATATGGAGAAGAATCCTCAGATAATTTATAATACTCTTGAGAATGTCGGTGATTCAAGGAACATTGACATTTACAATATAAATAATTATCATCATTTTTCCCTACATGAAAATTATAACCAATTGATTTTTCATGAAGACAAACTATTAGTCTCACAACTTATAATAATTCATAATCATTCATTGATTCACAATACTGAAAATATATCACATATTCTTCATTCCAAAATAGATGATCGAATCTCAGTATGCCCTGTGGGATCTGGTTGTTCCTGTTATACCAATGTGTCTAATGTATGGTAATGCATTTTATAAGTATCAATTTTTTTCATAACAACTATGGTTATATAGACCAGCATCATCAATAAAATTATACTTCATATTAAATCATTCTATATAAATAGAAGAAGGATTTCCATTCATGGAGAGCATAGAAAAATAAGAAAACATACTATAGAAACTCCTTCTGTGTACTATGGTCTTATAAAAAAATCAAAAAGGGAATATTTTGAAATTTAAAAATTATTTTATAATCATTTTTTATGTGCATAAAACCCCAATATTGGTTAAAATTTAACTCAAATCAATTTTATCAAGAAATATATGAATTCATCATACATTAGTATGATTAGTATTTATATCCATGTTTATTTAAATCCTATTATATGTGAAATTAAAATTAATTTATTAGGATTTAAAATGGTTATATTAAATCCAATGTAATCATACCCTAACATGAACACATGAGTTTCTTATTTTGAGTCAATTTAATCATGGATTCCATCCCTAGATTCAGATAGTCTTGTTTCATTGAGATTGAACTTATATACCATACCCTATTAAATAATATTAAATTTTGGAATAAAATATGATTGAGCACATTATCTGATGGAATATATTTCTAGAGATATAATCTCTATATCATGGATAACATATTTTAGAGATCATATAGTTTTCAGGTCTTTTGACTCGTCTAGTGAACAACTACCCCATATTGTGGTGAATAGACACAAATCCAATCCCTCTAATACATGTTCCCACTATAAAATATCATTGGAATTTTCATATTTTATATAAATAATAACAAAATTTAAATCATGAATATATGTGAAAATTTTTCGATTTTGGTTTGAAGGTTTAACTTTATCCTCATTCTTCACGTTTACCTCTCTTGAAATGACACTCAATGAAATCCAAAATGATGCATTATTCTTTAATGATTGTATCTGCCTTTTCTAAAAAAAACACTTGTGGACATATGAACTCCATTCTGTTTGATTCGCTCTATATCTCTTATCATAGTATATTTAAGATTGGGTGTTAGGGTGTGGGGTTCCTCCATTGACTAGGTCAGTTGTTTTTATTATGATAGAGCCATGGATAATAGGAACACAAGATTCCATTAATTAGTATGAACACATTAGATATAAACCACCCTTTATCAGTATTATTATTGTTATATTACCCACCATATTTAATTTAATAGATATATAATTTTAAATATGATTATTATGATTAAAAAAGTGCTAAAAATCATTAATAATGGAGATTTATGGACATAATAAATGAATATGGATTTTGATGTATGTAATAAGACATTGTGATCTATTATACCTATTTGAAATTGGGGATTGGTGGATATATCTCATATATTAAATTAATTTTTACACCCTATAAAAACTAAATTATATATATATATATTTAACTGATCATTTCTTGTTTCACATCATAAAACAATAAACTCTTGTCTATATTTTTAAATTATTAGCGTTCTTTTGAATAATAGTTAAGGTACATCATCTTATGTCACTCTTACACCTTATTCCTATAAATATTTGTATCTTATAAAATATTATAGTGTAAATTGTAACTAGAAATCACAAATCATGTTAGAGTATTTATAGAATATTTTTTATTTTGGAATCCATAAAAATTATGCATTTTTTCGCTAAATTTTTCAAACTATGCATCTTGATCATCATTAACTACTCTTCTTCAATGAATATGTGAGACATAATTGTGGTCCAATATAAATTTCATTAAATTTTAGGTGAATTTTTTAAAATTTTAGGTTATATGTTAGTTGGATATCAATATAGTTATTTTTTTGAAAACCACTTATCAATCATAAAATAATTAGAATTTTAAAATTTCTTCCCAAACAATATAATATATATATATATATACCATGATTACATGAAAATTGGAATGGTTTCTTCGTTTGGTGTAATTTTCATCTCATAATAGTTTTAATTCATGAATAAAAACATCATCATATAAATTTTTTATATTTTTGATATTGATTTATTACTCTAACATGATGGGATGAAGTTAGGGAATGTAATCTTGTTGGTCGAGAAGATGTTGTATAAAAATTAATATTTTTTCTATTTAGAAATATCTACGCATGAATAAATGTATATATATATTTTTTAAAAATAATGATTTGATAGAAATGAAATTTTGAGAATGTGATCATTTCTTTGAGAAAGTATCACTATGGATTTGTGTACAATGGTTTGGTAATGAGGGGAAAGAAAAATAAATTCTTTAATGGAAATGATTATTTTTTTATAAAAATATACTTGTTGAAAATTTTTATTTATGCCACCAATATTCTCTAATATAAATGAAAACAATTTTTTCTTTCTATTGATTATTATATCACTGACCCAATGAACATACTCCGAACTAATGAAATAGAGTTGCAACCGGAAATATCCTATAATGATGATCCTTTACAGAATCGTCCAACTAGATGAATTGTGTTTTGAAATAGGAAATCTATAAATGTGAGATAACATTGTAGAAATAACATGTTAACAGATGAAATGTGGGATCCTATGTAGAGATATATAAATATTTAACCACATAATTTTATAGACTTCAATAAGTTAAAAATTCTAATGATGAAATTATTTAAATCGGGTGTGGGATACATAAGAAACAATATTTTATAATTTTAAATAAACATTTCATCAAAATCACAATTTAAAAATATATTATATATTTTTTAATCATAATAGATAAACATATAACAGGAATATTACACTATACATTACAGTTAAGGAAAACAATATATAAGTAGAAAAAAATTATGATTTCTATAGAATCATGAAAACCAAAGTATCATAAAATATAAATAATTAGATATATAGGACATATATTATTATTATATGAATGAAATATGAAATACACTAGGAATAGCAAAAAATTTATGTAAAGGATATTAGGTAATTTATATATAATAATTTTTTGTGTATTTATATAGTGAAAATATGACCATTATAATGGTAATGTTATCAATGGAATCTAACAAATGGGAATTTGTATGTCAAAATTGTAACATCTCTGTATGGTCATTATAATAGAAATGTGAACCTTATACATACAATTATATCATAATAAATAAATTAATTTTTTAATAATATAACTATTAATTATTATTATTTTATCATCAAAAATGAATATTAATATTGTAGCATTCCAACCCAATCCCCAAGGTATGTTACATAATTTCACTTGTCCTCATGGATGCCACCCCAGATAGAAGAGTTTTTCTTCTAGAAATGAGGGTATCAGTCTATTAGTGAGGGATTTAACCCTATGTATTTTTTCCTAGGATCAATAATCAACAATAAACAATATAATAAAAATCCGAGTGAACATTCAGAAAGGTAAACAGTAAACACATTACATACAAATAAAGTAGCTCCCAAAGTGGAAAGCATAAATAATGTGTAGATGATAAACAAAAAAAATGAAAAACTGAAGGTCCCTCCTAGGTATTTTCTAGCCTTTCACTAGATCCCTGATAATTATCTTCATAGTTCACCTCAAAGATCGTTTCCGATTTCTAAATCCCTGATGAAATCAACAACATCATATAAATTCCCATGTTAGGTCTGAGTACACGGCTCAGTAGAACACCACCAATGCATAACTGACTTTATGTGATCATGTATACTATTGTATATCATAGAAATAATACAAGTGAAACTAATAATTTCACACAATCAAAAACCAATTGGTCGTCCGCTATCAAAGACAACACAAACCACTAGTCGTACCTACTTTGGATTGATGCATGAAATGTATTGTATCTCTATATGCATCCATGAATAGCTATGAGGAAATTGGGGAATCACTCTGAATCCAAAAGATTTTGATTGAAAAAAAATACCTTGAATCCAAAAGGAATTGATAAATATGTGTGATCTATAAGGTATCGAGTATCTGTGACCTTTCATAAATCTATAATGTTTCATTTAACCCTACAAATTCACAAGGAATTATGTGTCATCCATCTACATGGAATACACAGTGCATCAAGTAGATGTTTAGTTACAATATTATCATGTTTCATCATCCTCTTCATCCCATATTTTAACATCCCAAGTATGTAATGAATAATAGATATTTTTATCTATGTCTATTAAATAATTAGATAGTGTTTAAGAGGCTTAAAATGATAATAAATCCAATCTTATGCATGAAATACACTAATAATTTTAAAAGATTATTTTACTGCCTTTTGATTGAAAACCATCTTTTAAATCTATCTTTTCACAATTTTATAAGCTCTATTTGTAAAAATAAACATATTCTTTATGATTGGTACATCAAAATTTACTTTCTGTTAATATTTGGTATTTTTCTGATAAAGTTCAATTTTTTAAACAATAGTGAAAAATGTTGTATTTTAATTCAAAACCTCTTTTTAGTATAATTTATTTTTATGATTATATTATATTTTGAATTGGTTTTAAAGTTCAATTAGAATATATGTTTTCCATTTAATCCAATAGTGTTCATTGGAATTAATTTCATTTTGAAATTGGACTTAAACTAGTGTCAATACTTTGATACTTATTGTTTCATAAAAACACGCTATTTTCTCTGACAGCAGGAATTAATTATTAAATTAATTTATGCAACTTATATGTTTTTAATTTTGTACAATTGACATCATTTTTGAATTCGGAATATCAAATATAGCTTCGAGTGATGTTTTGGTTTTTTTCTGGAAAACGTCAATTTTTTTTTGAATAGTAAAACCACTAAGTGGTACATATAAAAACAGATTTTTTGTTTAAATGAAATGTTACCACCTCTGTGGTTTCAATTTAAAAAATCTAACATACATGGTTGTAATTAAGAAGTAAAATGTGGTTCAATGGTATTTAAATAATTTGTTGGTGAATAGTAACTTTTAAGTTTTAATCGCGATTAGAGGTAATTAGTGTAATTTAAGGAAAAAATGATATTATAATAAAATGAAAATACCTGGACACATGTCCAACCCTTATTGTATGTGGAATGTCCGACCAAGACAAGCCATGGGTCAACTTTGGGACCCCATGGACCTACTTTGGTAGGAAAATGACATTAATATCTTTTTATTTAATGTTAAAATAAAAATGACACAAACATGAGTTGTTTTACTAAAAAAAATTACATGGGGTTATACAAGTAATATTTTTTACTATAAATATTAATTGGTAAGATAAAAATATTTCCTACATCATAGTTCTTTTTTTAATTTTTATACATTAAATAAATTAAATTATTTATGAAATCATGATGATGCATCGATTACCTCATTATTTAATGATTTAAATAAAATGAAAAGATAATGTAATATATATGACCTACACCTGTCCAAAACCTATTGTATGGGTGGATTTCTAACTCTTATCACCTTATCCTCTAATTATATCAATATGTGTCCTTTTAAATCCGAAACTCATTTTAAAATAAAGTAACATTTATTTACTTTCAAAGAGTGACCCTCCTCTCCTCTTATAAAAGGCCCCCACCTCTACCTCTGTACCCACACTTCCAAAGCCTTTGGCTCGGCCAAACCCTGCCCATTTTGTCTCTCCAAATCCCTCTCTAACTCTTAGTACCCTAACATGGGAATAAGTCTTCCCAAGAATTCCTTTGAGATTAAATCAAAAAGAGTTACCCAATTTAAAGGTAGTGTCTTCTCTTGTGTTCTTATGTTTTATTTTGCTTCCCCAACCCCCTAAACTCTTTTTTTCATTTATTTTGTAACAACACCAGTATATTACATATACTAGGATGTTTTTATAAGATTGATTCGAGCTACACGTACACACACCTACATATAATGGTTAAAGAACATACTGTTTCTGTTGATGGCGATTTTCTGCCTCACGAAATGATGATTGTTCAACACTCATATATCACCTTAAAAGGTGGCCATTAAGATTTCAATATATTTATATATTATATATAATATGTTTATTATTTACTTAAAATTCTGTATTTTTCATTTATGGCATATCTTTATGGTTACCATTATGAAGAAATGTGATATCTTAATTTTAGGATGTGCGGACTACCACCCCCTCAAAGTGATTTGATTCGTTAATACCATATGTGGTATGTATAAAGGATATATTTAATGATATTATATATGATACCATACTGGAATTAAAATACAATTATGTATCATTATGTTTTAATTCCATAAAATACGAAATATAAATGAAAGTAGCATTCATGCGTACGTACGGCTTACCGTCTCCATGAATGGTGAATTTCATTTCTTACCTCTAAGCATTGTGTAATATTATAAATGATTGTATATAATGGTTATATATGTTATATATTATATATAAATCATGAATTTAACTCTGGATATTTTGGATATATGAACAACTTGTAATTATAAAGAGCATATTTTGACTCAAGTACCAATGATCGTTAAAACAACCGTTATTGACTAAAACAATTACATAGTGTTCATGACATGGTAATAGGTGATATAAAACGAATAATGAACATGAAAAAGGTTCTTAATAAAGTATAAAGTAACTCAAGTTTATTATTCAGGAGATTAAAGAACGATCATGTCAAGTCAGATACAAGTTATGGGACTTCGCCTCAATCTCCTTTAATTGAGGCATATTTTGTTTTATAAAAAACCTTCTTTTTATGGTGTATAAACCCATTTGACTTTTATTTTCACTCAAAAGGAATATTTTTTATACGAATCATTTACTAAACAACAAAAGGGAATGTTTTTTTGTCGTACGTATGCGGCGACAATGAATTCTCCGCCACCATGACCATTATTTGAGTTTCGGATTCCTCTACAAGCCATACTTTTTTTAAAGAAAAATAAATACCATGTTTTACTGTTCTATTATTTTGGTTTTGAAAATGGTTTTCATAATGTTTTTTTATCAATGTGTTGTATTGATATCTTGTGATTGAATGGTGGAAATTTTATGTTTCCTTTATGCATGTTTTATGTGATATGATTATGATGTGGTTCTTGGGCATTATTATGAACACGGGTGGTTGCATGATAAGCTAAGGGTGGGTGAGCCCGATATAGCTCTCAAATGAATTGGGTAACGCGAAGGAGTGAAACATTACGGTTTATCCAAAGAGATTTAGGGAATATACTGTGATGGGTATTCCAAACGTAACCAAGAGGGTTACTCTCAATGTAAGAATGTTATGAATGCCTCAAGTTACCTTTATGTATTATGATTCTTATGATTTATTCATAATTTGTATGAGGTATGTTGAAGTGCTTATGTTTTATTGGTAAAGTATGATTTCATTCTTATGTATATATTTACTCATGTTTCCTTTCCATATTTTGATATCCCTTACTGAGATTTTAATGCTCATCCCAAGTTTTTTTGAAATGTTTTTCACAGGTCGAGGGAAAGATACATGATATGATTATAGTGCCAATGATGTGTCAAGAAAGAATCCATGTTTTATATTAAATATATTTCCGTTGATGGGGAAAATGAATACTATCATTATGTAACCACTTTGTATAAATGTGGAATGTAATGCATGTTTTATGAGTTAATTCTCTATAACTCTAAACCTAAAAAGATCCTCAATGTGTAATCTTGTATAACTCAAGATTAAGTAAGGTTTAAGTCTGGGTCCTTATAGTTGGTATCAGAGGTCTGTTTAGATAACTATAGGAGTTATAATTTTATTAAATGGTTATAAAAAAATATATGTTTTTTTGTGGTCAATTTGAAATGATATAGAATTTGAATACTATCATGTTGCTTCATCTAAGACATGTTTGTTCAGAATGGTATTCTATAGATAAAATAGGAAAGTGGTGCTAGGAAGGAATACATAAGGAAATAACCTTCTGAATCAGCATCCTGAGATGGTCGGAATTGGAACTGAATAGTTTGTTGCAGTAATGGCGCAGTTGACTCAAGCGATAAATGGTGGCGGTATCCATGCACGAGATCAGCCAGATCAACCGCAGAGGAACAAGTCAGTGGTCGAAAATATCATGAGGCAAAATCCCCCATCATTCAAAGGATCATCTAACCCTGTGCTAGCTGAAGGATGGATTAAAGCACTGGAGAAGATTTTCGATGTCATTGGGTGTTTAGAAAATAAAAAGCTTAGTCTTTCTATTTACCATTTGGAGGGTGAAGCAGATTAGTGGTGGTCGATGGTTTGAAATATCAGGGACGCTGATGAGGTAGATACTCTCGACTGGGATGAATTTAATGGTATGTTTCTTGAAAAGTATTTTCCTAAGGAAGTTCGACATAGGATGGAAAATAAATTCTTGGAATTGATTCAAGAGGAAGACTCAGTGGCTGCCTATGAAGAAAGGTTCACTCGATTGGCAAGGTATGCTCCAAATTTTATCCGAGACCTTGCTAGTAAAATCAATCGTTATTACTCATGATTAAAGACAAAATATCGAAGGGCATTAGCTTCTCGTGAGTTCAAAAGTTATGAATAGCTTGTTCGATGTACTGAGAAGGTGGAAATGGAGCTTACCGATAATCAAGTGTTCTATAATAACCATCAGAAGAAGAGACCGAGGTGGCAGGAGAAAGGGATGAATTCTCCAAAAAGGTCTGATGGTATGATAACTAAGTTTCCAGTTTGTGATAAATGTGAGAAAAGTCATGCTTGGTAATGTATTCTGAATTCTGGATAAGTGCTACTGATGCGGTAATATGGGACGTAAGGCTCGTGATTGAATTGAAAAAGATCAAGGTGATGGTGAGTCCAAATTTGATTTGCAGTTAGTGAAATGTTTTAAGTGCAATGAGATTGGTCACTATGAAAACTAGTGTCCGAAAAAAAACCGAGTGATGGGAAGTAGTTATACTACAAGCAGAATGGGGTAATGAAATCCTTTGCAACTACTTCAGTAGATGTCGAGGCATCAAATGAAGTTGTATCAGGTACTATGTTTGTTTTTTCAGATTATGACAGTGTGTTGTTTGATTCGGGGTCTACACATTCTTTCATCTCTGAAAACTTTTCTATTAAAATGGGAATACCATCTCATGAAATGACTCCTGAAATTGTGGTAAAAACACCTGGGGGAAATGTTGAGGCAAAAATAATTTATAAGAATCTTCCTATCATTATCCATGGAAAGAAACTACTTGAAAACCTTATTGTTTTACCTCTAGTAGAGCTTGATGTTATCCTGGGTAGGGATTGGCTCTCTATTTTCCATGCTAAGATTGACTATAGAGATAAAGAATTTTCTTTTCATAATGACATTCAGTTTGTGTACATGAATGAACCCTTACAGTTGATAACATATCAAGAGGCTGAGAGACTTGTAAAACATGGAAATGAATCTTACCTTGCACATATTGTTGAAAATAAGGGAACTATTCAGATTAATGATGTTCCGGTGGTAAATGAGTATCCTGATGTTTTTCCTGATAAATTGCCAGGAGTAATACTAGATTGGGAAGTTGAGTTTATTGTTGACTTAGTTCCTGATGCTAAGACAATTTCAAAACTCCCTTATCGAATGGCTCAAATTGAACTTTTAGAGTTGAAGGAGAAATTGAAAGAATTATTAGAGAAAGGTTTAATTTGACCTAGCACATCACCATGGGGTTCTCCTGTTTTATTTATTAAAAATGAAAGATGGTTCTATGAGACTTTTCATTGATTATAGAGCTTTGAATAACATCACTATTAATAAAAAATATCATTTTCCTCATATCAATGATTTGTTTGATTAGCTCTAGGAAGCTCAGTATTTTTCAATGATTGGCCTGAGATCGGGGTACCATCAGCTGAAGGTAAAGAAAGAAGATATTTTGAAGACTGCGTTTCGTACAATATATGGCCATTATGAATTTGTAGTAATTCTTTTTGGGCTAACCAATGCACCTGATGTATTCATGGAATTAATGAATAGAATTATCCATGAGTTCTTGGATAATTTTTTGGTTGTTTTCATTGATGATATTTTGGTCTTTTCTAAAAGTAAATATGAGCATGAAAGACATTTAAGGGTTATTTTTCAAGCCTTAAAAGAAAAGAAATTGTATGGGAAAATTATCATGTGTGAGTTTTGGTTGCAAAAAATTTCTTTCCTTGGACACATTATTTATAAAGATGGGATAAATGTTGATCCTGCAAAAACAAAAGTTGTTGAAGAATGGACAAGACCCACAAATGTAACTGAGATTCGTTGCATCCTTGGTTTGGCAGGCTATTACCAAAGGTTTTTTAGAAAATTTTCATGGTTATCTAGTCCAATGACGAAGCTAACTCGGAAGGGTGTTATGTTTAACTGGACAAAATAATGTGATGATTGTTTTCAGGAACTGAAATGAAGACTGGTGAATGCTCCAGTTTTGGCACTACCTTCCAGGAATGTCGAGCTTGTTATATATAGTGATGCATCATTGAAAGCACTTGGTTGCGTCCTAATACAGAATGATCATGTAATTTCTTATGCTTCACAACAGTTCAAAACTCATTAGGTAAATTACCCTACACATGATTTGGAATTAGCTGTTGTTGTTTTCACTTTATGAATTTGGAGGAATCATTTGTATGGAGTAAAGTGTGAAATATATACTGATCACAAAATTTTAAAGTATATATTCACTCAGAAACATTTGAACAAGAGATAGAGGAGATGGCTGGAATTAATTAAGGATTATGATTGTACAATTCATTACCATCTGGGAAAAGCAAATAAAGTGGCTGATGATTTGAGTTGAAAAAGTAATGCTTCATTAACAATGTTGCGTTTCGAACGTGATCCTTTGGTTCTGGATTTGATGAAATTTGGCATAGAAGTTTTTTCTGCAGGAATTTATTCTATTTTGTTTCAGGTATCAGTGAGATAAACTCTATCATACAGAATCAAGCAAACACAGAAGCAAGACAGTGAGTTGTAGAGCAAGGTAGAGCTGGTTCAGAAGAGTAAGTTTCCTGAATTCAACATTGATAATGATTGTGTTTTGAGATTTGGGAAGAGATTGTGTGTGCCTTGTGATTCACATTTGAAGAGAGAGTTGTTATGTGAAGCTCATAGTTCTCTGTTTTTAGTTCATCCGGGCAGTACTGAGTTGTATAGATATCTTCGGGAGTATTACTGGTGGGACGGAATGAAAAGAGATATTGCTGATTTTACTCTGAAGTGTTTGACTAGTCAATAGGTTAAAGCAGAGCGGTAGTTACTGAAAGGGATACTTCATCCTTTACCAGTTCCAGAGTGGAAATGGGAGAATATATCCCTGGACTTTGTTGTGGGATTACCGAAGAAATCTGGAGGTAATAATGAAATCTAGATTATTGTTGATCGCTTGACCAAATCTGCTCATTTCCTTGCTATACGAGATACTTTTTCCCTATATCAACTTTCCCGTTTGTATCGTAAAGAGATATTCAGGTTACATGGAGTTCCTCTCTCAATTGTATCTGATCGTGATCCCAGGATTACGTCTATCTTTTGGAAAGGACTTCTGAAGTCGTTGGGTACTGAATTAAATTTTAGTACAGCTTTTCATCCTCAATCAGATGGGTAGTCAGAACGAACGATTCAGACTTTGGAGGATATGCTACGTGCTTGTTCGATGTATTATCAGGGATGTTGGGACCAACATCCTTCCTTGGTTGAATTTTCATATAATAACAGTTTTTATTACAGTATACAGATGGAACCATTTGAGGCGTTATATGGGAATCAGTGTCGAACTCCACCATTATGGGATGAAGTCGGTGAAAGGAAGCTGATGGGAACAGAAATGGTATAAGATTTGGCAGAAAAAGTTCAGTTGATTCAGAAACAAATGAGAATAGCTTAGAGCAGGCAGAAGAGTTATGCAGACAATAGGAGAAGAATATCTCTTTTGAGGTAGGTGATCATGTTTTTCTGAAAGTTTCACAGCGGAAAAGTGTGATGCGATTTGGTAAGAAAGGAAAGATGAGTCCAAGGTTCATTGGACCATATGAAATTCTGGAGAGAGTTGGATTAGTTGCATACTGAGTGGATTTACATCCATGTTTATCTCAGGTACACAATGCTTTTCATGTTTCAATGTTGAGGAAGTACATGCCAGATCCATCTCATGTTTTGAGTCCAGTGGTAGTTCATCTGGAAGAGAACCTATCTTATGAGGAACAACTGGTCCAGATTCATGACCATAGAGAGAAAGTGTTACCGAATAAGTTGATTCATCATGTAATGGTTTTGAGTAAAAACCACATGGTTGAAGAGGCAACATGGGAATCTGAAAATACAATGAAGGCTAAATACCCCCACTTATTCGATAAGTAAATAAATTTCGGGGACAAAATTTTCTAAAGGGAGGAAGGATGTAACATCCCAAGTATGTAATGAAAAATATATATTTTTATCTATGTCTATTAATGAATTAGATAGTGTTTTAGAGGCTTAAAATGAGAAAAAATCCAATCTTAATCATGGAATACACTAATATTATAAAAAGATTGTTTTACAGCCTTTTGATTTAAAACCAACTTTTAAATATATATTTTGACAATTTTATAATCATTATTTGTCAAAATAAACTTATTCTTTATGATTGGGACATCAAAATATACTTTGTGTGAATTTTTGGTATTTTTCAGAAAATGTTCATTTTTTTAATGAATAGTGAAAAATGTTGTATTTTAATTCAAAACCTCTTTTTAATCTAATTTATTTATATGATTAGATTATATTTTTAATTGGTTTTAATTTTCAATTATAATATATTTTTACCATTTAATCCAATAGTGGTCGTTGGAATTAATTTCACTTTGAAATTGAACATAAACTATTGTCAATCTATTGATACTTATTGTTTCATAAAAACACGCTATTTCCTCTAACAGTGGGAGTTAATTATTTAATTAATTTATGAAACTAATATGTTTTGAATTTTCTAAAATAGACATCATTTTTTAATTCAGAATATCAAATATAACTTAGGGTGATGTTTTGGTTTTTTTCTGGAAAACTTCAATTTTTGATGAATAGTGAAACCACTAAGTGGTACTTATAAAAACTGATATTTCATTTAAAAGAAATTTTACCACCTCTATGGTTTGAATTTCAAAAATCCAACATACATGGTTTTCATTATGAAGTAAAATGTGGTTCAATAGGATTAAAGTAATTTTTTGGTGAATAGTAACTATAAAGTTTTAATCGTGATTAGAGGTAATTAGTGCAATTTAAGGAAAAAATGATATTATAATAAAATGAAAATATCTAAGAACATGTAATACCCTTATTTTATGTTTCATGGCCGACCAATACATGCAATGGGTCAACTTGGGGACATCATGGAGCCACCTTGGTAGGAAAATGACTTTAATATCTTTTTATTTAATGTTAAAATAAAAATGACACAAACATGAGTTGTTTTACTAAAACAATTTCTACATGGTGTTATACAAGTCAGATTTTGACTATAAATAGTAATTGGAAATCTAAAAATATTTAATACATCATAGTATTTTTTATAATTTATAGACATTAAATAAATTAAATTATTTATGACACCATAATGATGTAGCGTTTACCTCATTATTTAACGATTTAAACAAAATGAAAAGATAATGTAAAATCTACGACCTAAACATGTCCAAAACCTATTGGATGGGTGGATTTAGAACCCTTATCACCTTATACTTTAATTATATCAATGTGTTACCTTTTAAATCCGAAGCTCATTTTAAAATAATGTATCATTTCTTACTTTCCAAGAGTGCCCCTCCTCCTCTCTTATAAAAGGCCCCCACCTCTACCTCCTTACCCAAACATCCAAAGACTTTGGCTCGGCCAACCCCTGCCAATTTTTTCTCTCCACATCCCTCTATAACTCTTAGAAGCCTCACTTTGGGCAGAAGTATTCCCAAGTAATCCTTTGAGATCAAATCAAAAAGAGTTACCCGATTTAAAGGTAGTGTCTTCTCTTGTGTTCTTATGTTTTATTTTGCTTCTCCAACCCCCTAAACTCTTTTTATTCATTTCTTTTGTAACAACACCAGTATCTTACATATACTAGGATGTTTTTATAATATGTATTCTAGCTACACTTACACACACCTACATCTAATAGTTAGTGAACATACTGTTTTCGTGGATGGTGAATTTCTGCCTCACGAAACGATGTTTGTTCAACACTCATATATCACCTACAAAGGTGGCCATTATAATGTCACTATATTTATATATTATATATAATATTTTTATGTTTTACTTATGATTCTTTTATTTTCCATTTATGCCATATCTTTATGGTTAACATTATGAGTAAACACGATATCATCATTTTAGGAAGTGCGGACTACCGCCCCCTCAAAGTGATTTGATTCGTTAATTCCATATGTGGTACGTATAAAGGATATATTTAATGATATTATATATGATACCATAATGTAATTAAAATACTATTATGTATGATTATGTTTTAATTCCATAAAATATGAAATAGAAATGAATGTAGCGTTCATGCGTACGTACGGCTTACCGTCTCCATGAACGGTGCATTTCATTTCTTCCCTCTAAACATTGTGTAATATTATAAATGCATGTATATACTAGAAATATATGATATATATGATATATACATATTGAGTATAACTCAGGATATAATGGATACATGAACAACTTGTAATTATAAAGATCATATTTTTGACTCATGTACCACTGATCGTTAAAACGACCGTTATTAAATAAAACAATTACATAGTGTTCATGACCTAGTAATTATTGATATAAAAGGAATAATGAACTTGAAAAATGTTCTTAAGAAAGTATAAATAAACTCAAGTTTATTATTCAGGTGATTAAATAATGATCAAGTCAAGTCGAATACGAGGTATGGGACTTCGTCTCAATATCCTTTCATTGAGGCATATTTTGTTTTATACACAATCTTCTTTTTATGGTTTATAAAACCCATTGAATTTTATGTTTATTCAAAAGGAATATTTTTTATACGAAGCGTTTACTAAACAAGAAAAGGGAAGGTTTATTTTGTTGTAGGTTTGTGGCGACAACAACTTCTCTGCCCCCATGACCATTATTTGAGTTTTGGCTTCCTCTACAAGCCATACTTTTTTTAAAGAAAAACAAATACCATGTTTTGCTTTTCTTTTATTTTGGTATTGAAAATGGTTTTCATAATGTTTTTATATCAATGTGTTGTATTGATATCTTGTTATTGAATGGTGGAAATGTTATGTTTCTTTAATTCATGTTTTATATGATACGATTATGTTGTGGTTCTTGGGATTTATTATGAAGATGAGTGGTTCTGTGATAATCTAAGGGCGGGTGAGACTGATATAGCTCTTCAATTCATTGGGTAACCTGAAGGAGTGAAACGTTAAGGTTTTTCCGAAGATATTTACTGAATATACTGTGATGGGTATTCCAAACGTAACCAAGAGGGTTACTCCCTACGTAAGAATGTTATGAATTCCTCAAGTTACCTTTATGTATTATGATTTATATGATTTATTCATACTTTTGATGAGGTATATTGAAGTTCTTATGTTTTATGGGTAAAGAATGATTTTATTGTTATGTATATATGTAATCATGTTGCCTTTCCATATTTTTATATCCCTTACTGATCTTTTTATTCTCATCCCAAGTTTATTTGAAATGCTTTCCACAGGACAAGGAAAAGGTATATGATATGATGATAGTGTCAAAGATGTGTCAAGAAAGAATCCTTGTTTTATTTTAATTTTGCTTCCGTTGATGGGAAAAATGAATACTATCTTTATGTAACCACTTTGTCTAAATGTGGAATGTAATGCAAGTTTTAAGATCTAATTCTCTAAAACTCTAAACCTATAATGATCCTCAATGTGTAATCTTGTATAACTCAAGATTAAGTAATGTTTAAGGCAGGGGCCTTATACATATCATGCATACATCCCAGAGAGAGTAATCACGCCATGAAAACCATCTGACTAGTTTACACACACTAACCCCAAAAGGAAAATATTAAAATCCATAGCATTATAACAACCATAGAACACATCATTAGAAATATATAATCATCATATACATTGTCATGTGAATCAAACATCATCATGCAATCAAGATAACACATCGATCTTGTTGAATAAAAACATAATATATCGTTGCTTATAGACACACCCACATGTGATCATAATTCTAGTACATTATCCAATAGGAAAACATTGAAATCATGTATGTAAATATGTGTAAACAGTATCACATAAAGGCAAGTTACTTCCTTCCTCAAAATTATTTGATGATAGAAGGTGGGGAAAATTGTTTAATATCACATCTTTAATACTTTATTATTGAATCATTGACACTTATAGTTTATCAAGGTTTCTTAGAACTAAAATCATCTATTTAATTTCTAAACGAAATAAAATATCACATGTTATAATACTTTCTCCCTCTTTGACAATTTTCAAATTTTCATTAAAATATAAAACAATGATCTATCATTATTCTCCTTATGAAAATTATCATTGTATATGGTCTTACAAATAATTCCATATAATTATAAATTATAATTATTTTTCTGTAACTTAATATAAATTATCAATTTATAAATATATTTTTATAATTTAATAAAAATATTTATTTTATAATTATAATTTATTAATATATTTTGATAATTTAGTAAAAATAATAAATTATAATTATATTTTGATAAATTTATTACAACTTATATGTTTATAATTATATTTTATAAATTTATCCTAAATTATCCTTTAAAATTATATTTTGTTATTTTTTATCTAATTTATCATTTTTAATTTTCATTTAACAAGTTAGTATAATTATATTTTTATTAAAATATTTGAATGATATATCTGACATTTTATTATCCTGTAATAAGAATAATTTAAAAATAATCCTATGATAATTTTTCCAAAATATCTGTTGACAATTTATTTAATAATTATCTCTTCAAAATCTAACTTAAATATCTTTTGGAAATTATATAAAATTTTTCATTCAAGAATTTGAAAAATAGTAATTTTTTAATTATTCCTAGTTATTTTTTGATAATTTCATATAATTATTCATTACATTAAAATTATTTTAAATTAAAATTAATTTTTAACAAAATAATATGATGATAATTTTGTAGATTTTATAATCATAAAATATTTATTGGTCCAAATATAATTTTATAAATCTTTTTAGTTATCCATGATAATTTATTATAAAAATAATTATGATAAATTATATAAATTATCTTGAGATAATCCAATGTTATTTTATATTTTATAATTTTATTCTTATAAATTATCATATGATAATCTTGTGAATCATTCCTATATAAATTATGATGGATTATTTATATTTAAATTAAATATTTTTTCCCAGTTTTAATTTTATTAAATAATGTATTGAGTAAATTATAATATAAAAAATTAAAAAAGATAAAAAAGTCACCTCAATATGCTCCGTGCCCAATAGGTACCCATGGGTTCACCACCAAAGAATGAGATAATCCACAACTATTTGATCACACCTGAGGAAGATATTAGTTTCATTATGCCAATAAGATTGATATATTCATTAATAATTATAGTTTTTGGATATTTGAAGTACCAAAACAATGTATGTGGTCGGTAATTAAGAACACGACTTTTGAGACCCTTTCGTGAACAAAAAAAACCAATGCATTGTAGTTTAATTCACCAAAATAAAGTGTTTTTGATTGATTCCATAAAAACTAGGGGGAAACCATGGTTTTGACATCATTAACTTGTAAGAATAGAATTTTGGTGAATGAAGGGGATGATGAAAATTATTTAAATTTTTTAAAATAAGTTAATAAAATAATTATTTAACATAATTATCAGAAAATTTGATTTAAATGGAAAACCTAGACAAATGATCATTGCATATAAAATGTATACCATATCTCGGATAAACCCCTCTTTCAAAACCTAACGATGGTCTCAGATTTATCATTTGGTGAACCATTTGGTAGATATTATATTATTTCATAAAATAATATATTTATATTATTAAAATAATATATTCTAATTATTAACCCCTCCAAAAGTCTGATGCAAAGAAATATATATCCTACATAGTGTAAACATTGAATCTTGAACCTAAATGGGGTCTCTTATTTCTAGTATAATTCACTATTTGAATTATTCATATAATTTATTAATTACAAATGGTGTAATTACATAAATAAATATAAAAATGGATTTTATCAAGAGTGATGTTTTCAAACACCCAATACACAATAATTTTATAAAAAAAATAAGGTAAACCAAAAATCATGACCTAACTATCATTTTTTATTTTTCAAAAAATGAAACATTCTAGAGGATTTTAATGATTTTG